>VSWD01000005.1:71682535-72882535 GCA_033119305.1 Pinctada imbricata
ATACTGTCTGTCAATTTTACAAAGAATACTTCATTACCCCAGGTTCGAAAAAGTTTATGCCTTTTGTCATCAAATATGTACGTAAAAGAGTTTTAATAGATGGTGCAGTTTCATTAACCCTCTACACAAAACAATATATCAGGAAGCAAGATATTAAGGTATTCTAAAATTTCGTGTTTATCGAGCCGATAGTCAACAAGTAAGTTTATCGAGGAATGAAATTGGCTGATGCATAATTGTGATCTACATCGTAAAAATGAAACATAGAAGTAGACTCTCATCAAGCCCACTTGAAGAAAATATTCAAGCACGTACGTGTTTTAGTTTGGTCAGATAGAAAACAAAACACCTCTTTTCATCTTAGCAGTCTCTCTACAGGATTTCATAAATCTGCCAGGAATTAAAGTTTTTTTTTCAAATCATTAGATATATTCTACGGATAAAGATTAGAAGCTTTATAAAAGGAAATGATCGACAAACAGACGAACGGAAGAGAGAGCACCCAGAGTAAACCGTTTTGTCTCCTTCTTTTGTCGGAAAGAAAAAACATTATCAACAATTGGACAGGAAAGTCAAAATGTTTTGTCAGGAAGAAGTCGCATAAGTCTCAAACTGAATAGTATTTTCTCTTCTTGTTTTGTAGTAAACCTCATGGTGGTTCAGGAAGTCATGTGTGGCTGTCTTACGACACCAATGGCAGGATCTACTTGGATTTCGACACACCGTTTTCGATGAAAAGTTATTATAGATATGCAGCTGTGGATTTTTGGAAAAAGAAAATTATTCCACATTTTAAGTTTGAAACAGATAGTATTTCTGAATTAGCTGATCACGATGAGCTGTAAGCAATGTTTTAGTAGATATCTTTTAAATGTGCACGCAGCACATGTAAACGACATGAATGTGGTTATGGAAGACAATATATTTTTCCAATGAAAGATGTATCTCTGCCATTTTAACGATTTACAATAGCACAACGAGTAACTGTTTGTTTTTCGTAATTTAGAATCTGTAGTGCTCACAATTGATGTTAGAGATTGTTTGAAAAAAGTTTTTAATGTCAATATGTAATTTCTTCAATTTTTGTACTTCAAAGAGAATAAATAAATACGATGTCATTGATTACATTGAAATGATGTCCATTTGTAGGGTGGCTTTTCAAAATAAAATAAAGATTAATCTTTAATTCTTCGAGCGTGTTTTTAAAATTATCTAAAAGCATAAAGATAGCAATATCGAATATTGAAATTTATTGACTTGTCAATACAATACAACATAGAGATAATAAAACAAATACATGTATATATAGCATTATATAAGTAAGCAAGGAAGAAAGGGGAAAAGATACATGTGAATTAGCCTCGAGGGTATCAAGTCCATTATATTGTGAAAAAGACAATTGTGAATAAGACAATTGAAATCACACACTGTTCAGAAAAGAAAATTCTTGTTGAAAATTTTACAATATGAATCTTCAACTTCTTTGATTTAGTAATTATCTAAAAATCCAATGACTTCATGCATGACTGTACAGAATTTTTCATAGAACCTTATGGATCTAGCAAAACGTCTTAGATGAGCTCTATCTGTGTTTCCCTTTACTTTGCCGAGACGGAAAACTTGGATGTGTTTTGAGTTTTACTGTTGTAACCACAACGGAGAATTTCACGCAAAGCATTTCGGAAAATTGGGGACAGTGTGACATAAAAGATAAAGTTGACGGTGTAATTCATTTGCTCCAAAATCTGGGCTATTTCTTTGAAGAGAATCCACGCCAGCCAGTTGTTGCCATACGCGTTTATTTTGAGTGCAAATGCTGATCCATGGAGAGCAGCGATTGGACTTACCAGAACAATGTAGGCAATCATTATACCAATCAGTGTTAAGTTCATACGATTTGTGCGGTCCTGCTGAGAGCTACTCCGATTGGTTATACTTTTCTTTCTTTGTGCATGCCTTGACAATTTCAATACAATCATCGGTGTTGTAAATAGCAGAATGACTATGGGGATCCCGTTATACAACGCAATGCCAAGGATAAGAAACACTCCAAATGTTTTAACTTCTGCAGGATTGCTTTTGTCGTAGACATCTGGATGGCAAACATGATTTTTGTTGACTTTAGAGGCATAGCTCCATAGGGATGTGTAAACAAGGAGGCAGGTATACACGATGCCGATTACCATCAAGATTATCTTTCGCTGACATACCATCTTCAATTTGAATGGAAACCAGACGGCAATGAATCTTTCAATACTGATGCAGACGATAAACCAGGATGATGTCATTTTTGATGATCTGAAGAATACGAAGAAGATTTTGCATGCTATGTCTGATAACGCTCGGATGTCTCTTCCAAACACTATGACCGCAATTTCCTTGGTGAAGACCTGGGTAAGTAAAAGTACGGAATCGGATGCTGCTAACGCCATCAAGAAAAACCTGGATTCAATCTTTGAATATGCTTTCGTATTCAGAACAATGAGCGTGACAACATTACCAATCAGACCTAGAAAAAGGACCACGGGTGTAAAAATGCCGTTGAAAGATGCAAATGCTTGCATTATTAAAAGGACGTTATTTGTCCCTGTAGCTTCATCGGAGATACTTGTTGAATTGTAGAACCCTGTGCTCAAGCTGTCCTCAGTAGTCGTGATATTTCCCTCCATTTTGATTTCTTATGAAACGGATATCTAGAAAGAGAAAGAACAATATATAGTGTTTAAATTGGGATGAGATTATCATTCTATGACTAATCTCGGAAAATTTTGGTCCCCTACAGGTGAAAACGGAGAGGACTATCGGTTTCTTTACAGTCTACTTGGCCAACTGTACGTCTGTCGATCCGAATATATTGTACGGGTCATACCTTTTCAATGTCTGCATGGATATGATTAATATTTCACAGATGTGTTGTCCATAACCCAAGGGTATATCGTGACCTCGATCAAATGTGAATGTCACATTACTTGCGAGTGGGTTGGAAAAATTACAATGCAGTACTTTTTCATTATTGGGATGAATTTAAAATTCACAGAATTTAGCCCAGAACATAAGGATTTCTAGCGACTTTGAACCAAGGTAGCGATCACAGTGCACTTGATTAGTAAGAGTTTTGAATGAAAAACAAATTTGAGTTTAGTTTGGATGAAAACGGTTTAGGTGGAGTTGCAGGATATGCCGATAGAGGTCATTTATTGCTTGGCGATCAAAAGTCGTAATGATAGAATCAAAGAAAAAGCACTTTTCTATCATATTTATATAAAAATTGGACAATTAGGTTAACAATTGCCTATTTTTGATCATATCTTATCATAGGAATCATAAGATGATTTAATGATTCAAATGCTGTTAATGCCGTCCAAAATCGGGTACGGGTACAAAATCTCCCTTCTAAAATTATGTGTTGACATGAATCCATGTTTCAAACTGCCTTGGTGTACGTTTTTCGGTACTCTCACAGGTGTTATTGTTCGTTTTTGTCATGTCGTCTCTTGTTGATGTCTATTTAGTTGTTGCTTCACCGACATGTGTTTAGCTATTCTAACTGCAGTGGTGTCTTCTAGATATCTTCATCAACCTTATAGCTGTTGGTCAGATCACAGGCTGCCGATGTTTATCCATAATGTTACATTTTGTATTGAAAAATAAAAGCTAAACCTTCGTTGTTTTTATAATTTGCAAAGGGAAAAAATAAGTGTAAATCACCAGACTGTCAACCCCCTCGCGGGACCTTTTTTACGTGCTCCACACGGCAAAAATCGAGGGAAAACTGCATCGTGCGCGTAGCGCAAAATGCAAAAGTTTTCCCTTAATTGTTGGTGTTGATACCTTGATCAACCAAAACAATATTACAATTATTCCTTATCATTTCATTTATTCGGCTAAAATTGAGGGAAAACTGCATCGTGTACGTAGCGCAAAATGCAAAAGTTTTCCCTTAATTGTTGGTGTTGATACCTCGATCAACCAAAAAAATATTACAATTATTCCTTATCATTTCATTTAGTCGCGTTTCATCGTTTATTTGCAGCTTTGAAATTTTGTTGTCAACGATGTTGCTTATAACGTTGCTGAGCGTGTACTTCCGATTTGGGTTGATGCAGGTATCAACACAATTTTTCGGCCAATCAGAATAATCGTTTCTTAAGAATGACAATGGCAATTTAATGATTAATTTATCAATCGTTGTGTACGAATAATACGTTAGGAAAGAAGGATAATTCGAAATCAAATTGATGGATTTGATTAGAAGGTCACAAACGATACGAGAAATCCTAAGAAACAATATTTTTTCAGACATTATAAGAGACATTTTCTAATCATATCACATATATCCCAGACAAACGTAATTATACAGATCAATTCATAACTTCCCGTTGCGCAGTTTGCTATATTGTAGTACTTGGTTGTTGAACTTCCCAATTTAGCCTTGTAAAATGTTAAACGTCTTTAAATTCAATAGCATCATTTAAGAACTGATAGATTTGCAGCATGGACCATACATGCACGTTTCGGGTACTTAAACAACAGTTCTACGATGATTCTGATTCGTAAAAGTTTGTTTTATGAAATTGGTTTTAAGAAATCAGATCTTAATCATTAATTCGATTCTAATATATGAAGCCTGCGTCTTTTCAATCCCTGGACTTTCCAAGTTTTAAACGATCAATGCCATACTTTAAAAAAAATATTTTTGAAATTCTTAGAGCAGTGTAAAAGATTAAAACAGTTTTACATAGAACTCCATGGCACGCATGGTATAAATCTCGTCAGGTATGACTGGTCCTTGATCCCTGTGTTATCTGAAATGTTGCACGTCTTCGAATTCATAGCATGATTTAAGAACTGTTACAGATAAATTTGCAGCATGGACCAGACATGCAAGTTTCGGGTGCTCTACCCTCGTTAGTGATCATCATTCCAAACAATGATATATGGCCAAATAATGTGAAAGTTGTCCAAAGATACCTAAAGACGTAGCAGGATTGAAGGCTACTCAGTTAATCGGACTTCTCGATTGATCAATGGCTAATTGCTAAAGCTAAGCTTTTCGGTAAGCTATTCGGACTTTTCGGTTGATCATGGACTGGCTTCTGCCAGCAATACACGGACTGTTTTATCATATCTACCTCTATTGGATATCATTTGAAAATGTTTTGTGCAAACAAGGCTCTCCCAGTGCGACTCCTTATAGCAGTACATTTATTTGTTTTTAGAGCATCTGTGCATCCTGAAGGGCCTCTGTGTATCCGGATGAATTGGAAGGTTATGTGCATGTAATCCGAATAACTACATCATTTGCCGTGTTGACAGTCAAAAGTCAGCCCCGCGTAAACATTTCTCTCCATCCTTAATTTCTTGTTTTTCATGATTCAATGGTGCGTTTCCCTTGTCCTTAGATGGCTCTTTAGGTACATGTGTTTCTGTATGTCTCATTATTTGTGGCTGCCTGTTGCTTGTTTCGTATGTATTGTTCTTTTATGACTGTAGAATTGTAAAAGATATAAAAGTTGATTTCTTATACATATGGTTATGTATCTTCCAACTATAAATGCATAATACCTTAGCTGGTTCTTTGGCATACACTGTAGCCTTTTGTAGGTCTTGTTTAGAATGTCGTTCTTCTTAGATTTCTATTTAGATTTCCCCTCTGTCAGGCGCAGACACTACTGATGATACATTATATGTTGAAACGCGCATATGGTGCACGGATTTTTATTTTACAATGAAACATATATATCAATATTGATAAGGAGCTGGTAAGATAAGGGCCCTATTTAGCCCTGCATCTCGTACCGTATTTCTTCCGCATGACGATTCACATGGTGAAGAAAATAATCATAATTGAAATATGATGTATATGAGGACTTTTTATATTTTTTATATTTTGGTGAAGTACTCTTAAGATTCTAAAATTAAGGTCGGAAGTAGGGGTACTCGGATATGTAAACTGTTAAATCGACCAAAAATCGTATAAACATAATAATATATTACAGAAAATGGATAAGTATTTACTAAAAAAAAACATCAAATATATCTACATTGTATATCAAAAATAGATTTCGAACTAAAAAGTGGGTCCTGTAGCATCATATCCCACCCATCCTGCTACGTCTTTCGGTACACTTTTCGACATAGTAACTTTCATACTTTTTGGCATATTACATTGTTTAGATTTAGGATCACTGATGAGGGTTAAGTACCCGAAACGTGCATGTCTGGTCCACGTTGCCAATTTATCTGTTCTTAAATGATGCTATTCAATTTGAAGACGTTAACATTTATACCACTTGGTGAGTGTCACTGCTGGTGGACCAGGAGTCCCCGAGGGCACATGTAGCCAAGTTCGATCAATTTCGGTTGATCGTTTCTTCAACGCATTTTAAATGTTAAACGTCTTCAAATTCAATAGCATCATTTAAGACCTGATAAATTAACAGCATGGACCAGACATGCACGTTTCGGGTACTAAACCCTCGTCAGTGATCCTAAGTCTAAACAATGTAATATGGCCAAAAAGTATGAAAATTATTATGTCACAAAAAATTGTACCAAAAGACGTAGCAGAATGGGTGGGATATGATGCTACAGGACCCACGTTTTAGAAATTTTAAGAAATTTTGAAACAGAAAATTTCAAATGCGTTGAAGAGATAGACGATCAACCGAAGTTGATCGAACTTGGCTACATGTGCCCTCGGGGACTCTTGGTCCACCAGCAGTGACACTCACCAAGTAGTTCAAATGTTAAACGTCTTCAAATTCAATAGCATCATTTAAGACCTGATAAATTAACAGCATGGACCAGACATGCACGTTTCGGGTACTAAACCCTCGTCAGTGATCCTAAGTCTAAACAATGTAATATGGCCAAAAAGTATGAAAATTATTATGTCCAAAAAATTGTACCAAAAGACGTAGCAGAATGGGTGGGATATGATGCTACAGGACCCACGTTTTAGAAATTTTAAGAAATTTTGAAACAGAAAATTTCTGTTATCAAAATTTCTTGAAATTTCTAAAAAGTAGGTCCTGTAGCATCATATCCCACCTATCCTGCTACGTCTTTCGGTACACTTTTCGACATAGTAACTTTCATACTTTTTGGCATATTACATTGATTAGATTTAGGATCACTGATGAGGGTTAAGTAACCGAAACGTGCATGTCTGGTCCACGTTGCCAATTTATCTGTTCTTAAATGATGCTATTCAATTTGAAGACGTTAACATTATATGAATATATCTACTTCAATTGGCAAATAATGAAATCCGGAACTCAAAATACGGTCTCGCTTTGTATTCAACGGCTACAATGTAAGCCTTTTTGTGCGAAATACACACTGACGAAGAAATAAACATCGCTCTTGCTTATTACGTTCCCAATTCTTGTATATTTAATTCGATCACATTAAGAATACATTAGTGGCTGGATTAAAGAGGGAAAATTGTCAAATTTGTCATATCTTATGGTCTAAAAGATCGATCTTTACAAAAATGCACCCCCTTCCTTTTTTTGTTTTTCGTCTCTGGGGTAGTGTTCACCCCGGAGACACAGAACCCCACTTTTCCAGAAAATTTGTATCAAGGATATACACCTCCAGTAAAAGTGGCATTCTGTATATCCGGGGGGAACAATGTTCAAAACAACTTTTCCGTTTTCTATTGATTTCCATAGGAATAATACAAGTTCTGACCGAAATATTAGCAAAATTATACAAAACAGATAAAAAGTCACGTCAGATTCTAATAGGGTGCCATTTAGGTATACATTTTACGAAGAATTTTTTTTTAATTTCCATTTTCAAAATCCAACTTTTCAGGGCTGATTTTACGTCTTATCTTAAAGCTCCTTTTAACTACTAGGCTGATATCTCTGCTGGTGATCTGTTAGACACGAAGGATATTTTTCGCCTAGTTTTACTGTGATCTGACAAATGAAGCCATGTAAATTGGTCGTTACTTTAAAAGCATTCGAAAATGTGTTTACAAAATTTTCTCATATTCCTGACACCTGGGTGCTGCAGCATCAAATTCCAGCCATCTTGCTTCGTCTTTCCGTATATTTTTGACATAATTTTCACAGAGTTGGCCATATTTTATTGTTTGGATTGAGAATCAATGACGAAACGTGCATTTCTGGTCCATGTTGTTGATTTATTTGCTTGAAAATGATGCTAATGACATTTGCACTAATTTGAATATATTTGAAAATTGCCTGATACAACATTTGATTGATTATTCTGAAACTGAAGAAGGGAGGGGATCTCCAACAAGACCCTGTTGCAGCATCAACAGCAAAACACCAATACACCCGATGCAAAAACACAAAAGACGAGCATAGTATGAGACGAAAAAGAGACATACGACATGTAAACACCAAACACAACAAACTACACATAAACCGACGAGACCAATGGGCAACCGGTGCCGACTTTGGACGGTCATTTGCCACGCGAGTAGCAAATGGTGTGGTTATCCTGGATTACGTGCGCACAACCCTCTCACTTCTCCAATTACCCAAAGGTCTCGAAGAACGTACAATTGTGGTGTAAAACAACCTCCTCACTGTAAGATGACCTCACTCAAACAAGACCGCAAAACGTAGAGGCCCCAGCAACACAGATGGATATGTAAATGAATATAAAAAGAGGGCGTGCATAATACAGTCCCGATGCTGTAGCGAGCCCATGTATGTAATCACCCGAGGAGTCCGACTGACATTCAGAGAGGACAGGTGGTCGGGGCCCTGTCTTCTCTAAAGAGGTTTGGACAGGACCCGTCATGGAGTCCCGTTGTTACGGTCAGTCAAAGTGCAAGTCTCAAGGATGAGCTGATACGAGACTAGATTGGTCAAGTACCACGCCTAGTGTCCGTCTGGTGACATTAGGATCATATCCACGGTAAAAAAGGCGTTTGATGATTCTGACGCATTTTCGATGGTTATGCTGCCTACCTTTGATCCTTCTAATTTTGTTTATCATATCACCATAAAAGACAGGTTGTGTAATACCCAAAGTAATGTACACTGTTGCGTGTATAGATCCGAATTTTAAAAGATGTTGACTGTAATTTTTGTAAAATTTCCAGAAAGTCTGAACTAGTTTATGAAAGCGGAAACCTTGACCTAAAAGTTTTTTGGTAATTTGTAAATTTCTACTGTGAAAATCCAAAATATCAGTACATGCTCTAGCGTACCGGATGAGCTATGATATGTAAATGCCGTATGACGGTAATCTTGGAACATCACCGTCAAGCCAGGGGAAATTTACTATGTTGAATCCAAAATCATCCCTTTTGTCATATACACTTGTATGAATCTTTCCGTTTTCAATTTTGATATTTAGGTCCAAAATTGTTTTTTCTGTATTTGTAACGTTTGCCTTGTTAAGTGTTAATTCTTGTTGATAAATTTCATTCTTATATAATTCAAAAGCAAGATTGTCAATAGTCAGAATGTCATCCAGATACCTAGAAGTTTTATTGAAACATTTCAGATCATCAAATTTTCTTTGCTTTTGAAGATTTTGGATAAATTCTTTTTCATAAGTGTATAAAAATAAATCTGCAACAAGAGGCGCACAGTTAGTAACCATAGTAATTCCTACAACCTGCTTGTACAGATCCTCACCAAATCTAACATAAATATTGTCCAAGAGGAAGGACAAGGCATTACACAGGTCACTACATGTCCATGATTTGTATGATTTGTAGTCTGTCGGGGAAAATAAACCCTTCGATTAAGATGTACAAATGTAAGTTTTCCCCTCTCGATCAAAACAAAATTTAATGAGTTTAGATAAACGATCATTAATTTTGTCAAGAGGAAGTGTGGTGTACATATTAGAGAAGTCGTATGAAGAAATCGTATTGTCTTGGAAATTTCCAGAGTTCATTTTGTCAATCTCATCCCCTGAATTCTTTATAGACCAAAATAAACTTATATCGTTCCTGTTTAGAACCGTTTCACAATATCTAGTTACGTGTTCTTTAATAGCAGTAAGTGCTGATGTCAGATTTCTAGACAAAATTGTAGTGGAGCAGTTACTAGAATTAGCAATAAATCGAAATTTGTAAGGAGACTTGTGCAGTTTCGGTATGCAATATAGTGTCGGGAGATCCAATTTAGAAATAGAGACATTGAATGAAGACAGCTCACTGTTATGCTTGCTTAAAATGACAAATATGGATAATGACCATATCCCTGTATACAGCACAAAATCGATAATTCAGAAAATCAGAAACCGAAGGCATACAAAATCAGGATAAATCAGGAACCAAAGCAAACAAACAAAACCTCCACCACATGAAAAGAAGCGAACTCCCGATATGGGAGTGGTCTAAATTCACTAAATAAGGTCTAAATTCAGAACATGACATATTTTTCATGTAAGTTACTTAGTATGGATTTGAAATATCTTTCTGATTTGGAAAGTGAATTTTGAAATTTAAAATGTTAGATGCACTTTCATTGCTTTTGATATATGTATTAGTAGACGAAAGTTCCGAAACCAAAGTTGATATGTAGTAACGTTTTAAAATGATAATGGTATTGTTGGCTGCTTTATCAGCTGGTGCAAAGACATATTTTTCATGTAAGTTACTTAGTTTGGATTTGAAATATCTTTCTGATTTGGAAAGTGAATTTTGAAAAAGATGAGGGTTTTTATGGAAGTTATCTATTCGATTAAACGTTATATCTAAAATGAGGTTTTTCCCGTCATTCAGCGCATGCGGTTCGACTCCTTCTGATTTACACCATCTTTTCGTATAATTATCTAAGGCTTCCGTAAGCACCTCACGGCATTTGACAAAATCTATCTTGGATGGGATTCTATACTTAGGTCCCTTTTTAAGAAGACCACGGAGCTGTCTGTCTTGGATAATTGAAAAGTCACCTGTAACAATAAGGCCAGCTGGCTTGTAGAGATATTTAGAAGTCTCACTTTCTCAAGAAGCAGGACACGATTCAAGTATGTCAGGATCCGATGTAACTTTATTATACTTAAACAAAAAGTTTTGAATAGGTTTCTTGTACTTGTAACAAATAAGAGATGGTTCGAAATTTTCAAAATATCGAGGAATGGTACTTTGTAAGCGATGATCCCGAAAAATATTAGAGATGTTTGGAAGATCAAAACCTTTGTTAATAAACGAGATTTTTATGAATCGTCTTTTAGGGGAGGTGTTTTTCACAAAAGGATAAAGTTTATACTGTACGAATGAGACGATGATATTAAGTCTGAATCAGTGGTTCTTAAGAATGCAACCCCTCTGCTTCATCCATGACAGATTTCAAGTGCATAACTGGTATTGACGACAGAGCAGGTAACAGCTCATGTCTGCCACCATTGCGTGCTATAGTAAGTAAATCATTGAGAGAGCGGTAGATTCTGGATCGTTTTCTTTGTTGTCTGTTTCGTCTTTTCCCGCGCGACCTGTTTTTTTTTTTTCTTTTAGTGTTTGGGCGAATTGAAAAGATGTTGATATTGGTAGAAGCTGAGGAAATGTTCCCTTGTCCATAGATTTGATCGTTTAAACCAAGAAGGTACGCAGTCTGAAGTTTGGTGATCCAGGCAAGTTCAGCTTGCAGTCGGCGTTTTTTATTAAATTTCGGTCTTACTTTCATTTTTACGTTTAGGAAAAATTTGAACTGGGGTAATAGCGATATCCGAAATAGAATGTTTATATCTAACAAAGTGATTATAAAGAAAGTTTCTGTGTTTTTGTTGACATGAGGTTCTGATCTTATAAGAATGGTTCCTAAAACGAGATTTGAAAGGTTGGCCTGTCTCGCCTACTTATTGTGCGCCATATCCCCTGGCATTTCAAGTCATAACGTAAATAAGATCTTGAAACGATCAATGAATGTCTTGATCTACCTCGATGTTGAATTTCTGACGATTAATACTAGATGTTATTGTGGAGTAAGGATATCACTGATGAGACATTATCTCTTAAATGCGAATATGATTCACTTGATTATTATTAAATTATAGAACATATACTTTAATATTGATCATGTCTCTTCATCGTAGATATTCCTTCAATACCGAAACATTGGTACCAAAATAGTTTGACATCCTTTGGACCCTTTTCTTTTTAAAGATCGATTCTTTATTGAAAATAAAAAATATTTGGAATTTGATATTAACGTATGGGGCTCCGTTTTACTATTTATTCCCTTTTTATATAAAAAAAAAGACTTTGTGATATCACCATGATCACAAATTCGATTTTTTGAAATCACAAATTTCGTCATGCTTTATGATATAAAAAAAATTTTTGACTGAATTTGTGCTATAAAATAAAATCGATTTTTTTGGTATAAAAAGATCGAATTTGTGATATCACAAATTTTACTCTTTTACTTAAAAAAAGTAGGGAAGAAATAGTAAAACGACTCACTCAAATTCATTTCAAGATATCACAAAATCGATCTTTTTATACCAAAAAATCGATTCTGTGATATTAAATAATCAAATATGTGATTTAAAGATTTTAAAAATTACAGTTTTTGATATAACAAAAATGATTTTCGATATCAAACAAAGGAGGGGATCTCCAGCAACACCAGATTGCAACACCCACAGCAAAACCCAAAAACCAATATCAATTTCAATATCACTTACTCGAATTTATGAAATCAAAAAATTATCACAAATTATTATTTGATATCAAAAAAATTATTATTTGGTATCAAATTATATAGTAAAAAAAACGTATTATATTAACGCTTCTAGGAGCACGTTATTTCTACACTTACCTCTGGAACTGATGTGCAGACTCGTAGAAATATACCGTCTTTTTCCTCCACGTATGTCAAAGATATAAAATGGTATTTTGTAACAGAGAATTTATACCATTCCTTTTTGAAAACATTTTTATTCTAATTAATCAACATGAATATATCAAAACATTTTGGTCTACTTTTCTGTTATTGTAGTTCGAATGAGATTTATGAATCAATCTATCTTTGATGTCATTGGTTACTTACCTCTAATTTGGAAAGGCCATTAGAATTCTAAAGTTTAATCAACGATTGTAGTTCTTTTCATCTTTTGTCCGATAGATGTAGAAACAAAATATTAATATCCGTTCTTCTGTTGTAATCTTTATATCTTTCCGAAAAATCGTGGTATGATTAGACGAATCAAATTAATTAAATGAAAAAATGAAAGGTCGAGAATACAGCAAGGTAAGATAGTGTTTTCTTACGTTTATTTTTCAAATTGACTTTTTTGATGGTTTGTGATTTTCTGTTTGTTCAGTGCATTTGGAATAAGGCATTGTATTCATTACTTTGATATTTTAATGCAAAAATATTTCAAAACGAAAATCTCAGATTTCTTCATTAATCAATGTAACATCGAATATCAAGGAAGGAAAGACGTTACCCTTTATTGTTGGTTAAAATACTGGTACCGAATTTTTTAATCTTAGGAATCGTACTTTTTCAGTTTGTTATTCTTTGTGGGAGACAGTCTTTCAATTTGAAGCTCAAAGAATATATCCTATTTCAAGAAAAGGGAATGATCTCCAGTATGACAACCCTGCATTCACCCAGCGCAATAAACCAACAAGAATGTGACACATAAATGACATCACACAAACTCCAAATCGCAAAAAGACACAAAAATATTCACTAGAACATAGAAGTATACCCTCGAACTGACGTAAACTATTGATAAGTGTGCAATATAATACATACTCGGTAGCTGAAATTGTCCCAAATTTCGAAATTTAGCATACTAATTCCTTTACAAATTAAGACGTATTTCACAAGTTTGTGATATCGAAATCTTCTTCAGTCCCTCTTTAACAAACTAAGAGTCATCCAAGTCATATTTCTTCATTTGTCATGTTTTACGACAAAGTTGTCCCGGATTTTACAAATTGACCAGGAGTGTCTTTATTTTGACTGAGTGGTCGAGAGTTTGAGAGTTTTGTTTTCCTTCTAGACATATTTTTTAATTTATCAACTTATGCTGGTAGAGGTTAGCCCAAAAGGATGTTGGTCGCCTAGTTTCAAAGTATTTCGTCTTTTTACCTGAAAGGTAATTGTAAGTTCTCTGTCACTAGATAAGAGCAGCCTTTGCAGAAATTTTGAGTCCGGTTTAGGATTTTGCTTTTCATATGTTTATTATTTGGATTTTTCTATTAGAAATGTTTAACTTCTTCAAATTCATCAGCATCATTTTAGAGTAATCACAACTAATTAGACATTACTATTGAAATGCGCATATGGTGCACTGTAATCAATACAATAGAACACTTATTTCAATATTGTTTAATTTTTTATGATAATTATCCACTCTACAGAGTGAGACATTCCTGTCGTTTTTCCATTCAGCAAAACTACCAACTTCCGCTTTGTTGTTGAATGAAAAATTGCAACTCAAATGAGCATTTGTATACAACTTTGCGTCTTGGAAGACATTGGTAACCATTCTTTCGAAATGTCCTTCATGTTTCAGCGGCGTCCTTGATTTATTTTGGTTTGTTTGTCCTTTTTGGCGTGGAATGCCTTTTTCTCGTTGTCTTCGGCTGTATATGCAGGATTAGTTTTTGCGTGGTGTATGTTTAACGTCTTCAAATTCTTTAGCATCATTTTAGAGCAGATAAATATACAGCATGGACCAGACATGCATGTTTCGGCTATTGAACCCCTCGTCAATCTAAACAATGTAATATAGATATGTTGATCGTTTCGGTCCTTTGTGATTTTTGCTATAACCAATGCAGCGTGATTTCGTTGGAGATTTTCTTCTCATTTAGTTTGTCTACAGTGACCTTCGCTGAAATATTATAATATGGCACACATTTTGGTCAGCTTTTATGCAACAGCGGATTAACCTCAAAAGTCGTTGTCCAGCAGATTATATACATAATTGCCATCCAAGGTTTCATATTTTGGTGTATCAGCTTAGACTATTTGTCCATTAGGTTTGGGATATTATTTTGTGTCTGGATGTCCGCTGTAGTTTGTTGAAGTTGTATTGTCTTCTGCTTTGTTGTTTGTTATAATTTTGCAAGTGTGTTCCGCTGTGGTCAATGCAGGGTGGCATAGCTAGAAATGTCTTCAATTTGATATTTTAGTTGAAAACACTTCTACGTACGAAAATTTATGTCCATAGTTTTCGGTGCAAAATTTTATTTTGCAGATGCAACAAAAACAGTATGGCCATGTTCAGTGATTTCAGAAAAAGTGCGCCACTAATTTCTTTTTGAAATTTGGCAAAAATAAACATCGAACGTGAGACTTAATATATATTGGACTGTATTATATAACTATTTTTGAATTAATATAAAGGGGAAGGTTCACTTACTACCAATATCGGCCCTAAATTTTTGCGAAAAATAATTTCATGAAAATTATGATTCAGCATCTCTTACATTTCTCAAAAATATCTGTCGAACTAGAAAGTAAATATTTTCAGTGTCAAAACGTTACGTGCGTTAGTTATGACGTCACATTTTGACGTCATTTGCCCTGCATGAAGGAAAATGAAGGAAAGTCGCCATATTTTTGGCATAAATCTTACAAATTAGTATAGACGCCAACCCTCACCCAACATAAATTTTATGTATATCGAAAGATAAATTGCAAATGTAACTTTTATATGACAATTATTTTGGGTAAGGGCTATATCCCTACTTATTTTCATAAAATTTGACCAGAATTACTCCAATTTCTTACTATTTTTCAGCATTTTACGACTTTAAGCCGATTTTGAAGCCATATCTTTCGGTGTACGACACGCAAATTAAAATATTTATTTTATATTTCAAACAACCATACATTTAACTTCCTATACACTAAATACAATCGAAATCTAAAACATTCAAAAATTAGGGCCGAATTTCCATGTTACCGAACCTGCTCCTTTCTATTTTTACACACAAAATATTTTTCTCATTCGAGTTATGGGTTTCTAAAGAAAGTGGGGTCAAATGTATAGTTTTACGTAGGCGATTCACAGTAAAACTGGAGTCCGCTTTAAAGTTATGTTTTACAGTAGTTTGAAACCTGTTTGCCTCTTAAACTTAGCCTCTAATTAATTTTGTTTATCATTTATTTGACAGTTATACGTTTTCTTATCTGACATTTTTGTTAGATAAGTTTATAATGGTTTTGGAATGATTTTATGCTATTTTTCTTATATTTGAGTTTAGCTGTCCCGGGAAATCCACTTCATACGTCTCTATTATAATATCATACAATAAAAAGTATGTATATTGATTAAAAGAGATACATGTATATCGTAATGAGAAATATTGAATTTGAAGATGTTTAACATTTGTACCACTCGTTGAGTGTCACCAGGAGTCCCCGATAGCACATGTAGCCAAGTTCGATCATCTTCGGTTGACCGTTTCTTCAAAAAATTCGAAAATTTATGTTCTCAAAATTGCTTGAAATATCAAAAACGTTTGTCATGTAGCATCATATCCCACCCATTCTGCTAACACTTTCGTTACATTTTTGAACATAATAACTTTCATACCATTTAGCCATATTACATTGATTAGATTTAGAGTCACTGAAGAGCGTTACGTACTCAACACGTGCATGTCTGGTCCATGCTGCAAATTTATCTGTTCTTATGTGATTCCATTGAATTTGAAGAAGTTTCACATTTGTACCACTTGATGGGTGGACCAGAAGTCCCTGGGGACACATGTAGCCATGTTCGATGCTATTGAATTTGAAGACGTTTAAAATATATACCTTAAACAGCTGCTCAAAGGTCTTTTCCTAGACAAATACCAAGTGTTCACAACAATTTGATTATTTACCCTTTATTTGAAAGTAGAACGTTTCGTACGAAAGATGAAAATTTGTATTTTGATGACACGGCAAATCTACAAAAGCATGCTACAATACAATATTCTGGATGTAAACAGAATAGCAACCATCAGTACATCTATACTATTAACAACTAAATACTTGAATATCAACCAGATGTAGAACTTATTTTCCTCTGATTAATCAGAGACGATGCTTGATGACGATAAAAACACCAGAACAATTCTATGAATCTTTACTACTATTCCTTTCTTGTCCATAGTTGTTCTTACAGACAAAATTCCCTTGAGGTGTTATCGAAGGAGCCTGCAATACAGCTAACTTTGGTTCAAATTGTTGTTCGTGGTTCATTCATCTTTTGTTTAACATCGCAGCTGTTGATGCTTCCGTTTCGTGACAAGTTTAATTCCCATCTGACCTTGAACCACTATATTTTGAAGGTGTTGCAAAACCAATTGTACTAGCATTCATGACAATACAGTTCCCTGATCCATAAAATAAAAACCACATGCCAATTGGGTCGCGATAAGATACAGAGGGTTCGTGGCATTTCATATCCTTCCTTAATAAGCCAATCTTTAAAATCGTCATGTCATTGAAGATATGGAGATGAAAATCAAACAGCTTAGATGCTGCAAATCAGAAAAAGATAAGATCTTTTCACCATCTTCAAACTCAGGATTGAATGAATGACAATAATCGACATATCATTTATACGAAATGTCTTCCCTTTGCTTGATCGATTCTACAAGGGTAGCCATTGTATGCTTGTTTCGGTTGTCAAGAGGACGAGTGGTGATGTCAGTGAATGTGAACGCGGTCGGGAATGTTAAAAGGCGGTGAGCCGTTTTCATACGATTCAGCAGATTCCAAGTGTTCGGACCGTCGAAGCAAATAGCTGTGTAAGAGACTCCTCCGATTATCGTTTCGCTCTCAAGTCTTCTCAGCAATTTTTCTGTGAAGGATGCAATTGCGGACTCGACGAACAAACTTTCAGATAATACGACAATAGCATAATCAGCTCTTTTGAACTGGATGTCGATCCAATCGTTTTCATTTAACGCTACCTCTTTCATCGTCTCCTCGTGGAATGTTACTTCAAGAGAAGAATTTGCCCTAATGAGTCTCAAAATCTCATCCACTTCTTGTGATATTCCTTCCGAAACTGCTATCATCAGTACATTTCTGTGATGATACTCTCCGCCTTCAGAGCTTGTCCATAATACTGATTCCGTGTCTGAGGATTGGATTCTTACCCTTTCTTTTGTGTAGGATATGTTTTGTCGTCTTTTGAAGTAGATTATTATGACTAGTATTGACAGGAAAACTCCACCGATGACTATGAATATTCCCATTTCTCTAGGGGCATCTACAAGTTTGGGTTTAGGGGTATCTGCGGTTTGGGTCGTTGGTGATAGTGTGCTTTTCCTGAAAGAAATGTCTGTAAAAAAGAAAGAAAAAATAATATCCTTCAGTTAGAAGTCCAACCAAGTACCCATGGAGAGTAAGCTTATCCTGCTTTAAAGGAACTAAAATAGATGTGTCCCAATTTTGCTGACAAAAAGAAGCCTTCTGGACAAAAAATTCCGAATAGTTTGCATCAAACATGAATCTTTCTTTTGGGCTTCTAACGGGTGGATAATGAAATGATGTCTGAAACATATTCGATTATTTTCGACCAATCAGATTGCAAGAAATTTGCCAGAGGTGGGATAAACTGTAATATTAACCAAAGTGACAAATGAAATAAATGTGACAATACTGGACCTATTGTAGATCACCTGTCAACAAAATGGTCGATAGGCAGTTAAGATTCAAACTTCCTAATAAGTTGCCATTTATTTAGTTAACATTTTGAATACTTACAAATAATGAAAATAGTTTAAATTACTTATTTTCTAGTAACCTTTTGGAGAGATGAATTGAAAATCTACTTACTTATTGTTAAATATTCACAAAATCCGTCACATACATCGTGAAAATGAGTGTGTGATGTTAAGTGACACTGCATTCTCACCTGTAAATGAATTGACAAAAAAAGGAAATTTATCAGTTTGTGGCATAAGACGAAAAAAAATAAGTACGAGATTTTCAAGAACGATTTTTTACAATAATGCAGTATAAACATACTATGTCCAACATACCACAAGGCTACTGGACAGATTATAAAAATGTTACAGTCTTTAGTCGAAAAGGTTGTCTGTTACAATTAAAGCATAAAGTTATTATACATTATATACTATTGGTCGACTCCGAGAGCTCACTTGTTTCGTCATGATATTCGATTATTTATTTTTGATTATATAACTTCACGCTATCTAATCCTAATTTGTTAACACGTTTGGAGAGTGGCCATCAAATACATTGGTGGCTGGGTAATTTTATGAAACAAACTAAAAAAAATGTACAACTCACATCAAGCTCGTAGACTTTGTTGGGATCAACCCCCAACTCTGACAGCTTGAACGTTTCCCTGCATGAAGTTGCCTGCAACAGGATTAGATATGGCAACATTTAAACTTATCGAATCATAGGCTCTCAATTGTGCAGACACCAGTCTTCGTGGTTGTCATGAATAGTATGTAAAGTTGAACTTAATAGTATATACATGAAAATGAATGTCATGTGTGAGGTTCGAACTCAAGACCATGCATGTGCTTGCAGAGAGAGTGATTTACCATTTCAGTTGCTATCTAAGACGGTTAGAAGATAGGAGCTCCGCTAATGCTCTTGAGAAAATGAATGAAAATGAATAAAACACATAAATGACAGGTGGGCAAATCCCATCTCCAGACGACAGTTGTTAAAACAAAAATACCAGTCGATATGCTCGTCAGGCAGACAGAAGAACACAAGGCGACAAATGAACAAAAAACAACAACAGACAAAAGAACACCAGATGTCAGAAAGACAAATGCATAACCAACGGAAAGTTTAATAAAGAACAACACTATTGGTGCAAAAGAAGTAATCGAACGATTTTGATTTTGAAGGTTTATTAACGATAACTTCGTTGTTTTGTTTCATTGAGGTCTAAAACTTGGAACAAATAAAGGTGGGGATATGTCTCAAATATTTATCGAAGAATTATCTAGAATTACGGACTTTCATCATCTTTTATTTCGATCTTTTACCTCAAGATTTCCTTAATTTCGCAACTTTGTTAAAGCAGTACCCGAACGATCGAGCATTCGGATGTGTTTTATTGATCGATATTCAATGCTATGTTGATAAATATGAAGTAAAATCTTTTCAATAGACTGAATTGTAGAAAATTAAGGAAAATTCCCATAAATATTGTTCTTGGTTTAGGAGGCTACCCTTTTCCAACTTGATATCTAATCTGAAACTATTATTGCTAATAAATTACCAAAAACTATTCATCAAGTCAATCTATTATAAAAATGTTGAACTTATGTTGATTTCTAGTGAAACTTTATAAGTTTCCTTAATTTTATCAATTTCATTAATTTAAATACCCCCTACACCGTAATCGTTCGGTTACTGCTTCCGTTCGATTACTGTTTTGACACCAGGTGGACAAAAAGAACAACAATTGTCAAGACAACAGGTAAATATAAGAACACCAGACTTGGACAAAAACAACTCTAGGTTATGGACGGACAGAGAACAAGAGCAGATGACAGACATTAGAACATATATTTCAATACTGACAATTCAAGTCCACAGGTAAGAAAAGAACAACAGTAAACAAAAATCGGAAACAAGTTTGGTGTATTGAATGTTAAAATGGTGTTGAGTTATTAGTGATGTAGTTTGCAAATTTTACTAGTTTGCATATGCGTGCAACATGTTTCATTATGAAGCCATTCATAAATTAGATATGAAATTTGTTTACAAGTACATTAATAGTAACATATAAGATTAATGTATTGTAATGATGATAATTTCTGTCTATGCTGTATCACAGTTTATAGTTAAAAACCTATCAACATGTCTTACGTTATCTCTGCAAGTGATTTTCTCAAGGTCAATACCCTCTTCGTTTTCATGTCCAGAAGTCGGATACAACGTCGGTAGAAAGTGGACTCCTTCAACCTTGAAGAATTTAGCAGCTGACCAGAAGGCTTGTCCAGGAAGAATGGCAAGAACAAAAGCTCCGTCCCTATGTTTTACTCTTGTTGTGAAATTCCTGCAGATTGCATCTTCGTGATTTACTGATAAAATGCGAAGCTTGCATTAGTTAGTCTTACAAACGTCACTATGTCAGAAGCTCATATGAAGGTTTCGATCATTTCTTTACAACAAAAATTCATAAAATGATTGTAATTTGAGGTTACTCCAAAACAAGAGGCTCATGTGGGTCTATATCGCTTACTTTACTTTTTTGTGCAAAAAATGGCCGTAGAAAACAGCATAATAGTAAGTTATTTGGTCATTGAAAAAGGTACTTTTATTTAGCAAATCGTGTTGGGGAGTAAAACGTGGCCGATGAGAGGGGGTGACCGTAGAAAACGAGTGACCGCAAGGACAGGTTTTATTGCACATGTATATAGTGATAATAAATGTTTTAGGACGAACCATTACTGGTATTAATAATCAAGATATTAAACGTCTTCAAATTCGATAGCATCATTTAAAACCAGATAAATCTGCAGCATGGACCAGACATGCACGTTTCGGGTACTTAACCCTCGTCAGTGATCCTCGATCTAAACAATGTTATAATATGTAAAAGTATGAAAGTCATTGTGTCTAAAATGTACCGAAAAGACGTAGCAGGGTGGGTGGGATATGATGCTACAGGCACCCACGTTTCATGAATTTCAAGAAAATTTGATTACAGAAATTTTGGATTGCGTTGAAGAAACGATCAACCTAAGTTGATCGAACTTTGCTACATGTGCCCTCGGGGACTCCTGGTCCACCAGCAGTGACACTAACCCTAACCCTAACTCACGAAGTGATACAAATGTTAAACGTCTTCAAATTCAATATGTTAGAATAATTTTCATTTACAAAATGTACTTCATATTTGTATTTCTTTCTAAGATCCCCATGCTACAAATGGAACAATTCTTCTTGATACAATGTATATTACCTCTATTTCTGTTTGTCGTCCATTGAGTGTCCACTAGTTGTATGACGATATGGAGCAATACAGCTAAAAAAGAATTATGTTTGAGTGAAGAAAAAATGTCGACAGATATTTCTGGGAAGGGGGCAGAATGGTTATTAACATTTGTGGCAATACAACAATTCCCATTCAGCTGTTTGGTACCGTCTGAGATGAGATTAGGTTAAGGCATATTTCTGCCTCAAGACCATGGGGTGTTAATGTTACAAAATTCAAAATCTTGATGCGAATATATGTGAAAAACAGATCGATTTGTAAATAAAACCTTGTTATGTATGTATAGAAACATGTTATGTATATTTAAAACTATTGATGTGTATTTAAATTATCTTGATAATTATCTAAATGAGTGTTGTGAGTTCAATATGAAAAAATCTTCTTATGTATTCACTTGTGTGTTTTTTAATGTTGTTGTGTTTGTTTGTGTTTTTTGTTAATGTTCTTTTGGGTTTTTTTAATGTTGTTGTGTGTTAAATAATTTCAATTATGAGGAAAATGACGAATTTGCGCAATTTCTAAAAGTAATTATCATTGGTCGAAAAAAGAAATGAAAAAAGAAATGACGATATTTGCACCGATTAGTCATTTTACCTAAATTGTAAATATTAAATGACAATATTTTCAAACGTTCATTAATAATTTTTTGATACATTTAAAATTTTTAAAATACCTTTAAAGATTTATTTAACAGATAATAATAGCTTTTAAATGCATAGCGATGTTTTTAATATACACAAGAAGCGTTAGAAAATATTTCACAAGCTTTTAAACATAAGATCACAAGCACAAATTTTAAGAATACATAAAAAAATTACGGAAGTCTATATAACTTACCGTTCAAAAGTTAAAGCAAATGTAAGTGTTTTATGGACATACTGACGAATGTATAGACAAACGAACAGAACAATTTAAAAATACATCAGGATGGTGGAAAAAATCGTTCGAGTCGGGAAAGAGACCAAAAACTTGGTAAAAGGTTGGGGTCTAACTACCTTTATGTGATCTATGAAGAAAAGTTGCGTGTAAATATATTGCAGTTGATCTTGACGGGCATTTAACATAAACGTTTAATTCTAGTATTTATATCTTCTAAATAAAATGTTATTCCTGGATACCTAAAGATTAATTGTGCGCAATGACAAAATCTAAATCGCAAAAATAAACAGGAACTGAAAGTTTAAAGAAGATTACAAAAATATTTATGTAAACAACAAAATAAAAGTGGTCTTACCTTTCTGTAATATTTCCATGGTTTGAACTGAGTCCGGCAGCGGCTCATCTGTGACAACCCCAGCAAACAGGAACATCCGCATCGCGTGTACAATATGTTACCTCCTGAAGAAACCGAATCCCGACGGGCCGGCTTTTAGATCGTTAACCTATATGTTCATATAAAAGATTTAGAGAAGAGTGAAATAGAGTTGAGTAACAGAGCATTGCGCTGATTAGATTGCGCTCGTATAAAATCATAGTTATTATGTAAATTTTAATGATGATAAATTGTGACGGACTTTCCTGAATTTATAGGACAAAGAAACTGAAAGAAATTTGAGATGAGCGCTTAGATTTCATCATCGTAAACTTAATATTATTGAAATATGTTGATGCTACATTCGTAAATGTAATTCAAGAACGTAACAGCTCTTTTCCCTTGACCATTCCGGAAGTTGGTCAATTACATGCATGTCATCAAAACTGCTTTTCCTTTCTCTCTCTCATTCGTTCCTTTTTTAAAATTATTTCTTATTTCTTGGAAAATTCGCTCAGGCGCCTTATTATACCATCTTTTAAATAGATAATTTTACTTATAATAATAATATACATAATTCAGAATCACAGTAGAAGTTAGATTACATCGAAGCTGTACGCAACTATCGTCCCCTTTCGTATCAGATCTATAAAAAGTAGAATCGGAATTTCATTATTATACTTCAGACACCCCCCTTTTTTATCATAGACAAAATCACATTTCTTTCTATCTAATGGAATACCATCATCCACCCATGAATAACAATGTATGACTCCTCGAAACGTGATTCTACCAAGACACAAAGAGCGTGACATATCTGCATATCGTACTTCATTAATTTTATTTTGTACAATTCGCAATACGAACTTTGAGAGAATTCAAACTCATTACTTTGTACCTAACAACCTGTCTGTAGTCCTGACCAATGGTAATACGAAATAAACGTTGGAAATACACGGATTTCTAAATGCAGATCTATGATACATACAAAGAATCGAAGGCAATCGAAAAGGGAATCCATTTTTTTAGGGTTTTTTTTTCCCCTTTCAACATCATACTCAACATTATACTCATTCATTTTCTAAGATTATGATTTTTTTTATTTTATTCATCACTTTATTTATGTATTTACTTATCTCATCTATTAATTTTTTTTTCATTTTATGTCATATTTTAGCTGATGTTAGATATGTGTTACCCTCATACCATTTTTTGTTTTCATGGAACAAAGCGATATGAGGTTCATGATATCTGAGTCAAAGGTTGATTTTTCTTTTCTTTACTTTTTTTTAGTTTTTGTTTTTGTTTTGTTTTTTGTTTGTTTGTTTGTTTTGTTTTTGTTTTTGGGGTTTTGGGGGGGGGGGCGATGGAGTTGGGTGGTACCCATTAGATAATTGCCATATAATTATCAAGAAAAAATCAATTATAATCAATTGCAATTTCCTATAAAAGCTAAAAGTGGATAGAAATTTAAAATCCATCAAATGGACGAAATTGGTTTTCGATACCCTATACGTGTATATGTCACTTTAATAATAGTCGACAGAAACTGGTTAAATAAACTTGATTAATTTTAAGGCAGACACTACGTCAAAACTTTCTTCTATTCATTTATGCAATTTATTCAATGAGATGATGTCTTTCTTTGACGCCAATCGAACATGTTTTAAGGTATCCGTTGTACAATAGAGTCATTTTACATAGCGTTTTAATCACCTCCATTGAACAGTATGATTAATTTTATGCCTGGTAAGGTGCTATAAACTATATATTTTCTGAAAGGCAATGATGCCCTGAGAACAGATTTAAAACTCCCAGGTCTTAAATATAAAAGGGGAAAAACTCTTGAACAACTTTGTTATTTTGCATATGTTTGATCGAGAAAATAGACAATATAAATGCTCCATCAGATATTCCCCTTTGTTTTTCAGGTCCCTGAATTATTATTTAGGAGCAGTGGGCATTGTAACCTCTCAGAAAATATTTAGTTTAAAGTACCTCACCAGGCATGGAATAATACCCTATAGTACATCGGATACCTAAGACCCTTTTCCAAGTAGGTACCTTCAGGTTTCTGGTTCTATGTAGTTGGTTTATGTTGAACTTAAATTGAGAAGGCGAAAATGGACATAGGGGGGGGGGGGTTGGATTTATGATGAATTTCAATAATTTTATCCAACTAAACTTTTATTAAATATTTCTTTCTACGCACCCGGGAATCGGAATTTTTTATTTGGTCTGTCCATCTGTCTTTTAGACCGCAAAAACTATAACTTTGGTCGTAACTTTTGAATGGCAAGTTTAGTTTAATATTTCATACACAATTTTCTTGTGACAAGTATCCATAAATTTCTTTGGTCTTGTTTTCAATGTACTTCGATAGATACAATGTAGCGTAAATATATTAAATTGATATCAAAAACAGCATCATCAGTGCATAATAATTTAATTGAGGCCAAGTAATACTTGGGATGGTCCATTGGATATACGTCAATATGCCCTATCCTTTTTCACTCAGAATATCAAATGGACCGCGACCAAATGAAACGGAAATATTTTTTAAAAAATGAACAATACACTATGTATACAATTCAGTAGCATTATGTGATGTGTCCATATGGCATGATAAATGCCGATTGTGGTGCCTCTGCGGACAAACATACAGACGGACCGACTGACAACTCCATCTATTTCGTTTGATGGACACAAAAGATGTTTACATATATAACATAGAATTTAGTACATACATGTATATGTAGATATGAATGGTACATACTGCTAATATATTGAACAACTCCGCTTACCTTAAACATCAACTTTTATTGTACTTCTTTAATGTCCATGAAAAAAATACATCGATATTAATTGTTGATTTTACAGCTTTATAACGAATGACACTCTGGTTATGGGAAATTCCAGTTTGTGTTATCCAATTCGGATGGATGGAGTTTAGATTTAAAGGCAAATTTTATGTTTTTGTAGGAAGTTAAGTGAAGCGATATATTGCTATTTCCTATTTCAAAATCTACATAATAACTTCGGAGATGGCAGAGCAGAGGGTTTTGAATTTGAAAATGCGAAAACAAAAAATTGAAGTATAAATATTTCCTACCAATCGTGCGACCCGTCAAAAATAATGAATATTTTTCAGTACATTATGATGTGATGCCGGCTTCTGGTTTTACATAACAATAGGTATACAAGTACATGTACAGGCGCGGATCTGGTTTTACATAACAAAAGGTATGACAGATACATGTGCAGGCGAGGATCAAAATTGTTTCCCGGAATCTGGGGCCCTTAAAATTAGTTGGAGGTGAAGCAGCACCTATTTTATTTTTAATTTTTCTCTGCGGAAAATTATTTCGATGAACATAAGTACAAAAATAGCAATCCAAGGAATGCTTGTGTCGCCTGCGAAGCGGCTTATTGTAGGAGGTGGATCACTAGGTTCAAAATCACTGGTATCACTAGAAAAGTCTTGTCTAATGAAATTCATATGTGAAATATTCAGACCTCTTACTTACCAATTGAAAGATATGGTCAATCTCAAATTTTCAGAAAAAAAGGTGCCAATCATCTAGGTCAAGGTCACTACGTAAATAAGTTGTTAACAAAACAAGGTCACATCATAAGAAATATATGTGTAAAATATTAAAGCCCTATCACTTACCAATCAAAAGATATACGCAATTCTTAGAAAAAAAGGTCAAATATCTAGGTCAAGGTCACTAGGTCAAAAATTATGGTATGTTTAGAAAGGTCTTGTCACAAAGAATACACATGTGAAATATCAAAGCCCTATCACTAACCTATCAAAAGATAAAACGAATCTCAACTTTTTAAAAAGTAGTTCAAATATCTATGTCAAGGTAAAAAAAATTAAGGTATGTGCAGAAAGGTCTTGTGACAAGGAATACACAAGTGGAATTTCAAAGCCCTATCCCTTACCAATCAAAAGATATATACAATCTTAATTTCTTTAAAAGTAGGTCAAATATGTAGGTCAAGGTCAGTAGGTAAAAAATTATGGTATGTGTAGAAAGGTCTTGTTACAAGCAATACACATGTGAAATATTAAAGCCCTATCACTAACCATTCAAAAGATATTATAGCAAATCTCAACTTTTTTTGAAAAGTAGGTCAAATATCTAGGTCAAGGTCTCAAGGTTGAAAATTATGGTATGCGTAAAAAGGTCCAGTCAAAAGGAATACATGTGTGAAATATCAAAGCGCTATCACTTAGCAATCAAAAGATATAAGCAATCTTAATTTTTTTGAAAAGTAGGTCAAATATGTAGGTCAAGGTCACTAGTTCAAAAATTATGGTATGTGTAGAAAGGTCTTGTCACAAGGAATACACATGTGAAATATCAAAGCCCTATCAATTACCATTCAAAAGTTATTGGCTGTGACACCCAAAGTGTGACAGACAGACAGACAGACGGACAACGGACAAAGTGATCCCTTAGTGTCACTATGCTTCGCAGGCGACACAAAAATCATACACATTTGACCGTTAGGAAATTAGAATGCATCCTGGGGCCATTCCCTCCCTCCCTACCCCTATCCCCATCCCGTTCCACTCTTCTCGTTCCGCCACATTAGACAGTAATTGCAGCTTGTGTCAAATATCGTTGAATATAATACATAATTCACCTGTACCCTATAGTACATTTCCATAGATTCTCAAATTTGTGCTAGCTCATGCATGTGCTCCTGAATAATGTACATGTAGCCTCATGACGTTTACTTTTAAAAATGCAGAGGCGAACGCAAAACATGGGCGGATCTAGTATTTTCTTCATGTGTGCCCAAGCTGCCAAGGGTGGGGGAGGTGTCCAGCCTATCTATACTACTAAAATAATTGGTTACTAGAGCCACGGTAGCAATGTCAAGGAATATTTTTTTCTACATCTGATAAATATTTGGCCAATGTGTACTTGCATGAGTGTTTCTTTCTTCCTCATTTATGCTCTCTTAAATTAATCATCACTGTTAATTCCTAATTACATTCAGCGTTTGATCGGATATCGTACAGAAGTATATTTGGGGTGCGATAGACCAGTCGGTTGGAGCGTAGGACTGTCATTGTAACTTCATCATATCCTTGCATGTTGTCCGGGGCCTAACATGCATGTTGTTGCAATTTTGTTTTAGCATGTCACCAAAATGACCTTGCATATTGACATAATCTAAATGTCGACATAAATAATATGAATGTCGACATAGTTATCTTGCATCTTAGCAAAATAAATGAATATGTTCGAATCAACTTAAATATGTGGGTACGATGATGTTGTTCCAACCACTTTCCCTTTTTCAATTTATTTGTTTTCCATTTAATTTCATATGTATTTCTTTGTGTCCATTCCTTCACATCAATCCCAGCTACCCGTGCTTGCACGTGTCAATGTCTAGTGGTTTTGGAAAATTAAATTACGTAAAAACCGGGGAAAATATGCAATCATTCAATTACCTGACCCTGACCTGAAGGCACATATAATTGTTCCTTACACTCTCCTCTCTAAAAATAACTTGCGCCTTAAAAGAACATCAAATTCAATGGCAAGTCTATACCGATTTCGCTTACTCCTGTCCAAACTAGAACACTATATCTAGATAATTGTTCTAAGAGAGAGGGTCCATTGTTTTGAAAAATAAATTATACTAAAAAAAATTGGCAAATAGGAGGCTCAGCGCTTGTATACAATTTAAAGAAATCAACGTCTTCAGTATATGGTCAAAGAATAAATATGACGTTCCCAGTCTCTATTACTAAAAGGTCCCTCATCAAGTCACATCTTCATAAAATGCATTGATTTCGTAAATGTTGTGAAATGTCATATATATTGTAAGGTAATAATCTAAAAGAGTAGTAATGTCAAGTTTTTTTTGTTTTTTGTTTTGTTTTTGTTTTTGTTTGTTTGTTTTTTTTTTATTTTGATTAAACTGGTATGAAATAAACGCACACACTAATACATTCTCTTTCATCTCTCAAAATTACTAAATGTATATATCATTAATGAACATGAGCGTCAACTTTGGTGATTTTCATAACATGCTGCATTTTTGCACTGGGTTCATATTTGTTGTATTGCCACATTTGAAAGTATCTGCAAAATTCTTCATGTTTCTCAAAATGTTGTTCACTCTGAAAATGAAAATAAAATGAAATTGATTTTAATGTACTTGCACGCAAAACTGATAGAGGGGGAGGGGGGGGGTGTTAGAAAATCCTGAACTGTTTTTCATGCATATTTAGAACGTCGCTTACAGGCAAGGCTGGTTGTCTTAATCCCAATTTCAAAAAAGTATTGAAATACAATGTAATAAATTCAAAAATAAAAATAGATCTAATACCTGTAATGATCCAAGATGACAGAGGAGCTTCTAGGTACCTCACACATGCCCTGAAATGTCATTATACAAATGTATGTAAATTAAAATTATTCTTCATTTGATTTTTCCCCCCACTTTACTCCATTTCCCTCTTTTTTTGAACTTATATTAATTATTGGAATCTAAGTTCACTATATAAACATATACATGTATCAAAACTTTAAAAAGTTAAGCTTAATGGCCATCTACAACGCAAGAAGCAGACGGTGTGGTTATCCGGATTACGTGCACACAACCCTCCCACTTTTCCGATTACCTAGAGGTATCTAAGAACACACAATTGCGGTGTAAAATAAAATAATTCAACTCCTCATGGTTATAATTTATAAAACACAAAAACACATTTCAGAAAAAAGGGTAACTGTTTTTATCCCATAATGTAAGGAAATTGTGTACCTGAGCAAAAGATATGTAGAAAAATTCCTGAGGTGTGAAAGAAACAAATGGTAGAATGTAAGATTTTACATCACCGTTCCCAAGTAATCTCTCATATTCCTGAAAGAAAATCAAATAATAATAAATGATTTATCAAAAGTCACGGTACCAAAAAGTTTCCCCATGGAAGAAGATGATTTATCTCTCTGCTGATCTTGACAAGGTATTGCAAGGTATTCGTACGGTCAATGAAAAAGAAAGTCGAAAGAAAAGGATAAAAAAACTTACATTTACATTTTATGAATCAACAACAGTTTCATATTTTGTATGTTTTGAAATAGAACTGCTCAAGAGTTAACAGTTATGTGTATGTCGCCTGATGTGCGCCCTTGACATTGTATGTGATCTTGACCCTACTGTCCGCGCGGCTCACTTCGGAACTGGACAAACGCGATTTTGATAACTTTGTCATGCAAAAAATATGATAAAATCTATATCGTTGAATAGATCTCGCTTAGTCATAAATTTTGGTTTATGTTATATGGTCGAGGGTTTATGCAATCAAATTATACAGACAATATAAATTTTAGATGGGGCGTTTTCAATGTTAAATTTCAGCGTGACGCGTACATCGCCGAGTTTAACATTGATCTTATGGAGAGCGTCACGACGTCACGGGAAAAATTAGCATGGGAAATGGCCCATCTAAAATTTGTTTTATCTATTAATTTTGATTGCGTGCACTGACCATCATATAACTTATACCAAAATTTACGACTAAGCGAGATCCACTGAATGGTATCCATTTTATTCAAAGTTCTGCATGATGAAATAGTCAAGATCCCGTTTATCCAGTTTCCGAAGTGAGCCGCGCGGACAGTAATTGTGTTTTTTAAAAGTCTCAACATTCTTGACCATCCCTGCAAGTTTCAAGGAAGTACAAAGCATATCAACCTGATCAAATGTAAACGTCTTCAAATTGAATAGCATCATTTAAAACAGATAAATTGGCAACGTGGACCAGACAGTCATTTATGGGAAAGTGTGACTATCATACTGAAGAAAGGAGGGGATCTCCAACCAGTCTCGATTGTGCCCAGCATCAACAGCAAAGCACCAAAAACACCCGATTGATATGCCGATGCGAAAACACAGAGCAAACAGACAGACAGACAGAAATAGTGATCCCTACATATCCCTCTTGTAATGTTGTATGTATTTTATAAACTTACGTACCAAATCTACCAGCTGCAGACCTGCTTGTCCGGACATTATTGCGCCGACTCTTTCACTTCCTTCTACCTAAATGATAATTTACTATTTTAATATTTGATGATAAATTGAATTCTTTTCCGTTTCAAACAAAATCAAAATATCTAAAATGTTTTTTCTCTGCCTTCTATTTACTTACAGATGGTGATTCGTACAACTGATTGAGATAACAGTTCTGATTGGATGTCAGAATGTCACGTGATTCAGAACTCCACCAAGATGGCGCCACTTCCCTCCCCAAAGATCCTAAAAATACACTGATGCCATTTGAAGATGCATCAAGTAAAACACAAAAGCCGAAACCATATTCCAAAAAACACAGATGTTTTACTGCGAATTGTAATGTTCAAATGGGTACACGATGATCGATTACAATTTCTTTACAGTTCTTTGAAAGAACTACAAAAATTACTTGACTCGAAATCTTTAGTTTTCAAATCATTTTAAAAGAATGAATGATCCAATATTTTTAATTTGCACATGTTTGTTAATTATACCGTAAATGGCACTGATCATTTCAGCGGCGAGCTTCCAACCGGAAGAGGAAATAATAGGAAACTCTGGTTTTACTTCGGTAAAATCTGTCAACATGGCGAAGGGGATTCCTGCAAAATTTTATGTTTCAATTTGACATGTGAAAGAAGGAAGTCATGCAGAGAACATCATAAGCATTTTTCTTTTCTTTGAAAAGACTCCGTTATTGTTTGGTAACCGTTACATATTCAGCCTAGTGAAGAAAACAAAGTATGCAAATTCTGCTGTGTTGGGTATGTTGTATAAAGGTGGATTCTAGGATCGCCATCATGAGTTTCACATCAAGAAATGAACATCAAACCTGGACCATCCTAATGCTCATGAATAGAACAGCCTTCTTGACAAAATTACCAAACATGACTTCAGGTCAGCATGGTTCAGAGATGCCACTTTCCATTTCTGCCATTACTGTACACTATGGTAACAAAATTTTGTCCTAAGTGAAAATGACGTCATTTTGAAGGGAAATGACGTATTTACGTGAGTGTGCATGTGCGGGGACCGGAGCAGACGAATTTGAAATAAAAATTCGAGCTAACTCGTCAGTATCTTTTGTTTTCAATTGCACGAAAGTAAATATTCCTGAAAATTGAAATACTTGTAATACTGCGCTCCCCTATAGGCTTTGCCTTTGTTCATATCATTTTGTTAAGAATTTTTGTGTGGGGTTTATTCAGAATAAGTGGTCAAAAACCTTCAGAGGGAAAGACGATATTTTAAAATGTGTAACAATGTCTTTTGTCGCTTTGATATCTATAAGAAACATGTTCTATCATAATATTGTAACACAGTAACCTACCTAGAATCCCAATGTCCGGGTCGTAATCGGGCCGAAAGTCGTACCAAGTCACCTCTACCGGAAATGTAACCGGTGAACCTATTTTCGAGTATTCCCTGTACATTCTGATAGCGCTTGCCATTTGAGCTCTAAATAGGAATGAAATTTCTGGATTGTCGGATAATGATAACTGTAAACTGATTGTTGGCACCGGGGAAACTTTGGTTTGTAGTGAAAACAGTCTTTGAAACATGTTCTGTTTCGTCTGCTCACTGAGCGTTGCAGACGACGATACGATCTGAATGACAACCTGAGTAAGATTCTGAACTAAAGATGTGAAATATGGGTTTGTGATGGAAGTTATATTTGAATTTATTAGCGAGTACTGCTCAAGGATCTCTTCTTCCAGAAGCTGCAAAGTGGAATTCACGCAGTCTACTCTTGTCACTTCCGATGTGACGTCATCGCTATAAATATTATCCATGAGTCTTCGTGTTTGAACGGGTGTGAACTGAAGAAGGTGGAGGAGAATGCGAGAATATATAAATGTCTGGACCACTCCTTCGTTTGTTGTTTTCATCAGTTCGTTCAGAAGCTGAAAGTAAGTAGGGGACTTCAGCTTTACTGGAGGAGAGCCTTGTAGAGTCTGTTCGTACGGTAGTCCAGACCGTAGCTGAAGTTCCGGGTAGTTGTTAGCGAGTTCTGCCGGGGTCATGAATACTGTCGATGAATCGTTTTCAGAGTCTTTCAGCACCTGTATCAGAACAAGAAGCTCATTGAATCGCATCGCTCATCATAAATCAATTGAAAATCTTGACATTTAAAGTAGTTATTTTTAATGTGTTGATGAAAACAATGTTAGTCTTATGAAAACCCCTTCAGAAGCTTAGAAGTACATGTAATAAACATAAAAAAGTACATATCAGTTATGAAGTCTCAAAGTCAATAAGGTAAGGAAAATTCATCAGAATGTCCATTGGAACAATTGCGAACCTTGGAAAGAAGATCATTCCGAGGTGAGATCAGGTGCCCGGGGAGAGTCAGCGTATAACCTGTTTGCAGGAGAACTCGAAAATGCGTCAGCCAATCAAACCATCGGTCGCCATTTTATCAGAGCACACAAACTCTGTAGAGGACCTTGAGTACTTGCTTCTTGTTCGCGAAATTCTTCTCGAAAATGTGTATACATACGGACGACAGACGGACGATAATGGCTACGTTGCTCAGGCCTTTGGCTCAGGTAAGTTTGTAGAAAGTTGAGGGGGGGGGGGTGGTTTAGAATGATCACTTTTCTTTGCTTAGCCAATAATTTTCTGATGCTTTGACGTAACATTGAGATCTAGCTAAACAGAATATGCTTCAGGGTTTCAAACGAACAGTATTTTTACTTTTTATAATCTGCTGAAATATCCCCGGTGAATTCTTCTATCATATTTCTTTAAATTAATGTAGCAATTGTACACGTATTTGAATCTCACTTACCCTTGTTAATGCTCTTTCGAATTCAAAGACTTCTCTGAGCCTTTCTGTTAACCTTTCTGGAAAGAGAAAAGAAATAGACAATCATTCACAAATCTGAGCTGGGGTCCGTTCACACAGACTCCAATTGCAACAAAGCTAAATACCTGACAGGTACAAAAGTGTTTAAAGAAAAGGAAAGTTAGGAAATGATCTTGTATATTTTCTTCTTTTTTTTTTCTTGGCTGAAGAACCAAGAAGTTCTGAATGTTCTTTGGTACATTGTAAATGATATTTCATCTCTTTTGATTTCTTCGTTACCATCAATAATGCCAAAGGGGAAACTCATAGTATTGACGTCGGAATACCATTGTGCAAGTAAGCTTTAGTGAAATAAATAGGTGAAGAATACACACATGTAAATATAGATAATTTATTTTTATATCTACAAATGGTAAAAAGTTCGGGCGAAGTAGAAATTCTATTGGCCTCCAAGTTATTTTTTTTCTTCTTAGATTTATCTTTGAGAGTAAAAGTTTTCAAACCTCTCAAAGTCTTATTTGATGTGTCAGGCACCGTCATTGCCGCCATAGTAGTCATACAGATCCCCTCCAGCGTATTCACCATAGTCACCCTCACCTCCGGATGTACCACCCCATCACTCTCTCCATTATGTCGGTAAGCTTGTCAAGATAGCTAGTAGGCCACCTTGATGTAAATCATGAATAATTTAAAATTACAGACTATATATCATTTCATCCTTCATTAATTTTATGCATTAATTCAGGTCATGTTTTCTTCCCATATTAATTTTTAAATTTATTCCTTTAGGCATTGTAAAAGAGTCAGAGTGAACACTACAGTGGCGACACCTATACGAGTGCCACACATCTAACTTATGTCGGGCCAAGCGAGGACAAGGAGAAAAAAGGGAACAAACAGAACAATAATCTCACATCATTGAAACGCGAAGGGAAACACTATATTGATAAGTACTGTGTAAAAACGAAATCCATATACCGGTAGGTGGCGCCACTCAAATGAATAAATGCGGCGTCGCACAAATTCAAAATGGTTCAAATCAAACTCTTATTCTGAAATTCTGTGACATTTATACAGATTTTTTAAAACAGAGACTCCATATCTGCATGGAAATTGCTTTACCAAAGCATCTTTAATTACTTTACCCCTTAACCTTCTCGTGCTGGGTGCATGAAGTCCTATTTACACACATGTTTGTAGAATGGGTTGCAGAAACTCTATCTCGAAAATCTAGTTTCATTGCTTATACTGATATAGACCATGTTCATAGAAAAAAAACCTCAAAATCAAGGTGTCCTGAAAGCGGTCTTGGAAGTACTTTAATTTGCAAATGGTAATGAAAATCAGTCCAATTTTGTCATTCTCTTTGAACTTTGACATTTATGGTGTACCAGCACATACCAACGGAGTACGACGCCAACGCCCACGATGAAATCCGTCCCTTCTCTACGAAGGGAATGACATTGTAGACTGGACATCTTTTACGTATATGCAACAATAAAAATATCGAATGATGTTCTTCACTTGTTTATATGGGTATTACATTATTCTCATTTTCACTTTAAATAGCTTGAATTCAAGTCGATTATATTAAACTCACTTGATTTACGTCTAATGAAAATTCGTAGAACTCCATAGGTAAAAATGTGGGTGGTGGCTCTAACTGAAATTTAAAAAGATCTAATGAATTTGTATTAGCATTTTTAAAAATAGAATTGTCATGATGAATTTATGACAAGTATTGTTTCTTTAAATGAGAAAAAAAAAACATGTCTGGAAATTTGAGAAATATTTCTCCCCTCTCATGAAAATCAAACTAACTACTAGTATGAAACACGATAGATTTAATTTCCCTAGACTCAGAATCTATTATCCTTAGGGAGCAACCATTTGATTTCTAGGGGGGGGGACAGGAAAACTTTGCAAAAATAAATTCCGAATCGAAATTTTAGGGGGAAAATTCCGGATCATGAAATTGCCCCCCCCCCCAGCCCCTCTTCCAACCTTTCCACTTTTTTGAGTGTCTTAAACTAAGTACAAATAAAAATGAAACAAACTTTATTCAAAGGAACGACACAAATTCAAAAGTTGATCATTAGCACTATTTAGACTGTCTGCATTAAGTATCATTTAAGATAAAAGATTATAGGTTTCATATGCCATTCCGGAAATCAAAAAGAAGTGATCTGTCAGCAAGAGATGCCTTAATATACTCTTCCTTGGCACCTGATCTCACTTCGTGTTTGATATCTAATATGGCCGAAAAATCACTCTGAGTGATTTAAATTTTAAGAGTTATTTTCAATATTGAAAAAAAATTAAAATCCAGCCCGACGGATAAGACGGGCAAAAATATTTTCCGGCTCTTTAAACGGCTGAAAAAGAAATCCGGCTGACAAAAGTCTACCTGCCCCCCCCCCCTAAAACTCAAATGGTTGCTCCCTTATATGAGAAAACTGACCTCTCTGACAATTCTTGCACAGATTCTGAAACTACTTATTCTATACTTGCTTGTAAAGCGAATAATTTTGTTCCGGAAATGATGTCAGCAACTACGTCATAATTGTACAAAGATGGACTGCCCATTTGACTAACACCAACAAACTGCATTTCAGCTGGTCTGGTGAAGGAACTCAGGGTATCTCTACTGAAGAACAGTGTCTGTAGGGTCTGAACTATATCCTTCGTAACTGTTACAAAATGTAACATACAATCATTATGTATAATGCATATTTGCTCAGACAATATTTCAAGTTGAGTGACATTCCATATTTAACATTCCTTCGCCCCCTGCCTACGGTGTATTGAAATCGAAAAAAAAATTTAATGATTTTTTTTTTCTCGGTGTTACATAGCAAACTCAAACTCAAGAAGAATTTTTCTAACAATACAACTAAAAATTAAAAAACGCCCCCCCCCCAAAAAAAAACCCACCAACCCCACACCATTATAACATGTCTTTGTCCACAATGCTGAAAATATTTAAGGTCAGATCCGGATAATACATTTTTTAAAATCGGTTTTGTCCTTTTCTACACTGCCAAAGTAAAGGGGTGTTGTTGGCAAGCAGGAGATACTTACTCTTCCAGGGAAGCTTATATCTTTTTCCTTTGCAGAGTCTTTTGGTTGTTTCGTTTGGTTTTGCCTTTTTTGCTTGTTTTTGTATTATATGCCTTTTAATGGTGATTTTTGAAATATGAATCGGATTTTGTGTTTGCATCACGCTATGAAGAATATCATACAGGGATTGAACATCCGACAAAGACATTGGTGCTAGGGATTGTTATCACAGTTTGATGTCAGTTGCTTCGAGAGAATATTCCTATTAAGAAAGCTTTAAAATCCCATACCTACTTACTTACAGGTGCATCATCGAGTACATATATTGTAACAAACCATTTTTCTACATAGCATCTTATTCTTGTATTTTGTAATAATTTAATAGTACCTTTATCGTCATCTGGTAACGTGTTTGTTGCAAAGCAGCTTTGATAGTGCATTTTGATGGCCCTCAAATTGACGGAATCCTGTGATGACGTGGGCAACTCAAGCATCTCTTAAAGGAAAAAAAGTCTATGAAGTACATAAACTTTTTTGTTAGTAGTTTTATGACAAGAGCATCAAAGCAATGCAAAAGTTAAACAGCTTTAAGCATGTAGATCTACATTTAATCTTCTATGGTTGTCTGGTTAGGCCTGACTATCAGTGCGGATTTTCATAGGATTGTGCTAAGGGATACATTTGCTTATTTGATCTAATATACCAGTGATTTCCTATAAAACGGAAATAGTAGGCAACATAGAAAACATTTCACCAAAACGCTTACCTCTTAGCTTCCTATGGATAATTGTTTGTTTGTCAGACTCAATGGTTGCTCTATACGGCTCCAGTACCTTGGCATTCAGCAATGTCTGACGACTTGTGATCCAGGATCCGCAGGCATACTGATAAAAATCAACACACGGGTCTATGGTGGAATTAATGCGCCCTAACATGTCATAAGCTAAGGAGCTGCAATATTGTGAATCGCATGTCTCTGGTCCTTTGGTGGTCATCGGAGCTTCAGTTGTCGATGGCTGAGGTGTTGTTGTTGTCGGCTTTGGTGTTGTAGTCGTGGGCTTTGGTGTTGTAGTCGTGGGCTTTGGTGTTGTAGTTGTGGGCTTTGGTGTTGTTGTGGTCGGCTTTGGTGTTGTAGTCGTTGGTTTTGGTGTTGTAGTCGTGGGCTTTGGTGTTGTTGTGGTCGGCTTTGGTGTTGTTGTGGTCGGTTTTGGTGTTGTAGTCGTTGGCTTTGGTGTTGTAGCCATTGGTTTTGGAGTCGTCGGCTTTAGTGTTGTAGTCATTGGTTTTGGTGTAGGTTTTGGTGGTGTTGTCGGCTTTGGTGCTGTAGTTGTCGGCTTTGGTGTTGTTGTGGTCGGCTTCGGTGTTGTAGTTGTCGGCTTTGGTGTTGTTGTGGTCGGCTTCGGTGTTGTAGTCGTCGGCTTTAGTGTTGTAGTCGTCGGCTTTAGTGTTGTCGTTGGTGTTGTCGTAGGTTTTGGTGTTGTTGTGGTCGGCTTCGGTGTTGTAGTCGTCGGCTTCGGTGTTGTTGTTGTTGGTTTAGGTGTTGTAGTTGTTGGTTTTGGTGTTGTCTTTGGTGTTGTTGATTGTGGAGTCGATATAGGAGTTGTCGATATAATCGATCCCATGGTTGTTGTGGTCGGTTTTGTTGTCCGTTGCTTTATTGTTGTTGGTGAAAATGAAGTAATAGTGGTCGATTCGTTGTTTTTCGATCTTGCACGGAGCAGCGGAGCAGCGATCTAAAATGAAAAACAAAAAGAATCGTTACAGAAGTTTGGTCTATTGTCACACATAAAATATACAAGAAAAGGTTTGAACGATATTCTTAAAATACATCGAATGATAAAATAAATATACTTGAAACATATTTTATCTATATACATGTATATGTGTATTGTAAGGATAGAATTCCGCATCCTCTTCATGTGTGGATATGGGTATCATTTTTTTCAAGTCCTGTTCGGACTATAACTTTTTTATAGGTTCTTTTTGTGACAGAACTACATTTTCAGTTGTAGTCGGAGGGATAAATAGATAGAAGCCGTACTCAGAGAGGATCAGATTCTACAATGTCAATCTCGGAGGGGATCCAATTGTATCTAGATAAAAGGGGATGTATAGTTGTATTCAGATAAGATCCTCTTATGCCGTACTAAGAGGGGATCTACTTTTGACGTACTAAAGGGGGATCTACCATTGTCTTATTCAGATGGAATCTACATTTGTCGTATTCAGATGGGATCAGCATTTGTCGTATTCAGATGGGATCTACAGTTGTCGTATTTAGATGGAATCTACAATTGTTGTTTTCAAATGGGATCTACAGTTGTCGTATTTAGATGGGATCTACAATTGTCGTATTCAGATGGGATCTACAGTTGTCGTATTTAGATCGGATCTACAATTGTCGTATGTAGATGGGATCTACAGTTATCGTATTTAGATGGGATCTACAATTGTCGTATTTAGATGGGATCTACATTTGTTGTATTTAGATGGGATCTACATTTGTCGTATTCAGATGGGATCTACAGTTGTCGTATTTAGATGGGATCTACAATTGTCGTATTTAGATGGGATCTACAGTTGTCGTATTTAGATGGGATCTACAGTTGTTGTATTTAGATGGGATCTTCATTTGTCGTATTCACATGACATCTACAGTTGTATTCAGATGGGATCTACATTTTTCATGGTCCAAGTGATCTACAATGATATTCAGATAGGATCTAAATTTGTAGTACTAAGAGGAGATTTATAATTGTATTCAGAGATATCTACATTTGTCGTTCTCAGAATCTACAGTTGTCGTACTCACTATTCAGAGAGGATATACAGTTGTTGTGCACATAGGGGATCTATACAGTTGCCGTACTCAGATAGGATCTACAGTTGTCGTGCTTAGATAAAATCTACAGTTACCGTGCTTAGATGGAATCTACAGGTGTAGTACTCAGAGAGGATCTACAGTTGTCGATCTCAGAGGGGATCTACAGTTGTCTTGCTCAGAGGGAATTTGTCGTTGTCGTACTCAGAGGGGATCTGTCGTTGTCGTACTCAGAGGGGATCTGTCGTTGTCGTACTCACTACTCAGAGGGGATATGCAGTTGTAGTATTCAGAGGGAATCTACAGTTGTCGTACTCACTACTCAGAGGGAATCTACAGTTGTCGTACTCACTACTCAGAGGGTATCTGAAGTTGTCGTAATCACAAGTCAGATGGAATCTACAGTTGTCGTACTCACTACTCAGAGGGGATATGCAGTTGTCTTATTCACTACTCAGAGAGTATCTGCAGTTGTCGTACTCACTACTTAGATGGAATCTACAGTTGTCGAACTCACTACTCAGAGGGGATATGCAGTTGTCTTACTCACTACTCAGAGGGTTTTTGTCGTTGTCGAACTCACTACTCAGAGGGTATCTGCAGTTGTCTTACTCACAACTCAGAGGGAATCTGTCGTTGTCGAACTCACTACTCAGAGGGAATCTACAGTTGTCATACTCTGAGGGGATCTGTCGTTGTCTTACTCACTACTCAGAGGGTATCTGCAGTTGCCGTACTCACTACTCAGAGGGTATCTGCAGTTGTCTTACTCACTACTCAGAGGGAATCTACAGTTGTCGTACTCAGAGGGAATCTACAGTTGTCGTACTCACTACTCAGAGTGTATCTGCAGTTGTCGTACTGACTACTCAGATGGTACCTGCAGTTGTCTTATCAGGGGGAAATCTACAGTTTGGTTGTCATTGTCACAGGGAATCTACAAGAGGGAATCTACAGTTGTCGTACTCACTACTCAGATGGTATCTGTAGTTGTCGTACTCAGGGGCAATCTACAGTTGATTGTCATAATCACAGGGGATCTAAAATTGACGTACTCAAAGAGAATCTACAGTTGAAGCATTCAGTATTCAGAGAGGATCTACAGAAGTCGTAGTCAGAAGGGATCTACAGTTGTCGTTCTCGGAGAGGATCTACATTGTACAGTTGTCGTACTTAGAGGGGATCTACATTTGTCGTACTCAGATGGAATCTACAGTTGTCGTACTCAGAGGGAATCAACAGTTGTCGTACTTAGAGGGAATCAACAGTTGTCGTACTTAGAGGGAATCTACAATTTTGTCGCACTCAGATGGGATCAAAAGTTGTCGTGTCAGAAGGTATCTACAATGTCAGTCAGAGGGAAAACAATGTAGAATGGTCGTTCTCAAATGGGGTCTTCAGTTGTTATACTTTGAGTGGAATAAGCGGAGTAATTGTTAATTATTGCCATACTAGAAAATTTCGATCTTGAAGGAATACATGGCCAAGTCCAAGGTAAGACTCAAATCAAACATTACCTAATTGAAATGTATATGATAGAAACCAAAGTCCTTTGAAATCAATGCAAACTTGACAATTCGAAATTTTAATTTATAGTCATTCTAGACCAAAACATGTAATACCTACCAAAAATCCACCTTGTTCTCGGTGATTATAATTTAGAATTAGACTTACCGATTTTAGTTCATCAATATTATTGTCCAGATTCTGAAGGGACACTACAAGAACGCCGACTATAATGATGAGAATCAAGATGGCCACCGCCAAATAACCAGAGATAGCTAGCATTGTTTTCTCTACTTGCGAACAAGTACTTCTTTTCTTTGGGGCATTTCCTCTTCCGTTCCCATGCTGAGATTCGGTATTGGAATTGGACGGATGATAACTGAATTCCCCTGTCCCTTGTGCAACGGGAAGGTCCCAATCAAAGTCATAGAATGAATAAGCTGGGTTTGGTCGTCCGTGCACATAGACTCCCCCGGATTTGACGGGCGAGGCCAAAACTAGCTCCCCCGGTCGTCCCGGTTCGGGTATTCCATGGATGTCCGAATTCAATAACGCCAGCAACTCCTTTGGTGGACGTCTGGGCAGCGTGCGGACAGCTACAGAGCGGATATCCCCGAAGTAACCGTGAAACTCCTCCTCTGAAAAGTCCCGGATGTCACCCGACCACCAGGGCATCGTGGATTGCCCGAATATTACATGAAGTTCCAATATGTCTTTTAGTTATAATTTGGTCTGCATCTTCGTTGTTATCGGAAAATAGTGAGCTATGGATAGTCAAAATTTTGTACGAGGTATTCAGTGGTAAATTTAGGGGAATGTGAAGGAGTGGTCTCAAAGATTTTCAAATGACGACGGAGATTCAATAATGGACATTCTCTTCATTATAGTGATCATGAAAAGAATAATAAATCCGACCAATAGAAAATATTTTATCTTAATATTTTCATACATTTATTAAGGTGGACTCATTTTCCGAATCCTGGATCCGCTTACTTCATACGGTAATCCCTGACCCACTGACTTATGCCGAGGTGATAATCCTTTAATCTTTTATTAATCTGGTTCTTGTTGATTCTGAAGTGTTACATGAAAAGCCGACTAATTATTTGAAAACTAGAAACCCATGATTCGATCGTATATGCATAGAATTAAATTTTATATCGAACCAAGGAGAATGTATTACATGTATTAATTGTATTTGGCCTGGGCAGTCCCCCTCCAACCCTGCCCCTCGAGGAACTTTACTGTAGTTGAAACACTAAAATTCTATGGAGTTCTCTTTCTTTGCTTTCTAGTTTTCACTTGCGGGTAAAAGAATGCACCACTAGCAAAAACTCTATTGTCTGTCTCCTCGTAGGCCAAAATTTCAAACGTCATGTTCCCCCTTAATGTTGATGGATTTTCGTGTTTTATGTATCAATTCATTCCAAATTAGATTAACTTTAAGGGGAAAATTATTTTTAAGAACATCGAATTTATCCAATAAAAAATTGAATATAAAATGTGCAATATTTGACAATTTTGTTTTCCTTATACAATCTATAGTAAAATCCCCAATGATGCCCCCATTTTTAATTTGATATTTTTGTTTTACACCAAACATATACCATTTTGTAGGTTTATATATTTACTATCTCAAAAAATCATTACAGTAATAATATTTCCAGCCATTAAAGAGAGATATTTAAAAAACAAAAAAAAAAAAAAAAACAAAAAAAAAAACCACCTCAAAATCCTTCATTTTTTAGACATCAAAGAGACGTGAAGTTTGATAGTGTGCGCTTAAACAATAGAATACAACTTTAAGATAAATGATTTTTAGAAATAAACGAGAATATAATTTTTAATCTTCTTTGTAATACTGCTTTTATCGTAAATTTTACTATAAAAGCAGTATTACAAAGAAGATACGTCCCTGATTTAAGTCAGTAGTTTTTTTTTTTTTTTTTTTGTATATTTATCTCTATTTGTTCTTTTTGGGGGGGGGGGGCGAAAAAAAAAGAAGTTTTTGCTTAATCTTTTAAACGTATGTCTGGCTATATGATCCTGTACATTTTGTATCCAGAAAAATTATACCAGAAATAAAAAAAAAAAAAAAGACTATAAACCTGCGGTCTGTTTCAGCTTTTTTACAGTGATAAATGAACAGAAACGGACACTTAAAAATAAAACATGTAAGTAAGAAAATAAGCAAATAAATAAATAAGTAAGTGAGTAAATAAATAGATAATTTTTATAGTTATTGCCGGGCGACTTCTGGGGGATACCCCCTTAAATTTCCTTCATCATTCGATAAATATCAGTGTTTTTTTTTATCTCAGATGTCTAAAATAAAATCGCGATAATAATTTAGTCGACTGCTTGGCTATTGACGAAGTCGTGATCGAATTAACGGTATGAATTATCTTTAAAATGAGTCATTCGTTTGATTGTCACGATCGAAATAGATGTGGGTTCTTAAAATAGAACGGGTTCTCTTTTTATTTTTAACTGACCAATCAAAAGGTCACATTCCAACAATAGCCGCGCGTAGTTTCGCTCTATTTACGTACATTCACGAGGTCACGAAGTTTTTTCTTCGGGTACCTATCGCGAGTTGTCATTTACACGATCACGAAGTTGACTTCATTGAAATTGTGAATTGTTTTTCATCATATGAAGTAGAAGGAAAGGTATGTTTTTGTTTTTTTTTAGAAATAAGTACTAAAGTGTCCATAGTAATTAGTAAGTTGACAGTATTTATGTACCCTGTTCACGAGTTTCCTCTGTCGGAAGACGCCTAAACAAAACGATAATCGGGTAATGTTTACAAAGTAACACAACAGATAAAGCTGATAGATTAAATTGATAAAGCTCTTTATCAAATTTTGAAATTAGACATGTTTTTGTGCATCAGTGGCGGATTCAGGGGGGTGCGGAGGGGGCGCCCGCCCCCCTGGCACTGACCCAAAATTTTCCAAAAACAGGTGTATTTTTGCCCATTTTCAGTAAAAATCGGCAAAATTCGCCCCTTGACCCCCCGGCAAAGGGGGCGCTGGATCCGCCACTGTGCATGATAGCTGAGCACGACCCCCAACCAGTGGCGGATCCAGCGCCCCCTTTGCCAGGGGTCAAGGGGCGAATTTTGCCGATTTTGACTGAAAATGGGACCACAATATACATGTTTGTGGAAAATTTTGGGTCAGTGCCAGGGGGGGGGGGGGCCTCTGCACCCCCCTGAATCCGCCAATGCTCAACTGCTCTACACTCTGTCGGTGTGGATTGACTGAAGTTTATATCAATAATTTTTGCACCTGTGCAGCAGTGCAGGCAGGTAGTACATGTATATTCATATATTCATATATAGCTAAAAATTTTAAAGTCAATGCATTTAGAGTGCACATGATCAAGATTTACAAGTTGTTTGGTAAGACAACCACCCTAGACAGTTTCAAAGTAAAACCTCTCCCCCTCTTTGTAGTTTGAGAAAAAAAAAAAAAAAAATAGAAAGCAAAACAGCATAAAGGTATAACCAGGGATGTAATTGTAACTTATATATGTCCCTGGAATAACTTCTACTATATGTCTATCAAATTGTGTCTGTGTTTAGCACTACATGTACCGTAAGTTAAATAATGGTAAAGGTGTCCGATGTACAATTCGGCATTATTCCATGCTTGGTAAGGCACTATTAACTATATATTTTCTGAAAGGTTGTAATGCCCACTGCTCAGAAATGATAATTTTGGGGCCAGAAAAACAAAGGGGAATAACTGATGAAGTATTTAAATTGTCTATTTTACGTATGTTATATATATAAGCAAATTAACAAAGTTGTACTAGAGTTTTTTTCCCCTTTGATTTTTAAGACCCTAGAGTCTTACATGTATATCTGTACTTGAGGCATCACTAGTCTACCTTTCAGAAAATATATAGTTTATAGTACCTTACCAGGCATAAAATTTACCATACTTGACAATTGAGATGATTAAAATGCTTAATGTAAGATGACTCTATTGTACAAGGGATACAAGGATTGTAACTTTATCAAAATATATGTACATGTATTTGTATGTTACAGTATGGATATCAAACCCTATTAAGGTTTACCCTTACAGTGATTGGGAGGGACATTTTCTTAGAAAGTACACAGAAATCAATGAGCCATCTTTCAAATTAATGAGACTAAACGGCACATGGCCCCTGTCCTTCCCAATCCCAGAGGGGCTGAGCCTCTAACTCTAAGGCCAAACATGTAATAGGTGTAATTTGTACTCTGTATATATTCTAGTGCCTAGTAAATTTGTTGATACTTGTACATGTAGGTATAAAACTATAAATAGCAACAAATTCATGCAGATTCATGAGATTATACATATAATACCAGTCCTAGATCTGTACCACATTTTCTCACGGCACTTGGGATTCAGGAGTGAAATTTTAAATGGGTTGCATTTATATTATATATAGAATCAGATTTGGATGCCTTTCGTTGGCTCTGTGTTCTTCGTCCAGATAGTTTTAATCAGTATTACGGTCCTAGTTCGTCCCTAGTAGGCTACCAAATGAGTTGAAATATTCTGTGAGATGAAACTGGATGAGTCTGATGACAAAGTTTTCTGGACATGTCTGAGGCACAGAGACAGACAGATGAATGGACTGGCTTACAGACAGATTGGTACAATAAATGGATAAAAACTAAGGGTTTAATTTGCATAAACACTAATCCCACATGTACAAGTACCTTTTGTATGAATTCATGTCTTGATGTTAATTGAGAGAAATAGTTCAGATCTGTATATTTATCAACTTATGCCATGATATTGGTACCTACGAGTATGTATTTATGTGGATTCCGTACATTTGGACCTCTTTTCTAATGCATCAAATCATTTTATACATGCATAGCTATACAAATTACGACATGATACTAAAGATATACATGTATTTCATAAAGTTATCATCATAAGTTCATACAAGCAATATACTCATATAACTATTATGTAATTCAAAGTGAAGGGAGAAAGGGGTGGGGACAATCCTTATCTACCGGTACGCGTACATTGTTGTACAGGTACCGGTATCATAACTGACCTGTATGATGAGATTCAAAGTTAGGGCTGAGCGGTTTTATCGCGGTACAGGTATATCGCGGTACGAGGCTTCGCAATACGTACCACGGTATTTGTTTTCAAAAACCGGTTTTTGACGATATTACTTTATCTTCATATTTTTATGTTGTTTCTTTGAAAATTATGGACAAAAACGATCAGTTCTACCATTTTCTGACTATCCACATTTAAACAAACATGACGAAGTGACCATTCTATGCTACACAGCAAAATAGATTTCAAGAAATAGCTAAAATAACGTTTCTTCGACCTTTAAAAACGTTCATCAACATACTGGACATTGGTCTACTAATTTACAAGATCTTAGCTCGATTCTTATACATGTATTGTGTTTATAGTATATATTGAGTTATGATTGTTAAAACGTACAGCATCATGGTGTCATTTTAAGTTTCCTAGTTACTATTTGTAGTCCGCGAGTGTCCGCCGATGTCTCAGCAGAATGATCACATTGATAGCTTACGATAACTGGATTAATTTTTTTTCAACCGGATATTCATGCATGTATGATTGACTTCGTATGCTAAAGAAGGTCTGTCAAATATATCACGAAGACATTTTCAGATTTTAAAATAAAATTTTGAAGGAAAAATGAGGTAGGAAAAAAAATAACCATAAGGGCTCTTGATGTTATAAATATATTGCAATATATCGCAATATTTTTCCAAATATCGCAATATATTGCAATACACATTTGACCCGCGATACTCAGCCCTATTCAAAGTCCTTTAAACATGTTAAACATGTCTTGTTTTATACTTACTGTAACAAAAGTGTACAAATGTACATGCTTTTCACGTAGGTGTCTTTACACAGCACGTGTCAGGATATTTTACTGTGGACCCCAAAACTGTCATATAGTTTGTTTTGACACTATGTGTACATAAAGGGACTGAGTCCGAGGATTCTCACTCCTAGCGTAAAGAAAATGTGGGCTTTCTTTTAAAATGAGTTTAAATGACGTAAAATGTTGCCTCGATCTTGAACCTCCTGCCTACGAAAAATAAAGTTTTTGTTGAATAAGCCGCGGTATCTCGTGACTCATTGTCATTGTCGACACAACTCCGAGCGGTTCCGAGAACTCAAGTGACAAGACTCGAACGATTACCTTATTTGTCAAACTTAAAGTATGTGATACGGTCGTGTACTCAAATGAATACCCTTCATAACGTGTGTAAAATGCGCAGTAGTCTCTAAGGATTGTTTCTTTATCGGATGCATGTATTTTACTTCCGCATTGTCTCGCTCTTACCTGAAATTCTGATATGCAGGTGACATGCACATCTGCTATTATTGTGATTTATCTTGAGAAGATTTACGTTCTATATGTATGCAAACCTTTCTCGTAATTAAGATTTCAAGATTTGCGAAGAAATAAAATTGAAAGCTCGCATAGTCATCGTCATCTTTTTATAATTTAACCCTATAGAATCTCATCTCATATTTTCATAATTTTAGACTTTCTACATTTCATCAACTTCCGATCATCGAAATTACATTATGTTTATATGTGATATGTGGTGGTCCTTTAGGCCACAGGAGCTCGACATGCGTCCCTGAGAATGCCATATGGAGCCTTGGCCAATCTCCTACGCATGCGTCCGATTTCAGTTGCGCTTTTCTTCACTTCGACATCTATATTGCAAGCCTGTGCCGCCTATGACCTTGTTACAAGTTGGATCCTTGGCGTCGAGCTCCTGTGATTCGCGCACTTGCTCTGTAACATTTTCGCAGCATATAAAGCCAGATGGATATTATATTGATATCTCGTTTTTCGACAAACATATTCTAAGAATGACTCTTTGACATTTATCAATTACCATAGGGTTACGGTTTTGTTGAAGTTATTGAATGTTACCCGATAAAATAGAATCGGATTTCAATTTGTGTTCACTAATAGCGTACTTTTAGATTATCTCCCTGTTATTGAACGGGTGATATATGTATATTGTCAGTAGAATGAGTTTAAAAACGAAAGTTTTGAAAAGAAAATCCAGAAAACAAATTTAAAACAAGTGAATATACAATTTTAATTATATAAATGAAAGAATGAATTTATTAAACCAATAAATAAATGAATGAATAAGTAACTGAATGAGTAAATATAAGTAAAGGAGTCGGACAAGAACTCACTTAAATAAATCATGCATAAAAGACGAATAAATAATAATGATAAAAAAAAAAAAAACAATTATACATAAAAGATGAATAAATAAACAAATAAATAAAGATATCATTATCCCACGTATTATCCGACAGTCCGAGTCGTCTATGGAATTAAAGCATCAAAGTATTACGACGGACCCATCCTGGATCCATAAATAAATAAATAGATAAATAAGTAAATATCATTATCCTGCGTATTATCCAACAGTCGTCTTACGGTCTATGGGATTAAAGCATCAAAGTATTTCAACGGACCGATCCTGGATTGACTTTCCCATCATTCCTACTTAAGGCGAAATGATTTGCACAAGCGCATTGACAGCTCCTCATTTCCTATATAATAAGTAAACGACATATACCCTGGCTTGGTTGGCCTTTTCTTGTCATTATCAGTGTTCCCCGGATTATGATACATAGCTTTTGCGTCGGTAGTCTGATAATCGATTTATAAGATCCAATACTTTGCATATCACAAATCGGAAGGAACTTTCGGTATATTTGTTAGATACATGCAGCTTTCCCGGAAAGCGGAAGCCGCCAGACTTATCAATATAATCAGTGTACGATTGTAGATTAATCTTTTTTCGTTTTTGTTTTGAAGTTGTAGTGGTAAAGTCGGGGCATGCGTTGTAAATCATGATTGTAATCGAAGTGTTTTCAAAAAACCATTAGCCACTTTTGCAATATTTTTATATCATCGATGTGCAAGATTAACGCACCCACTTATCATATATTTGTGTCGACTTGTCAGATCAACACGTCCACTTGTCAGATCAACATGTCCACTTGTTAGATCAACATGTCCACTTGTCTGATCAACGTGTCCACTTGTCTTATCTACACGTCCATATGTCAGAGCAACATGTCCACATGTCAGAGCAACATGTCCACATGTCAGAGCAACATGTCCACATGTCAGATCAACATGTCCACATGTCAGATCAACATGTCCACATGTCAGAGCAACAAGTCCACATGTCAGATCAAAATTCAACATGTTGACAAGTCCATTCCACATATCCATGTGTCACTCAGATCAACATGTCCTTGTGTCAGATCAACATGTCCACTTATCAGGTCTACGTGTTAGATCAAACATGTCCACTTGTCAGGTGTACATGTCAGATCAAACATGTCCACTTGTCAACTCTACATGTCCACTTGTCTGATCAACATGTCCACACGTCAGAGCCACAAGTCAGTGCAACATGCCCACATGTCAGATCAACATGTCCACTTATCTGATAAAGATGTCCTTTTGTCAGATCAAAATTCAACATATCCACATGTCAGATCAACACGCCCTGTCCACTTGTCAGATCAACATGTCCACTTGTCAGCTCAACAATGTCCGCTTTCAGATCAACATGTCCTTATGTTAGATCAACATGTCCACTTGTCTGATCAACCTGTCCACTTGTCAGATCTGAATTCTCTTTTTGGGCTTGAGGTTTGACTTTCACCTAAACAACTTTCTAACTTTTTGTGTCGCCTGCGAAGCATAGCGACACTTAGGGATCACTTCGTCCATTGTCCGTCTGTCTGTCCCTCTGTCTGTCTGTTCCTCTGTCTGTCTGTCACACCCTATATAAGAGTTATTCCTAAGTGTCGCTATGTTCGCAGGCGACACATGCATTCCTTGGAATGATTTTGTTACTGTGGACCAACAAAATCTGTTTTGAAGTCAGATTTTGTGTAAATTACTAAAAATATCAAAAACATGTTGATTCACTGCTTATCGTGTATCTTGCTTTTGCCTTTGCACACAATAATGGTGCATTACATCTTCAAAAACAACTTGCAAAGTACTATAAATAAACACCTAGGACTAGACATACTCACACCGACATTGCCATAAGCAATCAGAATATACCGTCAACCGCATCCATTACCTTAGGTTCTTTTGATTACTTTTCGTAAAGACGTTTCCTGTGGCAAGTCTAGCACAGAAGAGAAAAGCGTGTTCGATTGGTAATTGGAAAAAAGGTTTATGTCACGGTTTTTATACTTGATTGGCAGGTTAATGATTAATAATACAGGCTAGTCCTATTTTTTTTCCGCTTTCAAAGACGTATTATGTAATTTGACTATATCGAAATTGAATTAATGTCTATCAGTGTGAGTTGGTTGGTGAGAGAGAGAGAGAGAGAGGGGGGAGGGGGGGTGTTCGTATTAGAGATCTAAAGTTGACATTTCCAGGAGTCATGGTAGAAGTTACCTTATTAAAATTTTGCAGATTCTTTAGTATTTTTATGGTATAATATAACACTAGATTGATCTAGAAAGTAATGGCCCTACTTATGGGCGGATCTAGATTTGTCCAATGTGTGTGATGGGGTGGGGGGTTCAACTTCAACTCCCATCAGAGAGTGTCAAGCCTATAGTTTTGAGATGGAAATACTGGTATACAGAACAACGAAAAAAAATTTAATAATCTGGATTTTTTGCATGATTTTTGGCAACTTCAAGGAGGTCCTGCAGCCTGTTTCACAAAATTACTTGCGAACAATTCTAGGAATTTTCGCAACTTTTGATCGCTCAGTACTTCCTATAAGCTAAAAATCGCGACGTTTTCTTTCTGAAGTTATTAGCTCACCTCGACGAAGTTGAGATGAGCTTATGCTATAACCCTGACGTCCGCGTCCCCGTCCCCGTCCGCGTCCGCGTCCGCGTCCGGTTAAAGTTTTTGGGGTAACTCAGTATCTGACAAAGTACTGATGTTACAGTAACCAAACTTGCACAAGTGATTCATCTTGGGATGCTGAGGTGAACCCATGCATCGGATGCAGCATCTGACCTACATTTTCCGGTTGAATGACTTTGTCAATGTCTGGTAAAGTTTTTGGGGTAACTCAGTATCTGACAAAGTACTGATGTTACAGTAACCAAACTTGCACAAGTGATCCATCTAGGGATGCTGAGGTGAACCCATGCATGGGATGCAGCATCTGACCTACATTTTCCGGTTGAATGACTTTGTCAATGTCTGGTTAAAGTTTTTGGGGTAGTTCAGTATCTGACAAAGTACTGATGCTACAGTAACCAAACTTGCACAAGTGATTCATCTTGGGATGCTGAGATGAACCCATGCATTGGATGCAGCATCTGACCTACTTTTTCCGGTTGAATGACTTTGTCAATGTCTGGTTAAAGTTTTTGGGGTAGTTCAGTATCTGACAAAGTACTGATGCTACAGTAACCAAACTTGCACAAGTGATTCATCTTGGGATGCTGAGGTGAACCCATGCATCGGATGCAGCATCTGACCTACTTTTTCCGCTTGAGTGATTTTGCCTTATAAGGCCAATATTGAGCAAAGTATAAGTGCTACATGTACCAAACTTGCATATTGGATGTATCTTTGATCAAACTTTCATAATATGACCTTGACCTACTTTTTCCACTTGAGTGATTCTGCCTTTAAAGGCTAATATTGAGCAAAGTATAAGTGCTACATGTACCAAACTTGCATATTGGATGTATCTTTAATCAAACTTTCATAAAATGACCTTGACCTACTTTTTCCACTTGAGTGATTTTGCCTTTAAAGGCTAATATTGAGCAAAGTATAAGTGCTACATGTACCAAACTTGCATATTGGATGTATCTTTGATCGAACTTTCATTAAATGAACTTGACCTACTTTTTCCACTTGAGTGATTTTGCCTTTAAAGGCCAATATTGAGCAAAGTATAAGTGCTACATGTACCAAACTTGCATATTGGATGTGTCTTTGATCAAATTTTCATAAAATGACCTTGACCTACTTTTTCCACTTGAGTGATTTTGCCTTTAAAGGCCAATATTGAGCAAAGTATAAGTGATGTATGTACCAAACTTGCATATTGGATGTATCTTTGATCAAACTTTCATAAAATGAACTTGACCTACTTTTTCTGCTTGAGTGATTTTGCTTTTAAAGGCCAATATTGAGCAAAGTATAAGTGCTACATGTAACAAACTTGCATATTGGATGTATCTTTGATCAAACTTTCATGAAATGACCTTGACCTACTTTTTTCACTTGAGTGATTTTCTTAATATACATGTACTTAGAGATATGATTAAATTGAACTTTGCTGCCGCGAGGTGAGCTTCGTAATCTTTGATTACACTATGTTTTTTAGTATGTATAAATGATATTAGAAAGCACAATATAATCTAAATTGAAAAACATTTTAAAAGCTTTTATTTGCTGATGAAAATTACGAAAATTCCTGATATTTTCGTAAGAATTTTTGTGAAACTGGGCACTGACCCCTACCCCTTCTAGATCTGCGCTTGAAATTAAAAGGAGTTCAGTGGCGACATCTACCCATACCCTGTTGAGATCGATTGGAAAAGAAAGATAACACTTGGGTTTAGAGAAAAAAAAATGGGCGAAGAACAAAAGTAGTAGACGTCATGATGAGAGAGAGAGAGAGAGAGAGAGAGAGAGAGAGATGCATGTGTGGGTGTCCAGTCTCTTCACAGCTCGTCTCCATGGACGCGCGATCACAAAACAGTAGTTTTTGTCAAGTACATGGTAAACTCGCTGAGGGATGCTGTACAATGTTGTAAAGCTTTACAGAGATCAAAGAACATTGTGCACGGTGATAACTGAGATACTGATGGAGTCATTATTTAGTTTATTCCACACCACCATCCAGTATCGGTGCTCGTTCGCGCGCTGATGGAGAAGGGACGAATAAACACTGGGATCTAATTTGCTATATTGGAAACGGGGAGAACTCGCTAGATAGGATCCTTATGAATTATCCATATGTAAATGTTGTAATATTTCGTAGGTTTTTATATGTAGAATGTACGTAGCTGGCTGGGGAAGATGCATTAGTTTTAAGTGCGTTCGCTATATGTTAACACCTCTCCTTTTTCATGGAAATTGAATTTTTATCTATTCAGTTTGCCTCACAGGTAAGATGGTTTGATTGTTGTTTTTTTTAATGACATTGTTCGTTTTAATTTTATAAGTGAAGAGAGAGTATTGCAAGATATGTAGATTCCTTTGTACTTGTACTTATCCTTTTATAATTCACAATCTACATTATGTCGGCCAACATGGGCCGGGATGGAATGTGTCGTTCCTAAAATTCCGGATTATAGATGAAAACCAAAAAAAAAAAAAAAAAATACAAAAGCCCTTTTCAACAAATTTACGAGGATTGGGGCGGATCCACACCTTAGGAGCCGCACACATTTATTTATTTTACTTGTCCCAAGGTTAGACTACGGAGAGCTTTTCCGCAATTGAGGTTTTCCTGGATCTACTTGTATTATACATTCAATAAAATGAAAGCTGTAGTAGTAGAAGAAACGGGTAGACGAAATGGCTGGAAGTATGAAATTACTGCAATTCATCAGTGTGTACGCTATGTTAATGGACATGGCTCGTTGGTCATAAAGAGAAAACCATTTTCAAGGTCAGAGGTCAGATTCTCAAGGTTACCGTAAGAAGTGAATAAAAATTAAAAGTTCATATAGTCAGAGCATTGTACAGTATTGTACATGGTAGTGAAAAACTTATATTCATCGAATTTTTAACTTGCCACAAATGATGTTACTTTTTAAAAAGGTAACAATTATTTAAAATTGATGGAAAGATAAAGGTATTGGAACAGAACCGTCAATGCATAAGTATGAGCTTTTATTTTTGGCCGGATTGCAAAGCAATTCCAGTCTATAGATTGACGATGTCCGTCCGTCCGTCTGTCCGTCCGTCCGTCTGCCGTCAACATTTTGGTTAAGGTTTCTGGTTGAGGCAAAATCTAAGGAACTATATGCAGTAGAAACTGTATATTATACATGAAGCATGCCCATGACAAGACCTTTCAATTTATACCATAACATTTGACCTAGTGACCTTGACCTTGGACTTTGACCTAGTTCAAGATTTTGGTTAAAGTTTCTGGTTGAGGCAAAATCTAAGGAACTGTATGCAGTAGAAACTTTATATTATACATGTAGATTGCCCATGACGAGACCTCAATTTATGCCGTAAAATTTGACATTGTGACCTTGACCTTGGACTTTGACCTTGTTAAAGATATTGGTTAAAGTTTCTGGTTAAAGCAAAATCTAAGGAACTGTATGCAGTAGAAACTTTATATTTTTGACAAGACCTCTCAACGTATGCTGTAATATTTGACCTAGTGACCTTGACCCAGTTGGTGACAGAAACTTACTTTGCAATCCGGCCATACCGTCTTTAGCGGTGTTTTATTTTTTATGTAGCCTTGAGAATTTAAGATAAAGACTTTAAAAAGTTATATTTTTACCTTTAAGTTAAAATATCAGAGGTCAAAGGTTAAAGTTAAGGCAAACAAAAGAATGGATGAATGGCTGCCTATGGACCTTGTTTTACCCTCACATCACCTTCTAATCCTTGGCAGATCTTACCCAATATTACTGCTTCTTGTTTGGATCTTTTTTTTCTTGTTTTACGTCCTATAGGTAAACAAATACACGTGTTCAGTATTTTCTTGGTGAATAGTACTTGGCGGGGTGCTTGTAGAGGTTGTCGGTTAATCTTCTGTTCTATTGACATTCTTCATCATTCTTAAAGAGTCAGTCAGTGTTAGTCTTTATGTAATGTCACTATACGGTATTTTCTGTCAAGTTTTATTGGTTTTTAGTCTTGACAGGATATGATGTTCCCTCCCCCCTCCCTCCCTCCCAAGAGAGAGAGAGAGAGGTTTTGGAGATTTTTTTAGGAAGTTTGTGTTTTATTGTACCAGTATGTCGGTCTGTATTGAAAGAAATTTTAAGTTCTTGAAACTTTCGCGGCCACAGAAGAACCTTTTCTGTTACCACAGTCGACTAAGACATTTTGTAATACCAATATAATTGGATTTGAAATATGTATCTCATGTCTTCGAACTTATTTTAAAAGAAAAAAAAAGATTCTATCGTTTATTGAAAAATACTTTCCCATCAAACTCGTTCGTTACCTTGACTTCTTGAACTGTAAACAAGGAAGGATGTGAACGTCGTATCGACTTTGATCACAGAAATTAAATTTCGTTTGCATGAATAATTTTTGGCACATCATTTTTCATCAGTGATGGTGTTTTAAATAGCAATTTTCGTGATGTTGGGTTTGTATACAGCTTATTTATGTCCTATCACTCTGCAATATGATCATGAACTGATGTACTCAGTATAATAGTTGATACATGTAGTGCATGGACGGATGGTCCAACAAGCCAATGTCCAGCCTATGATTTTGGAAAAAAAGTCATAAACATGTATAGAAACCGGAAGGCAAATTCCAGGAGGACATTGTTCCTGACCTTCTATCCCCCTCCCCTTTCTGGATCTGTGAAAGTCATATACTATTAGTATCATTATTACTTTTCTGAGAATAGTCGGCAGGGGATGGGTGGTGTAACATTTTTGTACGTAGTTTAATTGATCGTGTTGCCACTCTACTCGTATGAAAACGCCCTCTGTAGATAAGATTACATCTTGGAATTCCAAAGAACAGCCTACAAAATGATCTTGTATTCTCTCATCGGAGAAGGAAAATGAGCGGGAAAAAAAAATTATGCGTTAATTTTTATGCCCCCGGTCATTTATGACCAAGGGGGCATATAGCGATTGGTTCGTCCGTCTATCCGTCATTCTGTCCCGCTTTCAATAAAAGGGTTCATATACATTCAGAGACGATAAGGCTTACAAATTTTGCATGTGTATGTTTCTTGAGAAGACGCATCTTTTGGTACCAAATTTTCTGACCTTTTGACCTTGTCCTTTGGCCTACTTTTTTCAATTTTTAAGAAAAATACAAAAATATATACATAGGAAATCTATTCCTCCTTGAAACCCCATCAAATTTTGTATAGTTCAAGTGATACATATATTACGGGTTTCTAGAAATTTTATCACGTTTTCAAGATATCTTGGCGAATGGAAAGGGGGGATGTAAACTAATAAGTTTATAACTTGGTGATAACTCTTGAACCATAAAAGGTAGGGCTGCAATATTTCACATGTGGATTACTTATGACAATATCATCTTTAGATGCTGAGAAGTACCCTTGCATCGGATTCAGCATCTGACCTACTTTTTCCGCTTAAGTGATTTTGCTTTTTAAAAAAAAAAACAATATTGAGCAACGCATGAGTGCTACATGTACCAAACTTGCATATGGGATCTATCTTTGATCAAACTTTCATAAGATGACCTTGACCTACTTTTTCCGTTTGGGTGATTTTGCATTTAAAAGCGAATAAGGAAAAAATGCTTTAATCAAACGTTAGAGCCATGGTAACGTGCAGCCACGAGGTGAGCTTTGTAATCTTTGAATATCTACATGCAAATTATTCTCAAATTTGCCACCGGGGGCATTTATGCATGTTTCACAAACATAGAGATTGTTCTTTGTCGCGTTGTATCTCCATTAAGATTCTCGTTGAACTGAACATCATCAGCGGCACAGCGGCCGCCGTCGTCGTTGTCTTCGTCGATTATCGCCATGTACGCGCTCTGAAATGCAGAGCAGATTCCAGAGAAATGTTCCGATTTCCATCCTTTACATATATTGCCCAATCCAATTCGGGATCCCTGAGATTTCCATCTATTACATATACAGTTATACATGTATTGTCCAATCCATTTCGTCAGTCCTCTCCAATCCCTTCCAGGTCCATGTTTTACAACCATATGGTTTGGGGGATTCAGCGTTTCACAAACTTATCGTGCTATTTTTGTTTTTGTTTTTTGTTTTTTGTTTTCTTGTGTTTCAATTGCTTGCAGAATTACTTTAAATTTACATAATGTATAAATGAGCTACTAGTAGATGTAAACTCTCGTTTCACCCATCGTTTGATGCATTCTTTAGTCGCGGCAACGCAAAATATAAAGAAAAGAATAACATAAAGTATGAAATGCTAGTAGTTGAGAAAAGGGGATATATTTCACTGCTTTTGATGGATGGTAGTAAAGTTGAACAATAAGGAGATAAGCTATAGATCGCGAGAAGTATTATAAATGCTTGAACGAGTTTCCGACGCTGACGGAAATGACATACAAACCCATTGCACATTGTACTTATTTGGTCGACATTTCGATTTACTCAATATCCTTAATTTCCAAGCGCGTATCTAGAGAGGGGTTGGGGTGGTTGTGAACCTTGTGGCTAGGACCCCCTGAGAACTTCCCCATGTTTTTTGCCAAAAAATGCTATTTTTCCGGTTTTACATGTATATATATATTTTTTTCAAAAACATAGGTTTGTATACCCTCTTATGGACTTTGAACCCCTGGAGCTTCCTTGGATCCGTCCATGATTCTATATTAGGAGAATGAAAATAAAAATTGTTCCACTGATTTTCACAGAAATACACACTGAACATTAAATTTCTAAAAATGTTCGTTTCAGGATATAAGAGGAGATAACTCTTATGGAAATCTACACCGTGGCTGATTTATTAATCTGTCAAGGAAGTATTAAGTATATGTAGCCAAACGCAGTGAAACTATACCTATTGTGCTCTTCACATCCGATAGACTTGTGATTGGACAAAGTAAACAACATAATGAGAGTTTAGGATTGTTTACAAACAGCTGTTACCTTCAGATTCTGGCACAGGTGAGTGATTAATTTACATTTCCATACAACGAAACATGACAGTTGTAAATTTATTGTACTGTACTCAGTGTATTGGGATAAATCAATTTGTGTATTCAAGTGTTTATCAAATGGAATTTCACACATGTAGATTGAATATTAATGGATCTTTAGAGCGTGAATGTTGACAAACATATACTCGGGGAGGAGTTAAGTGTATAAGAATTTTAAAGAGGTATGTGAAAAAACCCAGTTAAAATCCACTGCATGTAAACTGAGTGGTTTACATGTAACAATAGAAAAAGGTATTCCGTGTATATGATAAGCGATTAAAGTATGTTGGCAGACAACTCGATTTTTAAACGAAGTTTTATCTAGTGTTGGTCTGTTTGATTTTGAAGGTTTGATAACAGCTACATATGCTGTAGGTTTGATAAACAAAATAATCCTAAGGAAAACACCAGAGCCCATAAGGAAGTGTGTGTGGGTGGGTGGATATGTGTGTGTGGGGGGGGGGATGCTAGTGGCATTGGGCGGAGTTAGGACTAGCCCTCGTAAATCTACTGTACATTGTAGTTGCTACGGTGCTCCCCCACCCCAAACTGTCTAAATAACCATCAAGGGCTGGGTTTAGGTAGGCTTTGCGGACTATTGCTTAGCCTGCTGCTGCGAATATTTCTTGAAAATCACACACAAAAAACAGAAATCATCCTGTCTGTTTTTCTGTCTGTCGCTCCTTCCGTCCGATTAATGATTATTTGTTATTGTGGCTGTCGATTTAACAAAACATTGATGCAATTTGCATATACAACTGCATAATTATACATGTACAAATCTACACTGAGTTTGATCTGTATTTGATATTATTAATTTCAAGCTTAATTAGTCATTATATATTAATCGGCTAAAGATGTTGCATTTGATGTTTTTGGAGAATCGATCAGTAGGTAATTGAAGTTTCATCTTTTGCCAATTTTGTTGACCCGAAATTACCATTTACAGAAAAAATTGCCCTCTTTTGTTTCGAATGCAGTAAATTATACAAAGAGAACGTGTAACTGAATTCCGCCTCTAAATCCCCGGATGGTGATAGAAAGAATTCTGACTTTCGGTTCGTAATGATCGATCTGCGCACGCGCGTCCCGGGGGACGGGACAAACGATATCGGATCACTTTGCTGTGTCCAATGGGATTCGGATCGCATGACGATCTTCCTTCTATAGTCCCTGTTTTTTTATACCCTGATTATTAGCGCATAGTAATATGATCAATTGATATCAAAGAACGTTGATTTTGTGACAAGTCATATTGTGAAGGCATCATTACATTGACTATGGTCAATATATGGCCTCGCTAGCTCAAGGAAAATTGAGTAATGTGTACTTTACCGAGAATTAGATATACATGTTTGCCACCGGTTAGTCCAGTCTAGAAACGAGGCCTGATGGCTAATTTTGTTCTCTTCCGATCGTCTGTCCATCCCTTTGATCTTTGTCCAACCGTTCTAACCATTACAAGGTAGACTCCTAACAAAGGACAGACGAACGTATGGACGAACAGATCTGATAATGATAAAAAGTTCCATGGATTCAGACTTGAAACATTATTTTGTCCAGAGTTTGTCTGTATGTTGGTCTATTTATGTGGTTTCTCTCAAAAGTACATAAGACTGAAACATCGATGATCATTAAGTCATATGGACAAGGTCATGCATTTAGGTTGTCAGATACTAGTATACAGACACATGCAGTGACGTAATTTAATATTAGCAAATGCATCATGATTATCAGAAATATATGTATCATTTATCTACTAGTGTAGAAAGATATCTGATTACGCATATAACTGTCCGTCTGTCTGCTTACAATCCATTATAAGTTTGCATTTTATACTTCTAAAATCTTGACTTCGAGATTGCTTTAAGTTAGTTTTGGTTTTTCTGCTATTCTGAAACTTATGTAGGTTGTTGTCAGTCCGCTTTGTACATTAAAATCATTATCGTCGAAATTAGGAAATCCTACCCATCAAATCACCCCTGGTTTTAAAGGTGTAACGATGGATTATGGCTACTTGCATCCTCGGTTCCCCAGGCTATTTGCGAAGCCAGAGCGCAAATAGCCTGGGGAACCGAGGATGAGCTACTCGATACTTTCCTGATAAATCAAAATCAAATCGACAAATAGAGCAAGTACTGTAGACATGATATACATTACACATCGTTAAAAGTCCTCATATACTAGGCCATTCAATAATGAAATAGACACATGAAGATGAAACTGGCAGTGAAATCAACATCATTTGTCTCTAAGGAATATAAGACGTGTAAATGATCGGGTAGATCTACTAGGAGGGGGATTGCCGACAAGAGGGAAAATGTGTATTTGATATGATTTACATTAGACTTTCAGGTATGTGGCAGTGGTCAGCAGTGGCAACTGACCACACAGTTTGGTATCTACATTTTCCGCTGGCTAAGAGATCACTACGTTACGATTTCCTTGTTAGTTTTAGCGGTAATGGGATTCTGGAGATAAAGTAAATTTGTCCGTTTTTGTAACACAATGGACGGAAATGGAGTCAGAGTTGATAGATGTATTTATTCATAATTAATTTGAGCAAAGCTAACGAGTAATTTGAGAGGTGATTGAGAGAGGAGTGCTTCTTACACGAGTAATAAACCCAGATTCAGATATATTGCAACGAGGAATTGGTTTTCCTGTACAGTGGTGTATTCGACTCTGTATGGTACAGGTATTATATTTCCTTGTGTAGTGTTTTAGAATCAGTCAATTTTTCGTATACTTATGTGGTTTTTTTTTCAACCGTTTCTATGGATAATTTATGAGGAAGAGTTCTTTGGATAGGGAATTAGGAAGGAAATAAGAGGAGAATATAGATCGTGGTACAAGTTCCTTGGAGCTGCCGTGCGTGAAACTGACTGTAGGATGTACATGTAAGTATGATATCGTAGCGAACAAGAGATAAGTACTGTACTACAAGAGAATACGTGGTACAAGGTACTGCTTCTAGAATAATTCGCCAACGCATTTACATTCGTGTCTTATCTTACATCATCATGTACAATCGATGTGTGACGTCTTAGAATTAAAAAAAAAACTAAACTAAATAATATTACGTAAGTCTAAGTCCTGCATTTCTCGTATTTGGCCACTAATAATTTACAAAATATTTGCAGAATATAAGAAAATGTACGGTTTAGTTCTCGTTAAAATTGCATTTATAGACTCGGTACAAATGTATACTACATGTAGATCTATGAACTAAAAAAAAAAAAGAAGAAGAAAAAAAATCTATAAAGAATGACTGCACATCTATCATCCAAATCAGTATTCAAATACAAACCAAATGAAAATGAGATATCTGGCTATTTATCTATGCAATTTTTTACTAGTAAAACAGAGAAATTTAAGCATCCTGTTGGAAAAATATTTTTCTTAATATTGTCCTTCTGGATATTTTTATTTATCATAAAAATCTGCCATTACGACAGAAAGACAATACATTTGCGTCGTTAAGATTATTGAAATTATGGAAAACGGGAATCCTAATGTTATTCTCCGTTTCACAACCTCTTGTCGCCTTCAAGAGATTGTCACGTTAAATATAAATATAAGTAACTAGGTCCACTTTCTCATACAACCTTAAGATTTTAATCGTGTTGATCATATTTACTGTCAATATCAGGTACAGTATGTTTGTTGATTACGTCACAGCATGTTGTAAACTTACCCTACCTGACCATTAAGGAGGGGTAAATGGACGCTCATCACATCGTAAAAGATGGTGTCAAATGAATAAATTATGCAAGGTCTGATCTGCCTGTATCACAGAATGTAGGCCAAACAACTGTTGTGATTCGTTTCTTGTCCAAATAGAAGGCACGATCGCTATTGGAACTGTAGGCGATGCCAAGGTGGGATAATTCAAAAGACATTGACTCATAGTCACTCATCTCACAAACTTGACTCTACAAAGTCGTCTGAGCAGACGACCAAAGCAGACGTTTACTATGCGGTGGAGCAAACGTCTGCTTTTGTCATCTGCTCAGACGATTTTGTGGAGTCAAAATTGTGAGATGAATGAGTGATTTTAAAAGTGCCACTTGTTGTAGCAAATTGCATCTGTAGGACTGATGCTGCAGACTTGCGGATTTCTGCTTCCCAGCTTAAAAACACCTCTTGAATTTGGCCTGTAGAATATCGTCATCTAGATTGATACTCCTCTCGTAAAAATCGTCCATTTTTACCTCCTTTAGATTTTTTCATTGTTCATTGGAATCATTTCTGGATGCTTGCAATGAGCTTCTTTTCCTCAAGGTTGTTAATAGCTTAAGGATAGGTTCAGAGGAGTTCCGTGCCAACAACCCATGGAACTACCTGTCCCTGTAGGTAGGTTTGAGAATAGTTTGATTGATAAAGAAAAAAGAAATTAATATAAGACCTGCCTTTTCTGCTTGAATGGTAAGATAAAGATATTTGGAGGACACAATGTGGGGACCAAGGGGTTCCGAAATTTGCGTTATTGCTTCACTTTGACACACCAAGGTCAACCTTTGAATCGTGTACTGCATTTGAACAAACTGTTGCGTTGAATTAAAATCTAGGGTTTAGAGATTTTTATCCTGGATTCATAGTTGAAATCAGTTTGATTAAAACATCAGATATTATTTGAAGTACAAGTGTTTTATCCTTCAAACTTTTTAAATACGTCCGGATACATCATTTATCAAAGTTTTGTTTGATGACATTGACATATATTTTACCCTGAAATATTGCTTCTTGAACCATGATACTGAAATATTTCACTTGCCTCAACACTTTTAATATCAATGCAAAATCATTTTAATGGGGAGGGGGGGGGGGATATCAAACGTTAAACTATGCCAATTCACTTTTAGCTAAAGAAACTTTTACTGAGTGTCTACAACAGCCACTTCGTCTGTGGGTTCCAGATTCTTCTAAATTACACATGTACAATGTACCTCAAATAATAACCGTTATAAGTAGATAATTCAAATTCATCCTCACTATTCTTTTGCTTTTGATGATGATGATGTTTGAGGTCAAAGGTCATTCTTCAGCTGACGTCAGCCTTGTTTCTTGGGATCATAGGTTCGTTTCGAAATAATATTGTATTTGACATGTTTGTCAATAAAGTCACAGTTTTGAGTAAGAATTATTTACTTAGAAATCCGTTCCAGTTATTCACAAAGATAAAGAGAGTTATTAGTTACAGATAAGGTAAACATGAAAACCTATTCCGGGTATTGTGACTCTTTTGTAACATGTTTTTGTTTATAGTATGGTTTAGATGTCATAAGATACACATGGATTTATACACCTACAACACATTTCTAGTGTGATGTAACACATTTATAGTATATCTATATAAAGTATCGTTACATTGATGGCATTCTTCATATTCCCTTTGGAACTTACGAAGTCTTCTTGACTCATTGACACATTTGACTACAGTTCGAGTTGAGGTAATGTACATCTTATAGGGAAAGGTTTTTTTGTAGAAGTGAGGTTTCGAGTTCTTTTAGTCATTATAGAATATAGAATTCTATGTGATATAATTTTCCAAAGGAATTAGTTATTATGTTCGAAATTATTTTAATTTGTATAGTTTTTATTAAATGCAACAAACTTATATTTTGTGTAAAAACCCACCACCAATGTCTGTCCATTAGTATGCCCCCTCTGTGGCTGGGTCATAAAGTGTTGCGCCTTGCTATTACCTGTCTTTCGTATCCTAGTAAGGGGGAGGGTTGTGCGAACGTAATCCGGCCCGGATAATCACACCACTGGTTATCATACCCCAAGTCGGTGCCCAGCTGGTGCCCATGGGTCTTCCTCTATTTATGTATTGTCATTCACGTCTCATGTTTTGATCACAGGAGCTCGACGCCACGGATATACAATAGCATCCTCCCTCTTTTTTAACCAATATTTTAAAAGTAGAGAAGTGGCGTGTTTCATTGAGGGTTGTTGTCGTCGAGATCCTGTGGTTTTGATTGTTCGACGCTCCTGTCGGTGTGGGTGTTGTTGTGTTTCTAGTTGTCCCCTGTATTTGTTGAAGGTGTTCTGTCTGATGCTCGTTTGTTGCATTATGCGTGTGCGTTCCGCTGTGATCAGTGTTGTGAGGCCTTTCTGGACATCATCTCTCATAGACTCTACAGAGTTTTTGTTAATGACTTAAGATTTTCTCGCTATATGCACTATAGAACTCGCCTGGTTTAATATCTGCAACAAACTTCCAGTTCGTTAAGCTCCGCCAATTATCGTCTGTAGAACAATATTAGAATAGAAACAACTAGCTAGCCGTGGTTTATTCTCCAGTAATTCCCCTTGTTCGCTTCGCGGCTCGGTGATTATTTGATTGGTTCATGTGACTCGGGGAATTACTGGACAATAAACCACGGCTAGCTAGCTGTTATTTCTTAAATAATGCATTTCCATTGTGATCTGTCAGTTTGAAGGTCATACAATACCACATTAATGAACAGTAATTTTTTTGAATTTCTTGATTCTGAGTTTACGATTAACTTATAACGATGCAGAGTCACGGAAGCCAGGAGATTTGACGCTCTCTGTGTTAGTGCAGCGTATGTGATATAGTCAATATTAGATTGACATGTTTTCACAAAAGAAGATTGTAAAATTCAAAGAACGTATTGATTCATGCAACTAAACCATCAATAAAGTCAATTTTATACGAATAAAGCTACTTTGATATTGATTACATGATATTCAAGTTTTCTTTTTTTTAGGAACTTGGGAATTATTTTAATGTTTTCATCGCTGCTCTTGAATTAATTTAAAACTCTAATAAAAAAGAAGTAAAGGATAGACGAAAACAGCATTATAGAGAGTTTCTGTATTTGTGATTTACGTGTAATTGAAAAACTGAATATTATCAGTTTTAAATGTTGAAAAGATCATGCAAAAGTGTATTCACTTACAGGCTTTCAGTTTTTCAAAATGTCCCTTTTTCGCAACTTAAAAACAAGTAGTACTAGTGAAGTTTTGTTAAGTGGAACAATATATTGTACATGTACTACGTTTGTAGCAAATGGTGTGGTTATCTGGATTGCATGCACACAACCCTCCCGCATGTTCGGTTACCCTGCAGTATACACTAGTAGCTTAACCATGTCCACCGCAGCTACCGTGTTTGACCCCCTATATGTCGCTATTATCATATTTTATCTATTTCAGATAAGAGAGTGACGCCAGTAGTTTGACGCTTTATCCGCGTTAAACTACTCCAAGTTGAGCAAAAGTCCTCCATGCCCATCGCAGCTACCGTGTTTGACCCCTATGTCGCCATTAATGTCACCTTATATCTATTTCAGATAAGAGAGGGACGCCATTAGCTTGACCATGCCTGGGATAGGCTTTATCCGCGTTAAACTACTTCAGGTAGAGCAGGGGTCCTCCATGCCCACCGCGGCTACCTTGTTTGACCCCTATGTCGCCATTAATATCACTGTACATCTATTTCAGATAAGAGAGGGACGCCAGTAGCTTGACCATGCCTGGGATAGGCTTTATCCGCGATAAACTACTCCAGGTGGAGCAGGGGTCCTCCATGCCCACCGCGACTTCGTGTTTGCTCCCTATGTCGCCATTAATATCACTGTATATCTATTTCTGATAAGAGAGGGACGCCAGTAGCTTGACCATGCCTGGGATAGGCTTTATCCGCGTTAAACTACTCCAGGTGGAGCAGGGGTCCTCCATGCCCACCGCGGCTTCGTGTTTGTTCCCTATGTCGCCATTAATATCACTGTATATCTATTTCAGATAAGAGAGGGACGCCAGTAGCTTGACCATGCCTGGGATAGGCTTTATCCGCGTTAAACTACTCCAGGTGGAGCAGGGGTCCTCCATGCCCACCGCGGCCACCGTGTTTGACCCCTATGTCGCCGTTAATGTGAAGGAAACCGTCAGTGCACCCGGTAAGTATTTATTCTTAAAATCTTTAAAAACAAAATCTTGGTGTTAGAGTCATCAAACTCCTCTTAAACCTTAGATATGATCCTTCCAAAAATATGTCACATGTGCGAACTGCCGACCATTTTTTCAGTCATTGCTTCGTCTTGAGGGTTTCCTCTTCTGCCTTTGCTTATCCAAGTAGAGTATTGGATGGTCCAATTACATTTCAAATTGATCCTATCTGAAAAAAAAAAAGATTGCGATAAAGCAACCATTGAAACTTATCACATTTGGTACATGTGTACTAACTTTGAAGGGTATTGAGTACCAATACATGTATCATTTAAAAATGGACAATAAACCGTTGTGAGTGTACATGAATGGACCTTGCCTCCGTAAATTATTATGGTATGTAAACTAACCGCTCTCTGTTTTGAAAGTACAAAAGAAATTTTGAAATTTTCCGTTGAATGTATTTACCAATTACTTTTCTTTCAAGTCTGTTTTCCTGGCTGGTTACAATAGTCATGATAGTGAAATCTCAAAGAATAAGTTTACTCATACGTTTAACTCTGTAAATACCAAGATCATTTTGGTTACAGTGGTGAGGTCCGTGTTACAGACGTCGACGACCCTTAATGAAATCCGTTCCTTTCCCATTTCGGCTATTTCAAGGAAAAGCAAAGGAGGATGTCTAAGTGCAAGTGTCCGGCGTTGAGCTCCTGTGATTTCTCTTAAGCAAAAAATTATTGAAATAGCGTAGATTTGTACCTCTGATACTCTTAAACCCTTGTAATATGTTCTTAAGTCAATGAAAAATGACCATATGCGCTTAAAAAAAGGAAGATTTGTAACGAGATGTGATGACCTTGACATGTCTGATATTGGGAACTTTCCATGTTACATTTACAATATGAAAAGACAGATGGAAGCACACGCCGTTAGCCCTCGTGAACCATAGCAGAAAAGATGACATCGAAATAAAGCAGAAAATTATTTTAGCATATAGAAGGAATTGTTTGCGTGGGAACAGAGAGATTGTAAATAATTGGTATCTGAAATCGGATCATCTCATTTTAGTCATTCACACAAGCTTAAGTACTTATATTATAGAATCTACCCTCAGTATATATACAATTTACATAAGACCTAACGAACACGTGGGTCAAATGTATCGTGCGCTCTCTTAAATAGCTACAGCGTACGCTGTAAATACATGCTAAGAATTCTTGTGCATTATCACAAGAAATCGGAAATGATCAGCATTTGCCATGTCTTTGCTGGATGAATGCCCCTTGATTTTACAACCTTTTACATAGACATAGTACTAGTGAGGGGTGGACAGGGTGAAGAGGTGGGAGGAGGGAGGATAAGTGGGAAAGGGGAGGGAGGGGGAAGGTAAGGGTGACAAGGGGGAGGGGGCGGGAGGGAGGAGGTTTGGGGGTGGGAGGGGGAGAGAGGTACCCCCTGTCCGCCCCAACTAGTAGTAGTATCGCCTAACGCGAATATTCAACTAGCTTTCGAATGTATGGCTAAATATTTGCTATTTTTAGTAAGTCCGAAACGTTAACACTACTCACGATCTCTCAATGGAAGGAAAGGGACCATGCGCCATATAGTAGAGCTGAAACGTAACCTAATTTCACGTTTACATGTACCTATGCTCTGACTCGAATCGCGAGTCGTAGTGGTCAGAAACGATTCGAGTCGAATAGTCGAAGAAATGCAGAAAAACGTTCTAATTTCAACTTAAAAGTATTCACAATTCCCACAAATCGCAGGATTCCCAAAAAGAATAATTTAAGGTGATGATTTAGAATAAAAAGTGAACCTTTCAAGTGCATTTACCTAGGAATTCGTAAGAAAATACAGGGTCAGAGGAAATTCGAAACGGCGACTTTTACCGCATTTCAACGAGCGCACTAGTGCTACCCCAAATTGAAAATTGCCTCTTTTAGAGTATTTTACCTATGCACTTCTTTGTGCAAACTGGCCAGTTATCATTTATCTTTTGTACACAGTATTGAATTTATATCCCCAGAAGGCGGTTCTGTGGAAGGGGGGGAAGGGGGGGGGGGGGGGGGCTTGAATAATATTTCCACATGATACATAAACATATATATCATACAGTGCTTTCACATGAACTGGGTATTTTATGCATTTTTACACCCCGCCATAAAATGGTGGGGGTATATAGTGATGCACAATGGTTTTTTTTTAAGATTGAAATTAAATTTTTCAAATAAAAGAAAAAAAAAATATCCTTGGAAAATTATATTGCAAAAAAATCGAACCGAAAAAAAACCCGAGTCGAGACATAAAAATCGAAATCGAACCGAATCGAGAAGTTCCCGACTCGTTGCAGCTCTACGCCATAGTCCCATCAATGTGAAAAATAGCCGTTTGAATTCTATGCAATTCCTTGGGAAATGTCCCTTTGAAATAATAGAATATCATGGGAAATGACCGTTTCAAAAAATGTACTTTAAGTAGCTGTTGTATATTCTTTGTTATTTGGTACTAATCCTTTTGGCCTTAGCATTTGTCTAACAAGTAACTAAGAAGTTGGGTTTTGCACAGAAATCCGGATAAGCTCACCATTTGCCATTCTTTTAGCATATGATACATGTCCATGGAATTCTTCTCCTTGAGTATTAATTAAGTCACGTTTCTATGTTTGCCGTTTTAATCGCATGTGTATTTTATAGATAAAACATCGCGGGAAAGCAGTTAAAAGCAAAAAAAAAAAAAAAAAAAAAAAAAAAAAAAAAATTAATATGTGCCACCATGTATGTTTTTGGTCAGTCACTAGTCACGATAGGATACTTTCATAAACTGAATATTTGATGGACATTAATTTACAAATTTATCATATTCAGAGAGTCAATTTGAAACATGGTTGAAATCACATAAATATATGACATGTACTTCACAAACACATCAATTGATTCATTGTACATATCCTGCAACAAGGATGATTTTTATCTCTCATCTATTAGGTAATTGGTATAATTTCATAGTCCTGACATTTCTTGGACTATTTTACGGTTCTAACGGGCTCTTGACATTTGCTGTCCAGCGCAGTGTTCTCTGCATGATCGATAATTATAAATAATTTGTGCTCTTCTCTGTCGAATTTGCAAAGAGTTGAAATGTCTGAAATGCCAACTAGTCATCAAACCCGTATGCCTGTCACATGGGTGAGATATTACGCCACGAATTTTACTTATCTGCTGATGGGAATATCACAAGACCTTTAAAATTAAGAAGTCTGAACCAAATTATGGCAGCTAGTAGTTGTTTTGTCAAAGTTAAACTTCAGCTAAGTTTTGTTGTTTCACAACCAAATTACGGACAAGTTATCAATCTTACCAAAAAAATGTGCACATTTACTTCAAACCAGTATAGTAATTAAAAAAATTAAAGAATCGATTTTGAAAATAAACTGTCTAGATGATAAAGAATTGAATTGAAAAAAAGAAGATTATATTCTTTAATCTGTAGTTAAACGTTTGTTAGTCATACTGCCACGCTACGGTACCAATCTGTAATTCTTTGATTTTCAGTCTGTCGGTTAATCTGTTTGTCTGTCACTCACGTGTTTAATTGCGATCTTAAGGTATCCGATGTACAATAGGGCATTTTTCCATGCCTGGTAAGGTACTATAAACTATACATTTTCTGAAAGGTTATAATGCCCACTGCTCAAAAATAATAATTTTGGGGTCAGAAAAATAAAGGGGAATAACTTGTGAAGCATTTAAATTGTCCATTTTCCCTATATGACCTATGCAAAATAACAAAGTTGTACAAAAGTTTTTCCCCTTTGATTTTTAAGACTCGGGAGCCTTATATCTGTACTCAGGGCATCATTACCTTTCAGAAAATATATAGTTTATAGTACCTTACCAGGCATAAAATTTACCATACTTTATAATGGAGATGATTAAAACGCTATGTAAAATGACTCTATTGTACAACGGATACCTTAATTAAAAGCATTTGTATACGAGTTTCTTGTTTTAACTTGTTATTCATTCTGTTTGTCTGTCATTGATATTCTTTGCTTATTTCTATACTCGTTTGTCTAGAAATAATGTCACGCCACGGTAGCGTTTTCTTTTCAGTCTGTCGGTTAATCTGTTTGTCTGTCTGTCACTCAAGTGTGCAATTTCTACTAAGTAGTGATGCGATTACGTTCTTAAAAGCATTTTCCATACGAGTTCCTCAATTTAACTTACAAAAGTAGCATTAAAATAATTTCAGAATAAAATCCGGAGCCGCCGTACTCTTTTTTGGTTCGTGTGTCTATGACGCAAGTCCTAGTCATAAGGTCTTATTTTCAGTCGGACATTGATTTCTTTGTCTCTCGAAGAGAAATGTTACACTTAGCTGCTTTTACCTCTGGCTCTAATATTTGATCATCGTTTTGAATTATTTATGAGGCGATTATATGCCCAGGGATCTTACAAATCATTTTGCTTGGAAATTTATGGCCAAAGAAATTACCAACTATTGCGACTCGTCATATTGAGCCGCTGCCAATTCGCTCTTCATTAGGGAAAACAGCGCCTCTTACAATATTTGCACATTGAAAAAGAACACGATAATAACTATGTGAACATATGTTAAGACCCTTACGTAACGTTTGAAATTAAATGTTTCTTGGAGAACGGACGGCCTGAAAAAGTAATCTGTGCGCTTTTGCAGTCTGTATCTCAGAACAACACATCGTTCTTGAGAGACGTATAAAAGCTTTCATTGGTTTGTTGCAAACTGGGGAATGCAATGTGCGACCTTATGAATTATTTGTAGGGAAATTTTATATCAAGGACACTGTGCTAAACATTATAAAAAATCGGAAGTAAAAAGCGTGAATATTTTAAGTTGCTTTCTAAATGAAGAAAACCAATACATGTATACATACACAAAGCAAGACAAATATGCAGTAGTAAGAAAGAAAGATTTGATAGGTTGTGCATTTCTTTTGACAAAATCTTTCCATCCAAACCAAATTATTTACATTGTAACCTTGACCTTGGCATTTGACCTACCATTTAGAAAAGTGCACCGTCGTTTGTTTTGAATAGCACAACTCAAAAGGGCTTTCATGTTTCACACGTGTATCTTTCCTGTTGATAATTATATTTATGACCATTGTCCTTGAAACTTGCGAAAGCAAAGTTGAAATTCTTGTTCCTTCCGGTGTATTGCTACTTCACAAACGCATTTGTTTTATTTTCTAATGCAGGTCAGAAACAGCAACTTGTCCAAAAGAAAAGGACAATATATCCAGAGTGGAACACGTGTTTTGACGCCCATATCTATGAGGGGCGTGTCATCAACATGGTTGTCATGGAGAAACCCAATCGTCTGCTGGCAGATGTAACAATAGGCGCAAAAGCTCTTGCTGACAAGTGCAAAGACAACAGTATATCAACGACCTGGGTAAGTTTCTATGCCTTTATCACGTGATTTCTATGCTTTTACATGTATCACGTGATTTTCTATGCCTTTACCGAGTTAGTTTCTGTTCCTTTACGGAGTCAATTTCTATACCTTTAGCGAGTCAGTTTAAGGTTCTATGCCTTTGCCACGTGATTTTCTATGTCTTTACCGAGTTGAGTTGATGATTTGCCATACAAAAGGGGAAAATATATAAGGAAAAGAATCAAACTTAGGGAGTCTGATTGGATGTATCCAACCTTTTAGACATCAGACTTGTGTCCATAATGACTGCTTGACTTCTATGTAGAAGTCAGATTTGACCTCCATGTTGTTCAAAGTCAGATTTGTGCGCATCGAATCTGTTTGTGAAGACCTCGATGTAGAAGTCAAATTTGTGTGTCATTGCTATTGTTCGACCTCTATTTAGAAGTCAGATTTTGATCTATATTTGGGAGTAATGATACTTTCAATGCATTCCGCCGGCTACCTCCTTCAGTACATATACTGTAAAACGTGCGAATTATTATCGAAGGTTATCATGGTTATACAGGACCTTGTTACACAGACAGTCACATAGGCTGTTCTTTCACGTAGATATTGCCGTTTTGTTCCTGTGTTTCCTTCCTTTTATTCATCATGAAGGAAGGAGATAGGGCGTGGGTGTGTTGTTGATTTATATTGTATCATTTTGTCAGATCCCTTGTTGTGTACAATGTGTTGTCAAGGTCTGGGCTGGGCACCATAAACTAAGAGTTAACTTAACTCAAACTCTCAAAATACGATATATAACAAAGTAGTGAAAATTTCAAATATTGAGTTCATCCATTCGATTCAACTTTGAAACAATTCAAATTAGTTTAGTAGTTGCAAGTCATCACTGATATTATAAAGCGACAAACGATTATTGAAATTTCGACTTAAGTCAATTGTTAGTTTATGGTGCCGGGTCCAGATATCAGAAGTAAATATCAAAGTTCTCGCATAGTCGTGAATTTTGCCGATTGTGCGGTCCATATCTACTTCCTTTTGCCAAAATGCCTTCAAGTTGAATAATGAATTTTCTCTCATCATTTTTATTTCAAAAGTTAAGTTAAAGTCGTTGAAAAAAATATAGTACATCAATGAATAAGTATTCTTTCATGACAGACATAAGAAGCATCTTCATTATAATGTTTAAAAATGTATTATAATACAAGTATAGGAAACAAATGTAAGTTATACTCGACTGTTTCTAAATCTAGCCTTATTCTCATGTCGCCATTCCCCAACGGTTCCATTAGGATGTCATTCCGAGGTCGTATGTATTCTCTATGGTTCCAAGGGAATGATTCAATTTCCGGCCAAGTTGACGTACGACAGCTCAGTACCTAGACGAAGAGTTGAGAATATATAAGAGCAGTTCTCATACTACTGATTAAGGCAACAGATTGCCTTAATAGCCTACCAATTCCTAGAAAACGACGCGCTTATTGGATTTCGAACACTCTGTGCGGGCAGGAGCGCTCGCTCTACGAGTCCATCGTGCCTGACGTTTATAGTCTGTTTGGCTCTGTATACTTCGCGCCGTAACTCTTCCGCTCACTATCAGAGAGAGCATAATATTCCTAGAAATCAATACCCATTCTTGATCCAATAAGTATTTTAGCGATCAGTTCGCGGTATTATAGGGATGTAATTCTGTTTACAATAAGATCATTCTGCACGATCCGCTTAAAACAGTTGTTCTACAATGTCCCGTGTAAGGGGAAAGGGCAAAGTGATGAATTACAATATTTTAATACCATTTGTCTCAATTTATTGATAACCTTGTTCCTCGACAGTTCTGACGACTCTATTCTTTATCAGAGAGAGAGATGATGATGATGATGATGATGATGAAAGAACATCATGCCCTCAATTTGATGTATGGGATGTAGAGCCCCTGACCTCTCCAGCTCTCTCCCATCTTAAGATATTATATTACTTGATCCCCCTCAAAATATCTTTTTTTTTATCTGCTCATAAATTCTTAAACATACACAAGATTTTACTGTTGTACATTTTTGTACATCTTCGCCTCTATCTAAATTCTCCAGTCATACACTGATATGATTTTATTTCTATTTTCAGCTTGATTTAAAGCCATCAGGAAGACTTCAGGTTCAAATCAGATTTTTCTCAGAGAATGAAGGTAAACATCTCATCATGATACTAGTACTATCCTAGACCTTGGGTATATGCTTCCTTTAAAAGATAACAGGAATGTGATGGTGCATTTTGAAGATCATTGAAGTTGATTTAAGCTTAATCCATATTAGCTTTGCTTTGATGTACTTAGTTTCATCTGAGAAATAGTTAATATGATTTATTTAATCCTATCCATCTTATGGTATGGATTAGTGGATTTCAACCACCCCCTCCAACTCCTCCCTTTATAGTCAAAGGTTAAGGTCAAAACCTCAAGATAAAAAAAAGCGAAATCTGCAACACTTGAAATTCCTTATCACAGATTTATCAACCCTTCAATACAATGTTACAGACTCAATGTCTAGTCCAGAAGGCACACAGTCAAGACGAACAGCTCGAGCTATGTGTATAATTATACCTGCGGTTTGGTATATCAAATACGGTGTTATCAATCCTTTAAGGTCAAATACTGTAATCAGTCCTCCAAGGTCAAATACTGTAATCAATCAGAAAAGTGGATTTCACCTCCCCCCCCCTTCCAACTCCTCCCTCTATAGGAGGATAACTAAATAATTCAAGGAGGAGTTGGAGGGGGGATGAATAATTGAATATTCTAATATGACTTGATTCTTTTTCCCTATTAAGACAACAGACGCGAGCCGGGCTCTATTCTCCAATATAGGCCCTATTGCGATAAGCCACGCCTACCCATTTTCTGAAAGCAGAAAAACCGGCAGGAACTGGTTTTTACCAAGAATCGAAAGGTCTAAGATTGGTCATCATTAGAATAGAAATAAAAAATGACAAGCCGGGCTCTATTGTCTCATAATGCCCGAGCGTCCTCAGCCAATCACATTTATTACCGAGCCGCTGTAAGGTCAAATACTGAAACCACCCTTTAAGGTCAAATACTGTTATCAAATGTCGATTCTGAAGCTACAATGAATAAATGCTGGATGCTTCACGTAAGCATTACCCGTGATATATTTTATGGTTTCGAAAATTTCGTATTTCCCGTCCCTATATTTTTTGGGAAATATGAATAATTGAATAATATATGCATTGTTTTTCTTAAAAGCGTATAGCTGATTTATAGATAGTCATAGTAAATGCTCATGAATTTTGTACATTGAACACATCTATGGGGATTGGTAAAAAAAAATCTGAATTTTCACCTAAGTTTACATGTACTTCCAACGGCAGATTTGAGTTTTTTTTTTACCATAAACTCTAAGGAAATAATAATTGATTGTTTAATGAAAATTTGAAACACCTTGTCATGTTACATTACCGTGATTTATATGGCGTCAAAACGAAAGAATAGTTTGAAATTTATACAATCAACCAGGAAGAAACAATAAGGCATTGCCTTCTAGAATTTTATTTTGGATGGAGGTTATATAGTTATAGAGCTAGATCGGCATAATATTTCTGAATCATATGAAATCCTGTAAGCGTAACAGGGAAGCGGAAGTTAGTTTGAAACTTTCATCTTCGCCAAATTGGAGTCAGTTGTGTCAAAGCCACGATTGCTCATTATTCAAAAGTTATATTTTAGGCAGTCGTCGAGAAATCACACTCAGGCACGAAATAAACAAAAAGAAACGTAATTGTTTAATTTTTGGTTAAAATTAGGATATACGTGATGTATTACCCGGACGTGATCAATCTCATATAAAGATCTGCTGTAAACAGCACTCATCCAAACCTTTCAAGTCAAGGGTCAAGGTCGAGTTTTCTGAATAATACTCTTTCTTAACTATTTTTATACTAGTCCTATAATACATGACCCTATGACATCTCCAAGGTCCAAGTCGTATTTACAGGATTACTATACATTTAGATTACATCTTATTTTGGTCACTTGCAATGACTACACAATGCTTACTGTGGACATCGTCTAATGTTAAATACACGCTGTAATAACAAACACGTCGTATTTCCGAATGACATGCATGATACAGAAAAGCTACACACAGTTTTCACACCGTGTGTTAGCATCCATCAATTTATCGTTAGTTAACCCTGTTATGATTGCATGAATTGTTTGTTTTTGAATGTTTATATCGCTTTATTTGTAGAAGTTACTCAGTCTATGAAGTCCAAACCAGGTAAAATTGTGTGAAATAACCTAATTTTTTATTATTTTTTTTTTTTTGCTTAGATTAGAGCTCATAGTTTTTGCTTCCTCGTTAGCTAGTCACAGATTTGCCATCATTTACAGCTTTAATCCCATCATTTACATTAGCTAATTACACGTAATAAGTAATAACGTATTTGTATCATCTAATTTACCATAGGCTTTACATTCCATTATACAAAATAAGATCATGATTGTCTGGAAACTGTTAATTTAAGCGTTGTATAGAATTAGAACACTAGCTTTACAGAAGCTTTAAACACCGTAATGTTTGGAATGTGCAGGGTCAAGTGGTTTAACAAGTCTAAGATGCTTGTAGGTTTTGGAAAAATAATGCATGTAAAAAAATAAAAAAAAAACTTCCTAAAATTTTCTGAAATAGAGCTCCCACACCAATCCAACTATCTATTGGTATTTGTCACCTGTACAGTCACAACTATAGTAGATGCACACATCGAACACTCTTTTTATTTTGACTTTGTCATGTGATATCAAAGTTTATTCACACCATCTCATTACACGTTGATTACTTCAATTTAGAACTACACTTGTAGTTTTACTTATAGCTAAATCCTCTGATGAACTGTTCTGAGGTACATGAATATGATTTCTGAATAGCATTTCATTCTTTATCTTGTAGATTTTTTTTTTTTTATTCTGACAAGAAACGATAAAAAGTAACATAGCGACGAACTTCGTCCACAGACAAGAATATTAAAACTTTTGTCATCTTATGTCAGTTTTTTTCTGCATGTAGATTTTTTTAAATGCCCTGTGATATTCTGGTATGAACATTTACTCAAGGGTTTTCTTTTGCTTTCAGTCCGTCATTATGTCCTTCTGCCTTTTCATTACTATTTTAGATTCCAGATGATAGTTCAAGAATCTTACAAACTATTCAAATCACACTTTCAGACATGTTTCTCATAATTCTGCTCTATTGTGAGTGCTGTTGAGATTGTCGTCAGGATCTTCTTTAACTCATAATGAGAGGAAAGTACTTGGGTCATTAGGTCAAAGGTTAAGGTCTCTAAGAATTCTTCAACTTTTCCAAACCAAAGTAGGAAATATGATATGATTACTTATCACGAGAGGATGGTAGCTGCAAATCTTGGGGTCAAGGTCAGGATACTTTCTATCGACAGAGTTTACATCCCATTTGGAACGGTATCTGCCATAGGCGACACGGACTTGCACTAGATTAGATTCATTGAAAGAGGTTTATTAATAGGTTGTTTCTTTAACAATCTAATTTCAGATGAGAGTGATAATGATAATGAATGATAACGTAACGAATTCTTCAGTAATTTCGAAAGAATTCTTGGTAAATTTCTTTGCAGGGAAATATTCCCCAATTTAACTGGCTTCTAACTAAAGGCTAACAAAATTTCATTTCATATTGAGCGTTTCATTACCTCTTTCGGAAAAGAGTCATTGAATGTCTTTTGACCTTGAATGTCGATCTAATTTCGAATTAGTAATCTCTTATAGTCACAGAAGGTCAAGTAACAAAAAAGGGCATCTTCAGAAGTTCAGGCCACAAGCACTTTTGCTATATATAGCGTCCATTTCAGACTCATTTGATGATATTTAAAGAATATGACTTTATGGTCCTCATGTAAAATAAACGTTAAACTTGCATAAAGGTGACGTGCCTCCACAATAGAAAGTACCAGTAGGTCAAATATAGGGTTCTAATAGGGGTATCATTGTGGGTCGGTGTCTGTAATCAGAGGGTTAGGGGTATCATTGTGCGTCGGTGTCGTGTAATCAGAGATCACCTACCCCTATCCCACTTGTTATATCGGGTGGCAGTGGTAATCAGAGATCACCTACCCCTATCCCGCGTGTTATATCGGGTGGCAGTGGGATCCCACAGCCCTTCCATATAAAAAGTGGGATAAAGGGTCAGCGAACTCGAATAAGAATTTTCCCAATTGTGATTTTCCTATTCAACCATAAGCTTGAACCCCACCCCCTGCCCTCTTCGGAAAAAAAAAGAAATCTGAATCCGCCCATGATAACGTAAATGTATAATTGCAAAATCCTTTTGGGTCATGCAGGTCAGTGTATACATATGCAGTCTTACATGGGCCTACTTGTATATTTAAAGCAGTAGTAGCAAACGAACAATTAACCAAATACATGGTAGTTACTTCCTTCTTTGGCATTGCTATTAATAGTTTATCTCACACGATCTTTAAAATGCAATAGACAACATGAACAAAAGAATTATACAATATAAGATTTGGATATTTGGAACCGCATCAAATGCACATAAATGGACGGAAGAACTATCTTGTCGTCGCAGACATAAGTTGTATTTTTGGTGAATTAGGCCACCATGTTCAAGTCCAGTCAAAAACGTGAAAAAGGTAAATAATACTTATAGTATTTATGTTAAATGAGTACAATTTAGTTAGATTTTGCAACAAGACGTGTAGCATTGGTGTGTATGTCACTTGTGTCTCTTATAATGAGATGGGAAGATATCATTCCAAGATGGATACCTTCACGTATATCTGTCTCGTGATATTGTTAGACAACAGTGAGACTGTCATCAAATCAGGAAGATTGCTAAACATGGTATCAAGATCAGTTCCTGTTAATGTGAATTTTAAATCACAATTGTAAAGTCAGAGCCAGTGAAAGGCCGGACTACTCATCTATCATCCATTTTTGAAAGTCAAGGTTCTGGCATCTCCGCCTTGGTGATAAGAAAATTTTAATTTTGCATAGTATCCAATGTTATAAGTCGAAATAACGAAAATCAAGCTAAAAGAAAGCAGAAAATTGCGTTGCACTTTGAACTGTTAGTCCAAAGGCAGATGTCCTAACCATTCGATAGCTGTAAGGCTGCTTCAAGAAAGGGATCAAATCAGTGTCTAATGATATATGATAAAGCATAATGATATTATGTAAGTATATGTACATGATACCATAAGGTGAAGATATGTCAAAAGCAATTGGAACATTGTCTTAGAGTATACATGTACAGTGTACCATAGTCACGCGATATTAGATTTGATAGATATGTTATGGTTTACGGTCATTGACTTGGTCAAGCTCAAGGACTCGAACACATTCTTTGTTGGGCTAACACAGTAATGCACTCTTTGACATATCGTGTTCTTCGTGTATAATGACAAAGTGTTTACATGTAGGAAACCAATTTGATGTCTATGTAGAGAGGGAAATTTAATTTTAATGCCTAGATTAATTGTCAATTTGTCAATTATTTTTTCAATGTATTTTGTAGAACAACTTCCGCAGTTTGATTCAGAGAAACCTAATGCAGGAGGAATAAAGAAAAGGAGGGGAGCAATAAAACAACAAAAAGTTCACGAGGTTAAAGGTCACCAGTTCATTGCAAAGTTCTTCCGGCAACCAACGTATTGTTCTTTTTGCAACGAATTCTTATGGTGAGAAGATAATTATCGGCATTTCTTATCCCTACTTTTCTCTCTCAAATCCCCTTTTTGTCCCGTTTGGCTGTGTATCTACAAGGGAATGGATGCCCATGTTTGTCACTTAATTATGTTCTTGACAACTTGGCACTTGACATAGAATTTTTTCCTCAAAATGATTGGTTCTGCAGTAGATCTATACAGACTTTGAAATAAGGTTTTTTGTACATTTTTGGCCATGGTAGCTGACCTACTTGTGACCAGCTGCAGGTCATAGTCCTTGATTGCTCACTGAAAAAAAAGTCAATAGACATATCTCTATACAATGGACTGAAATAGTTAAAGGGAACGGTAGACATAGCTTTGTCTTTGATAGTTACAAATTAGTTTGAATCTGGTCAAGATTGACTTGGTTGAAGTTACTATGATTTTTGTAGAAGCATATGAAATCTGGTTTGGTCACATATGACCTACTTTTCTCCAGTTCCAGTCATTTTATAGCATACAGGAACAGGTTTTCTATTAGTTCCTCTACCATTTGCAGAGAATATTCGGTGAATAGTCCTTTTTCCAGAAAATATCTATGACCGTTTTAATTAAACCTTGATTTTATATGTACAGACACCAGACATCACATCATTTGGCAAAATTTTCAATTGTGACGTCACATCTGATCACACTGTCTTGAAGCACCTTGATGTGTTGTCATGCTTTCTATTTTGACGTCACAATGGAATATCGCCAAATTTTGTGATGTCTGGTGTCTGTCCGCCTTATGAATCTATTGGAAAATCACCTATTCAAATAAACTTCAACAATGCTAATTAAGGAAGAAGAAGAAGGCAGCTTATCTCTAGCTTGCTTCTTTTCTCAAGTACATTGTATTATGATCAATGCACTTATAATCTCTGATCAAGGTCACACAAAAATACATCATGTACTTATACACATCTACTAAGAAATTGAAAGTAGATATATTATTACATAGACTAAAGTACAAATGCAGACCACTATGGCGTGAATCTATTTATGCGGTGACAAGCTTTTGGTCAAAAGTACAAACATCGGTTTATTTCATTAAAAAATATTGACCATCAGATGATGTAGCTCGGTTTTCTTGTGAAGGTTTTCCTTCCGTGCTAGAAAAGATCAATTTCCCATCGTCGTAGAATTTAAGAGTGTGTAACCGGAGACGAGATGCGACCTTTTCTGCTGGAGACAGATCGGGGGACTCTTTTGTCTCAATCTTATTATTGCACCGCCTAGTATATGTCAAATCATCTATATGTTATTGAATTTGGCCGGCTGATATTGGCTTTAATATAGAGATATTGATGCTAGACTGACGTACATCAGATTTTCTTTCTCTTTCCAAACAACAGTATATCAGAGATGTATTGTCTTTATGAGATATCAGTTTCTGATTAGGGAGCTACCTTCAGTCGTCTGCCAAATTCATCTGGCAGTATAGATATTATTAAAGTAATAGGAAGGGATTGAGACCAATATTCATACTGAATTTGTCTGAGGTCTTTATTCATCACTGGCCTTCACTGGTCTCCTATCTTTCTATACATAGGTACTTATTACATAATGAAATTATTATCAATAACACATTTTTATTCACATTGGCTGAGTTTATACAATTTTTTTACCATGGAGGTCTTTGGTTTTTTGCATTAATGTAGAAAGATAAGGTATCAGACTGTTTGTTTTCTTTGCCATTTTGTGTATTCATAATTAGCAGGTTTTCAAAGCATGTACATATGATCAAAGTATTAATGAATATACTGGACTTCTTCAGATCTCAGGGAATAGACCACTTAACAAAATCCATAATGTCTGACAAAATTACAAAAAATGTCAGAGGCAGGCAACTTTAGCACACTTTTTCATTGCTACATCTGAATGGAATTGCGTCTTTTCATAGTGATGTCATGGTGAAAAACAACGCCATAAGATGTCGACTCGGACATTTTGAATTTTTAAACAAAATTGGAAAATGGTCTATTGAATCTCTCCTTTACATTGATCATTTGATGCTGATATTTCCCTAAAAATAGGTAAATATTATCATAAGAGACCCAATTTAAGAGTGGGCTTCGAGTCCCTGTGGTTCATATGACCTTGAATTATGACATTGTGACCTAGGAGTTACTATGTATGGACAATAATCCACCAAGTATTGTCATATTATTCAGTGATAGGGATTTCATCTCACCTGTGTACTCCCTATAGTGAGACTTGTGCCAATTTTTTTTACCTCATGACCTTGATCTTTGACTTTGATCTACTTTTCATAAAACACTCTTATATTTACAAAGTTGCATTTTGTTTGAATAAAAAAATTCAAAATTGAAAATGCAAGATTTATTCTGTCTTTATGAAAGAGAAAGAAGATGCATCATTAATTTAGGTCCAATTAAAGATAAGAAAATAACTTAATAATTGTATTATTTGTTTTACAGGGGTTTAAATAAGCAGGGATACCAATGTAAAGGTGAGAATATTATATAATTTCCATACTATTTTGGTTTCTGATGAAATTTTCACAGTCAGCTTTATAAAGGTGATTTGATGTTGAATTATTGATTTTGTTATGTATTTGTGATGATAAATGAATAATATAAATAAGACTGTCATACAAATGATATTAATGACAAATACTGGTTAAATGTCATGTGTCGTGAATGATTCAAAAATGACATTGATATAGTATAAATTCTGCAAATCAATCGTTGATTGGAAGCCACATCTGTATCAGGTTACCAATGCTGTTGGTTTTAATCGAATAAACCTTATGATGACCTACAAATGATCGCTCAGAAATGATATGTTATTTTCTACATGTTCTATGAAAGTAGAACAATTTCATCATGTTTCATAACTTTCGATAAAATAAAAGAAAAAGGAAAAATTACACCTTTTCATCATCTTTGTGTGGTAGAATGAAATGCAAACTTATGTCATCATTTTGGTATAATGGCGCAGAAGTATGAAAATGTGGTGGAAAAGGTCAACTGGTTCCAACTTATGAAAAATTCCTTCCAAAGAAATAGATGCTATGATAAATTCATCTTAATGACAAGAAAACGTTAATATGTGTGGAGAATAAGGTCACCAATAATGTAAGACCCTGCTTATGAAAAATCCCTTCTGTAGAAATAGATTGAAGCCTAAGCACCATTTGTTCTAGTAATTCATATGATTACTCTGAAAGTTTCTCGCAGATTTCTTTTGTTTTTGTCCTTAGAGATCAATTACGGAAACTTGAATATGTTGAACCAGTTCCCTATTTCTCCTATGACAAATACATAATAAATGAAAAGTTTTGCTGTTAATTAACACGAGAGAAACAACGATATACTTGTCATTATTTGAATGGTTTAGAATTACTGTAAGTTCAATAACTAGGTGTGTCTGTCATTTTATAGTGATGCAAAATATAAATAATGTGAAATTCAAATTTCACTGCTGGAAGAAATTTTTTTAAAAGGCTTAATTAAGAATCGGAGGAAAAAAAAAAGATTTCTCACTTTCATAATTGCTAATAACAAAGACTGACTGAAAATTGATATCACACTTCCTTTTCAGTTTGTAATTGTGCTGTACATAAAAAATGTCACGAGAAAATTCTGGGGTCGTGCCCGGGAAGTGCCAAAGACAGCCGGGAAACGAAGGTAATGATTGCGACACAAGTTCTTCCTGATCTCCTACATGCCTATGTATATATATATGCGCTAAAATGTTTCTCTTGTTCACATTTGTAGCACTGAAAAACTGCGATGTTAAGGAAATGCTAGTTGATACTTATCTACTCCTACACATTGCCTGGTATTAAAGCTATATTGAAATTGTGCACACAAATACTTCAATTGACTTCATGCCAATATTCTGCGTAAAAGTATGTTTTATATTCAAATTTGGCCCCCTAGACGTGCACAAACGATACTGTTACAGTTTTGAGCGTGCCTAAAAGTTTCTGAACACTTGTTTTAAAATGCAAAATGTTGATTGATTAATTTATGAACAAACTGTTGCATTCAGTGAGGTGGATGCTTCCGGGGCAAAAGGTTTTAATAAGGTCAAGGTCATTAAGGAGATTAAAAATGGAAAAATATTCTGACTGAGCCTTTTAAAAATTGGCAAACCCATGGCTATGGGGACAGCAGAAAGGAAACATGAATTTTGAAGCCCACTTGTAGGTCTTTTTTGGTGAAATTGTCTAAAGTTTAATTTGAACAAGTATCAATTCTCAGAAAACCGATCAAAAGATTGAAAGCTTTTTATCAGACCTTCTTAAGGAAAAGAAGTGTTTCCAGTTTGTATAACCAAGATAGTGTGTCAATGTCAAAAAGCCAAAATATTTACTATACCTTCATACATGTATATAGATCTCATTATTTTAAAAATAAATGTGAAATATGGCATTCTATCTTTTCTTTCAGATGATGTCGGAACGATTCAATATAAATGTGCCTCATCGCTTCAAAATCCACAATTATATGTCGCCTACGTTCTGCGATCATTGTGGAACGCTACTATACGGATTATTCCGTCAAGGGCTCAAATGTGAAGGTATGACAGTTTTGGTTCTACAATATGGGGAAATGAAGCCCAATAAATGTTAAGGCATGTACATTATTGTAGATTAGTTGAACAAATCTGACATTCCTCCCCCCCCCCTCCCGCTGATATCAGTGGAGATGTGAGGGGTCATTCTGCACACATCGGTATTTTCCGATTCCGTGCGGGACTTCATCTGGAAAAGTACCTCTGCCGTCAGCCGAACTACTTTTCTGCAAGAATCTTGCAATAACTTTCAGGAACGTAGATACATCAATAAAGATATTCTTTTTAGATTTTCTTTTCTATTATAATTCAATTGCAAACTGTTTCAAGTGAAGATAAAACGCTTACAGTCATTATAAATTTTGTAAATTTTGTCGTTGCGAATACACATATCCTACGTAAACAGGCACTTTCAGTGCTAAAGATGCTGTAACTGGCCTTTTGATACGAAGCGCGTCTATGACGTCATAGACTAAAGTCCGCGCAAGAGAATATAGCTGCAGGCAAGGATACTTTGCTTGTCTACTTTGTTTCCTTGCATGCGAGATGGTGAGGGGTATTACAGGATGTGTTCAGGGTCATAGATCTCAACATTAGGCTGACTTTGAGAGGCTTACTTTGGCTGAGCACTTTGTCAACATAGCCTAAGTGCTTGTTTTCAATGAATTTAAGGTTAGCGCAAAGGAAAATTGCTCAGGTAGAATTATTCTTAGCAGCATATTTACAAAAGATTACGAAATTGCGTAAAAATATAATTATGAGTTATACCTTTGTCAACCGTTTGATGTTGATGGTTTAGAAGACGACATAACTCGTAGCGAGAGTTACCATCCAATTTTTAGGCTAACTAGTGGCTCACTTAGCCGTGTGTTCAGCTACTTAGAACTTTGTAGTAGTAAATGGCCGCTATGTTATTTAACACAAACCTGGTTTAACCTTGCAAGGATTGCTGTAACCATTTCTGACTCTGCCAATTTGTTTAAAGTAATTGCTTGCCTGATTAAAATGATTTTTGTTAACTTTTATTTTACCTTGAAGTAGTACTTGTAAGTTTTGAAATTCTCATACATGCATTTTTATTTCAGTTTGTGGGATAAATTGCCACAAAAAGTGTGAGAAATTTATGCCAAATTTGTGTGGAGTGAATCAGAAATTATTAGCAGAGGTATTATCTGAAGTCAGGAAAACACCCAGTAGTCGACGAGTACCGAATAACACTTCAAGCTCAAATGTAAGTCAAAGGAAGATTACACGTTTGTGATTATTAGGCTTGGCCGTATTGAAAATATTGGAGTGTTGAATAAGAATCTGCACTTATAGTGACACTATGTTTGTAGCATAAGAGGATCAGTGTTATATTGTCAGAAGTTCAAACATGTATTTTATACATAGAGAATCTGAAATTCTGTTTCATATATTATTTATGAAACTAGTTGTGTGATTGTACATCTCTGTGATTTGTCGAGGGAATTTATCACACTCAACAAGTTTGATGAATATTGTATGAAATAGCAAAAAAAAAAATCATCAGAGATTCTCTTAATCACATGATATACACTGTATATAAATGAAAATTACATCGAAATGGAAAAACTAACTGACTCTCTTTTGAATTAAATGCCAGTGTTGCCATTTTATTCGTGATGTTCGTAATCATTTCATGATTTTTTTGTCTATTGCCAATGCTCTGAAGTGTTATGTAATATGTGTCAAAACAAAAAACTAACGAAATAGCGTTATGTAATGGAATAGATGGGGACATCAAGTGATATATATAGCTGTAGTGTAATGAGAAGATGATACCATTGAATTGGGGATCAGAAAGTCTCTGAATTGAGAATTTATGTTTATTTATAAGGTTACACAATCATACTCTGTAGTTGTCTTATTCGGTCTTTTCGAATTCTCATTTGGGACGGTATCTGACGTAACTTGATCGTGGCGTCATCAAATTCTATGGGAACAAGCATAAAATTCAAGGAACAGATGCTTCAGATACTACATTTCTATAGGAATTTCATTACGTCATAATGTGTTTTTACGTCAGATACCGTCCCAAATTGGAAGTAACTCTGTATATCAAAAAGAAGGGATACATGCATGCATGTTTTAAACTTTTGCTTTGACTATGGCCACATTCTGATGTAAAAGTAACCTTGCAGAATTTGATGCATTTGGAAGATGAAAAAAAAACTTTAAAAAAATCTATTTTAATTTATGGTAGAATTCCTTATAAAGTCTATGCAAATACATATACAGGAGAACATAAGAAAATTATATTTCTCTTGCAGTTAGCAAACAATGCAGAAGAGGACAGTTCAGATGATGAAGGTCAAGGTTATGAGCAAATCTGGGATCGAAATGGTCCCCCCTTGGAACCTCCAACCCGACCCCCAGGGCCTCCCAGGAGGAAATATGCACCTTCTGATTTCACATTCCTCAAAGTCCTAGGCAAGGGTAGCTTTGGAAAGGTAAGGCCATATCAAATTAATGAAACGTTCTTTGGATTTTTTTTTTGTTTGAAAAAAGGATGCAGGCAGGTGGGATGGTGGGCTGGAAAGCAATGAAATTATTTATTTTTCAGTTTGTAACAGTTTCTGGATGGGAAAGACTGAAGTAAAATTATTCTAGATTTTGAGCTGATTTTTTTAAACATATTGTAAGCTTGCGAGGAAAATATGATTGATATGTAGTAAAAGCATGATTCAGGAAGCTACATTAGTGATGATATTATTGGATGGTCTTCATGTTTCTAAAATTTCTTCCTGTAGAATGTGAAGTTGAATATTATATAAGTATTTTTTGCAACAGAAGATTTTTTGAATACAGAAACATAATTATTTCACAAGCATGTTGAAAGACAATTATTTTTACTAATTTCATACTCAGTTTTGGATTTTAAAACAGTGGGAAATCCAAGGAACACAAATTTAATTTGGTATGGCCTAAGCTGAATTAGATTCAGTTTCATATCTTATGGAAACAGATAATTGTATCATAAATACATTATCCTATGTGGGAAAGAAAATTATGCTTCAGTTTTTGCATATGAAAATAGTTCATACTAATTTGGGAGAAAAAAAATTCTCTACAACGTAACTTTTCTCCATTTCAGGTCATGTTAGCAGAGTTAAAAGGGAAATCCAAATTCTTCGCAATCAAAGTTTTGAAGAAAGAAGTAGTGTTAGAGGATGATGATGTAGAATGTACGATGATAGAGAAACAAGTATTAGCTTTAGGCTGTCAGCATCCATATCTTACTCATCTACACAGCACATTTCAGACACCAGTAAGTATATTGTAGTACAGATTTTTAGCTCGCCGGGACGAAAAAGTCCTGAGAGCTAATGCCATACCCTGGGCGTCATCGTTGTCGTCTTTGTCATCTTTGTCGTCATCCGTAGACAAAACTTTAACCTGGGCTACATCTCTTGAACTATAAGGGGTAGGGCTTTGATATTTCACATGTAGATACCTTGTGATGAGACCTTTCATTTGAGACCATGACCTTTGACCTAGTGACCTTGGCCTTGGACTTTGACCTACTTTTCAAAAACTTTAACCTTGTTTCTGACAAAAACCTGTATAGGCGAGCTATGTAATCTTTGATAACCCTATGTTTCATTCTTTCTGTCTGTCTCTCTTTAAGTTAGGACAATGTAGAATGAACAATGATAGAGAAATAAGCATTAGCTTTAGGCTGTTAGCATCAATACCTTACTCATCTACACAGCACATTTCAGACACCAGTAAGTAAACTGTCAATGAAATATGTCTATCTGTCCATCTGTCTATCTGTCTGTCCTTCAGAGGATGGTGATGATGTATTCATATCTTACTCATCAACATGGCACATTTAAAACACCAGTTAGAGCATTGTATGAGGAGTTTGTCTGCTACTGTAAACGAGGTTACTGGGGAAAATTTCGCGATTATAACATCAAGACGTTTCGCATGGGGGAAATATTCGCAATGAAAATGTCTTTCCCACAGTAAGAATGTGGCGGGGATATTTTCATGAAATCCCTCAATTTGTGAAAAACGTGAAAACTACCCCCATGCGAAAATTTCCTTGTTTACAGTATCTGTCTGTCCTCATTGATCTTTAATGTCCATACAAACATTAATGATGTATGTAAAAGTAAGAATAAAGATTTACAAAGTATACATGTATGTATGCATTGTTAGGTATATAATTTGGGAAAGAAGACTGGATTAAGACTATTTAGAAGATTTTTTTGTAAAAGAGTGGCTCAAGAAATACCAGCGGAGGCATTCCATGTCTCACTCGTACTTGTATTTGATTTTCATAGAAGTAATATTCTTTGTTATATTTTTCAGAGTCATTTATTCTTTGTGATGGAATATCTGAACGGAGGTGATCTTATGTTTCATATACAGCTCTCTAACAAATTTGATTTACAACGTGCTCAGTAAGTTTTACATATTGAATAAACTATGGTAAATTTCTATGAAATATTCAAATGATTGTATTTTTAAAACTGATATCGAAAAGGGATGATTCATTCTTTGAAACATACGGAATAATACATAAAGATTTTCATAGATCTCATGTAAAATTGCCAAATGGATTCTGGGTAAAAGATTACACGTCCATTTCAAATTGCATTCTGGGATACATAGCTTAGTTCATTTTGTAGCTAAATGTGCTATCCTGTATAAATAAAGGAAATAAATAAATAAATAAATAAATAGCTTCATTTAAATACAGATATATTTAGAGGTACAAGTTAGTACATGTAGTTGGAATTTCAAATTTTATTTAAGAATTTGAATTATTTTGTCTTATTTAGATTTTATGCAGCAGAGATTGTGTGTGGGATTACAATTTTTGCACCAGAAAGGCATTGTATACAGGTTAGATTTCCAAAATTGGTTGTACATGTATTTCCATTTTACTCATTACAGTTGTACAATTTGATGAAATATATGTGAAAACAAGTCTATTGAAAAATGTGCCGTAACATTATCGCTGACTTGTTGAAGGTATCTTAATATCAGTTGGAAGAAATTTTCATTATTTTGCAGAATTCTAATCAAAGACTACATGTATGTTTTCTGTGGCTTGATAGTAATTATTTTTGAAAAGAATGAAATATTGTTTTAACTTGACAGCATTCAGAAAATATTTGTCATTTTACAGAGATCTGAAGCTCGACAACGTAATGTTGGATAGAGATGGTCACATTAAGATCGCTGACTTCGGCATGTGTAAACTCAACGTCTTTGACGAGAAGAAAGCCACGACCTTCTGTGGTACCCCAGATTACATAGCACCAGAGGTTAGTCATTGTTACAATTGATTTATCAAAATGTTATCTGTCCAAATATTTATTGAGAATTGGTATGAAAGAGCATTTCATGCAATATTAGAAGGGTCATGCATTTGATGTGACAGAATTTACTTCTGACCTCATAACATGCAAAGTAATGTATAAACATCCTTCACAATTAAGCCATTAAGCTCATCATGTTTTTTCTTCAATCCAGTTTCAGTTGTGCAAGCAAAATAACTTTTTTAAATGCCAAAATAAAATGATTGAATAAGGTGTGTATGTATGGTAACTTATCTATGTATGTTTTCCATATTTTATAGATTCTCAAGGGTTGGAAGTACAATTCCTCGGTAGATTGGTGGTCGTTTGGTGTTCTGCTCTATGAGATGATCATAGGTCAGTCTCCGTTCCACGGTGACGATGAAGACGATCTTTTCCATTCCATTCTCAACGACACTCCTCATTATCCAAGATGGCTGCCAAAAGAAGCCGCGTCAATACTCAGTTTGGTAAGAAAATACCGGTAGAAAGCCAATTATTAATGGCAAGGTTATATGTAGTCTCTTTAACCTCTTTTACTTTAAACTGATTGCAAATTTTAAGTAGGTGATAGACAATTTTCGTATTACTTCTATACTTGTATTTATAAACACCTCAAGACCTGACATCACAACGTTTGCAGTTCTGACAGTGACGTCATAGATCTGTTACAATGTCGCAGCAAATATTTTTATGTCGAGTCTTGGTGTGTATAAAATGCAAGTCTACTAAGGTAATATAAAAATGATCTATTGAAGTGTGAATTTCATTTTACCTCTAATAACAAATTTTCAGTTGTTTGTGAGAAATCCACGAGAACGAATGGGAATGCCTGATTGCCCAGCTGGACCAATCAACTCGCATGCTTTCTTTAGGAATATAGACTGGGAAAGACTAGAAAGACGACAAATAGACCCACCTTTTAGACCTAAAATCGTAAGTACACCTTACATCTTTAATTTCAATCTCCTATGCATACCTCTGATTTTAGTTCCACTTTTCTTCACTTTGAAATCTACCTCTGCCATCATTGCCCATTGTTTGTCTGCAAGATTCTTGCCAAGGAAGATGTAAAGGAAAGAATTGTCCAATAGTATTGCGAGAGGGATTTTTTAAAAATTTAGTACGTTTTGAAAATGAACTATAGGAGCAGTTATCTATTATCGTTTGTCATTTCTTTTCAGAAATCTGAGAGTGACATATCAAATTTCGACAAAGATTTCACGATGGAGAAAGCTCAACTTACACAGACTGATAAAGAGTTGCTGAGAACTATGAACCAGAAAGTTTTTAATGGCTTCAGTTTCACAAGTACAGAAGCTGAGGGTTGAGAAATACTTGTTGAGCTCATACGTAGTTCTGAGTCTAACTCGCTTTGTGTTTGAAAGAGAGTGTTCAGATGTGTGCGTTTTCGGTCATTATTAATCAGTGATATTCCAGTGGTTTTGCAAAGCATGTACTTCATATGTGTATGTCGGTATATGAGTGTTAATGAACCAAATTGACTGAAGGATCTTTCGAAACAACAAGAATTGCAATTTGTGATGATTTTTATACGTTTTGTTTTCTACCATGTTTTTTGAGAAATGTTGTAGGATTTTCCCCAATCTTGATGTTTTTATGAATGTTTATTGTTAGTTTTGTGTATTAATAATAGATATATAATTGGATCGAGCTATTAAATCAATGGATCCAGAAACTGTGTAGTAGACCAAATATTTGTCGGTAGCGTTAAAATCTTCCTGAATTAGACCATTCTACCTTTACAACTTATACCATGAATTTCTTACAAGATTTACTTGATGTGAATATTTAAGTATAATAATGTTTCTAGACTGTGATCTTAGGAATTTTCTGTTCCGTTAATTTTTATGCCCTTTGTATCGAACATTGGCAGGTATTGTGTTTTTGCCCTATCTGCCTGTTAGTTGATTTGTTAGTTGTTAGGAAACTTTATACTGTAACATAACTTTTCAATGGCTAGTGATAGGGCATTCATATTTCACATGTTTATTCCTTGTGACAAGACCTTTCAAATTCAGGTCCCAAAATTTGATCTTGTAACCTTCACTTTGATAGAACTTGGCCTACTCTAAAAGGTAGCTGCCAACAGAAGTGCAGTGTTTCACAGACATCCTGTTGCAAAGATCGTTGGAATGAAACATATGGATCTTACTTTTTCACCACCTGGGATTGAAACGTACGGTGTTGTGATTCTATACACAGTTTTTTGGTATTTTTTCATTTTCTAAGTTAAACTTTGCAAAACTGATGAGCTGATGAGGACAATGCCTAATAAATCAATCCATATCGTCTAGGTTTATGAAAAGTTCATAGTTTTTGCAAACACTTCGATAGTTGGTCACTTCGATAGTTCGTCGACGACAGAAACTTTCTTGACCTAGCAGAACTCTTGAAGTGTTTGAAAAAACTATAGACTTTTCAGATATATAAACTATATGGACTTGCTTATTAGGCATTGTCCTACTGCAACGTCTCATCAGTTCTGTGCAGTATCACTTAAATGATGAGAAAACAATAAAAAAAACCTCCGTGAAGAATCACAACATCATACGTTTCGATCCCACGAGGTGAGGTGTTTTTAGTGTTAAAAAGAATTATATGTACATGTATGTCTCTTGTCCAAATCCAATCAAAATATAATCCACCACATGTTGTTTTTACATTTTTTGAAACAAAAATACTTTTCGAGATTTCACATCGATGTTTCTTTGATAGATCTTTCAGTACAATGAATTAGCATCTCAGGTTATGTAATAATACAACATTTATTAACAATCATCTTGATTTGAATGTGCACAAAGATTCAGGGAGAGCCAGGGGGAGGTGGATGATTTTGTAATATTTCTGAGCTAACTTAAAATTTTAAAGAAGGATATTTGATTTCATTTCTTGTCCTCATTGAATTACATCCAATGTCAAGGAAACTCATACTCATTCTAATGCAAAATCTGTTTCCATAAATGTCAGGCAAAATACCTGTATGTTGTTCAAGATATATTTCCTCACATTTTATGGTCATAACTGAGGAAAGGACATGCAACCAGAGTAACATGTGACATTATTCCGAAGTTTTTTTGTAAAAATTTTGAGCTTATCTCCTGTTGAAGATGAAAGGTATGGATCATGCTGGGCATTTTATAGTAAACTTTATCAGTCTGCAATGAGCAAATGTACAGTTATGAAAATTGTACATAAATGTCATATGGATAAAGTACAATGTACATATGGACATACATGTAAATTTACATATAAATACTTTTTAAAAATCCCAACTTCTTTGAATAATATGTTACTTTTTGCCATTGTAGAGACTTTACATGTTAAATGAATTGCTCTTGAATATTTACCAAAGAGTTAGCATGATGCATAATACCATTGAATTCAACATTTTTCCTCGCATAAACCTAAATAAGGAAAAAAACAAACACAAAACGCCATGATGTGATTATACAAGTACATAGGGTAAACTTTTATATATTTAGCTAGTACAATATTTCAGCTATCGACATATAATACCTTGGAGTTAAAAGTTTAGAAATCAAATAATTGTAATGTATCTATCATAGTTTTAGAACATTTTAAGTAGTTCAAGAAAGATAAGCCGATAGAAGTTAATTTATTTTACAATTTGAAGTTTCTAAACTAGTTTGAATTTCTGAAGTACTATGTTCTGATCCTTTAGCTCCTATAAGTACAGAATATTCAAAATGCATGTGTTCCTTCCCAATCTATTCATTGTTTTCTAAATATCTTACGACACAGTAAAGATTCTATAAAAGTGTCTTACAACACAGTAAAGATTCTATAAAACTGTTGTAAAATATATATTGAATTTTGTCCACCATATGTTAATTTCGTTCACACTGTAAAACAATGACAATCATGCCTTTTGAGTCAATCATTGCTTCATATGAATTATTATGAACGAGTGAACGGTGAAATGTAGCAAAGGCTAGTAACTATACTCGTACATTATTCTAGAATTTTTTCAAATCTATACACAAAATTTCAGTAGATCTTTATGTATTCAATTGCTTTTTGTAGGATAAGCTTTCTTATAAGCTGTCTAGTTTAACCAAGAAAATTTAAACAAGAAAAAACTCTAGTTATCAAAAAAAATTTTTGAATTTATTTCTAATTTAATGGTATTGACATGTGAGAAATGTAAATGTATTTGATACCTGTAACTTATTGTGGAAATGAGATTATTTTGTATTACATGTTAAATTTTTCACATGTAGAATTTTTACACATTTGATTTTTTGTAAAATTGTTTAAATTTTCAAAATTGTACACCTCAAAAGTCCTAAGGCCTAATCGTTAAAATGATAAAAAAAAAGTATTTCTGCAGATCAAGGGCTCCTATAGTTAAAATTTCTTAAGGCATATGTTAAATGTATCACAAAGTCCTAATGATTGGCAAGATTTTGTGCAATACATCCCAGTAATTCAAGTGATAAATTTACATAGACTATCCAATTTGAATTAATTCTAGAATTCTTCTGTCATTTTTATCTGTTTTCTGAGTTTAATGTTTTTCCCTTTGATCTAGTTTTGCCTTAAAACTTTCTTCTAACAAAAATTTGTTAGATAGTTGTAAACAAAGGGCATGTGTGTTTTTATACACAAACTACAGTTAGTTAAAGCCTGTGTCTTATTAATGTTCTATAGTTAATTATGTCCCAAATTGCTGAATGTTTTTCTACATGAATGTTCCCCATTTTGTACAATTCTAAGCACTAGTAGTTTTCTATATGTATGTCATACTATCATATGTTTTATATTACATTTCTTATATCATTAAATTGTATTTCTATATTAATCACCAAAACTTGTAATTCCAACTCTAGCTTTAACTCTAAGATCCTGTACTCTTTATAGATAGGATCTTTATAGATAGGATCAAACTGTTTTTATAGGTTTTCAGGAAATTTTGTATTGTGTGTCAGTTTAATGTTTTTAAATAAAGGTGATGGATCCAATATTTATATAAAAACGGCTCAATATATTGTTTAACTTTAAGATCCTTACATCTATTATGAATTTGTAAAATTAATTGTTATTTGTACTATTCTTAAAGTATCTAATACTCTGGGCATATAGCTGTTGGCCATTCCATCTGTCAGTTACTGTATTGTTATTCAGAGACCCTGCCTGATCTGTGATTACCTTTGACGTGTTACCAATTGAATTTCCCCTGAAGAGGTGACATGATTTATTAGTTTCTTAGATGAATATACCCCTTATTCAGCAACTTTTTATACCATTCTTACTCATTTCAACAAAACTCATCGTTCATTCCAAAAAATTTCATTAAATCAATTTTATTATACATGTACAGTATACAAGTTAACCATAGGAGTCTTCAAACATTTCTAAGAAAAGTTTATTTCTAAGAAAAAGTTATAATAAAAAGAACAGTTTATTATAAAGAGAAAAAGTTCTGATAAAAAGAGTTTAAACAACCATATGTAGAAATAATTTCCTTTCCTTGAACATGTCGAGAGGTATGTCAAAACAGTTATTCTATGATAATGTAGGTTTTATGTAAAGTCAACACAAGCTCTCAGATCTTTAGATTTATAAATTTATGAAAAGTACACCCATACCTGAAATTATACTTTCTGATATATGAAGGTCACATTTACACGACTTCTCACCGTACAAACAGTCCCAATATTATGTCCTTGACCTTTGACGTATCCTGAAGCATGTGTTTTACAAACATATACTTTGTATGATCTATTCTTAACTGTGAAATTCAACAAGTTTATAGGTAAGTGTGTGTAACATTTTCTGTCCTAATGTTTGTACAATATAGATGTCTTTTTGCAGCTGTGTAAACTTAACCAATGTAAATTACATGTACATGTATTATTAAGTTGCCTTTCATCTTGACAAATTTTTAATAAACAGTTATATAGATGGCACATGTGAATTTTGATTTCCTTTTTATGTTGCCTGCAATGCAAGAGCAACATGTAGGAATCGCTTTGTCCGGGGTCGTCTGTCTGGTAGTCACACTTTCACATATTTGGCTGTAACTTACTTGATATGCATCAGACATCTTTCAAACTTGCAGGGATGGTAAAGCACGATGCGATTCACCACTCAATACAGGTTACGGTCACTGTCAAGGTCACATATTTGGGGTCAAATATGCAAAAGGCGACATACATACCTGTTCTTGAATTGTTCTATTTTCAGCACCTTTGTGAAGATATACTGCACGGTTATTGCCCCTCTAACTTGCATACATTTAGCACATTTATCAGAAGCTGGTAGTTGATTATAAGTAATGTTTTAGGTCATAACCTAATATTCTTCTTTACTTTTAAACGCTGCTCAATATCTAATCTATCATTTAAGCAGTATTTTAAAAAATAAAGTTTCAGCTTGATTTTTATCTTTAAACACATGATGGGCCATTTCTACAATATCCTAAAGGAAATTGTACATGAAGGTATCAAAATTTAATTTTATAATGGAGCAGTAAAAATAAGGCGTAACAAATCTACCCTGCAAAGTTAAAAGATTAAAAAAAAGGTAGAAAAATGAGAGCTAACTTGGTAAGTGTTTATAAATCTGCTACATGTAGTTTTGATAAATCATTCATAATATTAAAGGCCTAGATTTGTGACCAATTTTTTAGGTCTAAACAAGTGTTTTTATATGGAAAACGGAAATGTTTGCATACTATACTCTTATGGTATGGATTCTACAACTTTCAGAGTATTGAAAGGCAAATATTGTAAATTACTCTTAATACACTTTTTTTTTATTTTGATATTCGAAGTGAGACAATGAGGTACAATGCAACTGGGGGATGTTGTAAAAATAACTTTTTCCGTTTATATGGATTTCTTTGGAAAAACATTACCTTAGGAAGTTATTGTAGCTACATTTACAATTCACTCTATTACTAATGACCCAAACTGAGAAGCCATATTGATTTTGTGATCGAAAGATCAAGGCCAACATAGCATGTATGAAAAACTGTTTCTGCAACATAACTTATTTGTGTGGTCATCTTACAGCGAGGTTATTTGACAATACAATTGTGCATCCTTCGAAACGTTTGTGTAATGGGAGGGTTGTGCACGCGTAATCCGGGTAACTGCACCATTTGCTACTGACGTGGTAGATGGCCGTCCTAAGTCGGCACCATGCAATTACCAATTGGTCTCGTTGGTTTATGTGTAGTCTTTTGTGTTATGTGCATTGATGTCGTGTTTGCTGTTCCTTGTGCCTTTTGCTGTGTTTGTTTTTTGTGTTTTCACTAGGGGTATTTTGATGTTCCTTCACAAGTATGATATGCATTTAATAGCATTTTCACACCATAACACATTTAAAATACAGGTAGTTCTTCATGTACTTCGATGAAATTTTAGAGATATTGATAACGACTCCAGGAACATCCCTTTGATTTAAAGTCACTAGGTCAATGTCAAACCTAGCCTGTACAAAATAGAACTGCCCTAAAGTGAACGAATTATACCCCCCGCGGGACGTTTTGTATAAATGGGACCATTTATGATGCTATCAAAACTTCTTTACATAAAATGTCGTACAGGGTGAAGGTCAAGGTCACAGGGTCAAAAGTCATGGTACAAAAATGTAGTACTCTTAATTGTGAATGTGTGTATGAAATATGAATGTCCTACCATTAATAGTATTTAAAAAATCTGCTTTCAAAACTTCTTTAGTTCTTAACATAAAATGTTGTATAGGGTGAAGGTCAAGGTCACAAAGCCACAGGGTCAAAAGACAAGGTACCAAAATGTAGTACTCTTTATGGTGAATGTGTTTTTGAAATATGAAAGGCCTGCCATTAATAGTATAAAAGAAATCTACTTTCAAAACTACTTAACATAAAATGTTCTATAGGGTGAAGGTCAAGGTCACAGGGTCAAAGGCATGGTACTAAAATGTAGTACTCTTTGTGGTTAATGTATGTATGAAATACGAAAGGCCTACTATTTGAAGACGTTTAACATTAATAGTATAAAAGAAATCTGGTTTCAAAACTTCTTAACCAGACAGACAGACGTACAGGGTGATTCATATATAACCCCCCCCCCCTAAACTTCGTTTGCGGGGGGTATTAAAATGTTTCCACATTATAACCTGAGTAGTTTTGTCAATGATGAAACTAATAAAGGAAACATAGTGCATGAAGAAAAAGGAGCACTATTGATTTTGAGGTGAGGGGGTCAAAGTTAACCCCTTGTCATATTAACACAATTCCGGACCTTTAGTGCAAAAACATCACATTCCCTCATATCAGGGGGGATCTCTTTTGAGTTTGGGTAAACTCACACCAAGGTTACACTCCACATTAAGGGAGACAGGGCCGGGTTCTGGACGAAAACCTTAGTTCATAACGGCCTGCAAGGTATGATGGTTAATAAGTAGATTGATCTTAATCAAAGAAGGATTCCCACTTTATGGTCCTTTTATGTTACTACTTTTTGCCAAAAGGTTACAAAGGCTCAAAGTTTGTTTTCAAAAAGACAAGAAGCAACGTACATGCTGGGCTAATATTACAGCGGGGGTATTAGTTGACCCAAACTTACATTAAGTGTTATATGTGTATTTTAGGCTTTTTGTAGTCAACATAGAGTCATTGTGAAACCATCGTGCACCAAATTGGTCTTCATGAACGCCTCGATAGTTTCTGATAATACACCTTTAAATGTTAAGTATGATCTTTTTGTTTGATCAGAAAGGCGGTATATTTTATATAATTCAATCGATCTTTCGAAATAATCTATACGATTCCTACAAGGACGTGTACCTGCCATATTGATGATACGCAAAGAACAATTATTACAAATTACGATTCATAAATTCTTTTGAACGATGTGATATTTCTGCCGAATTGAAGTGATGGGTGATGCATGCAAGCAGGAGATGCTGATTCTTCCTGGGCACCTGGTCTCACTCCCATATTGGGAGTTTTCTTCTTTTCATCCATTGGAGTTTTTCATTTGTTTGCTTTGGTTCCTGATTTTCAAAACCATACGAAATATTAGAAATTTAAAAATCGTAAAACGAATCTCATATTTCTTTTCAAATTGTACAGCTACGTCATTATAAAGATCTATAAACTTTAATGACTTTTGAGAAATTGTTTATCATGAAAAGACAGTTTCTCAAACATATAAGAATTAGAAAATTATTATATTTGTTTGGCACAAATACGCTATCGTAGCTTTTCAGTACGTCAGAAAAAGAGATGGCTGCTAGTCTACACACGTTTCAATTTGCTCTGAAATTGTGCGAAAATCACTATAAAAAGGAGCTGATAGTGTATTGTAAAACTTGTCAGGAAAAAATATGTTCATCATGTATCAAGGAGGATCATTCTACACACGACTGGGACATGATTACAGATATACTAAGGGAGAAAAAACGTAGTTTACCGGAGGAATGTAAAGAAATTCGTACCACACAACTGCATGGTTTGAAAGAGGAGTTAAGTCGTTTTGACAGAAAAATCGAGGAAGAAGAAGCTTGTTTGAAACAAACCACATCTACTTTGAATGTTTCAAGGCAAAGTTACATTGACGAAATCAATCGATTATTTGACCATAGAATAGATAAATGTGGTCAGAAATCAGAGTCGACTATACAAATATACAAAGACAAACGTGAAGGACTGAAACAGAAAGTAGAATATCTGGAGACAATGACAACAGCTCTAGACAAGGATATCAATACACTACCTGACCATGACATTCTAGACATGGAGAAGGAGATGAGAGACGAACTGGAAAAGGCTCTCTCTTTCAGCGTTGATAAGTACATGTGCACTCAAGTGTTTGTACCCGGGAAGATGGATGTTCAAGCTCTAGAAAATATGATAGGTGAACTTCGCAGTGTGTCTGTGGAAGAAATGAACGATATCGACAAAGACTTTCATATCATATCTTCAATACAAGCTGTATCTGAAACAAACGCCTGGGTCATGTTCTATGAGGACAATTATCCAAAGCTTATTGATAGAGAAGGAACGGTATTGAAATCAATGAAAAGTCCTTGTATTGATGATCTCATCATATCAAATAGTGGGCAGTTTGTCCTCACTAATTCACTCAATCAAAGTTTGTCAGTTCTGACTGAAGTTGAGAATGCAGTTAGAACATGGGGTACCAAACCATTACATCCTACCTACATCAGTAAGACAGAGAATGACGACATACTAGTTACACTAAGGGATGGCGGTGACCTCTACAATCTGACACCGACCAGCCGCCGTGTTGTCCAGCGTATGTCTCTCACAGGGAAAGTGCTCCATACGTACGAGTTCAGGGAGGATGGTAAGACAAGGTTGTTTACATGGCCGACCAGGACGGCGGAGAACAAGAACACAGATATCTGTGTTGTCAACCACCTAAGTAAAAACAGTGGAGAACTTATAGTACTACATACAGATGGACGTATTAGATTTACGTATAAAGGAGGTGGGTTGAAGTTCAAGGAGTTTTCTCCTAGAGATGTTGACTGTGATGACAAATGCCGTATTCTGTTGACTGAAAAAAACAATAGAGCAATCCACATGCTTAATGCTGAGGGGATGTATCTATGTACACTATGTCATTATGATAAGTCCAGTCCCTTTACTATCTCATTATATGGTAGTAATCTCTGGTGTGGATTCTTAGGCAGGAAAGTTAAAGTTCTAAAATACACAATCTGAAAATATCTACATGCCATTCTTACATTGTGAATTTTAGCTCCCTTCGGCCAGCAGAGCACACCAAAATGTCTATATCCATTTACAGAGATGTTGAGATACATACAGGCTCTTCACATTGTTGTCTTTTTAAATGTCGCTTGATTTTATGTAGATTGAGTTTTAGAATTATTTTCAAGTAATGCCATCATAAGTAATAAAATCAAATGAGAAGGGTGGTTGATGAAGTGGGATGTAAGCTTCTACACATTGACAAATTTTTGCTCCATTATTATGTTTTCTTTGATGTCATTTCACATAGAAGCTTCGACCAAATGTCCGCATTTTGCTTAATACAATTTTCTGTAATTTCCTTATTTATATGACAATTTTGAGTTTTTCATTAGCACTGTTATCTTTTTGCACAAAATGCCATATGTTTATACCCTTGAATCAAAGATTCGGGGGGCATATATAGTTTTTGGCATGTCCGTCTGTTTGTCACACTCTATATGTATGTAGCAAACATTAGGCATAACTTTTGAACGGTAAATGTTGGTTTCATATCTCGTATATGTATTCCTTATGACAAGACCTTTCCATTGATCCATGTACCAAGATTTTTAATCTTGTAACCTTTGACCTAAAAACTTTAACAATGGTCATAACTACTCAACGGTATGTGATAGAGCTTTCATACTTCACATGTAATCCTTGTGGTAAGACCTTTCCATTGATACATGTATCAACATTTCTATGCCCCCGGAATAAAAGATTCGGGGGCATATAGATTTTGGCTGTCCGTCTGTTTGTCTGTCTGTTAGTCTGAGGCAAAAAAATTAACATTAGGCATAACTTTGAATGGAAAGTGATAAGGCTTTGATATTTCACATGTGTATTTCTTGTGACAAAACCTTTCCAGTGATATCAATATTTTGACCTTGACCTTCAATCTACCTTTCAAAAACCTTAAAATTGGGCACAACTTTCGAAGGGTTAGTGATAGGCTTTGATATTTCACATGATTATTCCTTGTGGCAAGACCTTTCCATTGATATCAATATTTTTTACTTTGTGACCTTGACTTTGACCTTCTTTTCAAAAACTTTAACATTGGCCATAACTTTTGAATGGCAAATGATAAGTCTTTAAAATTGATATTTCACATGTGTATTCCTTGTGACAAGACTTTTCCATTGATATCCAATTTTTGGCTCACCCGAACGAAGCTGAAGTGAGCTATAGTCATAGAGAGCCGTCCTTCGTCCGGCGTAAAGTTTTAACATTTTCGACTTTTCCTCTGCAAACACTGCACAGAATTTCATGAAACCTTACAAGATGCAAGTTCTCAAGGTCCTCTACCAAGTTTGAGTTTTTCGTGCCGATCAATCAACAAATATGGCCGCTGAGGGCTCTAATTGGCTGGTGCATTTTCGACTTCTCCTCTGCAACCTCTGCACAGAATTTCACGAAACCTTACAGGAAGCAAGTACTCAAGGTCCTCTACCAAGTCTGTGTTTTCGTTCCGATCGGTAAGCAAATATGGCCGCCAATGGCTCTGATTGGCTGAAACATTTTCGACTTATTTCCTGCAACCGCTGCACAGAATTTCATGAAACCTTACAGGATGCAAGTACTCAAGGTCTTCTACCAAGTTTGTATCTTTTGTGCAGATCGATCAATCAATATGGCCGCCAAGGGCTATGATTGGCTGATGCATTTTCGACTTCTTCTCTGAAACCGCTGCACAGAATTTCATGAAACAATACAAGAAGCAAGCACTCAAAGTCCTCTACCAAGTTTGTGTTTTTCATGCCGATCTGTGAACAAATATGGCTCTAATTGGTTGACGCATTTTTGACTTCTGCTCTGCAACCGCTTCACAGAATTTCACGAAACCTTACAGGAAGCAAGTACTCAAAGTCCTCTACCAAGTTTGTTTTTTGGAGCAGATCCGTCAACAAATATGGCCGCCGAGGGCTCTGATTGGCTGATGCATTTTTGACGTTTCCTCCTATAAGTACAGAATTCAAAATGCATGTGTTCCTTCCCAACCTATTCATTGTTTTCTAAATATCTTACAACACAGATTCTATAAAAGTTTTGTGAAATATAATTGAATTTTTTCCACAAAATTTTAATTTCGTCCACGCTGTTAAACAATCACAATGATCATGCCTTATGAGTCAATCATTGCTTCATATGAATTATTATGAATGAGTGAAGGCGAACTGTAGCAAAGGCTGGACAGTATACTAGTACATTATTCTGGATTTTTTTCGAATATATACACAAAATTTCAATAGATCTTTATGTGTCCATTGCTTTTAGTAGGATAAGCTATCTTATAAGCTGTCTAGTTTATCCAAGAAAATTTAAAGAAGAAAAGACTCTAGTTATTCAAAAAAAAGAAAAGATTAATATCTTATTTAATGGTATTGACATGTGAGAAATTTAAATGTATTTCATACCTGTAACTTATTGCGGAAATGAGATAGTTTTGTGTTACATGTTAATTTTTTTTACATATAGAATTTTTACACATTTTGATTTTTTGTGAAAATATTTAAATTTTCGAAATTGTACACCTCAAACGTCCTAAGGCCTTATCGTTAAAACTATAAAAAAAGTATTTTCGGAGATCAAGAGCTCCTATTGTTAAAATTTCTTAAGGCATATGTTAAATGTATCACAAAGTCTTAATGATTGGCAAAATTTTATGAAAACATCTAATTCAAATAATGACTTTACATAGACTATCCAATTTGAATTAATTCTAGAATTCTTCTGTCATTTTTATCTGTTTTTTGAGTTTATTGTTTTTTCCTTTGATCAGATTTTGTCTTTCTTCTAACAAAACTTTGTTAGATAGTTGTAAACAAAGGGCATGTGTGTTTTTATACACAAACTACAGTTCGTTAAACCCTGTGTCTTATTAATGTTCTATAGTAAATTAATTATGTCCCAAATTGCTGAATGTTAATTTTCTTACATGAATGTTACCCATTTTGTACAATTCTAAGCACTAGTAGCTTTCTATATGTATGTCATACTATCATATGTTTATATTACAATTTATCATTAAATTCATTTTTCTATATTCAGTGTTATTTTCTCTAATAAAGGTGATGGATCCAATATTTATATAAAAATGGCTCAATATATTGTTGAACTTTAAGATCCTTACATCTATTATGAATTTGTAAAATTAATTGTTATTTGTACCATTCTTGAAGTATTTAATGCTCTGGGCATATAGTTATTGGCCAGTCCATCTTTCAGTTACTGTATTGTTATTCAGATACCCTGCCTGATCTGTGATTACCTTTGACGTGTCACCTTTTGAATTTCCCTGAAGAAGTGACTTATTTATTAGTTTCTAAGATGAATGTCCCCCCCATATTCAGCAACTTTTTCTACTATTCTTACTCATTTCAGCAAAACTCATTGTTCATTCCTAAAATTTCCCTTAAATCAATTTTATTGCACATGTACAGTATACAAGTTAGCTTGATAAGAGAGAAGACAAATACTTGAATCATGTCCTGCTTCTTGAGAATGTGCAACTTCTGCATATCTATATAAACCAGCTGGTCATATTATTACAGGTGACTTTTTAATTATCAAAGACAGGCAGCTCCGTGGTCTTCTTAAGAAAGGACCTAAGTATAGAATCCCATCCAAGATAGATTTTATTAAATGTCGCGAAGTGCTTAAGGAAGCTTTAGATAACTATACCAAACGATGGTGTAAATCGGAAGGTGTCGAATCGCATGCTCTGAATGACTGGAAAAACCTCATTTTGGATATTACCGATATTCGAATAGATACCTACCACAAAAATCCTCAACTTTTTGAAAATCCAATTTCTAAATCTGAAAGATATTTCAAATCCAAGTTACGTAATTTACATGAAAAATATGTCTTCGCGCCTGCAGACAAAGCAGCCAACAACACCATAATTATTTGAAAACGCTACTTCATATCAACTTTAGTTTCGGAACTTTCCTCTACTAATACTTATATCGAAAGCAAAGAAAATGTTCCCAATATCTTGAACAAACATAACTTTTAACATTTCTAAATTGGATCTCCCTACAATATACTGTACACCAAAACTTCACAAGTCACCTTACAAGTTTCGATACATTGCTAATTCTAGCAACTGCTCAACAACAATTTTGTCTAGAAATCTGACGTCAGCACTCACGGCTATAAAGGAACACGTGGCAAAATACTGTGAAACTGTCATGAACAGGAATGGCGTAAACTTCTTTTGGTCTATTAAAAATTCAGGGGATGTGATTGACAAAATGAAATCAAGAAATTTTGAAGCAAATACGATATCTTCATACGACTTTTCTAATATGTACACCACGCTTCCTCACGACAAAATAAATGATCGACTGTCCAAACTCATTAAATGGTGTTTTGATCGAGAGGGGAAAACTTATATTTGACTTCTGAATCGAAGGGTTTGTTTTCCGCCACATATTACAAATCATACAAATCATGGACATGTGGTGACCTGTGTATTGCCTTGTCCTTCCTTTTGGACAATATTTATGTAAGATTTGGTGAGAAACTCTACAAGCAGGTTGTAGGGATTCCAATGGGTACTAATTGTGCGCCTCTTGTTGCAGATTTATTTTTTACACGTATGAAAAGGAATTTATCCAAAATCTTCAAAAACAAAGAAAAAATGATGATGTGAAATGTTTCATTGGTATTTCTAGGTACCTGGATGATATTCTTACTATCGGCAATCCTGTTTTTGAGAAATATAAAAATGTTATTTATCCACAAGAATTGATTTTAAACAAGGCAAACGTTTCAAACACAGAAACACCATTTTTGGACCTAAATATCAAAATTGTTAATGGAGAGATCCATACAAATGTGTACGACAAAACAGATGATTTTCGATTTAACATAGTAAATTTCCCCTGGCTTGACGGTGATGTTCCTAGATTACCGTCCTATGGTATCTATATTTCACAGCTCATCCGGTATGCTAGAGCATGTACTGATGTTTTGGATTTTCATAGTAGAAATTTACAAATTACCAAGAAACTTTTAGGACAAGGTTTTCGCTTTCACAAACTAGTAAAGACATTCTGGAAATTTTACAAAAATTATTGTCAACTTCTTCTGAAATTCGGACCAATACAGGCAACAGAGTATATTACTCTGGGTATTTCACAACCTGCATTTTATGGTGACATTATTAACAAGATAAGAAGGATCAAAGTTAGACAACATCACTATCGAAAATGCGTCAGAATCATCAAACGCCTTTTATACCGCGGGTATGATCCTAATGTCACTAGACGGACACTAGGCTTGGTACTTGACCAATCTACAGTCTTGTACAAGCGCATTCTTAAAACTTGCACTCTGACTGACTGTGACGACGGGACTCCATGACGGGCCCTGTCCAAACCTCTTTAGAGAAGACAGGGCACCGACCACCTGTCCTCTCTGAATGTCAGTCGGACTCCTCGGGTGATAACATACATGAACTCGGGGCGGCAGAGCACGGATTGTATTACGTACGCCCTCTTTTTATATCCATTTACATATTCATCTGTGTTGCTTGGGTCCTGCGTTTTGCGGTCTTAATTGTGTGTGGTCATCTGACAGTGAGGAGGTTGTTTTACATCACAATTGTACGTTCTTCGAGACCTCTAGGTAATCGGAAAAGTGGGAGGGTTGTGCGCACGTAATCCAGGATAACCATACCTTCTGCTATTTCCGTGGCAGATGGCCGTCTTAAGTCGGCACCGGTTGCCCATTGGTCTCGTTGGTTTATGTGTAGTCCTTTGTGTTTGATGTTTCTGTGTTGTGCGTTGACATTCCTTGTCCCTTACGCGTCTCTTTGTGCTTGTCTGCTTTGTGTTTTTGCATTGGGTGTTTTGGGGTTTTGCTGCGGGTGCTACAACCTGGTGTTTTTGGAGATCCCCTCATTTGTTAGCCATAGGAGCACTCCACACATTTCTAAGAAAAGTTTATAATAAAAGAAAAATATATAATGAAAAAAGTTTAAACAACCACATGTAGAAATAATTTCCTTTCCTTGAATATGTTGATAGGTGTAACAAAACGGTCAAAACAATAATTCTATGATAATGTAGGATTTATCTAAAGTCAGCACAAGCTCACAGACCTTTAAAATGATAAATCATATAACAAAAACCCTTCCATATCTGAAATAATATTTTCTTATTATAATATATGAAGGTCACATTTACATGACATCTCAACGTACTAACAGTCCCGCTATTATGTCCTTGATCTTTGACCTTTGACTTGTATTCTGAAGCATGTGTTTTACAAACATATCCTTTGTATGATCTTTTCTTAACTGTGAAATTCAACAAGTTTATAGGTAAGTGTGTGTAACATTTTCTGTCCTAATGTTTGTACAATATAGATGTCATTTTGCAGCTGTGTAAACTTAACCAATGTAAATTACATGTACATGTATTATTGAATTGCCTTTCATCTTGACAAATGTTTAATGAACAGTTATATAGATGGCACGTGCGATTTTTGTTTTTCGTTTTAACATCTTTGTGAAGATATACTGGTCACTGCCCTTTAAACTTTCTTGCATTCATGCGAATTTATCAAAAGTTGGTATCTTATCATAATAATCATTGGTTAATGTAAAGCCTTTATGTTTATAGCGTTTTTATGTTTTGTTTTTTCTGTTTCTTGTTCTTTTTGCCTCTCTTGCTTTTTGTGTTTTCTTTGTTTCAACTTGGGTTGTTTTGCTGTGAATGCTGAACCTAGCCTTGTTTGAGACCCCCTCTTTTCAATGGCAATAAGGAAAACAATGTTTCGGGGGGGTCAACAGCTAGTCTCTTGACTATCATTCTGATAGTGCAATAGGATGACCCCTATTAATTTTGGAGTCAAAAGGTCAAGGTCACAGGAGTCTGATTTTAGCTCGACTGCACTTTAGTGCAAAAGAGCTATTGCAATACCCCCGGCGTCGGCGTCAGCGTCGGCGTCGTCCGAACTAGATGATAAGGTAAATGTTAAGATCACACAATTTCCTCTCCTTTATTCAAATTTTGGTTGTTCTTTTTGTTGTTAATGTATTTATACTTTGTTTAATATTACCAGATGGGGATGTAGCCCCTGGGGTTTGGATTTTTAAAATTATTTCAAATGATAAGGCAGATGTTAAAATGATAAGGTAAATGTTAAGATAGCAATATTGCCTTTAATGGCCAATATTAAGCAAATTATAAGTGCTACATGTTCCAAACTTACATGGTGGATGTATCTTTTATCAAACTTTTATAAAATGAATGTGACCTACTTTTCCGCTTGAGTGATTTTGCCTTAAAAAGACAATATTGAGCAAAGTATATAAGTATAAGTGCTACATGTTCCAAACTTACATGAATGTACCTTTGATCAAACTTTCATTAAATGACCTTGACCTACTTTTTCCGCTTGAGTGATTTTGCCTAAAGAAGCCAATATTGAGCAAAGTGTAAGTGCTACATGTTCCAAACTTACATGGTGGATGTATCTTTGATCAATCTTCAATAAAATGACCTTGAAATACTTTTTCCGCCTGATTTTGCCTATAGAAGCCAATATTGAGCAAAGTATTGGTGCTACATGAGTATACAATTGTGTATAAATATATGAATTGGAGAAAAAAGTGAGCTCTTGAAATTGGATGTCATTAAAGACATTATGCTATGCAGTCGAGCATTAGGTAACTCTGGCAACTAATTTTGAAAATTGTTTCCAGACCAAAAAGAGTCTGTATTGCACCTTTGATCATGAAACTTGCCAAACATTTTTCTAATGGGTTAAGATGACCCCTATTGATTAGGGATCTAAAGGTCGAGGTCTTAGGTCTCTGGTGATTGAAAATGGTTTTTATACCATATTTGAGCCTGTATTGCACCTATAATCATGAAACTTGCCAGAAATGTTTCCAAGAATAAAAAATGACCCGTTATGATTTTGGGGCCAAAAGGTGATAGGTGAAGATAATATCACTCTGATGATTGAAAATGGTTTCCGGGCAATATTTGAGTATTGTACCTATATTATGACACTTGCCAAAAATGAATCCCTTGAATCAAGGATGATCCCCTTATTCAGTTGGGGTTCAAAGGTCAAGGTCACAGGACTGTGATGATTGAAAATGATTTCCTGACCCTATTTGAGCCTGTCTATATCCTATAATCGATGAACTTGACAGAAATGTGTGAATAAAGGATGACCTCTATTGATTTCGGGGTCACAAGGTAAAAGTTGTACATGTAGGACTGATGACTGAAATGTTGTCTAGACCATATTTGTGCCTGTATTGCACCTATTATCATGAAGCTTGCCAGAAATTATTACCATGATCGAAGGATGACCGCCTGTGATTTGAGGTCAAACGTTAAAAGTCATTGGACTCTGATAATTGAAAATTGTTTCTGAAACATATTAGAGTTGGTATTGCTCCAATTATCATGAAACTTGCCAGAAATGTTTCCCATGCATCAAGGATGATTGGTTTCTCGATAATATGAGGTTTTCACCTATCATCATATTACCAGAAATGATTCCCTTGAGATTGAGGTTTTTGGCTATTGATTTGGGGTCCAAAGGTCAAACTCATAGGACTCTGAGTGTTGAAAATAGATTCTAAATCATATATGAATATGTATCAACCTGAAACGTGCCTGTAATGTTTCCCATCTGTGGAGAGACCATCTTAGATATATGTGCATGTAAAGTCCAAATTTTCATACTTACATTCAAATTTTGCAATACTGTACTGTACAAAAGGTTAAAAATCAAGGTCATAGGGCTCTAATGTAAAGTCTGAATTTTCATACTTTGCAACTCTGTACTTTGCATATTTGATGTAGTTTAAGCTTACTTATTTTGTTATCAATTTTGACTCTTTAAAGTAAATATTTGTTTTACAAGGGACAAGAAGCTACATGCTTGACAAACACTTTAGCGGGAAGTATTCTTCCATTAGCCCAAAATAAAGTTATTATGTACTCATCGTGCACCTAATATGGTCTACATGATCTCGAGGCGCTTGAAAGGTTAAGTTCTGCCCTTTTTGTTTGTTCAGAAAGGCGGCATCTGTTTATAGTATAAGATTCCTACGAAGGTGTGTACCTGTCATAATGACGATACGCAAAGAACAATCACGAATCACAATTTATCAATTCTATTGATCGATTTTAAATAACGTAGACGAATATAGAGATAGGGGATTTATCTCAAGGACCCTGTCGTAGTTTTTTTCAGTAAGTCAAAAAATGGCTACTAGTTCTTACAAGGCTCAATATGCTCTGAAATTGTGCAAAAATCACGACAAAAAGGAGCTCATAGCGTATTGTAAAACTTGTCAGGAACAGATATGTTCATCGTGTATCAAGGAGGATCATTCTACACACGACTGGGAAATGATTACAGATATAGTTAGGGAGAAAAAACGCAGTCTACCAGAGGACTGTAAAGTAATACGTGCTAAACTACTTCCTGGTTTGAAAAAGGAGTTACGCCGTTTTGACAGAAAAATCGAGGAAAAAGAAGCTTGCTTTAAACAAACGTCATCTACTTTGCATATTTCAAGGCAAAGTTACATCGACGAAAGCAATCGATTATTCGATAACAGAATTGACACATGTCGTCGGAAATCCGAGTCGGCTATACAGATATACAAAGGCAAAGGTGAAGGCCTGAAACAGAAAGTAGAAACCCTTGATACAATGACAACAGCTCTAGGCAAGGATATTAATACATTACCAGATCATGACATTCTAGACATGGAGAAGGAGATGAGAGATGAACTGGAAAGGGCTCTCTCTTTCAGCGCGGATAAATCTACATGTACTACAGTTTTTGTACCAGGACAGATGAATGTTCAAGCTCTAGATAAAATGATAGGTGAATTTCATAGTGTGTCTATAGAAGAAATGAACGATATCGACAAAGGCTTTAATACCCTAGCTTCAATAAAAGCTTTTTCTGAAACAAATACCTTGGTCAGATTAATTGGGGACAGTCATCCAAAGCTTATTGATAGAGAAGGAGTGGTATTGAAATCAATGAAAACTTCTTGTGCAGATATCACTATATCAAATAATGGGCATTTTGTCCTTACTAGTTTGTCCAATCAAAGTGTGTCAGTTCTGACTGAAGTGGAGAAAGCAATTAGGACATGGTGTACCAAACCATTACGTCCTACGTTCATCAGTAAGACAGAGAATGACAACATACTGGTTACACTGGTGGATGATGGTGACACCTTCAATCTATTACCGACCAGCCGCCGTGTTGTCCAACGTATGTCTCTCACAGGGAAGGTGCTCCACACTTACGAATTCAGGGAGGATGGTAAGACAAGGCTGTTTACATTACCGAACAGGACGGCGGAGAACAAGAACACGGACATATGTGTTGTCAACTGGTTCAGTGAGGACAGCGGAGAAGTGGTGGTACTACATAAAGATGGACGTAGAAAGTATACGTATAAAGGTGAAGGGTTGAAGCACAAGGAGTTCTGTCCAGGAGATGTTGAGTGTGATGATAAATGTCGCATTCTGTTTACTGAACAATACAGTAGAGCAATCCACATGCTGAGTTCTGAAGGGATATATCTATGTACACTATGTCAGTATGAACAGATACTTCCCTTTGTGATCTCTTTGTACGGTCAAAACCTGTGGTGTGGATTCCATGAAGGGAAAGTGAAAGTTCTAAAATACAAATTGTGATTCTTGAGCTCCCTGTAGCTAGCAAAGCACACCAAAATATTTGTTCTATCCAAATACAGTGGTATCATGAATTCGATATTTTTATATCACAATTCCGTCATATTTTGTGGTATCAATAATTCTATTTTTGATATCACAAATTTTATTTTGTGATATCACTAAATCCATTTCTTATATCACAAATTCGATTTTTTTATATTAGATATTTGATTTTGTAATATAAAAAGAAAAGAATTTTTGATACCACAAATTGTTTTTTGATATCAAGAAAACAAATTTGTGATAGTTAAACGACGCCCAATATGTTTTAGGAGTTTTAAAAGTATTTTCATCATCGATAATTAAATCAAAGGGTTGATGATTAAGTTGAGTTAAGTTGTACCACTTGGTGAGTATCACTGCTGGTGGACCAGGAGTCCCCGAGGACACATGTAGCCAAGTTCGATCAATTTCGGTTGGTCGTTTCTTCAAACGCATTTGAAAATTTATGTTTACAAAATTAAAAAACTTGGGTCCTGTAGCATCATATTCCAGTCATCTTGCTACGTCTTTCGGTATATTCAGGACATAGTTTCAATTATTTTGGCCATTTTACATTGTTTAGATTGAGGATCACTGACGAGGGTTAAATACCCGTAACGTGCATGTCTGGTCCATGCTGTAAATTTATCTGCTAAAGGTTTTGATGACGTTAAACATTAGCTTCTATGTAAGGAGCTGTAAGAATAAGGGCTTGATTTAGCCCTAAAATCAATCGATTATTTCTCCTGCGCTGTCCTTCCTTCGAATGAAGAGAGTGTTTAGGATGAAAATATGATGTATTAGAAGATTTCTCATTAGTATTATATTTTAAAATAATTGATGCAAGATTTAATAACGATTGGTTGAATAGGTAGGGGGTAACAATGACTGAAAGCTCAAATAGCGAACGAAAATATACAAAAATGCATTTTTACATCAAATTTAAGTATTTAAAGTTTTGATCCCCTCTTATTTTAATAATGAAAAAGGAAAAATAAGTTGGAAAGCATCAATGTAATCGGTAAAGTACGCAAACCGGAAACTGAAAACCGTTTAATTTTGTACTAAACAACCACATTGTAAGCTTTCAAGGACGAATTACACATCGTGTAGAAATAGACATTTTTTTAAACCACGTGATGTTTTGTGACCGATTTATCAAAGTCATATCGGTTCGATAACTTTGTCGCACGACTAACACTTCTAATCCCATATTTTCTCTTTTCTCTATTATTTATTTATAACTATATGCAATCAATGCTATTCTTATAAATGGAAACGTTGTTACCACATAATATGTTGTTACCAAATAGTATAATGTACGATTATATGCAATTATGAATTAAAATTTAAAAAAAAAGGAAAAAATAGTGCGATGATGATGAACGGCTCGGATATTATACCTTGAATGGTACATGTATCCTCAATATACAAGAGTAAAGTAATATATATCAAAGGTACACTAACGTATTAACTCCATAACACATATATCTGAAATAACCCTCACTGCACCCTATCATATGTATAACGATTATTTTAAATTGAAACGGTATATTTGCAATATAACTCAAGAGCCAACATATCAGAGCACAAAAAAAAAAAAATAGACATTTTTATATCGTTTATTTCATTCATGTGTGTTGTATATTTCATCAAAATCCACTCAGAACAGATTATTCCATCGCATAACAAGAATTAATAGGTAACTTTTATCTATTAAACCGCTTTTAAGGCAGATTCTTAAAAATAGCCCATCCCCCTTTTTCATTTCTCGTCTGTGGAACACTGTTCCACCCTGATTTATAGAACCCCACTTAGTGTAAGTGATATACACCTTTGGTAAAAGTGGCATTCTGTAACTCGGGGTGGAACAATGTTGTAGAAAACTTTTCCGTTTTCTATTGATTTCTTTATTTAAAAAACCGCACATTTAAGCACAAATACATTTTGTACCAGTATTTTTATCGAAAATTTACTCAATCGGACATTAGATTCAGATATGCATCAAGTTAGTTGATATTTCTGCTGAAAAAATCTTCAAATTCCCATATTGAAATTTCGACTTTTTCAGGGCAGATTTTACGTCTTATGCTTACAGCACCTTTGAATATTTCGCGATATCAAATGATACAACTCTATGGTTTATACATAAATTACACAACATGTTATTGGTACATTGTGCTCTCTTTGATGTCATTTCTCATAGCAGTTTCCAAATGTTGCAAGTTTACATGATATCACAATTTTGGTTTCTCGTCAGCTCTGTCACCTTATTGTGCAAATCGCTATGTTTTTCATGTAAAGTAGTTCTTACTTTTTTATGTAATTATTAGTCTGACATTTTACATGCTTATTGAAGCATTTTTATAAAAAAACATGTATATATAAGATGTTACAAAACATTTCTACTGCCAAATTAATAAAGATTGTCATATTCTGAAGGCATGTGGAATGTAAAAAAGAGTCATCAAGTCTCAAAATGTTCTTTAAAATTTTTTCAAGTTTAAAAATCATTTTACAAACATCTTACCATAACAAACAGGATATAGCCTGTACATGTTGAACCTTGAGACCCCTTTTTAGATCGTCTGTATATCAAATGATTATTAAGATTTAGTGTCATTTTTACACCAGAAGAACAATATATAATATTTTATGTTTTATAAATAAGAATACTTATGAAAATCTTGTTTGTTTACTCGTCAGAATTTATGTAACGTCTATAAAGTTAAGAGGGGTAACCGAAATATCAGGATAAACCGCCATTGCTAAGGTAAATATAGATCAATATATGTAGAAGGCTTTATAAATTCTAATTTGTACTTTGTGCAGTGCATTTTTCTATGTTTTTCTATTATATCAACATGGGCACAACAAATAATGGCTAATTCCTTTTCAAGGAGAATTTGTCCTATACTGATCTTTCGCCAGTCTGAATTAGCCATTCTATTTTGCGCCCATACCTAAGTAAACTGAAATTTATTTAATGTTGGGTTTTTGTGCACTGTTCAACCAAAGCTCACGAAGGGTGGGTGTGTTTTAGTTAATTTTGCAAGCGTTTAGGGTTATATCTTAACAGAAAGGGGTAAGAAAGTTGTTGTTCAGAAATAGATTTAACAATCTTTATGATCATTTTATTAAATTTTGAAAATAAAGAAAACGATTTATATAGCCTTTCCTTAAGGTCCGGGATCCTTTATTTTGTTTAAACAATACTGAATTTTACCTCAGCATCCATTGTTTCTTGATGCAATCGTGTTAGTCCCGTCAAATCTTCAAGGAAACTTGGGTTGTTAAAAGCCTTCAGCAGAAACTCAAAACCATCTTTCTTGAATGAGTTAAGAACCTATGTACAAATTATATGTATTTTTACAATAAAATCTTTCATAGAAGCATGATCCTATTCTGAGTTTCGTTTTTACAGCTTTAACTAATATCTAGTATCTGTTTGACTGGAACCAGTACAATATTTTGCTGAAAAGACCTCGAGAGATAACCTTCCTGATTTAGTTGCTGACTGACAGACAGACATACTTAGATATTTCAAAAAGGCTCCTAAAGGCATTATTCATAAAAATGTGATTGTCAAACACGTACAAGACCCTGTTGCCAGCTATTTTGGTTTTTTTTTGTGAGTGTGCAGGCAAGGTCAAACTCAAAGCAGATTTAAGATTAAGGGGTCAAAGTCAAGGTTGATTGAGAGGTTAAAGTCAAGATTTAGAGGTCAAATTCAAGGTTGAGAGGTCACATTCGAGGCTAAGAGGTCACATTCGAGGCTAAGAGGTCAAATCTTGGTACCAAAAGAAAGTTCTTGGTACCAAAAGAAAGTCCTATTGGTCTCGTTGGTTTATGTGTAGTCCTTTGTGTTTGATGTTTCTGTGTTGTGCGCTGACGATCCTTGTCCCTTTTGCGTCTCTTTCTGTGCTTGTCTGCTCTGTGTTTTTGCATTGGGTATTTTGGGGTTTTGCTGTGGGTGCTGCAACCTGGTGTTGTTGGAGATCCCCTCCTTTGTTTTCTTGTCATATGGATATACATGTAACATACGAAAGTCCTGTTACTTTCAAATCAAAACTTGTGTGTTCAACACATCTTAAAGTTTTGCAAAGACAAACAGTCTAAACCAAAACAAAGTGCCCTTTGACCTTTGATAAAGATTTTGCATGCATGTTCTGTCTAATCAATATACATAGTTACTTCTCATTTATGATGGTCTCTGACGTTGATACATAAACTTCAAGATGTAAAGAAATAAGTACAGAAACTTTGTACTTGAAGCATGTTTTCCCTGAAATGTACACCAGTTCCAATGAAATATGATGAAGTTTAAAAGTGGTTTATGTCAAATTCCATCCCAAATGGGAAGTAACTCTATATATATCGAATTATTGATGTTATGGTTAGTATCATATGTACTATACATATACATGTTCATGGTGACATTATTTTTTAATTCGATCCAAGCATCAAGTTAAAAGCAGTACTGACCATATCTGAGCATGCTGTACATAAGGGTGAAACATTTACTTAATTTCCTAAACGTGTACAAGACTGTAAACGAAACGTAAACGTTAAGAAAAGTGATTTCAGGTAGTGATTATTTGCGGACGTCGTCAAAGTTGACATATAAATAAGACTAAGTAATGTTAAACGTCTTCAAATTCAATAGCATCATTTTAAAAGACCTAATAAAGGGGTAAGTTCACTAACTGCTAAAATCGGCCCTAAATTTTTGCGAAAAATTGTTATATGAAAATTATGATTCAGTATCTCTTATATTTATCTCAAATACCTGCCGATATAGAAAGTGAATATTTTTCATTGGCAAAACGTCACGTGTGTTAGTTATGACGTCACATTTTGACGTCATTTGCTCTGCATGACGGAAAATGAAGGAAAATCGCAATTTTTTTGTCATAAATCTTTAAGATTAGTATAGGTGCCAACCCTCACCAAACATAAATTTTATGTTGTTCGAAAGATAGATTGCAAATTTAACTTTTTATATAAAAATTATTTTGGGTGAGGGCTGGTGCCCTACTTATTTTCATAAATTTTGACCAGAATTATGCCAATTTCTTACGAATATTCAGCATTTTACGGCGTTAAGCCGATTATGAAGCTATATCTGTCGGTGTATTGCACGTAAGTTGAAATATTTATTTGGTATTTCAAACAACCACACATTAAACTTCCTTGATACGAAATACAATCGAAATCTAAAACATTTTAAGATTAGGGCCGATTTCCCTTGTTTCCGAACCTGCTCCTTTACAGCATGGACCAGACATGCACGTATCGGGTACTAAATCCTCGTCAGTGATCCTAAGTCTAAACAATGTGATATTGCCAAAATGTATGAAAATTATTATGCCCCAAAAATGTACCAAAAGACGTGACAGAATGGATGGGATATGATGCTACAGGACCCACGTTTTAGAAATTTCAAGGAATTTGGTAACAGAAAATTTCAAATGCGTTGAAGAGAAAGACGATCAACCGAAGTTGATCGAACTTGGCTACATGTGCCCTCGGGGACTCTTGGTCGACCAGCAGTGATACTCACTAAGTAGTTCAAATGTCGGACGTCTTCAAATTCAATAAGACGTGATAAATTTGCAGCATGGACAAGACATGCACATTTCTGGTACTAAACCCTCGTCAGTGATCCTAAGTCTAAACAATGTGATATGGTCAAAATGTATGAAAATTATTATGCCAAAAAAATATACCAAAAGACGTAGCAGAATCGGTGGGATATGATATAATTTTTGACTAGATTTAATTCCAAACCTATGTATTGCTGATGCTCCGCTAGACAACAAAACAATATTTTTTAGATTCAAACAAAGTTGGAAACTTTACATCTGTAATTAATTAAATTTTTATGTTATTTTAAACGTGTTTGAAAATGATCCACAATTTAAAAGTACATGTTACAAAAATGCCGTATTCAGGATTCGATAACATACATTGTACGTGGAGAAAGGGGCAGCAGTGACGGGGAAAATATACTTGTACAGCAATGACGGAGAATGAGACAGTAGCGGGTTTGTCAATTTTGTCAGAGACGTCGCTGTCTGACTATGCTATGGAACCACCATGCTTGACGTGATTAACTATTTTTAGGCAACAATGACGTTGAAAGAGACGGTAGCAGGGTGTCAATTTTGTCAGAGATATCGATTCTGCTACACAGCTTTTCTTCCGATCTAAATACGTAATCTCAGAAATAATACGCCGTTGCCTAATTACGCTTAGGAATCAACGTGTTTAATTAACTATTTAAAGAAGATTAAATATATTAAAGACGATCTTTCGAGTATTTGTATAGAAGTCCGTGTACACGTTCAAAAATGATGTAAAGTTTACAGCCACAAATGGCTCCGTTTACACGTGTAAACGTTTCACCGTTAGACTTAAGGAATATGGCAAATATGCAATAAATGTGTTTGCAAAATGGAAAAAAAATGGAAATGGAAGGAAAATTGTTTTTGTTAAAAATAAATTAAATGTTTTCGGATGATCTAACAGTGCATAAAAAGCTGATAAAATGGAATAAAAAATAAAGAAAAAAATTGAGGGGTGCTGGTGCAGGAACTTATATATGCAATGAATGAGTGCTGCAGATCATACATTTATTAAGTTATTTATAAAAATAGTTCAAAAATGAGCATTTCTGACAAAGTCCGAAAAGACGTCAAACACTCGTCAAATATTTAACTTCGGTGTGGAACCAAAAACAACAACACGTACTTGTTAAAACATCTTTCTAGATAATCCCGATGCTTACAATTTGTCGACATGTGCTTCCGTTCTGAAGAAAAGGTTTGTCAAACGAAGGTACCCCCGTGAACTTATTTTGCCTTGGTGGCGCCTTCTGTTGAAAGATCCGGACAAAAAACAACAACACTTGTAGGGGGCCATGAGTACTTCATTCCTACAAAGAAAAGTGGATGATCTCCAGCATGAACACCCTGCACCCACACAGCGAAACAAACCCACAGGAAATTGATACGTAATGACATCAGACAAAACAACAGACCTACAAAGTTTCGTCAAAGTCCCATCAGTCATTCTTGAGAAGAAGTTTAAAATGTGAAAAAAATTACGCCGCCGACGACGGATGACGACGACAGATGACGGACCACAGACGCAGCACTATGACAATAGCTCACTTGATCCCTTGGCTCAGGTGAGCTAAAAACAGCAAAGATGAAGAGTTAAACAACCACACATAGAAAAAGTGTCATTTCCTTAAATAAGTTGACAGGTGTATCAAAACGGTCAAAATAGTCATTCTTTGATAATGCAGGATTTATCTAAAGTCAACACAAGCTCACAGACCTTTTAAATGATAAATTGTACAAAAAACTTCCCTATCTGAAATAATATTTTCTTATTATATACGAAGGTCTCATTTACATGACTTCTCACCGTACCAATAGTCCCGCTATTATGTCCTTGACCTTTGACCTTTGACTTGTATCCTGAAGCATGTGTTTTACAAACATATCCTTTGTATGATCTTTTCTTAACTGTGAAATTCAACAAGTTTATAGGTTAGTGTGTGTAACATTTTCTGTCCTTATGTTTGTACAATATAGATGTCATTTTGCAGTTGTGTAAACTTAACTAATGTAAATTACATGTATTTGTATAATTAAGTTGCCTTTCATCTTGACAAATTTTTAATAAACAGTTATATAGATGGCATGGCGATTTTTGTTTTTTGTTTTAACATTTTTGTGAAGATATACTGGTTACTGCCCTTTAAAACGTCTTGCATTCATGCGAATTTATCAAAAGTTGGTAGCTTATTATTTTTACCTATTATTACCTATTATTGGTTAATGTAAATCCTTTATGTTTATAGTGTTTTGATGATGTGTTTTATATTTCTAGTCCTTTTTACCTCTCTTGCTTTTTTGTCTTCTGTGTTTCAACTTGGGTTGTTTTGCTGTGGGTGCTGCAACCTAGCCTTGTTGGAGATCCCCTCCTTTCATTAAGGAAAACAAGGTTTCTGGGGGGTCAATAATTGGTTTCTTGACTATCATTCTGATAGTGCACTGAAACTTAATACACTCAGCATGAGTCAAGGATGACCCCTATTGATTTTGGAGTCAAAAAGTCAAGGTCTCAGGAGTAGGATTTTTGAAAATTGTTTCCAGACCAAAAAAGAGTCTGTATTGCACCTATCATGAAACTTGACAAACATTTTTCCAATGAGTTAGGATGAGTTCTATTGATTAGGGATCAAAAGGTCAAAGGTCAAGTTCATAGGTCTCTAATGATTGAAAATGGTTTCCAGACCATATTTGAGCCTGTATTGCACCTATGATAATTGAACTTGCCAGAGATATTTTCCATGAATCGAGGAAAATTCCTATTGATTTTTGGGTCAAAAGGCAAAAGGTAAGATCATTGGACTCAGATTATTGTAAATGAATTTTCTGGAGCATATTTGATTCTGTATTGTACCTATTATCATGGAACTTGCCAGAAATGAATCCAATGAATCAAGAATGATCTTCCATTTAGTTTGGGGTCAAAGGTCAAGGTCACAGGACTGTTATGATGAAAATGGTCTCCTGACCCTATTTGAGCCTGTCTATATCCTATAATCGATAAACTTGACAGAAATGTCTGCTGTGAATCAATGATGACCCCTATTGATTTCGGGGTCGAAACGTCAAGGTCGTACATGTAGGACTTTGATGATTGAAAATGTTGTCCGGACCATATTTGTGCCTGAATTACATCTATTATTACAAAACCTGTCAGAAATGATTGCTATGAGTAAAGGATTAACATCTGTGATTTGAAATCAAAAGATTAAAAGTCATACATGTAGGACTCTGATTATTGAAAATGGTTTCTGAACCATATTAGAGTTTGTATTGCTCTTATTACAAATGTATCATGAAACTTGCCAGAATTGTTTTCCATGAATCAAGGATGACCCCTATTGATTTTAGGGTCAAGAGGTTAAAGATTAAGGTCATAGGGCTCTTATGATTGAAAATGGTTTCTGGATCATATGTGTTTTTCACTCATCATCATTTTGCCAGAAAGTTTCCCCCGAGTTAAGGTTTTTGGCTATTGATTTTGGAGTCCAAAGGTCAAACTCATAGGACTCTGAGAATTGAAATAGATTATTAATCATATATGAATATGTATCAACCTTAAACGTGTCAGTAATGTTTCCAATCTGTAGAGAGACCATCTTTAATTAATGTTCATTTAAAGTCTGAATATTCATACTTACATTCCAATTTTGCAACCCGGCACTTTGCATCTTTGATGCACTTTAAGCTTACTTATTTTTGTTATTATTTTTGACAATTTTTTAAGTTAAAGTTTGTTTTAAAAGGAACAAGAAGCTACATGCTTCACAAACACTTTAGCGGGGAGTATTCTTCCATTAGTTCAAGATAGAGTCATTATGTACTCATCGTGCACCTAATATGGTCTACATGAACTCCTCGATAATTTCTGATAACACGCTTTAAAAGGTAAGTTCTGGTCTATTTTGTTTGTTCAGAAAGGCGGCACCTATCTAGTGCTCGATTCCTACGAAGGCGTGTACCTGTCATATTGACGATACTCAAACAACAATCACAAATCACAATTCATAAATCGTAGACTGTACTATTGAACAAAGGTTTATAGGGATAGAGGATTGAGGGCATTGTGCGTTGCATCTGTTCAGCCAGCAACTAGAGAATTTATCGGTGGTAAGATTGGCTTTAGCTATTTTTAAGACAAAGGGTCAAGGCTAAAGGGAACAAACATGAGGATGACAAGCCAAAACGTTATCAAAGATGAATCGTACAAACGAATTTATAAATCGTACAAATGATTATATAAAATTGCACCGACGATTTCCTAAACCATACGTGAAAAGGAATCTCTTTTTTGACAAATTGTACAGTGCGACATTATGGAAAATCTACAAATTTTGATGACGTTTTTGAAATTGTTTGTCATGGAAATTGATTTTCTCAAAAACATATAAAAATCAGAAATTTTACTTCTTTGGCACAAAGACGCTCTCGTAGTTTTTTTCAGTACGTCAAAATATGGCTACTAGTTTATACAAGGCTCAATTTGCTCTTAAATTGTGCAAAAATCACTACAAAAAGGATCTCAAAGCGTATTGTAAAACTTGTCATGAAAAAATATGTTCATCATGTATCAAGGAGGATCATTCTACACACGACTGGGAAATGATTACAGATATAGTAAGGGAGAAAAAACGTAGTCTACCAGAGGAATGTAAAGAAATTCGTACCACACAACTTCCTGGTTTGAAAAAGGAGTTACGTCGTTTCGACAGAAAAATCGATGAAAAACAAGCTTGCTTTATAAAAACCTCATCCACCTTGAATGTTTCAAGGCAAAGTTACATCAACGAAAGCATTCGATTATTCGATAAAAGAATAGATAAATGTCGTCAGAAATCCGAGTCAGCTATACAAATTTACAAAGACAAACGTGATGGATTGAAACAGAAAGTAAAATACCTGGAGAAAATGACAACAGCTCTAAACGAGGATATCAATACATTACCTGATCATGACATTCTAGACATGGAGAAGGAGATGAGAGATGAACTAGAGAAGGCTCTCTCTTTCAGCGCGGATAAGTATACGTGTGCTACAGCGTTTGTACCAGGAAAGATGAATGTTAAAGAACTAGAAAAAATGATAGGTGAATTTCATAGTGTGTCTATAGAAGAAATGTACGATATCAACATAGGCTTTGTCATTATTTCAATAAACGCTGTATCTGAAACAAACGCCTGGGTCATATTCTATGAGGACAATTATCCAAAGCTTATTGATAGTGAAGGAAAAGTATTGAAATCAATGAAAACTCCTTGTACTGATGATCTTATCATATCAAATAGCGGGCAGTTTGTCCTCGCTGATTTGTCCAATCTAAGTGTGTCAGTTCTGACTGAAGTGGAGAAAGCAGTTAGGACATGGGACACCAAACCATTATGTCCCACGTTCATCAGTAAGACAGAGAATGATGACATACTGGTTACACTGGTGGATGATGGTAATGACTTCAAACTGGTGTCGACCAGCCGTCGGGTTGTCCAGCGTATGACTCTAACAGGGAAGGTGCTCCAAACATACGAATTCAGGGAGGATGGTCAAACAAGGCTGTTTACCTTACCGACCAGGACGACAGAGAACAAGAACACAGATATATGTGTTGTCAACTGGCTCAGTAAGGACAGTGGAGAATTGGTCGTACTACATAAAGATGGACTTGTTAAACATGTTTATAAAGGAGAAGGTTTGAAGTCCGATAAGTTCTTTCCAGGTGATGTTGAATGTGATAGTAAATTTCATATTCTGTTGACAGAGACACACAGCAGAGCAATCCACATGCTGAATGCTGAGGGGATATATCTATGCCTACTATGTCAGTATGAACAAGTACATCCCTGTATGATTTCTTTTTATGGTGTTTATCTCTGGTGCGGATTCCAGGAAGGGAAAGTGAAAATTCTAAAATACACAACATAAAAATTCTACATGCTAGATTGTCATTCTTAAGCTCCCTTCAGCCAGCAAATCACACCAAAATATCTTCTCTATCCATACATCCATATTCAGAGATTTTGTCACTTGCGGCCTCTGCGTATTATTGTCTTTCTTTTTTTGGTTATTATTAAAATGTTAATTGAATGTATGTTACAGACTTTTAGAAGTTACAGTTACAGATATTTTCAAGATAATTCATCATCAGAAATTTAATCAAATGAGAAGGGTGTTGAATCTTAGCTCCAAATTTGATTATTTCGTGGCATCAAATGATATAGCATTGTGGTTTAAAAGTTTAGGTACTTGATAGATTACATATCATGTTATTGATAACATGTTATTCAAGCTGTAGAACCTGTATAAATCGTCAAAAATTTGATAAAATTTAACTTGTAGAAAACAAACTGTATTTTTCTAGCATTGTCAAAATATAAAGATTGGATTTGTAAATATTTCTGGCTCACAATATTTACAACGAAAATGGAAAACCCCGAAGTTACGCATGCGCATTACCATGATTACAAATTTGAAATAATAACGACATATATTATTCAACTTAATATAGGGTAATACGGGTACATTTTCACAGCTTATGTAGTAGGTAGTTGACAAACTTTAAAACCATCCAGATTGATGACATGAAAGCTTCGTGAGATAAAGCTCACCTTTACTACAGTCACTTTCCCTTCATCAACATTTAACAGTAAGAGACTTTTTTCCTCACCAAAGGTACTTCTATCACCTCTTAAAATTAAAACCCCGTAGACGTATTGTACCTACTTCTCCATCTGCAGGCTCTACATTTAAAAACAAACATAGAGGGTTCTCAACCATTTGCAGGTGCAATGTGAAAAGATGCGGTATGTGTCAGCTCATCAATTGCAATTCCACAATTAAATCTAGTGTTAATGGGCAAACTTTTAAAATCGAGATTGATAAGGACATTGATTGATCGTATCAAGATGTCATCTACGTCATTACATGACACGCCAAGGGATGCGGCGCCCAATATGTAGGGGAAACAGGCCAGGCATTAAAATCTTGTTTTCCAAGTCATTCTTATCAGATAAGAAATTCGCGTCAGATAAAAAAAACAAAGAAATATCCTATATAAACACTTCGTTAAATATAACCATTCAATTTCGGATATAACAATAACTCCAGTTCAGTCATTCCCAAAACTTAGAAATCAAAGTAAAACTGAAATTAAAAGACTTACAAGCTGAACTTGCCTGGATAACCAGACTTCAAACTGCGTACCCTCTTGGTCTAAACGATCAAATCTATCGACAAGGAAACATTTCTTCGACCTCATCAAATATTAATGTCTTTTCAATCCGCCCTAACGCTAAACGGAAGCATATGTCTCACGGTAAAAGGCGAAACAAAAAACTCAGAAAAAGAGCAAGGGTACATCGTACCTCAAAGATCTACTGATCATTGCACGCAACGGCGGCAGACATGAACTGCTATATGCTCTCTCTCTCAGTTCCAGCAGTTCAATTGAAATCTATCTTGGATGAAGCACTGGTTGCATTCTTAAGAAACACTGATTGATTCAGGCTAAACATCATTGTTGCATTCGCACAGAATAAACTATATCCTTTGGTTAAAAACACCTCCCCTAAAAGACGATTCATAAAAATTCCATTTATTAACAAAGGTTTTGATCTTCTAAACATCTCTAATATTTTTCAGGGATCATCGCGTACAAAGTGTCATTCCTCAATATTTTGAAAATTAAGAACCTCCTCTTATTTGTTTCAAATATAAGAGACCTATTCGAAATTTCGTTTTTAACTACAACAAAGTTACATCAGACCTTAAAATACTTGAATCATGTCTTGCTTTTCGAGAATGTGCAACGTCTGAATATCTATATAAACCAGCTGGCCATATTATTACAGGCGACTTTTCAATTATCAAAGACAGACAGCTTCGTGGTCTCCTCAAAAAAGGACCTAAGTATAGAATCCCATCCAAGATAGATTTTATTAAATGTCATGAAGTGCTAAAGGAAGCTTTAGATAACTATACTAAACGATGGTGTAAATCGGTAGGAGTCAAATCGCATGCTCTGAATGACTGGAAAAACCTCATTTTGGATATTACCGATATTCGAATAGATAACTACCACAAAAATCCTCATCTTTCTGAAAATCCAAGTTCTAAATCTGAAAGATATTTCAAATCCAAGCTACGTAATTTACATGAAAAATATGTCTTCGCGCCTGCAGACAAAGCAGCCAACAACACCATAAAAAACGCTACTACATTATCAACTTTAGTTTCGGAACTTTCCTCTACTAATACTTGTATCGAAAGCAATGTAAGTGTTCCCAATATTTTGAACAAACATAACAGTGAAATTTCTTCTTTTAACATCCCTATTTCTAAATTTGATCTCCCTACAATATACTGCATACCAAAACTTCACAAGTCTCCTTACAAATTTCGATACATTGCTAATTCTAGCAACTGCTCAACTACAATTTTGTCTAGAAATCTGACATCAGCACTCACGGCTATAAAGGAACACGTTGCCAAATACTGTGAAACTGTCATGAACAGGAATAGTGTCAATTTCTTTTGGTCTATTGAAAATTCAGGGGATGTGATTGACAAAATGAAATCAACTAATTTTGAAGCAATTACGATTTCTTCATACGACTTTTCTAACATGTATACCAAGCTTCCTTACGACAAATTAAATGATCGACTGTCCAAACTCATTAAATGGTGTTTTGATCGAGAGGGGAAAACTTATATTTGTACATCTGAATCGAAGGGTTTGTTTTCCGCCACATATTACAAATCATACAAATCATGGACATGTGGTGACCTGTGTATTGCCTTATCATTCCTTTTGGACAATATTTATGTAAGATTTGGTGAGAAACTCTACAAGCAGGTTGTAGGGATTCCTATGGGTACTAATTGTGCGCCTCTTGTTGCAGATTTATTTTTATACACGTGCGAAAAGGAATTTATCCAAAATCTGCAAAAGCAAAGAAAAATTGATGTGAAATGTTTCATTGGTACTTCTACGTACCTGGATGGTATTCTTACTATCGACAATCCTGTTTTTGAAAAGTATAAAAATGTTATTTATCCACAAGAATTGATTCTAAACAAGGCAAACTTTTCAAGTACAGAAACACCATTTTTGGACCTAATTATCAAAATTGTTAATGGAAAGATCCATACAAATGTGTATGACAAAAGAGATGATTTTGGATTTAATATAGTAAGTTTCCCCTGGCTTGACGGTGATGTTCCTAGATTACCGTCCTATGGTATCTTTATTTCACAGCTCATCCGGTATGCTAGAGCATGTACAGTACTGATGTTTTGGATTTTCATAGTAGAAATTTACAAATTACCAAGAAACTTTTATGACAAGGTTTTCGCTTTCACAAACTAGTAAAGACTTTCTGGAAATTCTACAAAAAATTATTGTCAACTTCTTCTGAAATTCGGACCAATACAGGCAACAGTATTACTTTGGGTATTTCACAACCTGCATTTTATGGTGACATAATTAACAAGAAAATGCGTCAGAATCATCATACGCCTTTTATACCGTGGATATGATCCTAATGTCACCAGACGGACACTAGGCTTGGTACTTGACCAATCTACAGTCTTGTACCAGCGCATTCTTAAACTTGCACTCTGACTGACTGTGACGACGGGACTCCATGACGGGCTCTGTCCAAACCTCTATAGAGAAGACAGAGCCCGACCACCTGTCCTCTCTGAATGTCAGTCGGACTCCTCGGGTGATAAAATACATGAGCTCGCGGCGGCAGAGCACGGATTGTATTACGTACGCCCTCTTTTTATATCCATTTACATATTAATACTTCTTTCAAAGCGAGTCAATTGTCCGGGATCGAAAACCAAAATAGAATTAATAATATCACCAATTCGAATAAGTGATGTCTGTAATTCTATGAATTAATTATATCACTAATTGAAATAGTGGTATCACTATTCTAAATAGAAATATCACTATCACAAGTAAATTGTAAGTAAGAGAAATTTACAATGTTATTTTCAATTCATAAAATTTATAAAACGGAACATTATGTTATGGACATAAATTTGATCAAACGAATGTATACTAAAGTAACCAGACCAATAATGTCAACTACATATATTTACATTACAGTAGAATCGCCAATTGCAGAAGAGGATTCATAAACTAATAGCTCTGCTGGTCTAATGCGACGTCATCATGTAATATTTACCACTTGATCTCTATAAACTTTATTTTGGGCCTGGATGATTAACCATTCATTCGATAGAACTTTTTCCGGAAAAATCGCAATTTGTGATTATCTTTTATACGTTTTGTCTTCTACCATGTTTTTTGAGAAATGTTGTAGGATTTTCCCCAATCTTGATGTTTTTATGAATGTTTATTGTTAGTTTTGTGTATTAATGTAAATGTATAATAGATATATAATTGGATCGAGCTATGAAATCAATGAATCCAGAAACTGTGTAGTAGACCAAATATTTGTCGGTAGCGTTAAAATCTTCCTGAATTAGACCACTCAACCTTTACAACTTATACCGTGAATTTCTTACAAGATTTACTTGGTGTGAATATTTAAGTATAATAATGTTTCTAGACTGTGATCTTATAAATTTTCTGTTCCGTTAATTTTTATGCCCTTTGTATCGAACATTGGCAGATATTGTGTTTTTGCCCTATCTGCCTGTTTGTTGATTTGTTAGTTGTTAGGAAACTTTGTACTGTAACATAACTTTTCAATGGCTAGTGATAGGGCATTCATATTTCACATGTTTATTCCTTGTGACAAGACCTTTCAAATTGGTCCCAGAATATGATCTTGTAACCTTCACTTTGATAGAACTTGGCCTACACTAAAAGTTAGCTGCCGACAGAGGTGTAGTGTTTCACAGACATCCTGTTGCAAAGAACGTTGGAATGAAACATATGGATCTTACTTTTTCACTGCGTGGGATCGAAAACTATGTTGTTGTGATTCCTTACAGAATTTTGGTATTTTTTCATTTTCGAAGTTAAACTTCACAAAACTGATGAGCCGTTGCAGTAGAAAAATGCCTAATAAATCAATCCATATCGTCTAGGTTTATGAAAAGTTCATTTTCAATAGTTCGTCGACGACAGAAACTTTCTTGACCGAGCAGAACTCTCGAAGTGTTTGAAAAAACTACAGACTTTTTAGATATATAAACAATATGGACTTACTTATTAGGCACTGTCCTACTGCAACGCCTCATCAGTTCTGTGCAGTATCACTTTAATGATGAGAAAACAATAAAACCAACCTCTGTGAAGAATCACAACATCATATGTTTCGATCCCACGCGGTGTTTTTATTGTTAAAAAAAATTATATGTACATGTGTGTCTCTTATCCAAATTCAATCAAAATATAATAAACCACATGTTGTTTTTGTGTCGCCTACGAAGCATAGTGACACTTAGGGATCACTTTGTCCGTTGTCTGTCTGTCCGTCTGTCTGTCACACTGGGATGTCGCACCCTATAAAGGTGATTCCTGGGTGTAGCTATATTTCGCAGGCAACACATGCATTTCTTGGAATGATTTTTACATTTTTAGAAGCAAAAATATTTGCCGAAATTTCACATCGATCTTTCTTTGATAGATCTTTCAGTACAATGAATTAGCATCTCAGGTTACGTAATAATACAACATTTATTAACAATCATCTTGATTTGAATGTGCACAAAGATTCAGGGAGAGGCAGGGGGGAAAAAAGGGGGATGATTTTGTAATATTTCTGAGCTAACTTAGAAGGATATTTAATTTCATTTCTTGTCCTCATTAAATTGAATTACATCCAATGCCAAGGTAACTCATACTCATTCTAATGCAAAATCTGTTTCCATAAATGTCAGGCAAAATACCTGTATGTTGTTCAAAATATATTTCCTCACATTTTATGGTCATAACTGAGGAAAGGACATGCAACCAGAGTTACATTTGACATTATTCCAAAGTTTTTGTAAGAATTTTGAGCTTATCTCCCTGTTCAAGATGAAAGGTATGGATCGTGCTGGGCATTTTATAGTAAACTTAATCATTCTGCAATGAGCAAATGTACACTTATGAAAATTGTACATATTAAATGTCATATGGATAAAGTACAATGTATATGGACATACATGTAAGTTTACATACAAATACTTTTAAAAAATCCCAACTTCTTTGAATAATATGTTACAGTTACTTTTTGCCATTGTAGAGACTTAGCATGTTAAATGAATATTGCTCTTGAATATTTACCAAAGAGTTAGCATAATGCATAATACCATTGAATACAACTTTTTTCCTCGCATAAACCTACATTAAAGAAAAAAAAAACAAACAAACCCAAAACGCCACGATGTGATTATACAAGTACATAGGGTAAACTTTTAATTTACTTAGCTTGTACAGTATTTGAGCTATCGACATATATAATAATACCTTGGAGTTTAGAAATCAAATAATTGTAATGTATCTATAATAGTTTTAGAACATTTTAAGTAGTTCAAGAAAGATAAGCCGATGGAAGTTGATTTATTTTACAATTTGAAGTTTCTAAACAAGTTTGAATTTCAGAAGTACTATGTTCAGATCCTTTAGCTCCTATAAGTACAGAATTCAAAATTCATGTGTTCCTTCCCAATCTATTCATTGTTTTCTAAATATCTTACGACACAGTAAAGATTCTATAAAACTGTTGTAAAATATATATTGAATTTTGTCCACCAAATGTTAATTTCGTTCACACTGTAAAACAATGACAATCATGCCTTGTGAGTCAATCATTGCTTCATATGAATTATTATGAACGAGTGAACGGTGAAATGTAGCAAAGGCTAGTAACTATACTCGTACATTATTCTGGAATTTTTTCGAATCCATACACAAAATTTCAGTAGATCTTTATGTATTCAATTGCTTTTAGTAGGATAAGCTTTCTTATAAGCTGTCTAGTTTAACCAAGAAAATTTAAACAAGAAAAAACTCTAGTTATCAAAAAAAAATTAAATTTATTTCTAATTTAATGGTATTGATGTGTGAGAAATGTAAATGTATTTTATACCTGTAACTTATTGTGGAAATGAGATTATTTTGTATTACATGTTAAATTTTTCACATGTAAAATTTTTACTCATTTTGATTTCTTGTAAAACTGTTTCGAAAATTGTACACCTCAAAAGTCCAAAGGCCTTGTCGTTAAAATGATTTAAAAAAGTATTTTCGGAGATCAAGGGGTCATATAGTTAAAATTTCTTATGCATATGTTAAATGTATCACAAATTCTAAATGATTGGCTAAATTTTGTGCAATACATCCCGGTAAGTCAAATGATAAATTTACATAGACTATCCAATTTTAATTAATTCTAGAATTCTTCTGTCATTTTTATCTGTATCTGTTTTCTGAGTTTAGTGTTTTTCCCTTTGATCAGATTTTGTCTTAAAACTTTCTTCTAACAAAAATTTGTTAGATAGTTGTAAACAAAGGGCATGTGTGTTTTTATACACAAACTACAGTTAGTTAAACCCTGTGTCTTATTAATGTTCTATAGTTAATTATGTCCCAAATTGCTGAATGTTTGTCTACATGAATGTTCCCCATTTTGTACAATTCTAAGCACTAGTAGCTGTCTAAATGTATGTCATACTATCATATGTTTTATATTACATTTGTTATATCATTAAATTTGTATTTCTATATTAATCACCAAAACTTGTAATTCCAACTCTAGCTTTAACTCCGAGATCCTATACTCTTTATAGATAGGATCAAACAGTTTTATAGGTTTTCAGGAAATTTTGTATTGTGTGTCAGTTTAACGTTTTTAAATAAAGGTGATGGATTCAATATTATAAAAATGGCTCAATGTATTGTTAACTTTAAGATCCTTACATCTATCTATAGTTAATCTGTAATATTAATTGTTATTTGTACTATTCTTGAAGTATCTATTACTCTGGGCATATAGTTATTTGCCAGTCCATCTGTCAGTTACTGAATTGTTATTCAGAGACCCTGCCTGATCTGTGATTACCTTTGATGTGTAACCTATTGAATTTCCCTTGAAGAAGTGACTTATTTATTAGTTTCTAAGATGAATATTCCCCTTATTCAGCAACTTTTTAAATCTTTCTTACGCATTTCAGCAAAACTTATTGTTCATTCCAAAAATTTTCCTTAAATCAATTTTAATGTACATGTACAGTATACAAGTTAGCTATTAGGAGACTTCAAACATTTCTAAGAAAAGTTTATTTCTAATAAAAGTTTAGTTCTAATAAAAGTTTATAATAAAATAAAAAAGAGAAAAATATAATCAACCACACATAGAAATAATTTCCTTTGAACATGTTGAGAGGTATATCATAACAGTTATTCTTTTATGATGTAGGATTTATCTAAAGTCAGCACAAGCTCACAGACCTTTAAAAGTAAAAAAAGTTCCATATCTGAAATTATATTGTCTTATTATATATGAAGGTCACATTTACATGACTTCTCAACGTACTAACAGTCCCGCTATTATGTCCTTGACTTTTGACCTTTGACTTGTATTCTGAAGCATGTGTTTTACAAACATATCCTTTGTATGATCTTTTCTTGACTGCGAAATTCAACAAGTTTATAGGTATCTGTGTTTAATATTTTCTGTCCTAATGTTTGTACAATATAGATGTCATTTTGCAGCTGTGTAAACTTAACCAATGTAAATTACATGTACATGTATTATTAAGTTGCCTTTCATCTTGACAAATTTTCAATAAACAGTTATATAGATGGCACATGCGAATTTTGATTTCCTTTGTTGCCTGCAACGCAAGAGCGACATATAGGGATCACTTTGTTCGGCGTCCGTCTGTCTGTCTGGTAGTCACATTTTCACATATTTGGCTATAACTTACTTGATATACATCAGACATCTTTCAAACTTGCAGGGATGGTAAAGCATGATGAGACTCAGCACCCAATACAGGTCAAGATCACTTTCAAGATCAAGGTCACGTAATTTTGGGTCAAACTTGAACAGTTCTATTTTCAGCACCTTTGTGAAGATATACTGCACGGTTATTGCCCTTCTAACTTCCATACATTTAGCACATTTATCAGAAGCTGGTAGTTGATTATAATTAAGAAATAAAAAATGACAAGCCGGGCTCTATTGTCTCATGATGCCCGAGCGTCCTCAGCCAATCACATTAATTACCGAGCCGCGTCAGCAGCGAGGTGATAAATATGATTGGCTGAGGAGGCAAGGGCATTATGAGACAATAGAGCCCAGCTTGTCATTTTTTATTTCTATTCTAATGATGACCAAACTTCGATCTTTCGTTTCTTGGTAAAAACCAGTTCCTGTCGGTTAATCTGCTTTCAGCAAAAATGGGTAGGCGTGGCATGTCGCTACAGGGCCTATATTGGAGAATAGAGCCCGGCTCGCGTCTGTTGTCTTAATAGGAAAAAAGAATCAAGTCATATTAGAAGTAATGTTTTAGGTCATAACCTAATATTCTTCTTTACTTATAAACGCTCTTAATATCTAATGGCATTATTTTCATCATCTCTCATTTAAAGAGTAGTATTTTTAAAAATAAAGTTTCAACTAGACATTCTAAAGGAAATTGTACACGTAGGTATCAAAATCTAATTTTATAATGGCCCGGAGCAGTAAAATAAGGCGTAAAAATCTACCCTGAAAGTTGAAAATTTGAAAAAAGAGAAATGACAGCTAACTTGGTCAGTGCCTTAAAATCTTCGGCTTTGATCAATTATAATATTAAAGACCTAGATTTGTGACCAATTTTAGGTCACAACAAGCGTTTTTCCATGGAAAACGGAAATATTCGATACTCTCATGGTATGGATTCAATGAGGTACAATTCAACTGGGGGATGTTGTAAAAAAGGAACTTTTTCCGTTTTATACGGATTTCTTTGGAAAAACATTAATGTAGCTACAATAACTTCTTAAGGTAATGACCCAAACTGAGAAGCCATATTGATTTTGTGATCGAAAGGTCAAGGACAATATAGCATGTATGAAATATGTATGTTTGTTTAGTACCCGAAACGTGCATGTTTGGTCCATGCTGTAAATTTATCAGGTCTTAAATGATGCTATTGAATTTGAAGACGTTTAACATCAGTAACATAACTTACTTGTGTGGTCATCTTACAGTGAGGTTATTCGACACTACAATTGTGCATTCTTCGAAACGTTTGGGTAATGGTAGGGTTGTGCATGCATAATCCGGATAACTACAACATTTGCTACTGACTTGGTAGATGGCCGTCCTAAGTCGGCACCAAGCAATTACCAATTGGTCTCGTTGGTTTATGTGTAGTCTCTTTTTTTTGTGTATTGATGTCGTGTTTGCTGTTCCTTGTGCCTTTTGTGTCTCTTGCTGTGTATGTCTTCTGTGTTTTCACTAGGGGTGTTTTGATGTTCCTTCACAAGTATGATATGCATTTAATAGCATTTTCGCACCATAACACATTTAAAATAGAGGTAGTTCTTCATGTACTTCGATGAAATTTTAGAGATATTGATAACGACTCCAGGAACATCCCTTTGATTTTAAAAGTCACAAGGTCAATGTCAAACCTAGCCTGTACAAAATAGAACTGCCCTAAAGTGGACGAATTATACCCTCCCACCCGCGGGACGTTTTGTATAAATGGGACCATTTATGATGTTATAAAAACTTCTTAACATAAAATGTCGTACAGGGTGGTGGTCAAGGTCACAGGGTCAAAAGTCATGGTACAAAAATGTAGTACTCTTAATTGTGAATGTGTGTATGAAATATGAATGTCCTACCATTAATAGTATTTAAAAAATCTGCTTTCAAAACTTCTTAACATAAAATGTTGTATAGGGTGAAGGTCAAGGTCACAAAGCCACATCGTCAAAAGACAAGGTACCAAAATGTAGTACTCTTTACGATGAATGTGTGTTTGAAATATGAAAGGCCTACCATTAATAGTATAAAAGAAATCTACTTTCAAAACTTCTTAACATCAAATGTTCTATAGGGTGAAGGTCAAGGTCACAGGGTCAAAGGCATAGTACTAAAATGTAGTACTCTTTGTGGTTAATGTATGTATGAAATACGAAAGGCCTACTATTTGAAGACGTTTAACATTAATAGTATAAAAGAAATCTGCTTTCAAAACTTCTTAACCAGACAGACAGACGGACAGGGTGATTCATATATAACCCCCGTAAACTTCGTTTGCGGGGGGTATAAAAATGTTTCCACATTAAAACCTGAGTAATTTTGTCAATGATGAAACTAATAAAGGAAACATAGTGCATGAAGAAAAAGGAGCACTATTGATTTTGAAGTGAGGGGGTCAAAGTTAACCCCTTGTCATTTTAACACAATTCCGGACATTTAGTGCAAAAACATCACATTCCCTCATATCAGGGGGGATCTCTTTTGAGTTTGGGTAAACTCACACCAAGGTTACACTCCACATTAAGGGAGACAGGGCCGGGTTCTGGACGAAAACCTTAGTTCATAATGGCCTGCAAGGTATGATGGTTAATAAGTAGATTGATCTTAATCAAAGAAGGATTCCCACTTTATGGTCCTTATATGTTACTACTTTTTGCCATAGGGTTATACAGGCTCAAAGTTTGTTTTCAAAAAGACAAGAAGCAACGTACATGCTGGGCTAATATTACAGCGGGGGTATTAGTTGTCCCAAACTTACATTAAGTGTTACATGTGTATTTTAGGCTTTTTGTAGTCAACATAGAGTCATTGTGAAACCATCGTGCACCAAATTGATCTTCATGAACGCCTCGATAGTTTCTGATAATACACCTTTAAATGTTAAGTATGATCTTTTTGTTTGATCAGAAAGGCGGCATATTTTATCGAATTCAATCGATCTTTCGAAATAATCTATACGATTCCTACGAGGACGTGTACCTGCCATATTGATGATACGCAAAGAACAATTATAACAAATTACGATTCATAAATTCTTTTGAACGATGTGATATTTCTGCCGAATTGAGGTGATGGGTGATGCATGCAAGCAGGAGATGCTGATTCTTCCTGGGCACCTGGTCTCACTCCCATATTGGGAGTTTTCTTCTTTTTATCCATTGGAGGTTTTCATTTGTTTGCTTTGGTTCCTGATTTTCAAAACCATACGAAATATTAGAAATTTAAAAATCGTAAAACGAATCTCATATTTCTTTTCAAATTGTACAGCTACGTCATTATAAAGATCTATAAACTTTAGTGACTTTTGAGAAATTGTTTATCATGAAAAGACAGTTTCTCAAACATATAAGAATTAGAAAATTATTTCATTTGTTTGGCACAAATACGCTATCGTAGCTTTTCAGTACGTCAGAAAAAGAGATGGCTGCTAGTCTACACACGTTTCAATTTGCTCTGAAATTGTGCGAAAATCACTATAAAAAGGAGCTGATAGTGTATTGTAAAACTTGTCAGGAAAAAATATGTTCATCATGTATCAAGGAGGATCATTCTACACACGACTGGGACATGATTACAGATATACTAAGGGAGAAAAAACGTAGTTTACCGGAGGAATGTAAAGAAATTCGTACCACACAACTGCCTGGTTTGAAAGAGGAGTTAAGTCGTTTTGACAGAAAAATCGAGGATGAAGAAGCTTGTTTGAAACAAACCACATCTACTTTGAATGTTTCAAGGCAAAGTTACATTGACGAAATCAATCGATTATTTGACCATAGAATAGATAAATGTCGTCAGAAATCAGAGTCGACTATACAAATATACAAAGACAAACGTGAAGGACTGAAACAGAAAGTAGAATATCTAAAGACAATGACAACAGCTCTAGACAAGGATATCAATACACTACCTGACCATGACATTCTAGACATGGAGAAGGAGATGAGAGACGAACTGGAAAAGGCTCTCTCTTTCAGCGTTGATAAGTACATGTGCACTCAAGTGTTTGTACCCGGGAAGATGGATGTTCAAGCTCTAGATAATATGATAGGTGAACTTCGCAGTGTGTCTGTAGAAGAAATGAACGACATCGACAAAGACTTTCATATCATATCTTCAATACAAGCTGTATCTGAAACAAACGCCTGGGTAATGTTCTATGAGGACAATTATCCAAAGCTTATTGATAGAGAAGGAACGGTATTGAAATCAATGAAAAGTCCTTGTATTGATGATCTCATCATATCAAATAGTGGGCAGTTTGTCCTCACTAATTCACTCAATCAAAGTTTGTCAGTTCTGACTGAAGTTGAGAATGCAGTTAGAACATGGGGTACCAATCCATTACATCCTACCAACATCAGTAAGACAGAGAATGACGACATACTAGTTACACTAAGGGATGGTGGTGACCTCTACAATCTGACACCGACCAGCCGCCGTGTTGTCCAGCGTATGTCTCTCACAGGGAAAGTGCTCAATACGTACGAGTTCAGGGAGGATGGTAAGACAAGGTTGTTTACATGGCCGACCAGGACGGCGGAGAACAAGAACACAGATATCTGTGTTGTCAACAACCTAAGTAAAAACAGTGGAGAACTTATAGTACTACATACAGATGGACGTATTAGATTTACGTATAAAGGAGGTGGGTTGAAGTTCAAGGAGTTTTCTCCTAGAGATGTTGACTGTGATGACAAATGCCGTATTCTGTTGACTGAAAAAAACAATAGAGCAATCCACATGCTTAATGCTGAGGGGATGTATCTATGTACACTATGTCATTATGATAAGTTCAGTCCCTTTACTATCTCATTATATGGTAGTAATCTCTGGTGTGGATTCTTAGGCAGGAAAGTTAAAGTTCTAAAATACACAATCTGAAAATATCTACATGCCATTCTTACATTGTGAATTTTAGCTCCCTTCGGCGAGCAGAGCACACCAAAATGTCTATATCCATTTACAGAGATGTTGTGATGCATACAGGCTCTTCACATTGTTGTCTTTTTTCAATGTCGGTTGATTTTATGTAGATTGGGTTTTAGAATTATTTTCAAGTAATGCCATCATAAGTAATAAAATCAAACGAGAACGGTGGTTGATGAAGTGGGATGTAAGCGTCAACACAATGACAAAAATGTTTGCTCCATTATTATGCTTTCTTTGACACGGCTCCCAATGTTATTGTCATTTAAATTTTTTTGAACTTTGCTATTTAAATATTCAAGCCATGGATAATTCGTTACTGCACTGAAGAATCACGAATTTCACTTTTTATAGTTCGTTTCAAAGTTTATCGTTGCGGTTCGTTTACCCCGCTTCGATTGAATACTGAGCGATTCTTTACATTATCAATTTTGCATACATTTGTACCCATAAGAATTTAATTTATATTTCTCGATAACAGCAGGAAAACACTGATAATGTCTAATGAATTAGCCCCCATCCGATTCAATAGCGCGGGGATACGGGGGGGGGGTGCACACGGCGGCACCTACATCTAAAATACTCTTTCTATCCTGATTTTTTCCTACCAATCCATTGGCACGCCCCCCTCCCCTAAAGTCGTCAAAATATGGAATTACTTGGGCTCAAACAATTATGTGTAGACAATTTCTGGTAGTTTGAAGTCGAATTTCAGAAGTTTTCGCTGGCTCCCTGTTTCTTTATTTAGAATATTAACCGATATATGGTTTGAAATAAAATTACGAAGGTATAAGTATGATATTATTAGTTATACAGTGTTTTACAGGGGGGGGGGGGGGGGGAGATACAGAAATATATCCATTCCATGCTCAACAGCCAATGAAGCAATGTTTCCCCTTCCACGACTCAACCTTTATTTTCATTTTTTACCGGTCTGTTTCTGATACATGTATATACTATAAGTAATTGATAATTGAAAATTCGCTGGCTCGCTATGTACATTATATATCATGTGAGATAATTTTTCGCTGGGGAGTGGGGTTCCCCCCAAGAACCTGCTACAGGGCTTTGAGGTATTCCACGCCCCCTCTAAACTAAAATCCTGTCGCCTGCAATGATATTCTAAATTTTCCCAAAATTTTGATAAATTTCAATATATTAAATGAATCCCCCAACCACAGAAAACTAACATTTTTTTCCATCTCATAGAATCACAATACAACATGTATATATACATAAATGTAATTTCTTTAGATTCTGGCCGTTTTAACAGATACATGCATGTACATTGTACAACAATGGCGGATCTAGGATTTCAGAAAAGGGGGGGGCCCAAAGTTTCAGCTCGAAGAAAATTGTTCAAAGAAAAACTGACAAGCAAAAAAAAAAAAAAAAAAAAAAAAAAAAAAAAGGTCGAAGACGAAGAAAAAATAGACCCCCAAAAAGACCTCCGAAACCTGAAGCTCAAGACTGGTGATTTTAATTAATAAGTTGGGGGGGGGGGGTCATTCCAACTGCATGTTGCATTTAGAAGATAGAGTTTCTTGATACGTTTACTTAAGTTTATAGGTATACCGGCGAGCGTAGCGAGCAGGAAAATTTTAAGATTTGAAGTTTTCTTTTTTTTTTTGTTTTGGTTCCTGACAGTCATCCATACATGTATATATACATACATGTATATATATTATTCTAAATTGGCGAGCGGAGCGAGCCGGGAAATTTTTGGAATAGATGGTTACATTTTGTCATAAGATTACAATATCTCTCTCATTTTCCATCCTCTATTTTTGTTTGACCAATTGGGGAAGGTTGGGAAGATTAGGGCATTGCAACCCCACTATCCACCTGTCTAAACTGGTTAGATCGGCCCATGAAAATGAAGCATTTGGTAATTATTTAAGTGTTAATTTAATTTTGAATTTTGTATATGTTTCTGACATATGAATCCGTGCAAACACGATGACATAGAAAGTTCAAGACAAAGTGAAGACGAAAAAATAGACAGCTAATGAAAAATTAAGTGTGGCGAGCGAAGCGAGCCGAAAATTTCCCCAAAAGTAAAGAGATTAAGCATAAAAATAGCATTCTGAATCAATAACTTTGGGTGAAAAAGGGGGGGGGGGGCCGGGCCCCCTGGGCCCCCCCTCTAAATCCGCCACTGATCAGTAATTTAATCAAATGAAAAGGGTGATGGATCTTGGCTCTAATTTGATGTTTTCTTGGCATCAAATGATATAGCACTGTGGATTATAACTTTATGGTAATTGATAAATGAATTGATTGTACATTATGCTCTCTTTGGTCTTTGATATACAAAAAAAAATGTACATGTATCTCATAGTAGTTTCCAAATGTTGCAAGTTTGTATAATACTATTTCCGATAGATTCCTTATAATAAGACAATTATGGGTTTCTGATTAGCTCTGTGACCTTATTGTGCAAAGTGCAATATTTTTCATATAAAGTAGTTCCTACTTTTTTATAAACATGTAATCATTTATCCTTTATGGACTAATCTTTTAATTAAACACTTTTATAAAGCATGTATATAGATAGTTACAAAACATTTCTATTGCCAAATTATTAAAGACTGTCATATTCTGAAGGCATGTGGAAGTTAAAAATAGTCATGAAGTCTCAAATTGTTCTTTAAAATTTTATTCCAATATAACAGTTTTGAAATATTTTACAAACATCATACCATAACAAACAGGATATACCATGTACATGTAGAATACAATTTCATAAAAATATCCACTTTGACTTTCTGATCTACTTTAAATTGAAAGATACCAGTGTAAAGGACTATATATGGTTTATAGAGTAAAGTGGCCCTCTTTCAGAGGAAAATCTGAACTTTTCATGAAGTAGTGAATTTGTACCAATATTTGTTCTACAATGTACATGATGTAGGCTTCTTATGAAATAAATCATAACTTTTAATTTCCTTTCTCAATTTTTAAGAAATTTGGCTTAAAAAATGGTATCTTTTGCCAATTTTCTGAAAAAAACGTAATTTTGAGGCTAATTTTTGACAAACATCATATTAGTTAGTATCAAGCGGGTTTCTGAACAACTTTTATATTTTGTTACCCATGCACGTCTTTAAGTGCATGCAAAGAAAAAAGTTGTTCACAATCCTGCTCGATGTCATCTCAATGAGAATAACCAAGAATTATGCTATTTTTCATGAAAAATTGACAAAATCACCTGTTTTCATGATATTTTACAATGTCTTAGAAAGCGAGGAGCAGTTTTTATAACTAGATTTAACATAATACAGATATTTTACTCTATAAAAATGACAACAAAATTTAAATTTGCAGAAGTCGATTTTAGGGGGCCACTTTACTCCTTTCTTTTGGAAAATTCAAAGTTTTTATATAATGCTGGATCATAAAGACAAATTCAAAAGGAATCAAAGCTGCAATTTACATAATTTCTCTTTTGAAGATTAAAATGACTTCTTTTTTTTAAATTATAAGTTTCAGTTCAATTCAACTTCACATGTACGAGGGGCATTTGAAAAGTCCTGAATATTTCCTTATAATTTCACTACTTGTGTTCCAATTACTAAGTATTTGGTATCATTTTAAACGTCACGAAAATACGTACACAGATATGCGCCACACATACCAGTATGATGACGTCATCAACAATTAAATGACGTCATGTAATTAGTACGTTGGTATACTGCATTGAAAATGGAGGAAAAGGAGATTAATATTTCTACTGAGCAAAGATCGTACTGCAAAATTCGCGCATTACTCGGGTGTACGCCAACGGAAGTAAAAGCCGATTTGGACAAAGTTTATGGGGACCAAGCTCTTTCATATCCTACAGTTTTGAGGTGGATAAAGCGATTTAAGGCAGGCAGGGAATCTCTAGAAGATGACCCAAGATCAGGTAGGCCTTTGTCGGCCTATAGTGAAAAAGACATAATTGCAGTGAAAAATGCAATTGAGGAAGATGCTCGTTACACGGTGGAAGAAATATCGGATACTACTAACATTAATTCGTCAGCAGTATTTTCAATTTTAAAGGAACGTTTGAACCTCAGGAAAGTCTGCGCCCGATGGGTCCCACATTTACTTACGGAGGCCCAAAAGCGTCTCCGCGTGGAATCAGCCCTGGAATTGTTAGAATTGTATGAAGACTGTGATCAGCGGCGACTAAACGAAATAGTTACTGGGGACGAAACATGGATTTACTTTTTTGAGCCAGAAACAAAGCAGCATAATAAAGTTTGGATCGGAGGAGATGGTCCGAGACCTCAAATCGCGCGACGAAGTAGGTCTGTAAGGAGGGTTATGTACGCTCTTTTTTTTATGCCAAGGGCCCAGTTACACAAGTTGCTGTCCCTGAAGGAAGAAGTGTCACTGGACTGTTTTATAAAGAAAATGTTTTGTCTAGAGTGGTTGAACACTATAAAACATTGCGACCAGCGACGGGTTCAAGAGGAATAAAACTTCTTCATGATAACGCTCCGGCCCACAAATCTTGCCTGGTGACTGACTATTTACAGGAAAATAGAATTGCTGTTTTACCACATCTACCATATAGTCCTGACTTAGCTTCATGTGATTTTTGGTTGAATCCTTTGATAAAAGAAGCGCTCCATGGACGAAAATTTGAAAGCCGCCACGCCGTAGGAAGTGCCGTATTTCAGTGTATGAAGGGTATACCTAAGGAGGCGTATAGATCGGCATTCCAAACATGGACTTGAAGGTTAAGAAAGTGCATAGATGTCAAAGGGGAGTACTTTGAGGGATTGGTATAGAAGATTTTAAGGTAATGTCGTTAATCTTTACAAAACGCCTTAATATTCAGGACTTTTCAAATGCCCCTCGATTAATTTAAATGGATTAATTTCTACAAGATAATAAAGTAATTTGTAAGTATGAGAAATTTTATAAATTCATAAAAAGGAACAATGTTATGGACATAAACTTGATCGATGGAGTGTATAATAAAGTACCAGACCAGATCAGCCTAAAAATATTGGTCAAGTTACTTTATTTCACTTTGACAATCACAGAACAATAAATATTGCACAAGTAAGAAAGTTTTGGTCCCTTATGGAAAACATTACATTGAGTCTCAAGTCATCTCTATACTACTGCATTCCTCATCATCACTAAAACCCCAAACCTGAAAAACAGATTGGAAAGATATGTCATGAAATAGAGAGGTCACGAGCTTGACTGAAAAAAATTGAAATCTTTTCCACTTACAGATATATGACTGATTTCACTTTTTGTGTCGCCTGCAAAGCATAGCGACACTTAGGGATCACTTTGTCCGTTGTCCGTCTGTCCGTCAGTCAGTCAGTCCGTCTGTCTGTCTGTCACACTTTGGGTGTCACACCCCATAACTTTTCATTGGTAAGTGATAGGGCTTTGATATTTTACATGTGTATTCCTTGTGACAAGACCTTTCTACACATACCAAAATTTTTTACCTCATGACCTTGACCTAGATATTTGACCTACTTTTCAAAAAATCTAAGATTGGCTATATCTCTTGATTGGTAAGTGATAGGGCTTTTATATTTCACATGTGTATTCCCTGTGACATGCCTTTCTACACATACTATAATTTTTGACCTTGTGACCTTGACCTAGATATTTGTCCTACTTTTCAAAAAATCTTAGATTGGCTATTTCTTTTGATTGGTGGGTGATAGGCTTTGATATTTCACATTTGTATTCCTTATGAAAAGACCTTTCTAAACATTCCATAATTTTTTACCTAGTGACCTTGCCCTTGATATTTGACCTTTTTCAATAAAAAAATCCGCTTCGCAGGCGACACAAGCATTCCTTGGATTGCTATTTTTATCAAATATGATGCAAGGTTCAACAAAACTTATCACAGTTTGATAATATTTTCTTGTAATAGATTTTTCATGTTTTCTGTGATTTTTTATTTCTGTAATTTTTTAAACATCCTTATTTTCATACTGAAAATCTAAAAGCAATATACTTTTTCTGGTCTTATTATTTAAAATATTAATTTGTTTAAACGATACTGAATTTTACCTCCGCATCCATTGTTTCTTGATGCATCTGTGTTAGTCCCGTCAAATCTTCCAGGAAACTTGGATTGTTGAAAGCCTTTAGCAGAAACTCAAAACCGTCTTTCTTGAATGAGTTAACAACCTATGTACAGATAATAATCAATAAATCTTTCACAGAAGCATAATCCTATAATGAGTTTCATTTTTACAGCATTAACTAATATCTTGAATCTGTTTCGCTTGAACCAAAAAATAATAACATTTACAAGATTCTGCTGAAAGGACCTTGAGAGATAACCTTCCTGTTGACAGACAGACAGACATATTTAAATATTTCAATAAGGCTCCTAAAGGCATTGTTCGTAAAGCCCTGGTCACACTGCATCATGTTAAAAAATCTGCTAGACGTGGTTGTCCTAGTATTTTTTGCCATGGCTGCGCTTTGTACGTGGTATGACCGCTGGCAGCTGTTCTTCTGCTGAAACACTGCCTATGCACGGCTTATCATGTCCAAACACATTTAAGGCTAAAGGTGTTCGTGATAAGACACTATACACACATTATTACCCATGATACCAACGCAGAACATGCGTCAAATGACCATGCAATGGCCGTTACAGAATGCTTAAGCTTTCGCATCTTCCCCAAGTTTTAATCACTGCCGGAACACACATTATCACATGTGTTTCACATGCGTTGCATGTCTTTACTACGTACACCCTGCATGGTTGTCCCCAGAATTTTGAGCAATTCAAAACATCTTTCCGCATCCAACACCTTTCAGATTTTTACCGAGTCCTACATGTACTGCATCTACAAATCGTCTGTAGCGTGTCTTTAGAGCGAACAACAACAGTCTGCTTCGCAGGATACATTTTTGGGCGTGTTTGGGCTGTTATCAAGCCAAAAAGCACAGTATGACCAGGATTTAAAGATCGATGTAATTGTCAAACACAAGACCTCGTTGGCAACTATTTTTTGTGTGCATGCAAGGTTAAACTCAACGCAAAGTTAAGGTTAAGGGGTCAAAGTTAAGGTTGTGCGGTCAAAGTCAAGGTTGAGAGGTCAAATTCAAGGTTGAGAGGTCAAATTCAAGGTCAAAGTCAAGGTTAAGAGGTCAAAGTCAAGGTTTAGAGGTCAAAGTCAAGGTTGAGAGGTCAAATTCAAGGCTAAGAGGTCAAACCTTAGTACCAAAAGAAAGTTCTTGTCATATGGATTTATACATGTAACATAGGAAAGTCATTTTACTTTCCAATCAAAACTTGTGTGTACAACACAAGTTAAAATTTTGCAAAGGCAAACAGTTGAGACAAAAACAATATGCCCTTCAACCTTTGATAAAGAGGCATGAAAAAGAAATTACATACATGTTCCCTCTAACCAGAGTTACACAGAGTTACACATTTGGAATGGTATCTGACGTAAATACTGTAAACGTGGTTATTTTCGCTGGGGGAAATTTAGCGATTATAAGATCAAGACGTTACGCATGGCAGAAATTTTCGCGATAAAAATGTCTTTCCTATTGTAAGAATGCAGCGGGGATATTTTCGCGAGGGTGGAATTTTCGCAAATTCCCTTGATTCGCGAAAATTGCTCTATTACCCCCATGGAAAATTTCCACGTTTACAGAACATAAACTTTTAAAAGATGCAAAGAAATTCCTACAGAAACTTTGTCTCTGAAGCATGTTTTCCCTGAATTGTACACCAGTTCCAATAAAATTTGATGAAGTTTAAACGTGGTTTATGTCAAATTCCTTCCCAAATGGGAAATAACTCTATAAATATCGAAAAGAACGAATTAATGATATCATGGTTACTATCATATGTACTATACATATACATGTTAATGGTGACATTATTTTTTCTAAGTCGACTCAAGCACCAAGTTAAAAGCAGTACTGACCATATCTGAGCATGCTGTACATTTATCAAAGGCTCGGCACGCTGGTAAAACCTGGTGGAAACGGGACAGGAAACATCTGATCTGTAAAGAGATAATAAAATGTACAAGTACCACAGGATGCATAAATGTGTTTATGAAACATACATTGTACATATACATGTAAATGTTGGTTAATTTGAATGCATAAAATATTTGGCACCATCAAGGTAGTACTTAAAATTCAGAAAAGAGAAAATATTCTGTATATTAATTTACTCAGATAATTTTATTGAGTTTGTCCACTGAATATTAAGGATTGTCACACTGCAAATAAATTCTAGGAATCTCATCAGTTGTTTAGCTGAAATTATGAGACTATGTTACCCGTCTGCAGCCGTAAATAAGAAACTTTGTGACGTCACGGTCTTGACTTCATAGCGAGCATTTCCCATAAAAATGTTCAATTAAGGTTTTGACTTTCCTCTTGCTTCTGATCCTTTAATTTTATTTTTCTGCTAAAATGAATTTAATTTTAAGTTTAATTATTTTGAACAAAGCAATTACGGGTACGATATTTTCAATGGTGAAGAAAATTTTACTATCCATCAACAAATAAAAATGTTAGGAATTTTACTGTTGACACCATTTTAAGATGACAATTTATAAGTGATTTGCAGTATGACAAAAATGTTATTACGGTTCCAGACAGGTAATATGGAATGATATACATTGTCTAAAATTTATTTCCCCTCGCCTTCGGCTCGAGAAATATAAATTCCAGAGAAGGTATTTCAGACCATATTACCTGTCTGGAACTGTAATAACGTATATGGTCTAGATAAATATCAAAAGAGTGAGAACTCTTTTTCTCATATTTATTCAATTTTATGTTTATATATTGTATTTCAGTTTCTGACAATATTTGTAATGTTTCATCTTAAGTACAACTTTACTTGAGTGATGGCCAAATGTCCAACATTGTACCTTTGGTGGACTTTTTCATAATTATGACATCATAATCAAATGGTTCTTCAAAGTAATTTTTGATGGGCCATTGATTATTTCATCAAAATATATATCAAAATATGAAAACATAAAACCAAACTTTAAAAATTCGTAATAGTTTTAAAAGTCCAACAATACATAAATTACAAACAGATATAGTTACACACTTGGTGTGGTATAAGTCCCAAGGCACACGGTAGATCTTTGGTCAGGTTTTCTTCTTTAGCACTAGTGTCTGCAGGGGCCAATGCACTGAAACAAAAGATGGGAATATTTCATCAAGGTACGAGTTCTCTAGGGTACACATGTTTTTGATCAGTGGCAATGCATTTTACTTTCCATTAAAACATAGTGTCATCAGAAATGACAAAGCTTGACACCTCGATGGCAACATTACCTCCTGACCAGCATCTGTACCTATCTCCAGATGCATCGTTCATACAAGTTTGATTGGTGAGAACTTAAATTAAGCTGGAAATGAAGATGTCTAATTTTATTTTACCTTACCTGGTCACTCAAACATAAAATATGGGTCAGATGCAGCATCCATACCAGAATTGCAGTAAGCATCCTCAGATGCATCACCCACACAAGTTTGGTTGACAGAATCTAGAGCAATGATCTAGAAATTATGATAGGCTGGAAATGGACCTGTCCCAGTTTACTTCACTTGGTTGCTCAAGCCTGAAATATACATCAGATGCAGGATCCATACCATGCATTGCAGTAAGAAACCTCAGATGCATCACCCAGACAGGTTTGGATGATTAAGGACTCAATTATTAAAAGGCTGGAAATGTGGGTGCCCAATTTTACTTAACCTGGTCGCTCAAGACAAAGTTTTCATTGTTTGTATGACAATTATTGGTAAACTAACAATTAGAGGCATGCATACCACTTACATGTAGCTTGCTGTGAAAACAAATCATTTGGTAATTGGTAATTTGGTACATTTTATGCGACTTTGTGTGCGTAATCAGTTTTCATTGGTTTATCATTTGTTTGTGGTATTAACTCTTTATGATTCAATTTTTCCTTTCTACACTTTATATTGTCAGGGGTATTTAAATTTGTCGGTACATTATTTCGTCAAAGGAAGCACTGACGAAAATGACAAAAATTGGTACCTGACGAATAAAAACCAATTCACTGCAAATGTAGTAGTGGTCGCATGGACATATAACATACACCGTTAGCTACAAGAGTTAGAGATCCATCAACCAACACAAATTTCAATTGGAAAATTCACCAACAAACTAGACAAAGCTTCCATTTTCCGATTTATGATGCGAGCTGCAAAGACGGTAGTTACCCCTCGTCATGTTGTAGTACCGATACCAGTAGCTCTGCTGCCATAGCACTGGCCATATAAGACATGCCGGGTCTGGACACTGTACACTGCTGGTCTAACGTCCGATCTTTTGTGGACTGAAGGAAAGAAGAGACATTTTAGTTAATCACATTATTGTAGGTAAACTTTGTTAAATCTTTAAATAGAGTAAATATCTGTTCTGAGACTAACAGAATCCATCAAGATGTTGCAACTAAGACAAGAGAATATCACCAAAGAATAAAAAAATTTGAACATTGCAAACCTTTTTTTCGTAACAATGAGATTGCCCTGTCTCTATCCGAATTGTTGTGATCATTTTTCTTAGTTAGCTCATTTTGTAATCTTAAAACTTTATACAACATTATGTATACTCACATTTCCAGGAGCTACTACATCATTACAGAAGTAACATCCTAACTGATCTCCTGGTATGACCATGTCCATAGAGAGTTTTTGTGGAGTTTGTGACGAACTCTTCGTCTTAACGCCGTGACGCATCACCAAAAACGTATCAAATCCGAGAGCGGAACATATCACAATCTAAAGATAAAGATGCTTAATAGTGAATTAAATTACTGAGTATCTTCCCTAAGCTGTTTTATACTAGATGTAAACTGACAAGAGAAAAACTTGTAATAATTCATTCAAACCAAGATACATGCATGCATATCATAAATGCATGTAGGACTGACGTAGTTCAAGTTTTGATCAAATCTGCTTACACATGTAGATCAAATTAGTGCTACATGTATTCTTCTCATAAAGTTAAATCAAGATTAAAATGATGTGCCAACAGTAACTATGAATTTTCAAATACATGTAAATTAATAAAGAGAAAGTCAAAATCATTGAAAAGGAAAGTGGCAAAATTACTCTTTTCAAAAAATAAAATCAACTTGAATGTCACAAATGACATTCAAATATTTTGTTATACTTTTCTTTTAGCAGCAGCCATGACAGTTGGTAACCAACGACTCTCTCTGGTATCCAAGAGCAGGAATATTGCATCATGGGCATTAACTAATTCATCCAATACTTCTACATCTTTTTTAACAAGATTTACAGAACTGTCTGAAAGAAGAAACATCTATATGAATAACGAATAGTAAACAACAATTTGGATAAAATGTAAATGTATAATTTGATAAAAAAAAGAAAAGAATTTCTATATTTTAAAACACATACGCGTAAAATTGATTTTTTTTTCTATGATAAACCTATTCATAATAAGTTCACACAAATTAATTAATCTTTTCATATTGTATTGATATTGTTTCGGTTGATGAGCTGTCATTAATTTTTGAAGTGGAAAAAACATTAATTACATTGTATTACCTGAAGACAGAAAAAAATCTGAGTCAACATACAAATCCAGAAAAGGTCTTAACAACATTTTCTATATAACAATATCAATAAATACAAGTTACCTGGTACAGCATGCCCTGGCATTGGAATAGACAAACTAACTCCTCTAGCATTCTGTAAATAAATGAAACAAGAATCATCCGTTATGTTCTCAAAATGTAAGCTATTTATAAATACATGTATATTTGGGTCGAATTTCATTCCTCACTTACTAACTCCAGTGCAGACTCTTAATATTACACTACAGCCAAAGTGAAAAGATGCATGCACGAATTCTTCTGTTCAAGTTATGAAATAAAGGCAAAGGGTCTTATGTGGATGGGTAAGGTGGCTGCCTACCCAGTCTCAAGGGGTTTTCACAAGGCCCTCCAAAATCCTCCTGCTCTGAGGACCTCATGCAAACTTCTGAGCAAACATGAGACGGTAATATAAGTTGTATTACATGTTTGTTAAAAAAAAATAAATTAAAGTATAAAGATCTAGAAGCATTTGAAGGCCTGCTTGAAAAAAAGGGAAAAAATACCTCAAGAACCTATGAGACAATCACAAACACAAACGGATCCAAGTTCTTGAAACACTCATAACAAGATTCATACACAGCATCAAACTAGTAATTGACTTACCACACCAGGAAAAATACTTTTGAGAGCCTCTGCAGCAGTTTCTGCTTTTGGTTTCCCTCCCTTCATGCAATCCTCAAATACGAACAGCGATTGACGTACAGGGTTAGAGTACGATATTTTACCATTGTCTACTAAAGTTAAGTTCTTAATACCCCATCCCTGAAATAAGACAGGAAAAAATTATTAATAAAGAAACGAATTAAAAGAAATACATATAATAGATAAGAAGCATCAATAACCAGTTATCATTCAAATCTCATTGCAAGTATGATTCCCATTAGTCAAATAATTCCCGGTATGCAGCATTCCAAAATTTTCTTCAGCAACATCATTACCTGTGTTTTCACTACAGTGAAATGGGCACAGATGACATAATTCTGATCAGAAGTGAAAAGATTATGGATAGATTACAGAACTTTTAGAGCATGTTTGAAGGATATTAAATGATAAGTAATGTACCTTATTTGCTTTTGTTGGATGAATAACATGTACTTGTATAATATGAAAAAAGGAAGGAAAACCAATGATACAGTTTTTCGTCCTTCTTTTCAGTATACATGTGCATGTACCTTCACCTAATCAAAATGAGTCATTCCTTTAAAATGCATTAACTAATGTATCATAATAGGGTGCAATTTCTACAAATTTTATCATACCAACAAGCAGCGAGCCACATTACATCCTAGAGTTCCTGCTCCAAGTAACAGACATTTTGTTTGTGAGATTTTTTCTAAATTTAGCTCCGGTATGAGACGCCATCTCATCAACTTCAGGTTTAAATCGACAGCAGATTCCGCTAACCTAAAACAGATGTAATGATGCAAACTGTAATCATTAACACTTTCAACAACTAAACAATTAGTGTAGTTACAACATGTTTGTAAAACAATATGCCCCCCCCCCTCTTCAGCCGTAGGCTCTCTTTTGACAATAGGCTTTGTCCAAACAAGGACAAAGGTAATGGTTGAGGTCGACTTGTCAATTGTCGAAATTTAAAGGTCTTCTTACAGGGAATATGCATGCTCATGTGAAATATGGAAACTCACATACACTTCAAAAATTATAGTTTTGAATAGCAAAAAAATTACAGATGGGATAAAAACAATATTCTGACTGGCCATGTACACTAAGCTGTGAACCACACATTACTGCTACTGGTGTAGATCTACGTAACAACGTAAATACAAGTACAGAACTTTTCGATAGATTTGAAAACCAAACATGGACACCATAGAGTAATGAGCACCAGGGCACAGCGAGTTGCCAATTTTATGGGCCATTTTTTATCAGAATGGGACTATGGCACAGGGCGCATGGCCTTCCCAAACACTTATTAAGGTCTACAAATCTGGGAAAAAGGAAAAGGGGCAAAGTAAGGGGGATGCCATCAATACTTGTGTAGTAGAGATACAATGTAGTGTGGACATCCCTACTGTCTGCGCAGCTTCACTTCAGAAATCAGAAAATTGTGAATTTTCTTCTTTGTTTGCATTTTTTTGGAGAATAACTTTGATATTGTTTGAGATAGATCTTGATTTTTTGTTACTCATCCAATCACAGAAGTATAATGCTAATCAGTACTTCTATATATTTACAAGAAATCAATTTAGACACGGCATTTTCAATCAATATTATGCCCTGTTCACATGAATGCACATTAAATCTACATGTAATTTGCATTAAATTTGATACGCATTGTCTTAATGCAAATCAGATTTGCATTGCATTCACACTATAAATTCTAATGCACATAAGATTTTGGTAAATTTGCACCAATAGCCATATATTTTCAAATCAGAAAAGGGTAGAATTTATGCAAACTTACTGTATTTCTTATAACTTTTTCCTTTTCGTATGTTAAGACATACCAGCAAGGCTAAACATAGCATGACATTATCATTATGTCATAGTATAATGTTCACTTTAAAAGATAAAACTATGTCATAACACAACGTTCTTTTAGGAAAGTCAATCGGTACAGTGCACATAGTTAATGAAATGACATATTTTGGCTCCTTATTCTATGATTTAAGGTCCAAGGGTGGTTTAAAGTGTCAAGTTGTGGTGTATACATAGCGTAGAATTCAAGTACATCATATATGCATGCACTAGTTTAATGTGAATTAGATTCGATTTGCGTTCACACGTTGTTGGCAACTTTATGCATAGATTCAATCTTAAAAACATCATGGCAAAATCGACATAGAAAATCTCACATCTTAATTGGGTTTCTGGATTTAATTTACTGATGCTTTCACATACATGTATGAGTATCAAACTTATATCAAAAGTTGCGAGAAAAATATAACTATCTTTAGTGGATCTTTCAAAACATTTGGAAAAAAAATTTGGCAAAGTCGTGAATTTCCTATTTCTGAAGTGATCTGCACAGACATCAGTTCCTACGCTTACCTTGTAGGGTCCATACTAGCACTAAGATCTACAACTCTGGGTAGAAGTTTTCCCTTCTCATTCTTTTCCCAACCAACACATTTTGGACATTCTGTAAATAAGAAGAAATATACAGTTTTAGAGAAGAATGTTTCAGATTGTTTTAATAGCTTTAACTAGTCTATGAAAACAATCTGTGACATGATTTGATTAACAGATTGTAATATATTATATAATGTATGTGTACTTTTTCAGCGCAATCAAATTTTAGCACAAACAGGGTGAAATAGGACAAATTGACATACATGTATTAGCGTAACTATATACATGTACGTATTCATGAATTGGCGCACCTGACTTATTTTCAACATTAATCTATAAAAGTTCAATAATTTAGCGTCATCTGAAGTTGAAAAATGTTATGATCGCTGAGCGATATAAGTCCCCTACCGGCGGCATGTATTTATGTCCTGCAACTCTGCCTATGAATTACTCTTCAATTAAACATGAGTTTTAATTAAACTTTAACTGTCTGTGCAGCTCAGTTCTGATGTTTTATCTGCTTTATCGATTCGAAAAAGAGGTCAGGCGTGACGAAAGTTGAACTTGCTCTGTAACTATCCAACACTAAGCTGAGTATCAAATTTTACCTGAATATCACTATTTGTTGCCGAAAAAAGTCTGGAAAACTGACAAAACTGAATGGTGCAAGTCATCAAGGGGCATAACTCCTCGAAAAATAAGTCAAGCGTGACAAAAGTCGAACTTGCCTTGTAACTATCCAAGACTAAGCTGAGTATCAAATTTCACCTGAATATCTCTCTTTGTTGCAGGAAAAAGTCCAGAAAACTGACAAAAATTGAATTTTCCAAGTCATCAAGGGACATACCTCCTCGAAAAATAGGTCAAGCGTGACGAAAGTTAAACTTGCTCTGTAACTATCCAAGACCAAGCTATGTATCAAATTTTCACCTGAATATTTCTATATGTCGCAGACAAAAGTCCGGAAAACTGACAAAAACTGAATTTTCCAAGTCATCAAGGGACATAACTCCTCGAAAAAAGGTTAAGGGTGACGACTGTCAAACTTGCTCTGTAACTATCCAAGACCAAGCTGTGTATCAAATTTCATCTGAATATCTCCATCTGTTGCAGAAAAAAGTTCGGAAAACTGACCAAAACAGAATTTTCCAAGTCATCAAGGGGCATAGCTCCTCGAAAAATAGGTCAAGCGTGACGAAAGTCAAACTTGCTTCGTAACTATCCAAGACCAAGCTGTGTATCAAATTTCATTTGAATATCTCCATCCGTTGCAGAAAAAAGTCCGGAAAACTGACAAAAACTGAATTTTCCAAGTCATCAAGGGGCATAACTCCACGAAAAATAGGTCAAGGGTAACGAAAGTCAAACTTGCTCTGTAACTATCCAAGACCAAGCTGTGTATCAAATTTCATATGAATATCTCCATCCGTTGCAGAAAAAAGTCCAGAAAACTGACAAAAACTGAATTTTCAAAGTCATCAAGGGGCATAACTCCACGAAAAATAGGTTAAGCGTGACGAAAGTCAAACTTGCTCTGTAACTATCCAAGACCAAGCTGTGTATCAAATTTCATCTCAATATCTCCATCCGTTGCAGAAAAAAGTCCGGAAAACTGATATTCGGACAGACGGACAGACGGAGGGACAGACGGACGGACAGACAGACCGAGAGGAAACTAAGAGTCCCCTTCGGCGTTGCCGGTAGGGGACTAATTAGCGCAGTCTTTATAGCACTAACTCCGCTAAAATATGAATCCTGCTAAAATAAGTACACATACATGTACAGTACATTATTTGGAAATGAATTTTTCTAAGCTCAGATTTTATACATGTATATAGTACACTAAGTCTTTGCTAGAAGTGCATGTATCTTATTTTTTCACATGGAAGTTTAACTCTTTTAAGATTCTGACATCTGGTGAGCACAATAATAAAGGATGTTGAAAGGAACCTGAGGATGCTGAGCTAGACTAGCATAATACATTTTTTTTTCTTTTTTAACTCTGTATGTCTCAAGTCATACACCTGTCACCTGTTGCTTAACACAATTTGAATGGGAGTTACTTTAGAACTGAGAGCATACATGTATATTCATGTCTCGAGGAAACCAAGGTGTTATCTAAGTAGTTAATGAAATGAGCCATTTGTTAACCAACATTACCTTGTAAATCTCTGACGTTTGACATCCGTACAGACATTAACAGACTATGTGATACATCTCTCACTCCGTCTTTACTACGATCACGTAAACACAACACGTCTATATTCTGTAGATGGGCACAGTGGTAGCCAATCAGCATCAGGTAGTTTCGGAGAGGCCAGCCTGGATGGACATCTAATGTACATGGGTCGGCAAAGCCAAAATATACCTGGAAAAGTTTATGTTTGTTATACAATGTAGTTTTTATTTCATCAAAGGAAATAATAAAAAGACATAAGATATGTGTAAAGCAATAGTATACCACGTAAAGGTATGTTAAAAGCATGATACATGTAAACCAGCATATCATTATTTGGTTGCAAGACATGCATATAGATGTAAGCTTCAACAGAAACTGATATCTCAGGTCTTCATGTTCAAATTCTGATGAGTATTATATACATGTACATGTACAAAATGCCTTTTCTTAATTTTTTAAATTTCAAATTTTTAAAACTTGTAGAACAAAAGACAAAAATCTTGTTCTTTGTGTTAGGAAAGTAAGTGTTAAAAATGTACCTTTGAATTTTCTACGTTAACTTGACTAAAGCTGCTCAAGCTATCGACTTTGAAGCCCTCCGCTGAAAGTACAACAAGGAAATAACCCGTATATTGTCCCTGACTGGTCTGGAATCTATCATACTCTGTAAGGAAATCTTTCGTCTGTAACAAGAAAAGTGGCTCTTTCACTCCTTTTATTATGACGCCATTTCCAAAGTGAGTTACAATACATGTAGTTGAAATACAATCGTTTGTAATATTTATATAATATAAGATGCAATGATTCCAAAAACTGAGCAAATACAGTCTGTTTACATCATTATATTGAGTCACATTAAAACTATGCAATTCTAAATAGTTTTTACATGTATATTTCATGTGTGCATGTTTTTAGCACAATCAAACTTTGTACATGGAACTCTGATTATGTAGCCTAATAATAAATTATAGAGTACATTGCATGCCTTGTTTTCTATATAGATTTCAATACAAATAAGACTTTTGTAAGACACATATCTAATTACAATGATATATACACTAACCTGTTGACTATTCCATGAATTACCCAGGGAAACTGGAGGTGAGTTCAGTGTAAATTCCTCTGCTGGGCACAGACATGGAAATGCACACCAGTAATAGTATACGTACTTTTTTAGGTCCTAAAAAGCATAAGCAGGCATGATTCTACTGAACAACAAGAAAAATCTGAAGGAGATAGAAAAAGAAGATTATTTAATTACCATGAAAAAAGCGGGAATTGTATAGGTTAAGTATACATGTATGTAGAGTTCTTAAAAAAACACAGGATGTGGAATTCCACTTTATTTTTTAATTTTAAATTATTTAAATAAGAATTCTGTTTAATGCAAGCATCAAAATGTATCCTACCAGCATTGAAATGTTTATTAATCCTTCAAAATAATTCAATCGTACAAAATACAAACTGGCTCTGTAACTATCCAAGCCCAAACTATGTATCAAACTTCATCTCAATATCTTAATCAATTGCAGAAAAAAAGTCGAGAAAACTGAATAACTCCTCCAAAAAAATTCAACAATGACAAAATAAAAATTGCTCTGTATTTGTCCATGACCAAGCTATGAATCCAATTTTATATATCGAGGACTCCACTTAATCTGATACCTGATAATCTGATACTCTTCTTAATCTGATATGATTTCAGAACACAAAACCATTTCCAATATAATCAATATAAATTTACTCCTCTTAATCTGATAGAAATTATCAAATTCTTAGAAACTCCTCTTTATCTGATAGGATTTTCCGTCAACTATGATATTTTTCCTATGATATTTACGTCATTTCAATGAATAATCATATAAAAATCCTTGAAATTGATATTTCACCATTTAAAACTATCCAAAATGGCTTGAAAGTATTTATATCATTCAATTAATGCATATAACACAGTCTGAGATACATTCTAGTACAATTAAGAGGATTATTTTATTATATTTCCATGAAATTTCAAACTCCTGATAATCTGATACTCCTGTTAATCTGATAATGATCTTCCGACAAATTGACTATCAGATTAACAGGAGTCCTCTGTATCTCTATATCTTGCAGTATTTGAACTTTGAAGGTCACCAAGGGGCATAACTCATCCATATACAGCTCTTGAGGTTTCATCTTTCACAAATTTATACCCTGTGACAAGAATGTTTTTGGTCATTTGAGCTACAGAATAACAAGTTTGACTGTCAAGGTCTGAAGAAGAAAGCAGGTTAATTACTTCCATTGGAGCTTACTTTTTTGTTTACTTACAGCAAAAGTAAGAAGAGAAAATTGTGACAAGAGGCCCGGATTGGTCCATGCTGCTCCACTTGTGATGTCCTGCCATATCTATCAAAGTTTATATGTACATGTTCCTAATAAGAGTTTTCATAAGTATGGTAATAATGTACAAGAGTGACATTTTGCATATTTTCTGTATTTCATCTCTATTGAATTCAAATGTCGTCATTATTCTGAACTTAATAATATTATTTAATATGTTAAATTAAATTAAACTTTATTTATTTTACAACGTTTAACAAACAAGTTAATATGTTTTCCAAATGAAGATCTTATACATGATCGTTGTCTCCATGTTGTCATATATCAATTCTAAGCATACTCTCTTTTTCCATTCTAATCATTTTGATAAGAAAATACTTACATGTAAATTACCCTAAACATGCTAAATACTAATCTCTTACACAGAGGTCACTCCGCTTAACTCTTTGCTTTTCCCTTCTGTTGTTGTCTCAGTGTAAAGGTTTGTACAGAGCATGACAGTTTTACCAAAAATAGACCAAATATTTAAAAATAAAAAAAACACCTCAGACACGTAAACACCACTCTGACAAGGACATCTTTTAGTATTTTTAGTAGTACAGAGAACATAGAGAAGTATATGTCGGCAGACCCTCGGTCCTAGTGAGGCTCGAGCCAGCAACCTTACGGTAACTTGCCTGACGCCCTTACCACTAGACCATGGCGCCGACAAAATAAACCAAATATTTGTTAGGACGATCTTTGAATCAACATATGATAAATAATCTTCATAATATCAGAAGGGAAAGGGGCGACCTAGCAGTCGTCCTTTGTGTATGAGATTGGCTAGATTCCTGTGTAATAATACAATACCTGATGGCCAAGCTGATTGATGAACTGTTTTTTATCAAGCTCTTTGAACTGGTCAATAGTGTTTGTGTTCCGAAGGATTCCACACATTGGAAAACATCTTTGAGGAATCTTGGACTCCCTAAAAGATTTCCATTTTACATCGATCATTCTTTAATTGTGTTACGTACATTTTATCTTATATCAAATTGCAACATTTTTATCATGGCATTTTCATATTAATATTGAGACTACAGTCTACAGAGGAAACCTGTTGATCTGAAAATCAATCTGTCGGAAGATCATTATCAGATTAACAGAAGTATCAGATTATCAGGAGTTTGAAATTCCATGGAAATACAATAAAATAGCTAGTCCTCGTAATTGAACTAGAACTGTATCTCAGATTGTTTTATAAGCATTATAATTAAATTATGTAAATGATACTTTCAAGCCCTTTTGGATAGATTGAAAGCTGGGTAAATTAGTTTAAATTATCAATTTCGAGGATTTTGTTAAGAGTAGTTTTTCACAATTTTTGATAATTTGTATCAGAATAAATTGTGTAAATTTACACTGATTGCATAGGAAATGGTTTTATGTTCTGTAATCATATCAGATTAAAAGCAGGGGTTTTTTTATTATGGGGAAGGTGCCTGTGCCTGTCCCATTTGGGAAAATTTGCGACATTTTGCTGAAATTGGGAAAATTATATACAAATTCTCACCACAGTATAACCCTAAAGTATCATTTATTAACAGTGCTAATCCATTGATTTGCTAATGAACGGAACAAGGGATGAATGAAAAACTTCAAGGTGCACTTAGAAATTGGACATTTTGTGCTGACTTCCAGGTTTTGAGTCTTATTTGAGGTTAATTTTCATAATTCCTCTTTGGGAATTTCAGAGTGATTTTTGGGGAAAAATAGAGGAAATTTGGCATTGTGAAGGGGCCGACACAAATTTTAACAATTTTGTTTAAAAATCAGAATATTTTCTGCACCGCTTAGTCTTTGATAGAGTCTGTCTTTCTTAGTACATGAATTGATTTTGAAAGTTAAGAATTCATAGTTACAGAAGTATAAATAAAATGTAAAAAAAAAAAAAAATACATTTACAAAGTCAGGAACTAAATACTAATAGTATATAGACCACTTAAATGGGAGGAGGGGGCTGATGACTACCCCCCCCCCCCCCCTAAATCAAACACAGTCAGTTAAATACAGTGGAGTGGCAATATCAAATGTGGTTTGAAATTAGAGAAAAACGTCTTAAATAAAAACTTACAGATCAAATGCAGAATATTCAATGGTTAACCTGCAGGGCATTCCTGGTAGATCACCTGTTATTGGAAAATATGTAAATATTTATCAATCAAGAAATAGTCAAACATCTTCAGAAAATTCTGGGGGAACACCAAGACTACGTCAACGAGCTCACTCCTGCTTATACAAATTCTTGCAGGCCAGTCGGCGCCGTGGTCTAGCGGATAGGGCGTCAGACTTTTAATCGTAAATACTTGCAGGCCAATTCGATAATTGATTTGGCTGAAATTTAATTTAACTCCATTCTCGATTGAAATACTACAAAAGGAATTTATTTTACATGGTTCATTGTTCCTTATAAAACGTCAAAATATTTCGTTTCCATGTTTTCTAGGGTGACCATATTTCACCGTTTTTGTTGGTAAGTATCCTACCGTCTGCGCGGCTCACTTTGGAAACTGGATCAACACGATTTTGACTTCTTATTATCGTGCAAAAATTTAAATGAAATTGATACCATCCAATAGATCTCGCTTAGTCGTAAATTTTGGTATATTAGTTATAGGATAGTCAAAGTACGCAATAAAACTTTATAGACAACAATGGACAAAACAAGTTTTAGATGGGCCATTTCCCATGCTAATTTTTTCCATGATGTCGTGACACTCTCCATATATAGGCTCAATGTTAAACTCGGCGACGTCACGCTGAAATTTAACAGTGAAAATGCCCCATCTAAAATTCATTTTGCCTGTATAATATGATTGCATAAACCCTCGACCATGTAACATATACCAAAATTTATGACTAAGCGAGATTTATTCAATGATATATGGATTTTATTTTAATTTTCGCATGACAAATTTAACAAAATTGCGTTGATCCAGTTTCCGAAGTGAGCCGCGCGGACAGTAGTTATAAGATGCACAAAACGGACAAAGTTGTGATTTTCCACTCAGGAAACCTAATTTGTCACCACTATCTAGGAAATGATGCCAAATAAAATGTTTTCTTACACTGGTTTTTATAAAACTTTCGGATGTTATCTGTTTATGTCTAAAATTAGGTGTTTTCATGAAATTTTCCTCATTTCGTGGTATTTTCTGGTCAAAATTAGTGCAGGCGATGTAGCAATTTATCAAAACATGACTGCTACGGTCATATTTGATAGGCTACAGAAAAACAAACTAGACAAATATTTCCGATAACCAATGAGAAGCAATTATAACCATGAAAACATGACTGCTACGGTCATATATAATTTGATAGTCTATAGAAAAACAAACTAGACAAAATTATCTCCGATAAGCAATGAGAAGCAATAAACTATGAAACGGCGAAATATGGTCACCGGTGAAATATGGTCCCTCACTCTACATGTTTGTAGTGTATAAATGTATCGTCGATAATTCAGTGGTCAGTTCATGTCAAATGTTGAAATTATTACCATTGTTATAAAATCCCTGGATTCTTTTTTCACTGTCATCCAGACCATAATGGTCCAGTTTATTTTCTGAAAGCCTGTGCCAAAATCCTGGATCTAGAAAACTGCTGAAAGGGAGAAACTGCAACTTGGACATTGCGAAAGTGGGCAGGTACGTCTATGTCTGACTGATTCTAAAATGTGGACTGAAAACGGAATGTGCGGGAAATGATTTGTCGTGATAAGTTCCTAAACTTTTGAAGATTGATGGTTAACTATGATTATGAATAATAAATTCCTGACATATAGATGGAAAACATACTTTCAAACTAACTCTCTATATATCTTAAACGATATTTAGAATCCGCGAGTAGAATTTTAAGGTACACGATTTCGCCATATTAGTACATTTTCTGAAAGCGAAAGTAGAAAGCGCGGACGTTGTGAATCATTCTCAGAATTTGGAATTTGAATTTGATTTCTAATTGGTTCAAGAATGTTATGGCAATGAGTAATTGGTTATCGTTAAAACTGTATTGTTATTCATAGTATTTCAGACTCCTAATGAGGGATAAATTAACGTTAACTGTAAGAATTTTGCAAACAAATAATCTTTACCTATTTGATATTATTCTGTCATTTACTGATAATTAATGCATGACTGTGATATAAAGCTAGGACTACTGTAAGAACTAGTGTGAATTTTCATTCATGAAGAATGACTTTATGGTATCTATGTGCTTGTAAATATATACTATACTGGTGTTGGAACAGTTTCCATACAAATTTGAAGGTTTTTCTGTGAATTGAAAACCTCGATCCTCTGTGTCTTGTGGTAAATTTAAAAATTTCTCCTGAATAATGCTTAACTCCCACAGACTCTCATGTAGAAAGAATATGAAAAATCGATCAAGAAATATGGATTCTAGACTGATTTTATGACCCTTTATTTTGGCCGTTTTTCCCAATTAATTTACAATTAATTGTCATACCACTTTCCGGACACCTAAATTTAAAGCTGTCAGTCAATCTCAATGATCAATTTCAGGCCGGACTAGATGAATTTCAGATGTTGTTTTCTCCAATATTTTCTACAAATGACCGTGTAAAAATAATGTTGGAAATAGAACCGAAACTTCTCAAGTCACATACAGATTAAAAAAGTATTGAGCTTAATCATCGGCAACTAATCCCCTGATGCGCGATATTAAACTCATGACTCAGGGCAGAATTAACTGCCAGAAAGGAGTGAAAAGGTGGTGTGATAAAGCAACGAAGATGCAAAATTTGTTTATATGATTCATGATTTGAATTCTCCATTTTAAAATTTACAAAATTTTGAAAATAAGTTCCTTCAAAAAGTACTTGAAAAGGATGACTGTCTGGAAACTTTTACTCAGTCTGGAAAATGTTCTGACACCATGAGTATACTACTACTTAATATATATACAGGGACAAGTACATGTATTATCAATTATACAGTGTTTTACAGGGGGGATACAGAAATATATTGGGTCGATGAAAAAAGTTGTATTGGGCGAGGCGACCCAGTATATTTTTGTATCCCCCCTGTAAAACACTGTATAACGAATTTATCCCACCGATGGCTTTTGGCTTGAGTATGTAATGTCAACATATTATTGTATTTCAAAGCATTTCGGTGACGTCAATATCATAAAGCATCTTAGTGGAAGCAGGATATTAAAATAATATCATGTCAGTAAAATGATACAACATATTATTCGGTTCTTCTTGACCAATCAGATTGCAAGAAATTTGCCAGAGGTGGCATAAGTAAAAATTATCAAGCATAATTTGTTTATGAATGAAATTCCAAACTCCTATGCTATATACATATTAAGATGATTAATATTATATTCTAACATGACTTGAGATTTTCTCCCTATATGTACTATAGAACTCGCCTGGTGTAAAATCTCCATCAAACTTACGTGCCATAGAACTCATGCAGAATAATATTAGAATTGAAATAACAACTAGCTAGCTGTGATTTGTTGTCCAGTAATTCCCCTCATCGCATGAACCAATCAAAATATTTGATAATTTGATTGGTTCATGTGACTTGGGGAATTACTGGACAACAAACCACAGCTAGCTAGTTGTTATTTCTTAATTAAATCAGTCTGGATATGCATGCAAATTAGCTGATAAGAATCAACAAAAGATCGTATATTGACTAGAAAATGAGAATTTTTTATTCATTTTATTGAATTTTTCATAAGGTGTCAAATTGGGAAAAAAGTGTCAATAAACTGATAAATTGGGAAAACAAGATACTATTTTGCATTGGGACTGGTGTCCAATATGGGCCTTAAAATTAGGCTGATCGAGAGCCCTGCATTTTGATAAGAGATATATTGTGACAAGACTAATATTACAGTTTCCACCACTTTTATTTAGTCAGACACTTAGTGGCTCAATAATGGAAGGAGAAAAAAATGATGCAATGAGAGCCAAACTTAGAAAGTAAAATTCATGTATGCTGCAACATCATATTAGGAATTGAGCTTAGTGTGACTCAAATAAGCAAATTGAATCTATATGTCTGTAAATTTCACACAAATTTTAAATAAGCCACAACTATGAGACACCTTTGTGTCAAATCTGTTATCCACTTTGATGTTTTTACATCTATCAAATTCAGCTTTATTTGGAATGGTTCCTTATAGATGTGACCCCAAATTGACTAGAAAATATAGACTCTGACACCACCTCTCCCATCCCCATTTCCTTAAGATTTATTCTTCTCACCCAGTTCTTCCTTCATCTCATTATACATATGTGTAAGCTTATTTTGGCTTTATTCAAGTGTGCAATTTATGAAAGCTCCATTAAACAGCACCTTTGTATAGAAATGGAGTCCAGTAGGACTTGAACAAGCGATCTATATGTTGTAACTGTTGTCAGCTTTAAATCTGAAATTTTCGCGTGGGCGTAATTTTCACGTTTTTCATGAGTAGATTGATTTCGCGAAAATTCCCCCATTCAAAAATATACCCTCTGCATTCTTACAGTGGGAAAGACATTTTAATCGCGAAAATTTCCCCCACGCAGAAAGTCTTGATGTAATAATGGCAAAATTTCGCCCCGTGAAAATAACCACATTAACAGTAGTTTTTAAAATAATCAATTCTGCACTAATTAATTAAGCTTATAGGGATGTCCCACCAGCAAAAGTAAAGCAACTGAGATGTACTACAAGTATCATGTATGAGCTTGTACATCATGATCACATATTATACAAATGACATAGAGAGCTATATTAAGATAATAATTTTGATTAACTTCACAATTTTAATTTCTCCATTTCAGGCATTGTGCATTCACCACCAATGAAATGAGCAGGAAATTTGATTGGCGCTACACTTTATTTGGGTTGCCTGAATAGGACTCTTGGTATCATGCAGTAACAATTACATGAATGGCAGTGAAGTTAACTTTGGAAACTTGAACACGGAATTCATCAGTGAAGTCTAGAGACTATATTTCATGCCCTAAGATGAGGATATTCATTTTCATTTTCATCATATTTTTAACAAAACTTACAACATCCAATGATATCGTTGGATTTAATGATATCGATCGCGCGAGATATGAAGATGGGAAAATTCAATTCAGTTTAATGGAAAAGCAGTCTCTTGTACCTAGATATGGCACTTGCTGGAAAGGGGCTATCAAAGCGTTAGTTGATGGGTGTAAAGCTCTTACGGACGATGTTCAAAGTCGTTTAGCACTAGCTTATCTCAACTGCTTCTTAGAAGTCCAAGGTCGACCAACACATGAGTGCGACGAGACAATGAGTTTTAAAGAATGCGTTTTCTTCTTGGATGATGCCGATAGAGGATCTCTCACGACTTTCTTCACACACACTCAAAATATCTGCTATTTCTTAGAATCTCAAATGTGGCATGATGAGACAGAAACGACAATCAATAGACTGGCAAAAAATTCTGAGAGTGTTGCTGATCAATTGGAGACAGCCAGCGAATTGCAGTCCAAAATTATCGAAAAACAAGGAGAAAGTCTGCAAAATCAGCATCGCATTCTTGCAACTGCTAATAATCTAAGCGACTCAATCTCAGAATCATCTATAAACCTTCAATCTCTATCGTCAGATTTGAAGAAAACATCAGAGCAGCAGAAACTTTTAGTTAAACTACAGACTATGGTGCTAGGAGAAATCTCCGGCTTTTATTCCATCGTTTACTATGTTCTTGCCATGATTGTAGCCTACATTGTGACGTCAACCGCTCGGACATCAGGTGCTAGACTTTGGTTGTTTGCCATTATAACCGTTAACATAGCCATTGAATGGTTGTTACTTTCTAAGAATATGGCAGAGTGGTTAAGCATTTTTGGACAAGATGCTAGGGACAACTGGGATGTAAGTTTGAATTAATGACATCATCATTCATATTCTAATTGATATTTGAGCCCAATTAAATTAATTACAATAATATTCTTTTTGCAATGAATTTGCTTGCTGAAAAGAAAAGATATTTATGGCTACTAATATAAAGTTATCAGTGGCGGATCCAGCACCCCCTTTGCTGCATGTCAAAGAGCGAAATTTGCCAATTTTAATTGAAAATGGGCCAAACTATACCTGTTTTTGAAAAATTTTGGGTCAATGCCAGGGGGTGGACATCCCCTTCCTTCCCTCCCCTTCCCTCCCTTGAATCTGCTACTGGTTATGGAGTGGTCCCAAGAGACGTACATGTATTTATAGTTCTTTCATTGTTTTAGGAAAAGATCATTTAGGTCCTTTCACGTGGGCGTTAGTTCTTGGGAAATAGTGGTGTTACTTGATGGAACAATAGAAAGACCATGTTACATCGTTTCTTTCATCAATGATAAATTGTATACTAATTATATCATGTACATTGTATATATGGAAGAAACAACCAGACTGATATTAAATGATTATATGCATGTAGATAATTTTGACACAGAACATCCATAATATTTATTGTTTACAGGAGATGTTATATGAGCACCAATGGCTGTGCAGGAAGATTTGTGCTGTCGTATGTCTCGTTGTCATTGGATACACAGCCTACCGTTACAGTGACGTAAACTGGATCAACAACAAGTTGCTTCTGGAAATTCGACAACAAAATTCTGATTTACGTCATTTACTTCAAGGTTTAAGAAGATTTGGAATTTTCTTTATTCGATTTGTAATGTTAGACCTAATTTAGATTAAACCTTGGAATAAATTTTACGTTACTGTCAACATGGTTACTTTAGCAGAGGGGGGGGGGAATTTTTTCGAAATGACCATTGCAACGCTTGTAATTTTGGGGAAATTTGAAGTTTACGCTGTACTGGTTGTATATTTCATGTGGGGATATTTTTTTCGATCGTTATAAATTCTTGAAAAACATGAAAATTACCCCCATGTGAAAATTAGTTGAAAATATTTACATGTATGTTACAATGAATTCAATTTTTCAACACAGTTAGTACAGCCAAGATTTTTTTTTAAATACTGAAAATAGTAATACAGCATCTTGTGTTCATGTATGTATCTTCTTTGATAATTTTACTTTTATTTTTTTCAAGGGCATAATATACAACTACCAACACCAGATAGCAGTCCAGAATCAATACGCTATGTTGTCAGACCAGTTGCCATGGATATACCTGGTCCTTTGCCTGCTCAACAACCATTGAACAACACAACCTCATTAGCTGCTGACAGTAATAGAAATATTAATCATTTATTTGTTAATATAACAACCATTCTGATTGGTTCAAAATTTTATGATATACATAAATTCTTATGCACTCTGTAACATGCATTCTTATTGGTTGAGCAATGAAAAAACTGCAAGGGGATTAGCATTCACTGCAGTTTTTGCTATGAAGTCATGTTTTCCTTTGGAAAGACGTTACTAAAAGAGCAGTTGTTTTCTAGCTCAATAGCTGACCAAATCATTAAAATATGGTTGCCATACTGATGTTTTCCAAAAACTGACAGGGTATTAAATAGTGATGAACCAATTGTTGCCGACAATCGATTGTCCATCGCTAAAAGTCTTTCGATTCCGATTATCAATTTCAATTTCTTACAATCAATTGTCACTGAAAGGAGTGTGTTTTGTGCTCAGGAATTCATTTTCTCTTTTTCAATTTAACATATGCCATTACTTGTTGGTTTACCTGTAAACAGGCAGACAATTTGAAATTGAATGTTTTATATTTTGTTTCAGCAAATTTTCTAAATTTCATGCAGAAAAATGCAAACTTTTTTTGTTGCAATTTGCATGGAATACTGTTCTCCGATTTGAATGGATAATCGATCGGTTTACCCTAAGGCTTTCTGATTGTGAATATGTTCCAATTATCAATTTCTAACTAAAAGTCTTCCGATGTACAATACTAGTATCGAAGAATCCCCTGTCAGGATTATCTCTTTTACCACTTGGCAATACTCAATTTCTGACAGCGGATTCACTGATACACATTAGTATTTGTAAAACTCATCTAAGGTAACCCTATAAATGGAATCATGTCTATAATGCTTTGATGGTAAATGTCTATGATTTTAAATTTTTTAATTTCAGGTACAGGATATGAATCCAATCTTGATATAGATTCCAGCACCTCTCATGGAGCAAGTAAAAATTCTGTCGCATCGTTACCCACGCACGGCAGTTTTCAACCTTCGCAAAGAGGAAAAGACGATTCTGACTCGGACTCCGATAATTTCATCACTCCTCAGTCAACTTTAGAAAGTGATTTTCTATGAACGGTGATCTCCATCGAAGCTCAACTCCAATGTCCATGTTAGAACTGAAAAGCAGGATTTCCACATGGACAAAAACGGGCAAACATGGTCATTTATCAAATGGTATGTATGGATATATATTTGTTTATTGCTGAGTATTAGCACAACCAAAATACTTTGTTTGCTTCAATAAACCATTTTCCAATCTTACTATTGAGCTCAAAATGTTTGCGTCACCATCTTTTGGCATTGTTTTTTATTATGACATCAGTGTTAAAGAAATGATTCTATAATTGTGACTTAACAATGAAGAAGAGCGCAAAAAGTTCCTACCTGGAACATTTTTTCGAAATTTCATCAGCCATTATAAATTTCAGGAAGCGGTCTACTTGATAGCAACTCAAATCCTTGCATCCCATTTTTATAGTATATGTATATTTGACACTAAATGTATGTACATGTATTGCAACCTTCACTTTCTGACCTCTGATTTTGAAAATTGATGTTGTCCATCCTCTCCAAATAGCGAACCTTTGTAGATTCTTGTCTTCTACATTGTGGTATCCCAACTAGAAATGGCAGACATACATTATAAAGTGATGCCTTTGTCTGTCCATCAGTCTGTCCATTTGTCCTGCTCCTAGGGAAATCAATATTTTTATGTTTCCAGACAATGAAAGGAAAGCGGTTTCAGAAAATAAATTCATTTTTTTCATATAGCTTTTACTACCAGAAATACAGGTACTAGGAACAAATGTGGGTTACATTGTCTCCTTTCTTTTCAGAGTTTTGTCCCTTTGAAAGTTTGAATGTTAGGCAAAAAAATTTTGAAAAGCTTACGAATTGTTCTATGTTCACATGCAGAATTTGCCGAGTTCATGCAGTTAGAATTTCTTACATTTTGTAGACTTCAAAAGGATTTTATAATTATTGAAAATAGGAATCATTAGGACATAAATATTAAAAAGAATTAAATTCTGTATTTCTTATTCTTAACTTATCCAATGTACAAATGATGAAGATCTCGCTGATGTCTCGTCCATTCAAACAGTATCTCAATAATCATCGAAAGTGTCTTGATACTTTTGATGATGCAAATAAACTTTAAATTTAAGGTCATTTTATTGTATATATAGGTAAATATACTGTAATTCCGTCTTTTCGATTTTACAGGCCTACATTCAATTTGTGCAGGTATCTGACGTAAAAGCATTGTGACGTCATTAATTTCCTTTGAAAACGTCATATATGTAACCCTGTTTCCCTGAATTTCATGCTGGTTTCCATAGAATTTGATGACGTCACAATGCATTGACGTCAGATACCTGCACAAATGGGAAGTAACTAGCTATTTCGAAAAGACCGAATTCTATTTATAAATAATGCATATAATATTGATTTGTACAACAGATACCTTAATTTCCCTTTGTTGTTTTCAGGACTGGTAACAAGCACAAGTACTTTCTCAGAATTGTCCGGCAGGAGGAGTCGTACTTCTTACAATTCAAACTACAATCTACGATCTAATCTTTCCAATCGTGAAGCTTCACCAGCCGGTAGTAATGTGAGCAGAGCTAGAAGGAAGCCCAACAAGACTGTGAAGAAAGCTAGTATTAGCCCTACAGCAAAATGAAGCATTTTTAGATAATTGATGATGAAGGACATATTTTTTTTTAATCAAATTATTAACTTATGCAATACATGATATTTGTTTATTTTGGTTTTTACTGCTCACTTTTCTTTAAATCATGATGAAAATGTTACAGTAGATTGAAATATTTCTTAAAGAGGGAAGAGATGATAACAAATCAAAACACATACCCTCAAATACACAAATTTTCGGCCCCTTGGCCTTTATCAAGTGTAAACGACGATCTATAACAATTCTAAGTAAAATCCATCCTTGCTTCTCTGGTGTTCATTGCAAATGTTTATCTTAGTCCATGACGTCATAATATTCACGGCACATGCATGCATTTTGCATTACCCGTGAAAAGTTACAAAGTCTTTGTAATAATGAACGATCTAAATCGATCTAGAGGGAGGGGGCATTAGACTGGGCATACAATTTTTTTTGCCTTACATGAATAACAAGAGTACTCTTGATGGAAAAAAAAAACAAAAAATAAAAACCCTACCTACCTTGCCACTTTTTTTAGACCCAATTATCTGAGAAACATAGAATTAATTTTACATGGCCTAATTTTATGTGTTCAAATTATTCATCATTAATTATGTTTGTTTTGTAGAATAGCAATTTAGAATTAAATACAATACATACATGTATGATTCAAGTAAACTATGATAGAGGAAATGGTGCTACTTATTAATCTGATTGATTTTTTAAGTCATTGAAATCAACTTAGTGCTATTTTAATGGAGACAAAGAAGGATAACTCTTATTTTCTGTAAACAGTGTTTTTTTTTTAAAGGAAAAGTTGGATTAAGTAGAAATATTGTAGCTACAGGCACCTGTAAATTTTATTTGATTTTTTTTTATGCCCCCGTAATTGAAGATTCGAGGGTATATAGTTTTTGGTCTGTCCGTCTGTTTGTATGTTTGTCCGCAAAAACTTTAACCTTGGGCATAACTTTTGAATGGTAAGTGATAAGGCTTTCATATTTCACATGTGAATTCCTTGTGACAAGACCTTTCCATGGATACCAAAATTTTTGACCTTGTGACCTTGACCTTGGAGTTAGACCTACTTTTGAAAAACTTTAACCTTGGGCATAACTTTTGATTGGTAAGTGATAGGGCTTTCATATTTCACATGTATATTCCTTGTGACAAGACCTTTCCATGGATACCAAAATTTTTGACCTTGTGTCCTTGACCTTGGAGTCTGACCTACTTTTGAAAAACTTTAACCTTGGGCATAACTTTTGAATGGTGAGTGATAGGGCTTTCATATTTCACATGTATATTCCTTGTGACAAGACCTTTCCATGGATACCAAAATTTTTGACCTTGTGACCTTGACCTTGGAGTTTGACCTACTTTTGAAAAACTTTAACCTTGGGCATAACTTTTGAATGGTAAGTGATAGGGCTTTCATATTTCACATGTGTATTCTTGTGACAAGACCTTTCCATGGATACCAAAATTATTGACCTTGTGACCTTGACCTTAGAGTTTGACCTACATTTGAAAAACTTTAACCTTGGGCATAACTTTTGAATGGTAAGTGATAGGGCTTTCATATTTCACATGTGTATTCCTTGTGACAAAACCTTTCGACGGATACCAACATTTTTGACCTTGTGACCTTCACCTTTGAGTTTGACCTACTTTTGAAAAACTTTAACCTTGGGCATAACTTTTGAATGGTAACTGATAGGGCTTTCATATTTTCACATATGAAATCCATGTGGCAAGACGTTTGCAAGGACACTAAAGGACCAGAGCCACGAACGGCAAAATCGGCCTAATTTGCCACAAGGTTCATCTTTCATATTTTGATAATACCATATTTCAGCAATTCAGAACTGGCCAACTTTGTGATTTACGGCCTTGTTGAAGCAAAAATTTTTATGTGAATTGAGGGTATGGTATATTATTTGCGACGTCATTTGACGTCATTTTCACATATGACGTCGCATAATGTCAGGACAAGTACCATGAATTACTAAGTATTAGAAATGATAAGAGATATTTCTACATTGAGAAAATGTGTGAAATATTAATTTAAAGGAAACATATTTTGAAAATTTCTATAAATACAATATGTGTACAATCTATTATGTACAATCCGTGTTTGTTTTGCCTTTGCTCGAAATCACAGGCTGAAAATGTTCGTCCTGGAACTACAGTATGCATGTCTTCAATGTAATACTTTTACTTTTTGTATTCGTTTAAATTGCGTAAGATGTAAGCTGCATCGATCCACAAGAAATTGATGTCATTATTTATGATTATATGGAAAAAAAAAACAAAGAAAGACTTCATGTTTACCATCTTCATGAATCACGGATCCGATACGTTCAAACTGTCCTAGAAGAGTGTTCGGCTGTATCAGATCAGACAAAGGAATACCATGTATGCTTCTTCATTTTTTCCGAAAATTTCTGAAATACCGTTAAATTCAAAGATTTTCTCGTAATAAAGTTGTCAGAATATCTCCAATCAAAAGTGAATACCCCTGTACAACATCAAAACACGGTTCTATATCTGCTGCAGATCTAGATAATTAAAGCATCCACTTAATTTTGCCGTAGATACACCACTGATGTGACACAATTTGACATCTATAAGTACTTCAAATTTGTTCCTATAAACTAGTAGGCTCAAATTACACGTATCAGTTTTGATCCAATTTCGCGGTCAGTTGCTGGACTAGACAGAGATAGTGAAAACCCCTTCCGTACACTTCGGTGCATATGAGTCAATGACTCAATATAAATAAGTACAGATAAAACTCGAGCTGAAAAAATGATAAAAATAATGTCTTAATTCATTGCATGATTTTCGTTCTTAAATCAGTGTGTAATACCAATTTGCAGAGGTTGAGGCGGATACAGGAATTAGGGGGCGGGATATTTCTAACATAAAAGCGAAGGGTCCCATTCGGGTCAATGGTAGCGGACTTTGAACATAGAGAAAAAAAAAACGATGGTTGCATTTTGAATATTTCGTATTTTAAATTACTTTTCATGCTCCCGTTCTTATCATGACATATATAATTATTGATTAGAGAAATACGTGTGACTCTTCTCACATGTATGTGCTAGTACTAGTGTAAGTGTTGGGCAATCGGATGTTAAATCATAATCGATAAGCGGAAATAATCGGATGGGCATAACCCATTATTACTATAATCGGAAAATTTAAAACATTTTTTTTCTTCATTTTGCAACCAACAATGAATTGAAATAAACACCAAATCATTATTTCTTTGAATAAAATTGTTTTATTGAGTAAAGCACTTTCGATCACAACTACTATGGATACCCTATCAATTCGTTCAAGCTTCTTTTTCTTGAATACCATGCAACAGAAAATGTCATACACTAGTATGTACTTTGAAGTACAGGGGAAAAAATAGTAGTATAAAAGGGAAATGCACGAATTTATCAAAACCAAGATACTAAATCGGACAATCCGGTAATCAGCGATGTCGGCGACAATCGCGTTTGATTTTCAACATCGATTAGTAATGTTCATCGCTGGCCATTCAACGACCGACAATCGATCGTCAGCGATAATCGTTCCATAACTAAACTAGAATCCGTTGCCATGACTCCCATTCTGATACATTTTTAGTGTCATTTTGTGTGAAGAGAGAACATTTTTCAAAGAGGTGTAGATCTATTTACTCCGATTAATCGATTCTCAGAGATAGAATCGATAGTCGGCGAGTTGGATATTTTAGAGACGATAGCGACGATGGCTGCTACTATCGTTACAATAATACAGCGTGTATTAATGTGATCAAGATAGAGATCGAAGTATGGAATACGAATACATGTACGTAATGATTCGCGCTTAGAGGAATGAAAACTTAGGTACGTTACACGAATAAGAAAACCACTGATCCAAATCTGCCACAACAGTACCATGAATGTGACAAAACGATGTCATAGATGCACAACATTATTAATTTCTGGATCGATGGACTGTAGCAAAGATGATTAATGTTCGAATGTTATGAATTGCAGCGTTCGCGTACTTTTTAAGAATCAAAATTTTTTTCTCACATTTTTGCAATATCGGATGATTGGCGAATCTAAAGGGAGGGATGAGGCCAGGGCGAGAAGGGGAGCATGTTCTAGACTCTCCCCTTTTTGCGGTCAACATTTTTAAATGATGTGATTTTTGTTTTCAGAACTTGATGATAAAGCTTTTATAACAGTACGGTGTCCTTGAAAATTAATTAATTTTACAAAATCTTTAAATGCAAAATCTTTCTTTTCATATGAAAGTTTACGTTCTCATTTGTATAAATTCAAATTTTCAGGCGAATCTAACGCATACATTCACTGCTATAGCCGTTTGAAAACGTCATTTTTAATTTGGGGTGCGCAGCTCTTATTCATTTCGCTGGCGCCACCTACAATGTATTGTCTTTTTATAACGGAGGTATATGGAGATTTAATTTTACAAATTCGACAATATTATGGTCGTTACTGCATATTTTCAAATAAAACTTTTTATGTCTCTTTTTTTTCTCAACCCAGATCCGTCGGAATAAATTTTACGTTTTCAATAAAATTTATTTTCAGGAAAACGGTATCTTTGAATAAATTATTATATCACGGTCTCCTATTCCCTGTTATCCATTATATTGGGCGCTGGACTTTATATTACATCAAAATAAACGGACAGAGAATTGATCCAGCATAGTCTGAACCTCAATCAAAATTCGCTGGTTCGATATCGTTCGTCAATCATTTATTTCAAATTAATCATTTGATTTCAAGTTTTCTATCTTTTTTATTTTTTGTCTTCAAAAATCCCCACCTCCTCTTTAAAAGAATTAGATCATAAATGTTTCTTCCTGGGTGTCGATCTATTTTGCTTCTTTATGCTGCATTCATATAACGTCTTTCTTTTATGTTTCGAATTCTCATTATTTCAATCACGTTTTCTACCCCTTATCTTCTAATTTCTCTTACTATCGTATGGGATAATTGTAGAAAGCCGATGCATTTTTTGTTTACATATTTTATTCCCGTTTTAGGAACATTTTAGGAAATAACATACATATATATAACAAACAAATGAACCGAAACCCCCAAAATCCCACATACATTATATATGCCTTCTTTAAAAGATTTTAAAATTATTCTCTTATTTTTTCCTCTTAGCATCACGTGTATACATGCCGATAGATACAGGGAAGACATAGAGAGGTTCAAAAGATTTATTTGTATAAATGACGTCATAAACATTATCTACTATGGAGCAGTTTTCTGAGGGATTGGAATAATTTGAAATAGGTGTAAAAGTAATCAACAGCCAAATTTATAAAATTTTACATAATTTTAAAAGCTTTCAGATCATCTACTACCTATCTTGAAATACAACTTCTCATTTTCATCGTCTGGGAAGTCTTTTTCATGACATTCTAACCATCTTTGATGAACAATTTGTCAAGAAATGTGCCAACAGAGAACTCATAAAAGTTTAATTTTCGACTACGACCGGACCTTCTACCAAAAAAATCTTCATCGAAATAATCACAGGTATAATCAAAGAATATTTAAATATAATTATTTTTTTGGAAGAATGTCCGGCCCTATACGAAATTATCGATCAAATTTCATGATATCTCACAAAAATACCGGAAATGCCAATCCTGGCTTGGTTTTGGGCTCTATATCTTCTTAAGACATGTCCGGAATCTCGTAACTTCGCACGTTTTCGAAAGACAAAATGTTCTCCTTTCCTTTTGTTGATAATTTAGAAACATTGTCTGTGTTTGAAAATATACGAAAACTTTAGGCCGATATCGCCGTTCGTGGCTCTGGTCCTTTGACCTTGTGACCTTGACCTCAAATGTGAACTACTTTTCATCTGTTTTACTGACAAAGGTGCCAATGGGGGCATTCGTGTTTCACAAACGCAGGTTTTTTATTTATTTTTATTTTATTTTTTTTTTTTTTTATTTTTTTTTTGGTTGTAGAAAATTAATTTTTAAAAGGAATTTAAACTAGAAAGGTTTCTTGTTGCGGTTGCAACAAGAGTGTCTTCCTCCTATACAATTTTTGGTTTGGAAATATGAAGGACGTCACATTACATGTATTTATATTATATATTTAAGTTTTCAAATAGCAGTAACATTAAATTTTCAAACCGATAATTGTTGGTGAGCAACCATTTGATTTGGGGGGGGGGGGGGGGGGGGGGGCAGGAATTCTATTCTATTTTCAGCAATTTTCTGAGCAGGCCATTTTTTTCAGCCATTACCAGAGTCGGAGAAAAATTTTCGCCGGTTCTTCGGGCCGGATTTAAACAAATTGTCAAATGTTGTGAATGTCTCTGTAAGTTAGACTCCCCGCTGTTACAGAGTATGAGTTAATAACCGTTCCTTCAGATGTCTCTTTGCAATTAGCGAATTTCAGACAGATTGTATGATGTTTAAATAGAACCTTTTCTAGATTTTTGTGCCTATGCGTATTAGGTCTCTGGTAGATACAGCTATGTGAACAGTTTGTATTTATATTAATTAATTTTTATACGCCCGTCATTTGACGGGTCGTATTATGGTATGGCGAAGTCCGTCCGTCCGTCCGTCTGTCCGTCTGTCCGTCCGTCCGTCTGTCCGTCTGTCCGTCCGCCTATGGAACGCAATAACTTGATTATGCGTCAACGGATTTTCATGAAATTCATACATTATGATTGGACTGTGGAGAGGAAGCCGCCTTTCGATTTTCAGGTCCATCCGATTTGTCGTTACAGAGTTATGGGACTTAGATTTTTAAAATACAGTGAAAATATACTAAAATAGTTAAAAATTATTTAAAAATCTTTTTTTGCTCGAAATGTTTTGAAATTTTGTATACTTCAAGTAGAAAGGATGTTCTTTGACATATGTAACGGGTTTTTTAATTTTTTGTCGCATAATCGAGATATTGTGTGTAATGGGAAGGGGGGGGGTGGGTTATATGCACATACATGTTAAGCTAAGGGCAAAATATAGACGCATGGAACACAATAACTTGAATATGCGTCAACAGATTTTCATGATATTCATACATCATGTTTGGACTGTGGAGAGGAAGCCGCCTTTCGATTTTCAGGTTCATTCGATTTGTCGTTACAGAGTTATGGGACTTAGATATTTTAAGATACAGTGAAAATATACTAAAATAGTTAAAAATTATTTAAAAATCTATTTTTTATCGAAATGTTTTGAAATTTTGTTTACTTAAGGTAGAATGGATGTTCTTTGACATATGTAACGGGTTTTTAATTTTTTTTGTCGCAAAACTGAGATATTTGTAATGGGAAGGGGGGTGGGTGATATGCACATACATGTTAAGCTAAGGGCAAAATATAGGCGCATGGAACGCAATAACTTGAATATGCGTCGACAGATTTTCATGATATTCATACATTATGTTTGGATTGTGGAGAGGAAGTCGCCTTCTAATTTTCAGGTTCATTCGATTTGTCGTTACAGAGCTATGGGACTTAGATATTTTAAAATACAGGGAAAATATACTAAAATAGTTAAAAATTATTTAAAAATCTATTTTTGATCGAAATGTTTTGAAATTTTGTATACTTAAGGTTGAAAGGATGCTCTTTGACATATGTAACGGGTTTTAATTTTTTGGTCGCATAACTGAGATATTTGTAATGGGAGGGGGGGGGGGGGGGGGTGTTATATGCACAAACATGTTAAGCTGAGGGCAAAATATAGGCGCATGGAACGCAATAACTTGAATATGCGTCAACGGATTTACATGATATTTCTACATTGTGATCAGACTTTGAAGAAGAAGCCGCCTTTCGATTTTCAGGTTCATCGGATTTGTCGTTACGGAGTTATGGGACTTAGATATTTTAGATACAATGTGAAAATATACTAAAATAGTTAAAAATTCTTTAAAAATCTATTTCTGGTCAAAATGTTTTGAAATTTTGTATACTTCAAGTAGAAAGGATGTTCTTTCACATATATAACGGAGTCTTAAATTTTTTGTCACATTATCCAGAAATTATGTGTAATGGGGGGGGGGGGGGGTTATATGCACATACATGTTAAGCTTAGGGCAAAATATAGGTGCATGGAACGCAATAACTTGAATATGCGTCTAAAGATATTCATGATATTTGTACATTGTGATCAGGCTTTGAAGAGGAAGCCCCCTTTCGATTTTCAGGTTCATCCGATTTGTCCTTATGGAGTTACGGGACTTAGGTGTTGTGAAAAAAATCCCAACGGGCGTATCTTGCTGCGTGAGCGTAGGCTTTATTTGACTTTAAATTGTCTGGCACAAAGGGCCAGCAAAAATTTCCATATCATGCAATGTATCCTTACTTTTGCATGGTCCGGGAAAAAAAAATTGCCGGCCCTTTGGGCCGGAATATTTTTTCAGCATTTTTCAGAGCCGGGATTTTTTTTTTTTTGCAAATTCTTCCTGCCCCCTTCCCCCCAAAAAAGGCGAGCTCGTAGCTGTAGAACCAATTTACTTGAGAAGAGAAATGGTAATAACAAGTTACGTTCAATATATATATATAAATACCATGAGGTTCTCGCTGTGCAGGTTCAAATTTGGACCCCCCCCCCCTTCCCTTTTTTCAAAGTTTATTTTGAATTTCCATCATGGCGACATCGTTCAATATAAACAGAACTGTTTTCGAAAAACGAGGAGAGGGAAGAATGTTGGAGAAATTGTTCATCAATTTGTAAATAAACCAACCGAAAATTATGTTCGAACGTTTGCTAGAATTAGAAATTAAACTTGATGTTCAAAATATAGTTATTGAAGTTTAGAAACAGGTTTGTAGGTTAGAAATCGGAATCAAACTACCACTTTTTGTGTGTAAATTCTGGTTTGTAGCTGATCTCTTCTAAATTAATCAACTGTTTTAAAATCAAATTGTGTATATCGAAATGACTATTTATGAAATGCATATTCATCATTGCCGTGAAATCGGAATTTGAAAATCTCAACACTGCTTTTCTCGAGTCGGACTCGGACTACCAATTTTAGTGTGCGCCCGATCTGTTGGCGTGAAGGTGTATCGAAATACCCAACTCAAAATTTCGATGCTCATATCTTTTCAACAGTAAGAGATAGGAAAAATCAGAAAGACTAAATAAGACAGATATATGGATAAAAAATAATAATATTGAAATTTTTAGGAAACTTCATAAGCTTAATTTTTGTTTACTTTTATAAGCAAAAAAGTGTCTTCCTCCTATGAACTTCTGAATTTGGAAATATGAAGGACGGTGAAGGACGTCATCGTAATAAATCGTTACAGTGTGCATCTAGCATTTCATATCTTGCATGGCTGTCGACTTTCAAAAAGAATGGAAATTGTAGATAGCAAAATACGAGATATTTAAGCTTACAAATAGCAAAACATGAAATTTTCGGTCCTTTTGAGTAATTCGACGCTCCCGTCAAATATTTGAATCTACTAAAAAACATGATAAAAAAATAACAGAGACCAAAAATAAAAAAGACCAATCTAGCTTTTACTTCAAACGTAACGTTGGAGAACTTTCATTGTCCTAGCTTACAGGGTTCTTGAGAAATCGCTGATCCAATTTTCAACGGTTACGAAAACAATAGGTCTTCCGACGGAAGTCGGAAGACCTAATTACTTAATAGTCATGATTTTCATAAACACTGCATAACATATAAAGCAGGTACATGTAATCTTGAAACATGCATGTCTGGTCCATGCTGCAAATTTATCTGTTCTTAAATGAAGACGCTTAACATCATTCAACTGCAACTCTCATCATTAGTGAAACTTTTTAATTTGTGTTTTACATAAAGCATTTTATCTGTTTTGTAAGTATATTTACTAAGTTTTGATTAGGTTCTATCATTTCTATGTCACAAGGGAAGATTTTTTGCAGCTTACTTGTCAACATTCTGTGATGAAAATATTTATCCTTTGTTTATTTTATCTGCTGGATTAGGCTTTTTTTTTTTCCTTTGTTTTTCGTCAATATTTGTTGTGTTATTTTAAGTTTTCAGAATTCTTCATAAAATATATTGTACAGATTCTTTTATCAATTTAACAGTAAATTTTGTGATATGTTTTTAGTGCTTAGTTGTGTTTTGTACATTTTAGTGTTAAAGTGTTTCTCTTTATCATGAGAACATAAAATGTTTTATTTCTTTGTGTAAATATTTGTTTAATGTGATATTAAGATTATTAGGTTTTTTATCTCGCCTGAGCAAAGCTCAAGTGAGCTATTGTGATAGCTAGCTGATTGTCGTCCATTCATCAGTCGGGCCGTCAGTCCAGCATAATTTTTTTTACATTTTCAACATCTCCTCTGCAAGAGCTGCACAGAATTTCATGAAACCTTACAGGAAGCAAGTACATGTACTCAAGGTCCTCTACCAAGTTTGTGTTTTTAGTGCCGATAAGTCATCAAATATGGCCGCCCAGGGCTCTGATTGGTTGACACATTTTTTACTTCTCCTCTACAACCACTGCACAAAATTTCACAAAACCTTAAAGGATTATGAAGTAATTAAACTCCTCTTCCAAGTTTGAGTTGTTCATGCTGATTGGTCAACAAATATGACTGCCGAGGGCTCTGTTTGGCTGATGCATTTTCTGACTTCTCCTCAGCAACAGCTGAACAGAATTTCATGAAACCTTACTGGAAGTAAGTACTTTAAGTCCTCTACCAAGTTTGTATTTTTCATGTTGATCGGACCAGAAATAATGCTGCAGAGGGCTGTTTTGCTGATGCATTTTCGACTTATCCTCTGCACAGAATTTCACGAAACCTTACAGGAAGCAAGTTTTTAAGTTCCTTTACCCTGTTCATGCTTTTCGTGCTGATTGGTCAACAAATACGGCCACCAAGGGCTCTGATTGACTGACACATTAACTGATGCACAGAATTTCTCAAAACCTTACAGGAAGCAAATACTCAATGGTCTCCACCAAATTTTCCACTACCATTCTTTTGTCTGCAACTTAGGATGAGTGATATGGCCTCCTCGGGCCTCTAGTTTTATACCTTAGTGTTAAGGTGTATCTCATTATCATGAGTATTTATATATGTAAATATTTGTTTAAGGTGATACTTAGATTTCTGTTGTTTATTTAGTGCTAAGGTTTGTATTTTTTATTAGCTCACCTGAGCGAAGCTCAAGTGAGCTATTGTCATAACGCGTCGTCTGTCGTCCCTCCATCGTTCACTTTTAACATTTTCAACATCTTCTCTGCAACCACTATGCAACCTCTACCAAGTTTGTGTTTGGTCAACAAATATGGCAGCCCAGGGCTTTGTTGGCTGACATATTTTCCACTTCACCTCTGCAACCGCTGCACAGAATTTCACAAAACCTTACAGGAAGCAAGTACACAAGGTCCTCTTCCAAGTTTGTGGGGTTTTTTTGGCAGATCAGTCAACAAATATGGCGGTCGAGGGCTCTGATTGGCTGACACATTTTTGACTTCTCCTCTGCAACCACTACAAAAAATTCAAATATGGCCACCAAGGGATCTGATTGGCTGAAATATTTTCTACTTCTCCTCAGCAATAGCTGAACAGAATATCACGAAACCTTACAGGAAGCAAGTACTCAAGGTCCTCTGCCAAGTTTGTGTTTTTTGTGCTGATTGGTCAACAAATATGGCAGCCAAGGGCTCTGATTGGCTGACACTTTTCCGACTTCTCTGCAACCGCTGAACAGAAATTTATGAAACCTTACAGGAAGCAAGTACTCGAGGTCCTCTTCCTGAATTTTATTTGGGTGCAAGATAAATGTATGTATATTTTTAGATCTATGAAATCTGAATGTATCATTGATCGATGTGGGGCATAAAATGTGGAAATGCTTACATGTTGTATTAATTAAACAAAAGAGAAATTACTGTATGATTATTTATTTAGCGGGATTCATTCAATTTCAATTTTGATGTTCTAATATAAATATATGTACATGTGTACAGTACTGTTGTATGATTAGATAAGAAGCTGTATTATTACGTTTTGAAATATTTTTTTTACTACTTTTAGACTAAAGTGCATGTGTGAAAGTGTAGTAGATTCTGTATCTGAATAGTTTGAACTAGTTGATTATTACTTCATATTTATTTTATGAAGGGATTGAAAATAGTCTGAACTAGTTGATTATTATTTCATATTTATTTTATGAAGGGATTGAGAATAGCTTGAACAAGTTGATTATTATTTCATATTTATTTTATGAAGGGATTGAGAATAGCTTGAACAAGTTGATTATTATTTCATATTTATTTTATGAAGGGATTGAGAATAGCTTGAACTAGTTGATTATTATTTCATATTTATTTTATAAAGGGATTGAGAATAGCTTGAACAAGTTGATTATTATTTCATATTTATTTTATAAAGGGATTGAAAATAGTCTGAACTAGTTGATTATTATTTCATATTTATTTTATAAAGGGATTGAAAATAGTCTGAACTAGTTGATTATTATTTCATATTTATTTTATAAAGGGATTGAAAATAGTCTGAACTAGTTGATTATTATTTCATATTTATTTTATAAAGGGATTGAAAATAGTCTGAACTAGTTGATTATTATTTCATATTTATTTTATAAAGGGACTGAAAATAGTCTGAACTAGTTGATTATTATTTCATATTTATTTTATGAAGGCATTTATTATGAATGAATAGTTACATATACTTTTGAAAATTGTATGTAAAGACATAGTAGAGATGTCACATTGAATTTCATCCTATTGTAAAATAAAGTATTCAGTTAGGTGTAAAATTGTTTGTCTGGTCATGTTCAAATTTTCAGATTCTCAAAGATAATTCAAGAATACTGTTATATCATTGTTTTTAGCTCGCCGGGACGAAAAAGTCCGGAGAGCTAATGCCATACCCCTTTGGCGTCGTCGTCGTTGTCGTCGTCCGTAGACAAAACTTTAACCTGGGCTATATCTCTTGAACTATAAGGGGTAGGGCTTTGATATTTCACATGTAGATACCTTGTGAGGATACCTTTCATTTGACACCATGACCTTTGACCTAGTGACCATGACCTTGGACTTTGACCTACTTTTCAAAAACTTTAACCTGGTTTCTGACAAAAACCTGTGTAGGCGAGCTATGTAATCTTTGATTACCCTATGTTTTATTGAGGCATTCCGTATCTAAATTTTGTACAAAACATTAATTATTTTAATCAATTTTTTATTTCATTCCTCTGTATTTAAAAAAATTATATTTAGGATCGAACTTTATATATGTCGTTATATTACAAGTACTATATTTCAGAGTTCATACATCTCATGTAACAAGGTTATTTCAATAATTTATATACATGTATGATTGTATATGATTCATGTGATTGTATAGATCTTCATTTTATGATAAAATATTCACATTGAGTTATCCCATGACAAAAAGAAAATAAAACTCAGGTATTCATACAATGCATAGCCTCCTTTATCAGGTTTTTGTGGGGCAAAACCACATGTACAGGTACAGGTAAGTTGGAAGTACATACATTTGTACTGAAATTTATATAAATAATGTAGTACATGCACAACTTTCTTTGAAGTTTTGGTTACTATTTATGTTATTGTCAGTGCCCCGAGATCTGAAATTATGTCATTGTCTGTTGAATTCTTTGTTCTTCCAAAAAAAAAAAAAATATGGATATGATGTGATGTTTTAACCTTGCATAAAATTTTGAAATTGTAATCAATGGCTTTGTTATTATTAATTTATGATGTTTGCAAGATTTTTTAGAAAATCAGTTTACTATTCATCAATAATCAAAGTCCTTATGATATATGCAAGTTTTCATGAGGTAGTCTTCTTCAGTTTTGTTCGTACCCTGTGAGACAGCCTATGTCAGACATAAACATTGTCTCAAAGGCTACAATTGACCAATGTTAAAAGAGAATCTTATTGTGACATCACAGTAATGTTGTCAGAAAACATGGCGTTAGATGACATGAAACGTTGTTTGAATTCCTTTTTGGCCGGATTGCGAAGCAAAATCCGGTCTATGACATGGTGAAGTCCGTCTGTCCGTCAGTGCGTCAACATTTTGGTTAAAGTGTTGGTTTTAAGTCCGTTGAGAGGTTGAGAGAAAACTGTTTGGAGGAGCAACTTGAAACTTGACATGGTGATAGACCATGATGAGACGAATCAAATACAGCAACAAAATTTGACCTAGTGACCTTGATCTTGGAATTTGACCTACTTTTGAAAAACTTTAACCTTGGCCATAGCTTTTGAATGGTAGTGATAGGGCTTTCATATTTTTATTGTGTATTTCTTGTGAAAAGACCTTTCCATGGATACCAAAAATTTTTACCTTGTGACCTTGACCTTGGAGTTTGACCTTCTTTTGAAAAACTTTAACCTTGGCAATAACTTTTTAATGTTAAATGACAGGGCTTTTATATTTCACATATGTATTCCTTGTCACAAGACCTCACCATGGATACCAAAAGTTTTGACCTTTTGACCTTGGAGATTGACCTACTTTTAAAAATGATGAATCTGGGCTATATCTCATGGACTATAGAGGCTATGGCTTTGAAATTTAACATGCAGAATCTTTATGACCAGATCTTTCATTTGATATCATGAGTTTTGACCTAGTGACCTTGACATTGACTTTGACCTACTTTTGTAGTATAAGAGGTAGGGTTTTGATATTTCACATATAGATTCCTCATGCCCAGAACGTTCATTTGATATTATGACTTTTGACCTAGTGACCTTGACATTAACTTTGACCTACTTTTGAATTATTAGAGGTAGGGTTTTGATATTTCACATATAGATTCCTCATGACCAGAACTTTAATTTGATATCATGACTTTTGACCTAGTGACCTTGACATTGACCTACTTTTAAACTATAAGAGGTAGAGTTTTGATATTTCACATGTAGATTCCTCATGCCCAGACCTTTCATTTGATATCATGACTTTTGATCAAATGACCTTGACATTGACCTTTGACCTACTTTTAAACTATAAGAATTAGGGTTTAGATATTTCATATATAGATTCCTTATGACAAGATCTTTCATTTGATATCATGATTTTTGACCTAGTGACCTTGACCTTTGACCTACTTTTAGATTATAAGAGGTAGGATTTTGATATTTCAGTTGTGGAATCTTCATGACTAGACCTTTCATTTTATATCATGACTTTTGATCAAATGACCTTGACATTGACCTTTGACCTACTTTTGAGCTATAAGGGGTAGGGCTTTGATATTTCACATTTAGATTCCTTATGACCATAGCTTTTTTTTCATTGCACATTAATTTTAATCTATTAGTATCAATGACCTTTGACCTTTCTGTCTGCACAAAAATGTATACGTCATCTAATACAAACACTTCGCAATCCGGCCTTACCGCCTTTAGCGGTTTATGGTTTATTTTTCTTGTGTTGCATGGAAGATGAAATAGATTCTTTCACTTTCTACTAAGTGAGATATAAAAATTTACACTCATGATGAAAATTTTTCATCTTTTCTGTCACTCGTGTAAATTTTTATGTCTCCCTCAGTAGATCGTGATAGAACCTAATATTATTCTAAATGAAACTGAGGGGAGGGGGGTTCGCTTGAAAATCCTCTTTGACCTTATCAATATTCAAGTGCATGCTCACTCAAGATTCAGGCAGGGGGATACTAGTATATCCTTAGCTCACCGGGACAAAAAAGTCCGGAGAGCTTATGCCATACCCTCGGCGTCGTTGGCGTCGTAGTCCATAGACAAAACTTTAAGGCTATATCTCTTGAACTATAAGAGGTAGGGCTTTGATATTTCACATGTAGATACTTTGTGATAAAACCTTTCATTTGAGACCATGCCCTTTGACCTAGTGACCTTGACCTTGGACTTTGACCTACTTTTCAAAAACTTTAACCTGGTTTCTGACAAAAACCTGTATAGGCGAGCTATGTGATCTTTGATTACCCTATGTTTTAATGAACTTTACACAAAGTATGTGGTACAAGTATAAGATAAATATATCTCTGTGGGTATGGAAGGTGAAGCAATGGATGATACCCGGCCCAAATACTGTGATCGTGGTTATTTTCGCGTGGGGAAAATTTTACGACTATAACGTCTAGACTTGCGCTTGGTGGAAATATTCTCGACATAAATGTCTCTGCCTTTGTGAGAAGGTAGCAGAGTTATTTTTGCATGGGTGAAATTCTCACGAATTCTATAGATTTGTAAAATATGCAATTTACCCCCATGTAAAAAATGCCATGTTACTAGTATCCTGTTGGGCAACCAGGCATCATAAAATTTGGAAATATTTTCACTGTGATGTCGCAAAAGAAAACATGACAACACTTCGAGACGGTGCAATCAAATTGATGTCACAATGAAAAATGTTGCCAATTGATGCAATGTCCGAGTGGTACTGTCTGTATGTATAAGAGGTCAAAACTATTACATGACAATTGGACTATTAAGATATTGATATTAAAGAAAAATGCCAGATAAAAATTTTCTATAGATTTTATTTACAGCAAATTGTTCACCCCTGAATAAACATTAATTTCTTCACCATCCAATTACTTTCGGTATGGCTGGGTTGCAAAGTAAGTTTTTGTCAATAAAAAGTTATTAATAGAGAATGCCCATATGTTTGGACCTATATTACTCAAATTTATATCTGAAGCAAGTGTGCCTTGTATATTTCATGACTAAACTTATGTTGTTTGTTGATTTGGGTATAAAAGAGATGGATAGTAACATAACTAGGTCAAGGTCACTAGGTTAAAGGTCAGTATTGGGTGAAAGCATCTACAAATGAAATATCAAAGCCCTATCTCTAACAGATATAAAGATATAGCTTAAGCATTTTTTTTAAGTAAGTCAAATATTATGTTTCTACTGCATACATTTCCTTAAGTTTTGCTTCAACCAGAAACTTTAAACAAAATCTTTAACTAGGTCAAAGTCCAAGATCAAGGTCACTAGGTCAAATGTTACGTCATAAATTAAAAGGTAAATTTGTCATTCATTGGCAACCTTCACGTATACATGCAATACTATCTTTCTACTGCATACAGTTCCCTAGATTTTGCTTCAACAAGGAACTTAACCAAAATCGCAAAATAGGTCAAATCCCAAGGTCACTAGGTCAAATGTTACGGCAGAAATTGAAAGGTCTTGTCACAGGCGACCTACCTGTATAATATTACGTTTCTACTGTGTATACTTTCTGAGATTTTGCTTCAACCATAAACTTTATCCAAACTGTTGACAACAGACAGACAGACATCGTCAATCTATAGACTGGAATTGCTTTGCAATCCGGCCAATAATTCAATTTAAATGTGAAAGCCTTTAACCTGAATGTACCTGATCCTAGCTCAGTGTTGGACATAGTAAAATTGATATACTTTATTTATAAAACTTGCATAAGTGGTTAGTAATATAGATGCTACATTTAACCTACTTGAACATAGACTTTTTGTGTTCAAACAATTCCAGTACATGTATTGAGCAACAGAGAAGTGCCATATTTTGAGCATATCTGACCAAATTTTCATATACTGACCTTGACCTATATTTGGCAAAACAGAAGAGTGCCAAATACTTATTTTGCATGTATATTGCTTCTTTGTTAATTGTAGCAAAATTATCTTGACCTAGATTTTCTAAAATAATTATTTCATGTCAGCTTTCCGAATGTTGACAAGGAAACATTGAACTTTGTACCAAACTTGTGCCTTCTCATTTAAGAAAGTCAAGATACTTATCTAAGAAATAACAACTAGCTTCCCATGGTTTATTGTCCAGTAATTTCCTGAGTCGCATTAACCAATCAAATAATTACTGAGCAACAAGCTAGCTAGTTATTTTTTCTATTCCAATATTGTTCTGCAGACAACAATGGGTGGAATTTAACGGACCAGAAGTTTGTTGGAGATTTTACACCAGGTGAGTTCTATAGCATGAGAAATGGGCAGAGCTGAGCTGACTGGAAGTTTGTTAGAGATTTTACACCAGGTGAGTTCTATAGCATGAGAAATGGGCAGAGCTAAGCTGACTGGAAGCTTGTTAGAGATTTTACACCAGGTGAGTTCTATAGCATGAGAAATGGGCAGAGCTAAGCTGACTGGAAGTTTGATAGAGATTTTACACCAGGTGAGTTCTATAGTACACGTAGGGAGAAAATCAAGTCATATTAGAAATAGCAAATCATACTTGAAGGCAAGATTACTTTAATATCCTTGGAATCTAATTTTTAGTTCAACACTTTATTCACATTTTCATGATTTCGTAATCCAGGAAAACTTTGGGCCGAGGGAATTTTCAATCATAGGTAGAGGAATTATCACTAAAAGCCAGTAAAAATCTCTCTGAAACTTGGTTGGCACTAACAGTAGCCGCGGAAACGGCCAACGACACTTGGATATTTGGTTGGTAGGGGTGTGTTGGCCCTGGGAATGTACATTGAACAAATCCGGGACACAAAGGAGCTGTTAAGATAAGGCGTAAAATCAGCCCTGAAAAGTGGAATTTTGAAAATTGAAATTTCAAGAACCTTTTTTGGTAAAATGTATACTTATACGGCATCCCATCAGAATATGAAGTTATTTTTTATCTGTTTTGCATAATATTGCTAATTTTTAGGTCAAAACTTATCTTTTTCCCATAGAAATCAATAGAAAACGGAAAAGTTTTATTGAACATTGTTCCCCCCGGATATACAGAAAGCCACTTTTACTGGAGATGTGTATCCATGATACAAATTTTTTGGCAAAGTGGGGTTCTGTATCTCCGGGGGGAACACTACCCCAGAGACGAAAAACTAAATATGGAAAGGGGGATGCATTTTATAAGAATCGATCTTTTTGACCATTAAATATAGCACATTTGACTATTTTTCCTCTTTAATCAATCAAACATTGTGTACTCGATATGATTGAATGAAAGATACAAGAATTAGAAACGAAATAAGCAAGAGTGATGTTCATTTCTCCGTCAATGTGTATTTCGCGCTAAAAGGCTTACATTGTAGCCATTGAATGAAGAATAAGACCGTATTTTAAGTTCCGGATTTCATTATTTACCGATTAAAGGAGGTAGAACGTTCGAAATCTATTTCTGATACACAATGTAGACATATTTGATGTCTTTTAGCTCATATTTATCCATTTTAGATAAAAAATTCAAAAATGTATACGTTTTTTGTCGATATAATCGGATTTTCTATCCGAGCACCCCTACCTCTTTCGACCTTAATTTTACAACCTTAAGAGTTCCTTAACATAATGTAAAACATGTAAAAGGTCTGCAAATACATTATATTTCAATAATGATTCATGTTTTTCTGTGTACGATTCGCCATACGGAAGAAATAAGTCACGGGATTCAGGGCTAAATACGGCCCTTATCTTAACAGCTCCTTCAGGATATGGCTGGCACGAATCGGAAAATTTTCCAAGCGATTATTGACTGTATCTCACTCGATTAAAATAAAACTAAACGATCGGTAATCATATTTTACCTTGTTAAGCTTTAATATCAATGATACGGCCGGGATTCTACTTGCCTCCGCTTCGTCTCTTCGAATTCAAGCGCCATGTTTATAGTTTACACTCATGCGTCAGGTCAAACATGTGACATCGTGAGGTTGTTTCCATAACAACATCCATACATATGGGTCGAGGTGTCACGTGTTTGACCTGACGCATGAGTGTAAACTATAAACATGGCGCTTGAATTCAAAGAGACGAAGCGGAGGCAAGTAGAATCCCGGCCGTATCATTGATATTAAAGCTTAACAAGGTAAAATATGATTACCGATCGTTTAGTTTTATTTTATTCAAGTGAGATACAGTCAATAATCGCCTGGAAAATTTGCCGATTCGTGCCAGCCATATCCTGAATTTGTGTCCCGGATTTGTTCAATGTACATTCCCGCGGCCAACACACCCCTACCAACCAAATATCCAAGTGTCGTTGGCTGTTTCCGTGGCTACCCTAACAGTAAAACTATTGATGTTTAAGGGAATTTTGAACAGGAAAGAGGGAAAGGGGCTGTTCATAATCTTCCTCTCTTTTCCTTGAATGAAATTTTGACAAAATTTTTCATCAAAATTTTTCAAATGAGTTAAAGAAGATCCTGACGATAATCTCAACAGCACTCACAATAGAGCAGAAAATTAAACATCGACGAACCTCTAGCAAGCTTGAGGTGGGACCAGGTGCCCGGGAGGAGTGAGCATCCCCTGTTGGCTAGCCGCACCCGCCGTCAAAGTACACATGTACAAATTTCGTTCAATAAAATACTTGCCATGTAAAAAATTTCAGCCCACTCTCTGCCTTTGTGTTCATGACTACACAATACATGTACTCCCGCTCTTCAATAAAGACACAATACTGGCTCTTTCTGTAGAAAATTTACTACTTACAAATGATTCGAACTGGTATACATTTATAATGTGAAATGATTACTAAAGAAATGTTTATGTTTCTCAATTTTCGTTTCCAAAAATTTTTACCCATGGTAGACGATTCATGGTACATGATGCACAACTTACAACAGATTCACTTCTCTATATTAAAACAAAACAAAGATGTGCCTTTGGCACTTTTCATCCAGATGAATGTACATTTAAATGAAAGAACACATTTTCAATTTGAACGAACAGAGTTTGTATTGCCTTTCAATATGTAATATGCAGCTACGTTACGTGGTATACATGTATTTATCTGAAACATAATTTTTTTTCCCTTCATACAATATGACAGTACAGTAATGTAGACTCAGAAACGTCCAGAAATAATTTTCAATTATGTGACTCAATAATGTAATTGAATAATTACAAACAAAGAATCATGCTGAAGATGGCAAAGGAAAAAATCTAGACATTCAAATAAAAATTTGTTGCTCTTAAAAAAAACGAGCAAAATGTTTCATGATTAAAGTACCAGTATGAACTGATCCATTTGGATCCCAGATTTCTTAGATCTAGCACTACAGTTCAATTAAACATAAGACAATGAAAATGTACAATGTATATTTCAAACTACATCACATACTTTTAACACAATTAATGAACTTCAAATGATGGAAATGGCTTTGCTGCCTTTCAGTAATTGTCTGTTAATTACTACATGTACCATAAACATAAACAATGCATGTGTATGTACAAGTTCTTATTTTCAACCCTTCAAATTCTGGCAAAGGTGGCTCAAATATGGGAAAATTACTTAAATATACACATGTATGTATTTCTGACGCGATTCCAAAAAAACAAAAAATAAAATTAAAGGGGGTTGAAATTGATAATTTTTTTTACAAGCAGAGAGCCTATAGAATTGACAATTATTTTTAAAGCCTAATTCAAAGTTATGGTAATTCCACTTTAAGCGGGAATAAAATTTATGTAGGACACCTATCATAAATAATTTGTATGCTGTATCATTTATCAATATCTGTAGAAATATCAAGCACGCTTCTTTGCCAAAATCTGAATATTACTAAAATAAGAACATGCACATACATCTACATTACAAAAACATAGAATACAACAGAAAAAAGATTCATGGAAAATGCATATGCGGTAAATACATACACGAAGTCATAAACTTTTTTCTCCAACAAACAAATTTCTATATAAATTGCATGAATTTATGTTAACAAAGTTTTTTCCCATTATGGATCTTTACATGTTTTAAGAGGGAACATGCATTTATCAATATGTATCCATACTGTAGTTCTAGAAAATAGTTCTACAACATATAAATAACTTTGAAGATAGTAAACATTTGACATTTTTGAAGGTTGGGTTTTTTTTTGCTGTTTTATGTTTTTGGTTGATTAAGAATAAAAGATTATATAAAACTGCTAAAGAAATCAGCGTTTAACATACCGGTACTTCAAAAGCAACTTTAACCTAACCTAGCGAAGAAGCGCATACATGTTAGATTTATGCATGTACGGTGTACATGTTTTATTTTGAATAAAACGTATGTCCTAAGTTCCATTGCAAAATCTAATTAAAATCCACATACATATAGATAAGAACATTTTCCAAGGCTGATGTCAAGAAGTAGATTTCTCTGATCGTACATTCGTTGGTTTCTTTTATAATCTACGAAATACTGATTCTCTCATTCCTTACACATAAACAGTCTGTGTGGATTATCTTCAGTGGAGAAAATTAAAAATAAACCTAGTTTGTGATAATGTCATCTCAGTCATCGATGTAAGGTAACCAGAACGCCTGCGATGAAAAAAGAAAATATGGCTGTCATCAGTGCACAAGATATGTGTACATTTCTTACCCTCAAACAATTACGAATCAGTGAATTCTAACACAAATAAAGGAAAATAGATTAATGGAGTTCTGGATAGAAAAATATCAGCCGAGGGCGTGATTGATCAAGTCCCAAACAAGACCATGATCATCCCATCTGAGACTGATATTTTTTCATCATCCCATCCGAGACTGATATTTTTCTATCTGGAACTCAAATGTGGTGCTAGATTATTTTTCTCGCACATTGAAACCTTTAAATTCCTCTTTTTTATGCGTCAAAATGACTGAACGTAATGCTAAATGTATGTGCACATGAAATAACGTATGTTAATTTGTCTTTGACATTATAAAGTAACAATCAACAGTGCCGGATCAGGGATGCCGGATCAGGGGTGCCGGATCGAATTCTCCAACACTGCTGAAAAGGGGAATCAGCCTATCCAATGTGCGAGAAATCCAAGTCCCTTCTAAATATTATTTTACAGATCAAAGGTATGAATCTTAATTTTGGTTGTTTTAAAATATCATCCAAAGAACATTTGTATAGTAAGGCAATTGAAATTGACAATCCTTAGTACATGTCCCTGTTCATGTACTTGCAACAGTTTTTGCACTGCAAAATCTATACAAAAACTGTTTTATTCTACATGTACATGTTAATTCAAAGATAAACCAAAAGGAATATACATGTACATGTATGAATGCCAATAGCTTATTTCAGGTAATCCAGACGGTCAAATATCACAAAATTTGGAAACATTTTTTCATCACAATAGAAATGTGTCCATGCATCTTAACGCATCAAAACTATGCAGTGAAATATGATGTCACAATGAAAAAATGTTGCCAAAAGATGTGATGTCTGGAGAAACGGTCACAACTCTTAACTGGAAAATGAACCATTTGCAACAATAAACATACATGTATATCAATGTTAATCTATCATATAGACTCCTTACCATATTGGTACAGGCTGTGGCTAACATCATATATCTAGGGTTGAACTGTACACACTGAACAGGGCCTGGATGGTCACAATTCATGACTGCTACTTTAACTCCGGTCTCTGTATTCCAACAGTGAATTCTACCATCTGTTGAACCTTTGTTATAAAAAATAGGTGATATTTTTTACAATCACTATCCTAAATATTCAATTACATATCAGTATTTCATAATCTTTTGATAAAAGACAAGTTGCATAACAATCTAAATCATTGTCATTCGAAAAAAAAATCGCAAGATTCAATTGGTTACATTGGTGTATTATTGGTTAGAAAAGAAGTCAATAGTTTTTAATTTCAACTATTTTTTTTTTTCAAATCATAGTTTATATTGTCATAAGTACTGTAAATGTGTCTATTTTCGCTGGGGGAAAATTTCACAATTCTTACATAAAGATGTTACGCGTGGGGGAATTATTCGTGATAAAAATGTCTTTCCCATTATTAAAATGCAGCGGGGATATTTTCGCGTGGGGAATTTTTCGCGATGTCTATCGATTCACGAAAAACGTGAAAATTATCCCCACAGGAAAATCTCCACGTTTACAGTACATGTATATCTCAAAAAGACTCAAATGATGTTTCCATTTCACATGATATTCATGAAACACATAAAAATACTGGTTTCAAAAATACTGAATGAGATAGAGACATCACTTAAGAGACATCACCTCTATACTTTTAAGTTGTCTGAACTCCCAAGAAATAGTTAAGCAATATCAAAACATTTTTTTGAAAATATTTTATTGGAGACTATTGCTTAATCACCAAATGTCCGACATCTCATAATAATAATAATAATAATAATAATTTCCTTTACTTCAACAGGATAAACACAATTAGTCTTGGGACTAGTTTACACTGTGGTCCTGTATTATATACATATGTACAATGGACTTTTAAATTAAAAATTATGATGTCAAAATCAGGGCGGTCACAAAATTTGAAGAATGAAATTTCCTGATTCTCCCTGATCCATATATTTTTTTCCCTGACAGTATTGGATCAAAATCTTATACATGTAAATAATATCACATTGTTTTTTTCTCGAATATGTAATCGAAGTTCTTGATTCTTTAATTTTACTTTCCAAGAATTTTTTTGGGTTAATGTCTGCCGATGCCATGTAAATTCAAAGAGATTTATATGTAATAAAATATTGATTTTCATTGAAACATTTTATATAGATGATAAATGCCTAGATGTTCAAGAAGGCACTGCATAAACACAAATATCATCTACAAGGAAAAACTTTTATATTTCTGACAATGAAATTCCCTGATTTTTCCCTGATTTCCATGAAATTTTAAATTTCCCTGCAGGGAATTTTAATTTCAAATTTTCCCTGTTTTCCAGAGTCTGTGGCCACCCTGCAAAATCAACGGCAAATTCCTGGTGGGCCATTTGATTATAACACATGTATGACATCATAATGTATAATATGTCTGCAAACATGTGCCAGGTCAGATATATGGTAATCCACCAATCAAACTTTTCCTTACCACAGAATGCAAATCTGGAGTCGGGACTAAATGATGCTTCTAGTGCCACACCTTTATTGTTCTGAAAACCCTGTAAATACATGTATAAACAATGTCACTTTCAACAATGTGATTACTGATGTATAAAAAAATCATGGAATTCAGTTTTCATTTTGGAGTTTCTCCCTTATTCTGTGGTCTAGGTCAACGAAACTTGGTCAGTATCTAGTTTAACCTTTTGTCTGTCGATTAAAGTAATAATAAAAATCACACCTTGAGAATTTCTATTTTTCCAAGAATTTTTTCAACAGGTAACAATATTTTCAATGTCAAGATACTGTAAATTGAAATTCTTGAAATTCTAAATGGCAAATAGAAGTAACCTGGAACGAAGGCTGTATTGATTTGTTAATCATCAAAATCACATGTGCCAAAAACTATGAAAATCAAAGGTGCCAACAAACTATACAATTGACATGTGCAAAAAGCTATGAAAATCATTTAGGGTTCTTTAAAAGACTAAAAATCTTCATGTAGCAAAATACATGTTTTCAGACATAGCTTATACATCTGCTTTATCATTCTTTTGAATTTAGAATAAATAATAACTAAAGGAAAATTATTAAATCTGATTACTGGCAATTTGTTTATTGTAAAAGAATCCATCAACTATAAAAAAGATGTCCTTCTAAATTAAGAAAAATAGAATCAGAGCATTTACCATGAAAGTTTGGAGTGGTGTCCCTTGGAAGGCGTCGATCAACCTTAACACCTGTCCGTTAGTGGAGATGAGTATCAGTTTACCGTCGGGACTGAATTTCATACCCGTCCAATCACAGTCCTTATCCTGTGTCAGCTTAAACGTTGTGAATGGTCCCTAAATAACCAGAAGAAAGACATTAGTAAATAAATACAGCGGCTGAACTTGCCTCTTTTTTATTTTGTTAAATCTACATGTAAATCTTTTTAAATACTACTCCAGACTACAACTGAAAAATTTTCTTGGCTGTAAACTGACTACATGTACTTTTATTAAGATTCTGCATTTCTACTAACTTTCATGCAGAAATTGCCAGAAATGAAAATACATGTTAATTTACAGTACTCAGTAGATCTCTGAATAAAGTTCATTATTTATTTCCCAAACTTTCTAGTCAGAAAGAAATGTATAAAAGGGGTACACAGGACCCCTAAATTGGCCCTGCAATTTTCCTTAGAATTTAACTTCTTAATAGATACATTGATATCTCTCATAGAAATTAACAAATGTTTCCCACTTTGAAACTAAGTTTTAGCAAAGCACCACTGGAAGTGCTTTAGCATCATTAAGTGACATCATTTTGTCATTATTGGCAAAAGATGGCAAAAATTAAACGTAATATCTCTTATGAAGAAGAATTTGATGTGGCTGCATGTATTAACTACGATAAAACTTTCTTTTACATTTAAATTTTTGATGTCAGTTTAACCATGCGGCAATTACTAATTTTTTTAGAAATATGTAGATTTTGCAGCAATTTCACAGAATATTGCCAATTTCTGTATTTTGAGAGGGCTCATAGCTAAAAATAGATCTTTTGCATACAAACATACCTTTACACAGTACATCTAGTTTGGCTTATCAATCATACAAGTAATAACAGAATACTTACTTTGTCAAAGTTTGGCTTATCAATCATACAAGTAATAACAGGATACTTACTCTGTCAAAGATTGGTTTATCAATTATACAAGTAATAACAGGATACTTACTCTGTCAAAGTTTGGCTTATCAATCATACAAGTAATAACAGGATACTTACTCTGTCAAAGATTGGTTTATCAATCATACAAGTAATAACAGGATACTTACTCTGTCAAAGTTTGGTTTATCAATCATACAAGTAATAACAGGATACTTACTCTGTCAAAGATTGGTTTATCAATCATACAAGTAATAACAGGATACTTACTCTGTCAAAGTTTGGCTTATCAATCATACAAGTAATAACAGGATACTTACTCTGTCAAAGATTGGTTTATCAATCATACAAGTAATAACAGGATACTTACTCTGTCAAAGTTTGGTTTATCAATCATACAAGTAATAACAGGATACTTACTCTGTCAGAGTTTGGCTTATCAATCATACAAGTAATAACAGGATACTTACTCTGTCGATACTTGGCTTATCAATCATACAAGTTATAACAGGATTCTTACTCTGTCAGAGTTTTGCTTATCAATCATCAGACATGATTCTAGTGTTCAAAGAAACAAGAGGCCCAAGGGGGCCACATCGCTCACCTGAGTTGCAGATAAAGGGCTAAAAGTCACAAAAATACTTCTACAGATCAAAGCCCTCAACAGCCATATTTGTTGACCTATCGACAAGAAAAACACAAACTTGGCAGAGGACCTTGAGTACTTGCTTGCTGCAATGTTTCGTGAAATTCTGTGCAATAGTTGCAGAGGAGATTTCGAAAATGTGTCAGCCAATCAGAGTCCTCGGCAGCCATATTTGTTGACCGATAAGCACAAAATACACAATCTTGGTAGAGGACCTTGAGTACTTTCTTCCTGTAAAGTTTCATGAAATTCTGTGCAGCGTTTTTTTTTTGCAGAGAAGATGTTGAAAATGTGTTAGCCAATCAGAGCCCTCGGCAGCCACATTTGTTGACCAATCAGCACAAAAAACATAAACTTGTTGGAGGACCTTGAATACTTCCTTCCTGTAAAGTTTCATAAAAATTCTGTGCAGCAGTAGCAGAGGAGATGTCAAAAATGTGTCAGCCAATCAGAGCCCTCGACAGCCATATTTGTTAAACAATCGGCACAAAAAACACACACTTGGTAGAAGACCTTGAGTACTTCCTTCCTGTAAAGTTTCATGAAATTCTGTGCAGTGGTTGCAGAGGAGATGTCGAAAATGTGTCGGAAAATCATAGCCCTTGGCGGCCATATTTGTTGAACAAACAGCACCAAATACACACACTTGGTAGAGGACCTTGAGTACTTCCTTCCTGTAAAGTTTCATGAAATTCTGTGCAGCGGTTGCAGAGGAGATGTCGAAAATGTATCAGCCAATCAGAGCCCTTGGCAGCCATATTTGTTGACCGATCGGCACGAAAAACACAAATTTGGTAGAGGACCTTGAGTACTTCCTTCCTGTAATGTTTATGAAATTCTGTGCAGCAGTAGCAGAGGAGGTGTCGAAAATGTGTCAGTCAATCAGAGCCCTTGGCGGCCATATTTGTTGACCAATCAGCACGAAAAACACAAACTAAGTAGAGGACCTTGAGTACTTCCTTCCTGTAAAGTTTCATAACATTCTGTGCAGGGGTTGCAGAGGAGATGTCCAAAATGAGTCAGCCAATCAGAGCCCTCGGCAGCCACATTTGTTGACCAATCAGCACAAAAAACATAAACTTGTTGGAGGACCTTGAATACTTCCTTCCTGTAAAGTTTCATAAAAATTCTGTGCAGCAGTAGCAGAGGAGATGTCAAAAATGTGTCAGCCAATCAGAGCCCTCGACAGCCATATTTGTTAAACAATCGGCACAAAAAACATACACTTGGTAGAAGACCTTGAGTACTTCCTTCCTGTAAAGTTTCATGAAATTCTGTGCAGTGGTTGCAGAGGAGATGTCGAAAATGTGTCGGAAAATCATAGCCCTTGGCGGCCATATTTGTTGAACGAACAGCACCAAATACACACACTTGGTAGAGGACCTTGAGTACTTCCTTCCTGTAAAGTTTCATGAAATTCTGTGCAGCGGTTGCAGAGGAGATGTCGAAAATGTATCAGCCAATCAGAGCCCTTGGCAGCCATATTTGTTGACCGATCGGCACGAAAAACACAAATTTGGTAGAGGACCTTGAGTACTTCCTTCCTGTAATGTTTCATGAAATTCTGTGCAGCGGTAACAGAGGAGGTGTCGAAAATGTGTCAGCCAATCAGAGCCCTTGGCGGCCATATTTGTTGACCAATCAGCACGAAAAACACAAACTAAGTAGAGGACCTTGAGTACTTCCTTCCTGTAAAGTTTCATAACATTCTGTGCAGGGGTTGCAGAGGAGATGTCCAAAATGAGCCAGCCAATCAGAGCCCTCGGCGGCCATATTTGTTGACCGATCAGCACAAAAAACACAAACTTGGTAGAGGACATTGAGTACTTCCTTCCTGTGAAGTTTCATGAAATTCTGTGCAGCGGTTGCAGAGGAGATGTCGAAAATGTGTCAGCCAATCAGAGCCCTCGGCGGCCATGTTTGTTGACCGATCGGCACAAAAAACACAAACTTGGTAGAGGACCTTGAGTACTTCCTTCCTGTAAAGTTTCATGAAATTCTGTGCAGCGGTTGCAGAGGAGATGTCAAAAATGTGTCAGCAAATCAGAGCCCTCGGCGGCCATATTTGTTGACCGATCGGCACAAAAAACACAAACTTGGTAGAGGACGTTGAGTACTTCCTTCCTGTAAAATTTCATGAAATTCTGTGCAGCGGTTGCAGTGGAGATGTCCAAAATGAGCCAGCCAATCAGAGCCCTCGGCGGCCATATTTGTTGACCGATCAGCACAAAAAACACAAACTTGGTAGAGGACATTGAGTACTTCCTTCCTGTGAAGTTTCATGAAATTCTGTGCAGCGGTTGCAGAGGAGATGTCCAAAATGTGTCAGCCAATCAGAGCCCTCGGCGGCCATGTTTATTGACTGATCGGCACAAAAAACACAAACTTGGTAGAGGACCTTGAGTACTTCCTTCCTGTAAAGTTTCAAGAAATTCTGTGCAGCGGTTGCAGAGGAGATGTCGAAAATGTGTCAGCCAATCAGAGCCCTCAGCGGCCATATTTGTTGACCGATCGGCACAAAAAACACAAACTTGGTAGAGGACGTTGAGTACTTCCTTCCTGTAAAGTTTCATGAAATTCTGTGCAGCGGTTGCAGAGGAGATGTCGAAAATGTGTCAGCCAATCAGAGCCCTCGGCCGCCATATTTGATGACTGATCGGCACAAAAAACACAAACTTGGTAGAGGACCTTGAGTACTTCCTTCCTGTGAAGTTTCATGAAATTCTGTGAAGTGGTTGCAGAGGAGATGTCGAAAATGTGTCAGCCAATCAGAGCCCTTGGCGGCCATATTTGTTGACCGATCGGCACAAAAAACACAAACTTGGTAGAGGGCATTGAGTTCTTGCTTTCTGTCAAGTTTAGTCAGAATCTGTTCAGTGGTTTCGGAGGAGAAGTCAAAAATGTGAAAGTTTACGCCGGACGGACGCGGGACGACACGCTATGACAATAGCTCACTTGAGCCTTTGGCTCAGGTGAGCTAAAAAGCTGAAGGGGGGGTCTGGGGGATCCTCCCCCAGCGGGGTGTATAGGGGCAGCGCCCCTATATCAGGGGGACCAGGGGGCCGAAGGCTCCCGGCTGAAAACGACAATTTTCATCATTAAAGACCCTTCAGAACAGCTTTCTTGGGGCAAAAAATTCAGCTTTAAAGTGTTGTTATCTTGAAACGAAAATATAATTAAATTGATTTTTCTTGTACTTTTTGAGAGGGCTAGGGGTTCACTATCGACGCTCTCATTTCCATGGATTCTTGAGTGATAATGCCGGAGTCAAGGGCCTTTACGTCTACCTCTCCCCTCTGGACGACTGACCATATGCTTTTAGACATTTCTCTTAAGTTTAAATACAAAACCAGAAGTCTCTGACGAGACTGTAGCTCTCCTTGTTGTTTTTTCTAAAACATCAATTTCCTTTCTTTTTTTTTAAACCAAGACCATAGGGAGCAGGGGCTCTAACAAATTATAAGTAGCATGACAAAACTACATATCCATTATACTGCAACTATAATAGCACTAATATAATTCATAATATCCGAGATAAAGTATTTCTAAAAAGAATGTCACACCCATTTTCCAAGATCCTAGGGGCCAAGGGCTGCTTGCTCAAATGAACTATCAATGACACATCAAGACTACAGATCCATAATATTGGATAAAGAATTAACTCCCCATCATTAATAGCTTTAAACGAGTAGAGAGCACAACTATATAGGAAAAATTACCACACCCATTTTCAAAGACCCTGGGGGTATAGGGCTAAAACAAAATATCAGGTGCACAACTATGCCACAGACCAATCATTGCAAAAAGAATTAATTCTACATCATTTATAGTGTCAGAGGAGTTGCAAGCATAAGATTACATTAACTTATATAGGAGAAAACAACCACACCCATTTCTAAGACCCTGGGGGTCAGAGGCTCAAACATAATATCAGGTGCTCAACTAGACTACAGACCCATCATATTGCAAAAAGATTAAAGTCTCCATCATTTATAGTGTCAGAGGAGTTGCAAGCACAAGATTACATAGAGTTATATAGGAGAAAATGACCACACCCATTTCTAAGACCCTGGGGGTCAGGGGCTCAAACAAAATATATCAGGTGCACAACCAGACCAGAGATCCATCACATTACAAAAAAAATTAAGTCTCCATCATTTATAGTGTCAGAGGAGTTGCAAACACAAGGTTATATAGAGTTATATAGGAGAAAATGACCACACCCATTTCTAAGACCCTGGGGGTCAGGGGCTCAAACAAAATATCAGGTGCACAACAAGACCACAGACCCATCATATTGTAAAAAGAAATAAGTCTCCATCATTTATAGTGTCAGAGGAGTTGTCCGGACAAGATATCATTTTATAAGACCCTGGGGGTCAGGGACTGAAACTAAATGTCAGGTGCACAACTAGACCATGGACCAAGTAAAATGCAAAAAGAATTAACTTTCTATCTCTAACAGTTTCAGAGGAGTTGTCCTGACAAGATTACATAGAATTTAATGACCACGCCCATTTTCTTAGACCCTGGGGGTCAGGGACTGAAACTAAATGTCAGGTGCACAACTAGACCATGGTCCAAGTAAAATGCAAAAAGAATTAACTTTCTATCTCTAACAGTTTCAGAGGAGTTGTCCGGACAAGAATTGTTTACGGACAGACGGACAGACGGACAGACGGACGGACAGACGGACGGACACCGGACGAAGGGTGATCGCATAAGCTCGACTGGTCTGAGACCAGTAGAGCTAAAAAATAACCGACAAAAGTTCGATCCGGCTGGCAAGGTACAGTCGCGAATTTCCTTTGCTCCGTGTTTCGGATGAATACTAATCGTTGATAGGTGGAATGGTTGCCTATTGACCAATTAGAAATCACGACACATCGCTAAACGGCAAAGGTAAAACATCAATTCTATAACGGATTTGTCAAATTCCGGAATTTACGAAAGAGCGGAAATTATAAAAACGAGCGGAATTTACCGATTCTCGAAGCGGAATTCCGCTTTAAAGCGGAGAAAAACCATGTCTGAATCATACAAGTAATAACAGGATACTTACTCTGTCAAAGTTTGGCTTATCAATCATACAAGTAATAACAGGATACTTACTCTGTCACAGTTTGGCTTATCAATCATACAAGTAATAACAGGATACTTACTCTGTCGATGTTTGGCTTGTCAATCATACAAGTAATAACAGGATACTTACTCTGTCGAAGGACCTCAGATCGTAAAGCTTAACACATTCTGAGTTGATTCCAGCGGCAAAAATAAGGCCCTCAGGGTCAAAGGCTGCTACAGGCCGCCCTGGCAGATGCATCAGGCCCTGTAATAAACGTACATATTTTGGTGAATGATTTCCCCGGAATGCTTTTCTATAAGTATGTTAAAATATATCGATACTTCAGTAATATTACATGTATTTTCAAGGTAAAACAGTATGTGAATCATATCACAATGTGTTTTGACATGCGGTAATTCAAGTCCATTATTTTACCTGACAGTTTTGTGACCTCAGATCCCAGAGTCGAATTGTTTTGTCTAATGATCCAGAGAGAAAGGAATCGTTGATCGGAGACATGTTCAGGGAGACAACTCTGAAAAAAACCAATAGCACATCTTCAGCAACATCTTGAAACAAATATAGTTATATACTCATACAGTGCCGACAAAATCTGAAACACTTAATTTTACTTACCATGATGTAAAACAATTGATTTAACAATTGAATCATCTATTTATACAATGCTTTTCATCTTGAATAAACTGATTTAACGCATTCAGCAACTAATTGATGCTTCCCATTGCAAGAAACAAAGTGTGATGTCACAAATGAATACTTTTACATCGACCTAACAAGCTTTAATTAAAGTTTAAACCTTGGTCAAGCATCAAAAATGCAAATTGACATACAATGTATTCTTAATAAATTCCTACAATCAGAATGAACACATTTTGTAGAAGATACAAGCAGATATAAAATTGTGTACCTTTAATCCTGTGAACAAACTTAGGGGATTTACTTTTTATCAATCTAATTAAAATTCAGCTCTCTTTATTTCGTAAACTGCACATAGATTATGAAATACAGGGAGCAGAATTTTAATTAGATTGACTTTTGATGTACATGTACCTCACTTTCTACTTTTTAAAATAAACCTCTCTAAGTCTGAATTACAACACTTTGTTGTGAATCAGTGATCACACAGCAATTGTAAAAATAAAATTGCTTTTTTGTAAGCGACATAAAAATAAAAAGTTTTAGCTCGGACAACTAGAGGACGATTCCATCTAATACTTCAATATACAGAGTAACCTACCATCCAAGATTACATTGGTATCTGACTAGTGTTGTAAAATCGGAAAAATTTTACTATCAATTATCCCAAACTATCGGAGGAGTACAATCAATATCACAATCGGAATAATCAGACTTTTTTCTTGCTTAAAATTGTTGTATGTTTTGTATCTTTCCAGAAGGAGAATACTCTGTGCTTGTGATTTAGGAATCTGATTTTTATTTAAAATCATGGAAATAAATTAAATGTTTAACATTCCTTGTTCTTAAAGTGAATTCGCGCAAAGCCATCTATGAGGACGAAGTCCAAAAACTATTGTTTTCATTTTATCTTGTGTAAATATACACGGATCGCTTCAGTAATTTCAACACACAACAATCGATTTTCAAAACCATTATCAATAGTCGGCGACTTTTAAGTTTCAGCGACAATAGCGGCGACTATCGTTACAACACTATATCTGACATAAATGCATTATGACCTAATGGCATTCCTATAGAATTGCTGTATTTGGAGCATGTTAATCCTGAATTTTACGCTTCTTCCCATTAGAATTTGATGATGTCACAACTAGATCATGCCATATACCGTCCATGCCATATACCGTCCTAAATGGGAAGTAACTCTGTACATTGAAAAGATAGAAAACTTGAAAATAGAAAATTATTGCATTTATTCTTCAGTCAGGAACAATCTTGTGTCTATTGACTCTTTGCAGAATACAGAGTTATTTCCCCTTATAGACGGTATTTGACGTAAAACCATTGTGACGTCATGAAAATGGTATGGTAACATTGATTTTCTGCAATCATTTCCCAGACTTTTAAGACTGTTTCCATAGAATTTGATGACGTCACAATCAGTCTACGTCACATACTGTCTCAAATGGGAAGTCACTCTGGTTTTCGAAAAAAGCGAATATTACTCATGTTGTTGCATGAGAGAATTAGTGCAGGTTTATTGTAGCAGAAAGGTACATTTTGTCATTTCATCTACATGTTTACTTACTTTTTTGTGTGGCCTGGAAAGTATCTGATATACTTGTTGTCATGGAGAGAGAGATAACGAATGGTGTCTGCAAAATCATACATAGAAATATGTTCAAATTTTCTCAACAATGACAAAAGAAAAAGATACAGGAAAAATACTCATACCTTTGTAACATTTGCAAGAAAAAAATATAAATTGAAATTTCAAAATTAATTAACTTTTAGTGCACTTGCTTTCTAAAAGAAATGCAAAATTGTTTATTTTAATCAAGGAAAATATAATTTGAAAGTACTGTATAGGCCATTAGGGGAAGATGATTTGTACACTTAGAGAGGTTTTGATTAAATCAAATTAAAGTTTGTTTGTTTTACCATAATCAATGTACGTAACTACATTTGCAAGTATCATGTGAAACGTACCATCGACTTTAGTTGATCCATGGAGAGCAGTATTCACAGCATGTGTATAACATATGAGATCCACTCCATATTTCTTGCTATTCAAAGTCTTCTTTGGTCTGAATATATATGAAGTTAATAGTGAAAACAAACATGATTAATACTAAAGCCAAACTTTACTTAATCAAATATTTGTTTAAATATAATGGGTATCCATTTTCAGCAACTTTGCCACAGTTTTAGAGCCAAACTGGGGTTACCACAATTATTTTGAAATTGCACTGAAAAGTAATGATAGATTTTTTGTCAATCTTCGTTTTGACTTCGGCTGTTATGGTTCAGGAATTGTTACTTTCAGTTTGAAATACTGTAAACGTGGAAATTTTCGTGTGGGGGTAATTTTCGCATTTTTCACAAATCGAGGGATTTCGCGAAAATTTCCCCCATGCGAAAATATCATCGCTGCATTCTTACTATGGGAAAGACATTCTTATCGCGAATATTTTTCCCACGTGAAACCTCTTGATGTTATAATCGCGAAATTTTCCCCCAGCAAAAATAACCACGTTTACAGTATTAACCTCAGTTTTTCAGTTTTCAATTCTATTTAAAGCAAAGCACATTTTTAAGTATTATCATCAGTTTGTTATCGTGGTCATATGTATTTTACTCTAAGTTTTGATGTGTTGTAATCCAGTAAATGTTAACATTCTCTACTAAATCACGAATATATCTTTTATAAACAATGCGTATATCAATAGCTTTTAGCCCTTTGAAAACACCAAATTAGGCCATATTCTGGGAAATTGACGCAAAAACTACATATTTCTATTAAATTAGCAATGGCCACATGCATTAACTAAGATGAACAATTTAATGTGAAAGATTATCATTATATCCTTTTATCATTAGCGTTTTATCTCAGTTAACGCATGCAGCCACATTGAATTCTTCCACAAAAGACAAAATTCCCAGCAATTTTTGCCATATTTTGTCAATAACGTCAAAATGAGTCAATGACGTCACTTTATGACGTCATTACAGTTGAATGGTGCTTTTTTTGGTGATATATTTCTTTTCATTAAAAGCGGTAAACATTCGTGTATTTTCATGAGGGATATCAAGTACTTCTCATGAAATTTATTTCTAGAGAAAAAATACACTCAAAAAATGAGGCAAGTTTAAATCTGTTTAGTGATATACATGTACTGGTAAGCTTCCAAGAATCATACAAGATAACCAAATTTTCAATTATGTTCCTGCTCTGTTATCTGAGCCACTTCTTATATATAAGCTGACTTGCTAAATTTTGTGCGGGTAGATCAGGTCAGACTCGGTCTGCTTCTCTTCAGAACGATGCCATGCACATGTTTTCTGATGATTTGTGACGACGTACTGTAGCTGAACTGAAGTAGAACAAAATCCATCTAAAATCGTGCATTCACCATTGATTTTAAAAGCTGACACAAATGTTCCCCTTTGTTTGGTTTGTACACAAATTTTTATTATCGGAACAAGGGTGGTGAGTGGGGTCGAAAAAAGTGAATAGAGTAATGAATGGTTGAGAGTAATTTCAATGGAAACTGAGGAGCCTCTTTCTTTTTTGTCTAGGTTGTGCTCAGTTTCCATTGAAGTAAGGTTGAGAGGAGATTCTTGGGAGCGTAATACTAAACAACAAGATAGCAGATAGACACAAGGAAGAATCTCTAACAAGAATATGTATTGCTCAGAAAACACAATTCCTTTCCCTGGAATAATTTCCAATGAATTTCTTTTGAGTATGATCATAATTGTGGCTAAATTTTCAAATCATTAAGATATCAAAATGATATGATATATACTGGAGTCGGAACAGTTTAGTTTCTGGACGAATTTGAAGGTTTTTCTGTGATAAGTCCCCTGTCCTTTAATGGAAAACATTCAAATTCCTAAAAAATAATACTTTCCCACAGAGGCAAATAATGAAAAGGGCAGGGGGCTAGGTACTAAGGTAGGGCACTTCTGCGTAGTGGGGGCCAAAGAGGGCACATCATGCACAAATGGTGGGCAAGGGCAGGTTCATTTATCGGCCAATCACCCAAGGAGTGAAAAAAAAGAGCGATAAATCAAATCAGATGCATGCTTTTTTGGCAGTGGCTCCGGATATGAACATTCGTATCTCAGGAGCTGGGTCTATGCGTACGAACACGAATCGTAGTTAGCTAGCTTCTGCATATATATTTGGTTAGGTTTTTTTCTATAGGCATCTTGTGTTCAAATTGTATCTCTTTGTGACATATTCTGAAAAAGCTGTTGCATCTACATACACGTATTTGTTATCTTCTCACAACTTTCAAAAACTTCAATTTCCGCTTGAGCGACAGAACGTCAGTATTAACAATAACTGCGCGTCTATTACTGATCAGTGATCACTCTAATGATTGAGAGCATAGAAAATAGGCTTTTGTCCTGCTTGCTAAATTACTGAGTTATATAATGCAGAACAAACTCGTATACATCAGGGATGAAAATTTGTTGAAATTTTCAGGGGCCAAGTGGGCTCCCAGGTCAAAAAATTTAGGCGCCCACATCAAAAACAATTAGCCCACATCAAAACGTTGTATCTAAATCTATATTTTAAAATTTAAGAAGTCCACCCCCCCCCCCTTTCTCTTCTTCTCCGTATCAAGTCATGGCCATCGTACAGGAAGACGTGTACCGAATATGAAATTAACGCCAAAAATGACAGAGATCTAGAGACTGGTGTACATGTTGATCTACATGGACCATTTATTTGACGACTTTGAACGATAATAGCAGATGGTCAGTAGTTTGAGGTCAGCGCTCTCTACATGTATCTTCAAACACGATTCTTTCATCAAATCAGTTCGAGTCATTTTTCCGCGTAAATTTCACTTACGATTTTGGATGTTTCTATATTTTAAATATTGAAGTAGGGTTTTGATTTCGGTCATCTCAAGCACCTTTAAATAAATCAATGCATGTAGGTAAATCCAGTTATAAATTAATATAAAAATATTACGTCTCCAGACAGTGACATTGCACACTTTTGGAAACGTTAGATGAGGTTTTGGTATACTGATCTAAAATAAGGATGCGTCTTTACAAAGGAATAAGGGAGATCGATTCACTTTCCATGAGAAAGCGAATCGAAAATGTGTGTCAAATAACCAATATAATGAGTTTTTGTTTCACAACGTGAGTTACGGCGACTACGAAACAAGAAAACAATTATGATCGGAAATTTTACAGTCGCCAAGTGGGCGATCAGAAAAACATTTTTGGTAGTCCACACTGAATTTTAAGTCACATTGGAGAGTGGGCGAGTGCTTATTTGCATCCCTGTACATTGATACAATTTTAAAACAAAAATTATTTCTGTGTTGTGGACACTAGACTAAATAATCCAGTCTCTCCGCTGCCGCTAAAAGAGACTGAGCAACACTATGGTTGTTACAAAACGAAGTCGGACGAAATTGCTGCCCGACGATTTATCCATTTTGAAGGTCTGAAATATTGATTTTCTTGTTGACGGGACTAAAGAAAACATTTACATGTATCTAACTATCTCTACCCACCTCACATTTTTTTCTCGCTTCGTTATTGCCTATTTTGCGAATTTTTAACTCCCTACCAAACTAATCAGGCAAAGCAAAAGTTCGGAGAACCGAAGAATCAGAACAAAGGATAAAGAAAGTTGATCACGTGATATTTTGTATCCTCGTTCTGATTGGTCATTAGACTTCGTTCTATAGGGATGTTCGAGTGACGAAAAAGTGACGTCACACTGCGCATGCGCATGAAAATTGGTTGGCAAAAAGTGGTTCTCCTATATATATATGTATAGCAATGTCCACTGCTATTCACGTTTATTATCTTTATCGGTACAGTTTATCGACAGATATAATTAAGTTAAGATAACTTCAAAGTTGTTATAATATTAATCGATCGTTTTAATTGCTTGTGATATTTTTTTACTCTAATTTTTCTCTGTTAATCACCGGTATGTATAAATAGCATTTAGTCTCTCTGTGGGTTGATTTAATTTTTAAAGTCGTGAATGTGAACATCTTATACCATTCATCAATTTATCAAGTCCAACCTATACAGTGCATCTTGTATACACAAGACAATGATCTGACACCTGCCATTTACCTTGATTTTTGTTGGCTGTCCAGGTAGATTTTTCACCCAGGCCAGGCGCCACGGCGGAATCAATGATCCGCAAAGGAGAGAAAGCCACTGCATATGATCTATCCATTTCATATTTCAGTTTTTGATATTTTTACACGGATGAAACATCTATGGGGGGGGGGGGGTAAATACATTATATTTGTCTTTTAGTTGAAAGAAGCAAAAAGGAAATACAACCCATTTATATATCTATCATAATCATAAAAAAGTTGGAACAGTGGATCATTATTCAATTTTTCTCATATAAATCTCAAGATTTATTTATTTATTCATTTATTTCAATGGAATAATTGTTTTAATAATTCCGAAAATTAGATAGATGGAAGTCCGAACATCTTTTTCAAATATTGGATGTTTTAACAGTCGAGGTGCAAAAGATGGAAATAGAATGCTAGGATTTTATATGGCCCGAGATCCCTCTCTTTAATTCATATTAACATTGATCATTTATTTTCATTGTGTATTCAAATCTTATCTTTAAATTCATGAATGTCTCTTTTTATCCCAACGATTTTAATTCCAAACTTACATGGAAGTTGAGAAATATTAGCTTCTTTAGGCATTCTAAAATTCTAATCTTGAGCCCCCCCCCCCCCCCTTTCTCTAGCAAGCAAAAAGTTAGATAAAGCATGTCAATTAAAAAAAAATTTCCATATCCAAAGTAAGAAAATTACTGAAGGAATAATAAAAGAGAATTTGTGCATGTTTTCATTGTGACTACTATGACCGGCTTTATCTATAAATTGGAGACAGTCGTGAGAATCTAAGAACTAAGAAAATGAGTACTCTTTATTGCATTAAACGTTGTCTGTGAGTTTTCCCTTCTTTTTTTCCGTTTTCAAACAGTTCGACATTATTTTTGGTCAAACTAATTCCCTCTTTCCATCCTGTTCAAATGCTCCGCCTTAATTAAATCACAACTAATATGCATGTTTGAGGGATAGGTGTGTACTTGTCAAAACAACAGGTAATTAGTCGGGTATGTTACACCTAATACAGGAGCATGAAAATGAGACACTATGAATTACACCGGCTTCTTTGGAAAGCAAAATTTGAAGAAAAAAAAAATATCGGCAGTTTATATAATTATTGATTCTTGTCCCCCCCCCCCCCAATCGAACGGCAGTCTGATATACTAATAAACTCAGCGGGATTAGAATGGTCAGTGTCACAGCAGGACTTATCAATAAAATAATAATAGGAGAGCATCAACTGTCGATTTATTCCCGGGTATCACGTGTATTTCCCTTCACTGCCAACTGTTTTTGCCAACCAGCCTCGTTTTCGCGAGACTCGTGACGTCACGGCGAACATCCCTATAACTAGCAATGCCAGGTGATTTTTCAAAGTTCAGAAATATGTAATAAAACATAAATCATTAGATAGAGCTCATTGCAAGCTTTCTGGAACAGTTTTCCTTTTTAAGATATCTTCATTAAAAAAAAGGTAAGAAATTTTGAAGTTGGAAAATTTGGGGTGAATTTCGGAAAAATTTCTTCCTATTATTGCCTTATAGAGCAATGCCAGCTCGCGGAACCGAAAAACGAAGAAATTTTGATACTTTTTGTCATAAATAATTCAATTTTCAAGATATCAATACCAAACTTGGTACATCAATGTAAAATGGTGTGTTGAATTCATTTCTGATGTTAGATTTTGTCTTAGATGTATGGTTATAGCATGAAATGAAGATTTATGTCCCATTCGTGGTACTTTTTTGTCCTTTCTCGATGGTACGCGTTGTACTTTCACAAACATGAAGAATTCTTTCAACATTCTATGTGTATTTCATTTTATTCAATTTCGTGTGAATATATAATTCAATTTCATGTGAATAAATAAGACATTGTTACAACACATGTATTAATAAATATAGTTATTAGTCAATAAATAATACGAATTATCTTCAAGATATCACATCAATATGATCAATGTCAACATTAATATCATAATCCATAATGCTATGCACTGCTTTGAGAAATGCACAAGATAGTATTTAAACTTTGATATACATATAGATATATATTTTACAATGATATAATCTTTTAAAGCATCTTAGCATATACTATGATATAGATTCACTCCTTCAAACTTCGCATTCAGTCTTTGTACACATATTAACAATTCTTCATCATCATTGAAAAACAGCTTTAGTTCATTTATAATCCATTTGTGAATTGTTCATCTGGCAAAAATTGCAAGTTCATACAGTCCTTCAGTCTATCTTTGGTTAAACATACTGCTTCACAATAAGGTCCTGGATATATTATATAGCCATGGTGAAATCTGAACAACATATGATCAGTATGCAAACTGCATGGTAAATCAACCTGTAAATGAGAAGAAAACATTAAATTTTTTTCAATTTACTGTTATCATGGTTATGGAAAGAAAGAAAGAAAGACAGACAGACAAAGAAAGAAAGAAAGACAAAGAAAGAAAGAAAGACAAAGAAAGAAAGAAAGAAAGACAACAGAATGAAAGAAAGACAGAAAGAAAGAAAGACAGACAGAAAAAGGAAGAAAGACAGAAAGAAAGACAGAAAGAAAAATGAAAAAGAAATCAAAATAAGATGAAAGAAAGAGCAAAGAATGATAGAAAAGGGAAAAAAAAAGAAGAAAGAACGAACGAAATGATGGAAAGAATGAAGGAAGACAGAAAAAAGAAAGATAGAGGAAAAAGAAAGAGCGAAAGAAGGAAAAAATAAGAAAGAAACTCTGTAAGATAGAAAGTAGAAGAAAGACCAAAAACAGTAAAAGAGACTTAAGAAAGAAAGCAAAGGATAGCGAGAAAGAAAGAAGAAAAAAGAGAAACGCAGAAAAATAAGAGTGTAATATTATTGAGAAAAAAATCATAGGAAAGAAACTTGCAGAGAAATAGAAAAAAAAACCTTAAAGAAAGATTGCCGTGAACAGACAAATACTTAGATCGATAAATAATTCCTGTGCATTTAACAACGTAATCATCTTATAAAATTGTCCTATCGAAATGCCTATCAGACGAAAAGAAATAGGCCAGATCGCGTAAAGGACGGGGGAGGAGGGGGGGGGGGGGGGGCAGAGAGATTAAAAAAAACTTCCGAGAAAAATAGCCGTAAACAGACAGATACTTAGATCGGTCAATTATTCCTGTGCATTAAACAATGTAGTAATCTTATTCTTTATTCCTTAAAATAAAAATAAATGAAATTGTCCTATCGAATTGCCTATCAGGCGAAAGGAAATTGGCCAGACCGCGGAGGGGGGGGGGGATAAAATAAGCGTAAAATCAATGAAGAAAATCTATCGGCCTTCTATTTATTTCTTCATTACGTTTATTAATATATTAAACATGTGTCGTACAACATAATTGTTGATGTAAACACAATAAAATGCAGCAATTTTGTTAATCTTTGTTAAAATTCAATGAAAATCCAACATGGCGTCTGAACCCACACTATCGTTTCCTGTCTATCAAAATATTCAAAATTCCCTTATCAAATTGAGTTTTGAAATATTTCTGATGTTCAGTTATTAATTCTTTTGTTAATTCAATTAAATTAAATGTTAAATTACTAAATAAGTTGTAATTTGCTGATTTAATGACTATAAACTGCAAAATTACGCCAAGTAAAAGGACCAACAAGTCGGGATTTGCTAACAACAACGTAAAAGTTTTAAACATTTATTTCTTGTTACTTCATATCTATGAAAACATGTAACTACACTTCAGGGCCCATTTAATAAACCTATTATTAAGATATATTGGTTTTTATAGGAGCAAAACATAGTTATAGAAAAGACCGCCGGCCAATGTAAACAATAACAAACATGGCGCGGCGGGGCGCCGTCATAAACATGAAATTAGGGGCGAGTGAACAATTTCAATTAAAAAGCCGGAGGGTTAAATCTTCATCGATTTTAATGAATTATATATCAAAATGTTCAGAAAGACTTCTTCTGTCTACTTAATGGTGAAGGAAAATGTACTTACCGATGGATTTCCAAACAGTTGGTTTAATATTTTTAACATTACATAACTTCGCTATTAATCAACTGATTAATTTTCTTCAAATTAGGCAGTAAAGTTTGATCTTTCACCTGATTGGGTGCCAAATTTGATACTAATTAGTTACCTGCTTACCTGTCAGCTTTGTATTTGAAAACTACCTGTGTAAAAAAAAATGGTCCGCCGATACGCGCTTAGTGAGGTCGGCGTTTTTAAGCGGTATTTCAAACTTCAACTCATGAAAATAAGATATTTTCAAAAACAAATATATATACAAAACACATATCACTGGATTCTTCATTTAATTATCTTTCCGATGGTATATAAATCATTACGATTAATTCATGCTATGACCATAAAAAGTCGATTTTAAAATATCGACTAGCTATTTTTCACGTTTTCCGATCGCGTTAGCGCGTAAGCTGGCATTGCTACTATAACAAACGTGGTGGGATTCAGTCTCTTTTAGCGGCAGCGGAGAGACTGGATTATTTAGTCTATGTGGACACATGACCCGAGTCATGTGACAGTTAAAGACCAATCAGAAACTTGAGACATAGATCTAAAGATACGAACTTTCGTATCCGGAGCCACTGCCTACTTTTTTATGATTCATGATTTGAATTCTCCATTTAAAAATCTACAAAATTGTCAAAAAATTTTGAAAATATGTTCCTTCAAAGTACTCAAAAAAGTCGACTGTACTGAAACTGTTGTTCTGACACCAGTATGGGAAAAAAGAAAGCAAAAACTAACGTTCCATTTTGGCAATCGTAAATAACGATAGAATCGTCATCACTGCTTGAAATTAACGTATTTCCACATGTAGAGAAATCTATCCTATTTATTCTGTCTGTATTTTCCCTGAATATCTTGGCAACTTTAAAATTTCGAACTACATTATCTGTGAGTTTCATTTTCGTCCCGATGCAGCGAACAGAGGCAACGCTGTCCACCAAATGCGACAGGATTAGTCAGCTCGACCTTCTCTTACTTCAAACATTTCTAGCGTGTAATGAAGGAAACGGCTGATGAGTGAAACAAGTTTTTTTTCAGTTTTACCTCCTCCTCATGTATCTCCTTCTTTATTTTTTCCTCCTCTCAATTAATCTCCTCCTCAAATTATCTCTTCCTCTTCGATCTCCTCCTCTTATATATCCTCATCCTCTCAAATCATCGTCTTCCTCCTCATCTCCTTCCTCCTCATTTATAACTTCCTCCATTTCTCCTCTGCCCCTTTTCTCCTCATATCTCCTCATCCTCTGTACTTTCTCCCTCCTACCCCCTCCTTATCTATCCCTCTTCATTATCTATCTCCTCCTATTTCTACTCATCCTCATATATCTCCTCCTCCTCTATTTCTTCCTTCTTCTCCTCAATCTTATCATCCTCTTTCTCCTCCTCCTTCTCTATCTCCTCCCTTGCTATCTTCTCTCCTATCTCTTTTCATACTTTATGTCCTCTTCATCTATCTCCTCCTTTTCTATCTCCTCCTCCTCCTTCTCTATCTCCTCCTTCTTCACCTCAATATAAAATCCTCCTTCTCTATCTCCTTCTCATGTTAAACGTCTTTAACACGTTTCAGTTACTCAACCCTCGTCAGTGATCCTTAATCTAAAAGATGGCAAAAGAATGCGAAGAATTAAATACCGAAAGACGTTGCATGATGGGTGGGAAATGATGCTACAGGAGTGAGGACCCAAATTTTGAAATTTCATGAATTTTGGGAACAGAGAGTTTTGAATGTGTTGAAGAGACAGACGATCAATTGAAGTTGATCGAACTTAAATTCATGTGCCCTCGGGTCCACCAACAGTGACACTCACCAAGTAGTTCAAATGTTAAACGTCTTCAAATTCAATAGCATCATTTATAAACAGATAAATTTACAGCATGAATCAGACATGCACACTTTATCTCCTCCCCCTCCTCCTATTTATACTCTTCCTCCATCTCTACCACCCCTTCCTCTATATTCGCCTCCTCTATACCTCTACCTCCTCTATCTCCTCCTTCTTCACCCCAATCTAATCCTCCTTCTCTGTCTCATCACCCTCTTCTCTCTCCTCCACCTCCTCCTTTTCTATCTCTTCCTCCTACTTTTATCTAACTCCTCCTCATATATATCCTCCTATGTCTCCTCCTCCTCCTCCTCCTCCTCCTCCTCGTAAGATGTGTTCTCCCAGTGAGGTAGCGGTTGAAGGAAAGAAAGAAATGCAGCTCGAATTGATTTAGATCGAATGTATTATCATGTAAGTTGACTTACCATGTATGAAAACGAAAGTAAAACAATTTTCACTCAGCTGACATTCAAAAGGTGACAACTATTTAATTTTAACACTTCTACCTTGATCTACAGCATAATTTGTATTTGAAGAAAATATAAGGGATACTAGTTCTATTTCAGTACAGTAACCTAGCTGCGAGACAAAGAAACGGAGACTTGCAAGCAGGACTAGAGCAGAAGGATACATGTTCCAGCTGCCTGCGATCTACCAGCTTGAGCCTTGTGTAGATCAACAGCATAGATACTACAGTACGCAGGCTGCCGATGTTTTATCTGATATGAATTATGACAAAGCCCTAGAAGCGAAGAGAAGTCATTTTCAATATATTATAATATGAATTATGGCAAAGCCATTGTGAGGACGCAGATGAATTATGATTTCAATGATTTTTTACCATACATCATTGGATATTTTACTAAGTTAATAATAAACAAAATACGTCATACAATATGTGTTTTTGTTATTCTTTTTCAGCATCTTTTTTACTTTATCAGTCTTACGTTTTTTTCTTGAAATCCATAATCATCTACAGGAGAGGGGATATTTTTATAGACAATTTCTGGATCGACAGCATGCAAAGAACCCGTAAATGCGGGGAAACAATTCTCAATGTCGGCCGGTTTGATGTCACAAAACAATCAGTAAACATGAAATTGCAATGCTTAATGACAGATGAGAAAAGATCAAGTGATGTAATCTTAATCTATGTATATATTGTAAGTTCTTGGACCTTGACGAAAACAAAGGAAAAGAGAACTCGGGCAAGAAAATTGTGGGCACAAACCATTAAAATTGAAAAAAGTAAAAAAAGAATTTTACTTTTTTTCTGAAGTATTTACAAAATATTGTAAGATTTACATGTATCTTGACTATTCAATTCAATGAAACCTTGATGGAATGTCAGTTGTCGTATCAGGAAGATGTACAAATGTATAACCCAGCCCCCCCCCCCCCTTCACCCCCTCTTACTTTCACCGGAAAAATAAACATTCAATCTGTAGAAGAAAGAAAGCCTCCTTTTCGGCGCCGTCTATAGTGTTATCAGCAATTTTTAATATATCGTTTTATGGGATGGCCTGGAGAAGGGGGTTATATATATATATTTTTTTTAATCCAGTATAATATTAATATCACAGGATTTTCCCTTCTAGTTCTAGATAATGTTTACAAATTCATTCCTTTACTATAAAAGAGAGCGAAAGGGACCGAGGAGAGGAAAGGGCGGGAGGAAGGAGAGAGGGAGAGCGTGAGGGGGGGGGGGGGGGAGGGTATGGGAGGGGGAGATAAGGGGGCGGAGAGAGGTACCCCCTGTTTGTTCCCCAACCCCATAAAAGGCAAGGATGAAAGGGAGGGAAGGAAGGGGGGAGGGAGGGAGCCGGGAGATGTTAGAAGGTGGGAGAGGGGAGGAAGGGGTGGGACGGGGGAGAGAAATATTCTGAGTAGAAATTCACCCCCCGTCACCCCCCCCCCCCTTCCCATAATTACAATCAACCCTCCCCCCCCCCCCCCCCCTCTTTCTAAAACAAATCTGAAGCCTTCACCCCTCCTCCTTTTTTGAATAACCCTGGATTCGCCTATGATTTACCTCCAAGGGGGAAAATACCCAGCCTTATTTTATGCTTTGAACAGAGCCCCAGTTTGTGTTTACCTATTTGCACTAAGTACTGTTAATGATGACGTAAGTTGTGACGCGTTGTGTACAGTATCGTAGGCAGCAGACATTTAGCCTAGAAGTTTGTTTTGGGATTTACAATGCATAGATTTCCTGTAGATTCTACCACAGGAGTTCGAAATTTTATCAATAGAGTCAAAAGAAATCGTTCGAGTGACCAAGCCTTGAGCTGTGCATAGCATAGCTCAAGGCTTGGTCACTCGAACGATTTCTTTTGACTCTATTGATAAAATTTCGAACTCCTGTGATTCTACTGTACATGTAGATCTTATATATGTTGAGAGAAACCACATTATTTGATCTACAGGTATCAAAATATCAGCTGCAAATCATCCTCGAAAGCAGAATGAAGTTCGGTAAGTCGCTGATCGCGCTGATATTTTTTGTTTGTATTTTCGTCCCAGCAATTATGAGTTTATCCATGGATTTGTCTGAGGGAGCTGTCGATGAAAGAAAAGTCCGCGAAACAAAGTTTATGCTGACGTCGCATGCTGACGTCACGTAATTTTCAAAGAGGATATTCGGACTAAACATGATATATGTTGGAAATGATGGTGCAATGTCAGTATTACGTGAAGCAAAGTACAAAACATACATTGGGACACTGGAGGAGTAAGCCAAACGGAGAATATTCAAAGGAGATTGAGAAATCATGGTCATCGATGGGTTTCATTCTGTCGTCAAGTGACATTGTCAAAAAAATAAGCTTGCGCTTCACGTTGATCAAATGGGCAATGGGGAGAATGACGTCATTGACCACGGTTTTGGAACCTATAGGTATAGCATAGAATTCAATTGAAAAACACGATTTTTCCTATATATATACACGTGTTACCTTGATGAGGACTACGTCCGCGCCTGTGGCGCGGACTGCGTCCTCTATAAGTTGGTGTGTTTGGGGGGGGGGGGGGGTATTATTTGCATATATCATGATATCATGTTCTCAAATGATGAATGGCCATATCAATAAATTTATTGATAAATAAATAATTAAAATAAATACTAGTAGATAAAATAATTAAATAATCTTTGCATATTTAGGTACCATGCAGACAATCAGTAAATTAAGAAAGCCGTCCAAAGATACATGGGGGGGGGGCATGTACCTCTCTTGCCTCTCCAACCCCCTTACCTCCCTGTGTATAATATATGACTGCATAAACCCATGACCATATCAAAAAATTTCCATTACAAATTCATGGTATAATTTCAAATATTATGACAACAAAAGGGGATTAGGGACTTAGCAATGCTGCAGTTCAGCCGTGTGTTTGTTTGTTTGTGTGTGTGTCCAGATTCTTGTGAACAGCATAGAAGACAAATCAATGATTGTAGAAACATCAAACTTCCACAAATGTTCCATATGGGGAGAGGATAAACACTATTGATTCTCAAGGTCAAGGGTCTAAGGTCAAGGTCACTGTTGACTTTCACTTAAAATCCTTGTGAAAACACTGCAAAGAAACAAGTATCATAGAAATATCAAACCTTCCACAAAAGTTCCTGATGGGGAGATGATGAACCCTATTGATTTTCAAGGTCAAGGGCCAAAGGTCAAGGTCACTATGGACTTAGACTTATAATCCTTGTGAACAAAATTGAAGACAAAGCAATCATCTTAGAAACATCAAACCCTCTACAAATGCTCGTCATGGTGAGAGAATGATTCAACCCAATTGAATTGTTTTTAGCTCTACTCAGACAGGTCTATGACCAGTCGAGCTTATGCGATCGCCCTGTGTCCGGCATCCAGCGTACGTCCGTCCGTCTGTCCGTTAAACATTTCTTGTGGTTTCCAGTCCTCTGAAACTAATAGTGATGGAAAGTTAATTCTTTTAGCAACATGGTCTATGGTCTAGTTGTGCACCTGATATTTTGTTTGAGCCCCTGACCCCCAGGGTCTTATATAAGGCACGGTCCATTTGATATTCTGGGGGGGGGCTTGGGTTTTTTGTTGGAGCAAGATTATTTTTTTAGCCCCGGACAGGGGCAAAATTATTTTTTTCGTGTAAAGTTGGAGCAAGGAAATTTTTTTTACAACAATTAATGTGTATTTGAAGAATGTCTGTGTTTGTTCAATAGAAATTCTTTATTTTTACTTAAACATGTTATTACTTTATTTTTATGTAAAACTTATATTCACCTCTAAACTGAGAGAGATAAAAGATTTTTACATTATGATGTATAATTTTTAGTGAATAAAATGTATATATGGTCATGTAACATGTAAGAGGGCCTGAGGGGAGGGTCTTCTAGAAAAAAATTTACATTTAGAAATGAAAACTATGTAGTAAAAAAAAAAAAGAAAAATATCCAGGAATTTAAGCGAATTTTATGGTTATTCTTCAAATTCAGATTACTTGTAAGAGCAAGATTATTTTTTTTGTGTCACACCATAAGCAAATTTATTTTTTTCATCAAAATTCAGAGCAAAATTATTTTTTCGAAAAAAACCCAAGCCCCCCCCCCCCCCCCCCCCCCAGAATATCAAATGGACTGTGCCTAACTCTATGTAATCTTGTGGTCACCATTTCTCAGAAAGTATAGATGATAGAAATTTAATTCTTTTTGCTACATTATATGTCAATGATTAAGTTGCTCACAAGATATTTTGTCAGAGCCCCTGACCCCAAGGGTCTTTGAAAATAGGTGTGGTCATTTCCACTTATATAACCCTATGTTATCTTGTGGTCACCATTTCTCAGAAAGTGTAAATGTTAGAAAGTTAATTCTTTTTGCAATGTTCAAGGTCTATGAGCTAGTTGTGCACCTAAAGTTTTGTTTGAGCCCCTTACCCCAGGGTCTTAGACATTGGGTGTGGTCACTTTCTTCTTTATACTTGTATATTACTCAATGTAATCTTTGTGGTCACAATTTCTCAGGAAGTTTAAATAATAGAAAGTCAATTCTTTTCTATATATTATAGATCTATGATCAAGCTGTACACAAGATATTTTGTTTGAGCCCCTGACCCAAGGGTCTTAAAAAGGGGGTGTGGTCATTTTCTCCTATATAACTCTATGTAATCTTGTGGACACCATTTCTCAGAAAGTATAAATGATAGAAAGTTAATTCTTTTTTTAGTATATACATGTAAGATTTATGATCTAGTTGTGCACCTGATATTTCATCTGAGTCCCCGACCCCCAGGGTCTTAGAAAATGGATGTGGTCATTTTCTCCTTTATATTTAACTTACTGCAATTTTGTGATCATCTTTTCTCAGAAAGTATAAAGGATACAAAGTCAATTCTTTTTGCAACATGATGGGTCTATGGTCTAGTTGTGTACGTGTACCTAATATTTTGTGTGAGATTCAGACCCCAAGGGTCTTGGAAAATGGGTGTGGTCATTTTCTCCTATATATATATTTTATATATGATGCATTCTTGTGAAAACCAATCCTCAGAGTGCATAATTGATAGAGTATAAATTATTTTTGCATAATACATATGTAAAGGGTATGTGGTTTGATTATCCACTTGATAATTAGTTTTAGCCCCTGACTTCCAGGTTCTTGGAAAATGGATGTGGTCATTTTCTAGTATACAACTCTATGTAATCTTCTGAACACTATTACTTAGAAAGCATGACTGATAAAAAGATTTTTGTATTATGTTCAGACTTATGCTTAATGTTACATGTGAACATCCGATATACTTTTTTAGCCCCTTACCCTTGGGTCATAGAAAATAGTTGTGTCATTTAGTTATGTATTTTACTAAACAACCAGGAGAGCTTCAGTCTCGTCAGAGACTTCTAGTTTAAGGTCAAGGGTCAAAGGTCAAGGTCAACTTACCATAAATGTTCTTCATGAGGAGGATAAGCCCAATTGATTTTCAAGGTCAAGAGTCAAAGGTCAAGTTCTCAACAAAATGATTTTAAAATCAAGTCTGTAGTCACCTTGACCTTTGACTCTTTGATACCCAAATTTCGACATTGTGACTTTGACCTAACTTCCACGCAAGCGCACTGTCTCCTTCAAAGACTACAACATGAAAAGTACATTGCAATCCTGTGCCGTTGATGCCCTTGTGTGCAAGATGACTCTGACCTTGGCTTGGGGTTTTACATATTTTTGAATGTTGAGTGTCAATGAGTGATAGGATTGTCATATTTCACATGTGTATTCCTTGTGGGATGACATTTCCTTTGGCATCATTTTTTTCCTTGTGACCTTGAATTCAGATTTTGACCTTCTTAGCAGAAAACATTGTTTTACTGACAAAGATGTATTTGTATCACAAACACATATCTTTTATTTAATGAGAATAAAAGCCTTAGGTAATTTTGTGAAATACATGAAGTATGATATTGTATTATTGCTACTTTCATATAGGTAATTAAATGTAGGTAACAGAAAGAGGTAGTGTTTGGGTTATTCTACGTAACAGTAAAATCACATGAAAACAATTTATCAAATTTCCTCATTCATCTTTATAATATCTCATGGTGTTGCTTTAATCCTTTTTGTCTGACATAATATAATGATTTTTTTTTCTTAATTTTCAATGACTTTTCCTTTATGTATTGCAGAATTTGGAACAAATGTAAGGACACGTTCCAGCTTCCAGCTTCAGCATTCATTTAGAAGGACAGATGAAACGCTACATCAAGTTGGGCTCTTCATTACTCCATCTTTGTTTGCCTCGCTTCTTCCCCTTTTCTTCTCGTATTAGTGCTTCAGGAAGTTATCTTCACCAACACTTGCGAAGATCTAATTCTAATGTAATGATGACTGCACCAGACCTGAAAATTTCTCTAAATCCCAGGGAAAATGCCCTTGTGGTATTCGATGCTGCGATAGAATCCGTTTCGCCAAGTAAAATGATCGGAAAAGTCTTGCATGTTGAAAATGGTTCCCTCCTTGTGGAGAACAGGGAATATTCAATGAATAAAAACGTCCACATTGTGGGATTTGGTAAAGCTGTTGCAGGCATGGCTAGGGCGGTGGAGGAGAGAATAGGTGATAATCTAGTAGAGGGAATGATCAGTGTGCCTTTTGGTCTCCAAAATAACCTACAAGAAGCTGGTAAAGGGTAAGTTCATGAAATCTGATTTAAAACAATAAAAATATAATGTTTCATTTCGATTTGATTTCTTCAGTAAGTACAATTTAGCAATAATTTCAGGAGGAAAATGCAATATACATGTACATCCTAGCGTTTGACTTTATGATTTTATTTCATTTATTGATATTGAAATTCTATTTTCTAAATGCCAAAGATAAAATCCAACTCTTTAATAAAATACTCAATTATGTCTGATTTTCAGTAACTTGCTGCCAAGGAGTGGATCTAGGATTAGGATGTATGAGGGAGCCCAGGACAATATGCCGGATGAAGACGCCATGAAAACTGCTCAACTTATACAGACAATGGTCAGAAAATTAACCAAGGAAGATCTGTTACTGGTGCTGATTTCTGGTAAATCTAGACTTCAGTCCCTTTAGTAATGGATGAAATTTTGCTTGTTTTTAAGTTTAAGTTAGACTATTTAAACCCATATTGCAACATTTCTCTTTTTCAATGTGTTTATGTTATAATCCATTGATAATACTAATATACTTATAGAAAGAATATTTTCCATGTGTGAGGAAAGGTAACATGAAAATATTGAAAAAATATATGCTTGTAATGTGAGATGAGAATTTCATAGATCAAATGCATGAAAAAAATTGGGGAAAATTTTTTATGTTTTTTTTTTTTGTAAACATAAGGTAAAACACATTTTTCCAAATAAAAAGTTTTTCTTGCTCGCATTTTTATGCAAATATAGACCTGTATTTTAACAATATAATATTTCACCATTGCAGGAGGAGGCTCAGCATTACTACCATTACCAAGTCCAGGTATATCTCTGGAGGAGACACTAGAGTTAACCAAGCGTGTCTCGTTAAGCGGAGCTACGATATCGGAGCTAAATGTGATACGTCGGCATATAGAACAGCTCAAAGGAGGTGGACTCGCTAGGGAAGCTTACCCTGCTAAGGTTGGTACACATGTTCAACTTTTCTTGTGTCTTTGGATATTTTAAGGAATTTGGCGTGGAGGGTGAAAGGGGATGTATCTGCTTGTATGTCTATTCATCTGTCTACACTCATACTGGTAATTTCATCTTTGTAGCATTTTATTGGCCGGATTGCAAAGCAATTCCTGTCTATAGATTGACGATGTCCGTCCGTCTGTCCGTCTGTCTGTCCGTCCGTCTGCCGTCAACATTTTGGTTAAAGTTTCTGGTTGAGGCAAAATCTAAGGAACTAAATGCAGTAGAAACTTTATATTATACATGAAGCTTGCCCATGACAAGACCTTTCAATTTATGCCGTAACATTTGACCTAGTGACCTTGACCTTGGACTTTGACCTAGTTAAAGATTTTGGTTAAAGTTTCTGGTTGAGGCAAAATCTAAGGAACTATATGCAGTAGAAACTTTATATTATACATGAAGCTTGCCCATGACAAGACCTTTCAATTTATGCCGTAACATTTGACCTAGTGACCTTGACCTTGGACTTTGACCTAGTTAAAGATTTTGGTTAAAGTTTCTGGTTGAGGCAAAATCTAAGGAACTATATGCAGTAGAAACTTTATATTATACATGAAGCTTGCCCATGACAAGACCTTTCAATTTATGCCGTAACATTTGACCTAGTGACCTTGACCTTGGACTTTGACCTAGTTAAAGATTTTGGTTAAAGTTTCTGGTTGAGGCAAAATCTAAGGAACTATATGCAGAAGAAACTTTATATTATACATGAAGCTTGCCCATGACAAGACCTTTCAATTTATGCCGTAATATTTGACCTAGTGACCTTGACCTTGGACTTTGACCTAGTTAAAGATTTTGGTTAAAGTTTCTGGTTGAGGCAAAATCTAAGGAACTATATGCAGTAGAAACTTTATATTATACATGAAGCTTTCCCATGACAAGACCTTTCAATTTATGCCGTAACATTTGACCTAGTGACCTTGACCTTGGACTTTGACCTAGTTAAGGATTTTGGTTAAAGTTTCTGGTTTAAGCAAAATCTATGGAACTGTATGCAGTAGAAACTTTATTTTATACATGTAGGTTGCCTCTGACAAAACCTTTCAATATATGCTGTATTATTTGACCTATTGACCTAGACCCAGTTAGTGACAAAAACTTACTTTGCAATCCGGCCATACCGTCTTTATAGCGGTGTTTTATTAAATTTTGCTGTCATGAAAATGTCACATTAAACCATTTCTTGGCCATGCTCAATCAAATTCAAATAAAAAAGTCAAGGTTTTGAAAAATATAAGGTATTTTAATCTGATTCACAATCTTTTCATTCTCTGATAATATTTTCCCTAATGTATTTTAGATCAAATTGTTCATGTTGGTATTTTGTCTTTTCAATATATGGATTAGTTATCTTTCTTTTTGGAACATATTTGACCCAAAAACATTTAAAGACGTCAGCAAATACTACAGAGACCAGTTTGTAATTTAGGGAAAACATGCTTCAAATGCAATGTTCTACAGGAATCCGTATACATAATAACAATAATGCATTAAGGTCAGATTCTGTCCTAAATGGATAGTAATTCTGTATACGCAAAAGACGGAACATGACGTTAAAGTGGCCTTCTCTGTCACATGCTTTCAGGTTGTGTCACTGATTCTGTCAGATGTTGTAGGAGACAGGTTGGACATTATAGCTAGCTCACCAACAGTGCTGGACGATACCTCACCACAAATGGCCCTTGACATCATGAGACGTCTCGGAATTAAAAAGGAAATACCAAACTCTGTGAGGAAATATCTGAAAAATCAAGTGTCGCAGAAACGATGGGATCCCAGAGACACTGATGAAAAAGACAAGGAGAGTGAATTTATTCAAAACGTAATTGTCGGAAGTAACACAATGGCCGCAAAGGCTGCGTGCGAAAAAGCCGAAAGTTTGGGTTATCTTCCCTTCTTGTTTTCAACCACATTGGAGGGTGATGCAAGAGAGAGGGGTAAAATGTTCGGAAAACTTGCCAAATTTATTGCGTTTTCATATGGACCTCGTCCCAGTGATGATTTGAGACAGACAGAAACGGAACTTATGCAAGAAACCGAATTAGACAAATTAACTGTGAACGAGATTTTGGATAAGTCTTTCAAAGCTTACAGCTTTGGAAAAGGATTTTGCTTAATAGCAAGTGGAGAAACTACAGTCCTGGTGAAAGGCAAGGGACGAGGAGGAAGGAATCAAGAAATGGCTGTAGCTTGTGCAATGGAGCTGAATGCACATGTTGACAAATTGGATAAATTCAATATAGAATTTTTGAGCGGAGGTACAGATGGACAAGACGGACCAACAGATGCTGCTGGTGCCATCGTTAATCAGTATTTTGTACAGAATTGCGAGAATCAGAACTTGGACATTGAGACCTATCTAGAAAATAATGACGTGTTTAATTTATTGAGTCAGGTCAAAAATGGCTCAGATCTAGTGAAAACGGGCTTAACAGGTACTAACGTAATGGATATACACATTATCCTAGTCACTTTGAAAGAGAAGAGTGCTTGATACAGTCGGGGTACTTTATAACGATTGGGAAATCCTTTTAGTGAATTGATTTATAATGATTTTCAAATGTGGTGCTAAGAAATTATCTGTGATTCTACCCTTTTCATGATTGGTTAATTTTTACTTTTTTTAAATATACTTTACAATTATTTGATAAGAAAAGATTCAGACTTTACCTCATGTTGATTTATAACGGGTTGTATTATTGTTGAATCATAAGATTATTAGTTAAGAATATTCATGATGTCTTCAGATAAACAATTAAATATCATATTTTTCATGGCAAAGACTGTTTTGATGATGGGGGAGTTTCATATATTTAAGTACAGACCTGTAAGAATTGGGCAGAAAAAAATACCTTCAGATGTTCTATTGAAAAAGGATGTTCTGAATCGAAGTAATTTTTCTGCATGATCGAGTGGTAATCAAGGCTGTTACTGGGGTGAACAATTTGATCAAATTATAAAGAGGAAAAGCTTTTTAACCTTTTTTTATCCCCTAGCAACTCTGTTGCGGAGGGGATTTAGTATCACTGCTGTGCGCCCATGTGTGTGAGGGTGTGTAACAGGGTGTGTGTGTACATGTATATAACCAGTTATTTCTGTGAACAGCATAGAAGAATTAAAGCAATCATTGGAAAAAAAAAACTTCCACAAATCTTCCCGATGGGTTGAGGATAATGTCTATTAATTTTCAAGGTCAAGGTTTAAAGGTCACAGTGGATGTACATTTTAATTAAATCCTTGTGAACAGCATAGCAGACACAGCAATCATAACAGGATCACTAAACCTTCCACAAATGCTTCCCTTGGTGAGAGGATAAACCTTATTGATTTTCAAGGTCGAAGGTCAAGGTTACGGTGGACATATGCTTAAAGTTTGTGTGAACAGCATAGAAGACAAAGCAATCATCATAGGATCACTCAACGTTACATAAAAGTTCCACCTGGGAAGAGGATGAACTCTATTGATTTTCAAGGTCAACGTTCAAAAGTCACTGTGGACTTGGACAGAAAGTCCTTGTACAGAAGACAAAGCAATAATTATAGAATTACTAAACCTTCCTCAAATGTTCCCTATTGGGAGAGGATGAATGAATCCTATTGTTTTTCAAGGTGATCAGGGTCACTATAGACTTTATTTTAAAATCACTTTGCTGATTGCATAGAACATGCAATTGGGAAGGGATGCTCCACTTGTGTTGCCTTTATTCCTTCATAACCCTTTATAAGAAAATATGTATGATGTTAAAATCTGGCCTCACAAAACCAAACATGTAAATATGCATGTATACCATCCATATTTCTAAAAAAAATTCATCATAATATCTTTATGTAATATCTGCATACCTGTCGGATTTTCCTGTAGACCTGTACTTTTAATACTACATGTATGCATATCAACAGACATTGAAAGTTCAACTCGTACAGAGTTTACTGGAACTTTAATGTTATAAAGATCATCATAATTTTCTACAGAATAGCCTAGTATCAGAAAATTTTCAGTTTTTAAAATTTGTACATATTTTCACTTTTGTAAGTTACAAGTGGCCAGCTGAATCTTTAATATTATTCATTTTTAACAGGTAGCACCATTGCTTAAAAAGCTTCAGCAGAAATCTCTGGACACTCAGTTTTGTAAGCAAAATGGCATAAGATACCCAACTTTGATATTCAACATCCAATACAATCCCAGTAATGCCATGGAGCTATAATGTTATTCTGGCAATTTTTATTTTATGTAGAGATATTTCATGAATTAAGAAAGACCAATAGTGTGTTCCCACATAGCCATATATTTCCTCCACTTATCCCTGCTATGTTAAAATTGCTCTATTTTAACAAATTTTCTGAAGTTTTCACATCGTATACATTAATGTCTTGATGAGAATTACAAGCAACAAGATATGTTTTAAAGAATAGTCCGAAGGTTAGTTATGAAATCTCTTCTGAAAGGGGTAGGGCCACGAAGCCCGTTATTGTCCCTAATTTTGAACATTGTACTTCATAGAATTTTTCACTGTTATTTGACATTTTGATACGTTCTCTACTGAATCACGAATCTATCTTTTGTAAACAAATATTGCGTTTATCAATACCTTTAAGCCCTTTGAAAACACCAAAATAGGTCATATTCTGCGAAATTGATGCAAAAACTGCATATATTTCTATTAAATTAGCAATGGTCGCATGTATTAACTAAGATGGAAAATTTATATGTGAAAGATTATCATTATATCCTTTTGTCATAAACGTTTTGTCTCAGTTAACGCATGCGGCCACATTTCATGACGTCATTACAATTAAATGGCCCTTTGTTTTGTGATATTTTTCTTTTCATGAAAAGCGGTAAACATTCGTGTATTTTCATGAGAGATATCAAGTATTTCTCATGAAATTTATTTCTAGAGAAAAATCGAGGGCCGATTTAGGGGTCGTGGCCCTACCCCCTTTTTTAAATGTCAACGTTTTGCATGGTAGAAATGGATTAAGTCCGAGAGTTGTAATCAAAAATGGCGGTAAATTTGGAGGTATGACATCATGGGAACACACTATAGTCGGATGACGTCATCAATTTTCAGCGACTATTGTATTGATTGGATGATTGAATTAAGTTGATTGATTTTCAAGGTCAAATGGTGAAGCTCAAGCACAGAGGTCAATATCAAAGAAAACTTAAAGAAAAAAATCAAAAACATCTCAGAATGAGACAATATGAAAAGTCCTAGGGTATTTATTACTAGGCAAGGGAATGTTATGCTTCATGTCGTCTTGTACATTGTAAATCGGAATGCATTTGAGTTTGTTGATACACATTCAATAGTGTTGTCAAGCTCAATGATCAAGGTCATTACAATGAAATTGCCTGTATGCGTAAAATTAATCATATTTTTCACTGATATCAAGGTATATCAATGAAAAGCTACAGGTTACAATATATCTTTCTTTCGAGAAAAAATAGGGGTGGAGGGTGTTGAAAACCGTTGTATCTTTACTGTTGATATGGATACATCTCAATTTGTCTTTACCAATCAATTGCTATAATTGAAAAGAATACAACAACCATTTATAATGGTTTGACCTTGATATTTTGTTTCATGTGCTGATATGGTAATGATGTGTATTTTTATGTTATTATTCATGGGGACATGGAGACAAAATGACGAATTATTTTCTTAAACTTGTCTATAATGATGAAATATTTGCCCAAAGTGAATTAAGATATTTAGTAAAAAGTGAAAATTTGGATGTCTTTTTTTTGTAATTATCTAGGAAGCTTCGTAAGCGATCCTCAATCTAAACAATTAATGTAATATGGCCTTAGAGTGTGCAAGTTATTATGTCCAAAAATGTACCGACAAACGTGGCATGATGGGTGGGATATGATGCTACAGGACCCACGTTTTAGAAATTCCAATAAATGATAACATGTTTGATGTATTTTTTGTGTTAAAAGCAACAAAATAATCTATTAGTATTCCCACGTCGATCTGATCTCCGTCGTAACCATAGCTTATATTGCCTCCCAACTGGTATAGATGTAAAGAGGAATGATATATGGATTTCCCATTGACATTTTAAAAATACTTGATCAATTGTTCAGCATCGTTGCAATTGTCAATAAAAACATTGTCTTACAATATTATTGCTAAACAACGGACACTGACGGCGTGATCATTTGATTGGTTCATGCGACGAGGGGAATTACTGGACAACAACTGAAAGTATTTTTCGATATAAGTAAAGCATTTGATAGAGTTTGGCATCGGGGTCTTCTTTTCAAAATTAAACAGATGGGAATTGACGGAAATCTTCTTCTTTGGGTTAAAGATTATCTTTCAAACCGGAAACAAAAAGTAGTTTTAAATGGTAAGGAATCTACTCTACTCTATCTTCATGCAGGGGTCCCCCAAGGGTCAATCTTAGGGCCACTATTCTTCCTAATCTTCATTAATGACATTGTGAATGAGATAGGCAGTACAATCAAGCTATTTGCAGATGATACTTCTTTATACGTTATCGTACAAAATCCAACTGTTTCGGCAATTACCTTGAATGAAAATCTTGAAAAGGTGAAACTTTGGTCCCAAACATGGCTAGTAAAATTTAATCCCCAAAAAACAGAAACCTTGCTAATTACCAGGAAAAGTAACCAAACTCCCCACCCACCTTTATACTTTGATGACGTTCCTGTAAAAGAGGTCAACAATCACAAACATTTAGGCATCATATTCAATAATCTCTGTCATTGGGGAGACCATATAAACTCGATCGCGGAAAAGGCATATAAACGTTTAAACATTCTTAGATCACTAAAATACGACCTTGACAGACAGACTCTACAGACAATGTATTTTTCATTTATCCGACCGATTTTGGAATATGGAGATATAATATATGATAACTGTCCCCAATACTGTTCAGAAAAACTAGAAAAAATTAATATAGAAGCTGCCAGAATTGTTACGGGTGCCACGAAATTAGTCAGCATAAATTTACTTTTTAATGAATGTGGATGGGAAACATTGAAAACCAGAAGAAATAACCATAAATTATTACAGTTCTTTAAAATGAAAAATGGCCTAGCTCCTAATTATCTTTGTGAACTTCTCCCCCCTACACATAATCAATTACATTCATATAATACTCGCAATTCACAAAACCAAGTTACCATGCAAAGTCGTACTACTTACCATCATAACAGTTTTCTCCCCTCCTCAATCAGGCTTTGGAACGAACTCCCAATTAAGGTAAGAGAATTAAACACTATACAGTCTTTTAAAAATGCACTTTCATCACTTAATGACAGTCCAGAAATCCCAAAATATTATATTAACTCTCATTCTCGGCGTGGTCAAGTACTGCATGCTCGTTTAAGAATGAGATGCAGTGGTCTAAAACAACACCTATACCTCCGTAATATTGAGTCCAACCCATATTGTACTTGTGGCAAAATTGAATCGTCTGCTCACTTCCTATTAGAATGTAAAAACTACACAAATATTCGATCCGAGATGATTAATTCTATTGAAATTCCAGTTTCTGCCACTTTACTACTGTTTGGTGATACTTCCAAACCAGATTTACTAAATAAACATATCTTTGCTTCTGTTGAAAAATTTATATTAAAGTCCAAAAGGTTTATGTAAACGATACTAATGTTAACAAGATGTTCTACCATATTATTTCTACCTACTCATGTATTGCATATACTTATTCATAGCATTGTTTCAACATACAAGTCTTTATTGTATTTTTAACGACCTTGGAAGGGTAAAATATTTATAAATAAGATATCTTATATTTGTATAATTATATGCTTGCTTTTCTCTCTCTCCTTTTCTTTTTTCCTTTGTAAATTTATTCATACTCGACTACTTGTAATGTCTCATTTTTTTTTCTATAACCTTTCGTATACCTTCGTTAATCTTTATTTGTTTTTCCTATTTTTACTACAATTTCTTCTACAATTTTGCATAATATTATCTAATTTCAAACGAACATATTACAAGGTTGACTTTGATGTTTATTATATATTATATATTGGAGAGGAATTTGAATAAGCCATAGGCTTTTTTTCCAATCCTTAATTTAATATTTATAATTGTCTACCAATGTATTGAGTTTGTATCTCGAAATAAATATGTTTAAACTAACAACTGAAAGTTTGTTGGAGATTTTACACCAGGCGAGTTCTATGGTACATACATATAAGGAGAAAATCTCATGTCATGTAAGAATATTAAATCGTATTTATGTAAGAAGTCTAATAAATCTAGACCTGCTTGCAAGTCTCCGTTTCTTTTTATGAAGTTGTTGAAAGCGTCTCGCAATAAGGTTATATATATAGGGAGAACTATAATAAATCATGCCGAAATCGCATGATTTTTTGTATGGAGGGGATAAGGGTCACAATGCTATTTGACTTGCTTACATGCTTCATGCTATGTTGCTTCATTCAATGTTTGATTATTCCATGCTCATTTATCTTGCTTTCATTTCAAATTGACTTTATTGCATTTGTCTTTCTTCTTTATGCAATGTTGCTTCCGTGTATTTTACATTTGTCCTTCGTCAAAGCATAATTGTCGTTCTACCATGTGTTATGACATCTTTCATTGTGCCATCATTTTTTCGTCCTAATGCCATTATTGCTTCGTAAATGCCAACCTCAATTTTGATACCAGGTGGCGCTCCGTTTGTGTCCATTCCTTGAAATTAACTTTGAGACGTCCCCTGTTGCAGTACTTGGAAAAATGAGCTATAAATAGCGGAAGAAAGCAAAAGCCGATTGAAATATTTGAACAAAAAAAGAAATCATTAAATGATAAATATTTGGACCTTTTCTGTTTGTTTGTTTTTTTTTATTTATACAGTAATAGCAATTTGGCGATTTGAGAACTCTAGAAAGTTTTGCGTGATTATGTAAATGACTTCGTGACTCTGCGGTAAGCAAGCCGGATTTTGACAGCAATTTTTTTTCCCCGCATGGGTTCGAATCCCATCGGCTACATAATATTCTTTTCTGAATTGTGAGTGCGAAATTATGTAGAAGTCAGTTTTTTTTTTCTCAGATATCGTGGGAAAGGCGGTATTTCATATCGAAAAATTCGAGATAAATTGAAACTGCCGCGCGTCCTACACTGATCGAACCTAGAGATCAACACCCCCGGCCCCATTGATTCAGTCACTAATGCAGTTTCTAGTCTCCTTTCATAATTTTGACCTTTACCTTTTGACATCTCTGTATGCCAAAATTACTCCAAGCTGTTGTCCAAGACAAGCGGAGCGTAGGAGAAAGGGGGGGGGGGGGGCGCTACCGCTCGCCAGTTCTTTATAGACTTTCTGAAAATTTAGCTATTCTGATCCATCCTTTATACATATCTTTTTCAATGAACATGAAGACATTTAACTCAATCTATATAGAATATTATTACACGCAATGATAGAGGGTATAGAAAGTATTTTCTGATAAGTCAATATTTCGCTTAACTTAATTCCTGGCTCGCTACTGCTCGCCAGACATTTATTCATGTACTTAAAATTTAGAATAGCACCAGAAATGTTAAAATTTGTGCATACAGAACATGAAACCCCATTATTTTTTTAATCCCTCCCCCCCCCCCCCCCCCCCCCCCCCTTTTTTATTTATTTTTTTTTTTCATCTATTTATTTTTTATTTTTTATTTATTTTTTATTGCTTGTTTTTTTTTTTAGAAATTTTGGGATGTTGTGCCTCTCCACTTTTTCAGGCAGAGCTACGCCGTTGGTCCAGGACTATGCCTACTCAGGAATATGACACAAAAACAGTTCAGCGTCATTCACAGCCTTTTTCAACAATGGCCAAAATTTATACCTTAATTGTGTTCCTATACTCCGTGTTAGGAGCGCAAGGAAGGTATAATTTTAATTAGATTGCACTATGGCAAACTTGTCAGATTCTTGTTGTTCAGTGGCGGATCCAGCGCCCCCTTTGCCGGGGGTCAAGGGGCGAATTTTGCCGATTTTACTGATGTACCTGTTTTGCCGGGAAAATATTGGTCTGTGCAGGAGCATCCCCTAAATCTGCCACTGTTGTTCGACCCAAGATCAAGGTTAAGATTGAAATCCAAGCTTTTGATGCTTGCGAGGATTGACCTTGAGCATTGATCTTCTAAAGTCCATACTTCAAAGTCAATTATTATAGAAGTTTTATCTTTTTATGCAATAATCACCCAATTTATGGTACAGAAACGCCATTGACGGGCATATAAAAGTCAAGTAATTAAAATTATGACTTTTCATAGATGACTTGCAAGCGACGATAGTAAGCCAACGAAGCTTTTGCAAAGTTTTGTAATAAAAATGAATTTTTATTTCAACTGAATAATGATAACGTACATATTTTTTTCCAAAACAATGCCCCCCCCCCCCCAAGAAAAACTGAAAAAGAAATTGCATAAAAACATTTTATTTTTATAAGTCCCCCCAATTTTTTTCTACATCCTCTACTGGGCAGATGGACAACATGGACAAGTTACATTATACTTAAAATTGACAAAAGGAAAAAAAATGTATCCTCGCCCGGAATTCGAACCCTCTCGGAAAGGTGTAAAATAATACCTTATGGTATACGTGATACCCACTACGCCACCGAGACTCTTCCCGAACCTATCGATTTATGGTACAGAAACGCCATTGACGGGCATATAAAAGTCAAGTAATTAAAATTATGACTTTTCATAGATGACTTTTCATAGAGGACTCACAAAAATCTTATGCATACAAAATCAAATATTTTCTAATTACTTCAAAATATTTTTCAATTATTTATACAGCCAATCTACTTATGTCCTCTCGTGCGATAATATAATTACTTTTCGAACGATACTGTAGTAGAATTTAAAAGAAATTTCTAACGACAGGGGATGTTTCAAAGTTCATTTCAAGGAACGGGCACATGTGGTCGCGCGAAGCGCCATCTGGTATCAAAATTGAAGTTAGCATTGACGAAGCAATAATAGCATTAAGAAGAAAAGATAATGTCAGAAAGAAGGATGTCATAACGCATGGTATAATGACAGTTGTGCATTGACGAAGGACAAATGTAAAATACAGGGAAGCAAAATTACACAAAGAAGAAAGATAAAGTCAATTTGAAATGAACGCAAGACGAATGAACATGGAATAATCAAACATTGAATGAAGCAACATAGCATAGAGCATGTAAGCAAGTCAAATAGCATTGTGACCCTAATCCCCCTCCATATTTTTGTACGTCGTGGCCTGAATCTGTACTGCCAAAGGTTATTGTGACCCAAGCCATGTTGAACTATATTGCTGGAAAGTCAAAGTCTGACCTAGATAACATTTCACTGGATTTTTTTTTCATGGTATTCATAGCCATTGACAAATATTAAAATTGCTAAAAAACTTTAAGCTAAATCATAATTGAAGGATTATAATGATTTAATTAATATGTATGTATGTACAGTCATTTTTGTACATGTATAATCTAATATGCCATTTTCAAACATAATTGTTCTCTACAGTATTCATCATTAAATAACAATTAACAAGAAATAACAAGTAGCTAGTCGTGGTTTGTTGTCCAGTTATTACCCGAGTCGAATGAACCAATCAAATTATTACCGAGCGGCGTAGCGTAGCGACGAGGTGATAATTTGATTGGTTCATGCGACGAGGGGAATGACTGGACAACAAATCACAGATAGCTAGGTTTTTTTTCTATTCTGATAATGTTGTTCTAGCTGTAGCCGACAATGGGCGGAACTTAGCGGACTGGAAGTTTGTTAGAGATTTTACACAAGGCAAGTTCTATAGCACGAGAATGGGCGAAACTTAGCGGACTGGAAGTTTCTTGGAGATTTTACACCAGGCGAGTTAGAACTATGACACGATAATGGGCGGAGCTTAGCGGAGTGGAGGTTTTACACCAGAGAAGTCCTATAGTACGAGAATAGGCGGAGCTCAGCGGACTGGAAGCTTGTTGGAGATTTAACACCAGGCTACTAGTTCTATAGCAAGAGAATAGGCGGAGCTTAGCGGACTGATCGTTTGTGGAGATTTTACGTAAACACCAGGCGAGTTCTATAGCACGAGACTGTGTGTAAATCAGCGGACTGGAAGTTTGTTTGAGGTTTTATACCAGGCGAATTCTTTAGCACGAGAAGGAGTGGCGCTTAGCGAATTAAACTTGAAGTTTGTTGGAGGTTTTACACCAGGCGAGTTCTATAGTACATGTAGGGAGAAAATTTGAAGTCATGTCAGGATTATGAATGAAATATAGAATAAACGGCTTGCGGGAATTTCTTCTCCCAAAATGTATTGAACACTGAGATCAAAGGCCCTTATCAATTGAACTCTTTAAAAATGATGTATAGAGGGATTGCCTCTCAGAATTCAAGACGATAAAAGTTCAACGTGTCTGTGCGATTTGATGGGCTCTCTGATAATAAACATAAGATTAGTACCTTAACAAGGCAAACCTTTCAAATACAGAAACACCCCTTTTTGGACCTAAATATCAAAATTGTAAACGGAAAGATTCATACAAGTGTATATGACAAAAGGGATGATTTTGGATTCAACATAGTAAATTTCCCCTGGCTTGACGGTGATGTTCCAAGATTACCGTCATACGGCATTTACATATCACAGCTCATCCGGTACGCTAGAGCATGTACTGATATTTTGGATTTTCACAGTAGAAATTTACAAATTACCAAAAAACTTTTAGGTCAAGGTTTCCGCTTTCATAAACTAGTTAAGACTTTCTGGAAATTTTACAAAAATTACAGTCAACTTCTTTTAAAATTCGGATCTATACATGCAACAGAGTACATTACTATGGGTATTACACAACCTGTCTTTTATGGTGATATGATAAACAAAATAAAAAGGATCAAAGGTAGGCAGCATAACCATCGAAAATGCGTCAGAATCATCAAACGCCTTTTATACCGTGGGTATGATCCTATCGTCACCAGACGGACACTAGGCTTGGTACTTGACCAATCTACAGTCTTGTACAAGCGCATCCTTGAGACGTGCACTCTGACTGACTGTGACGACGGGACTCCATGACGGGCCCTGTCCAAACCTCTTTAGAGAAGACAGGGCCCCGACCACCTGTCCTCTCTGAATGTCAGTCGGACTCCTCGGGTGATTACATACATGAGCTCGCTACAGCCGGCAGAGCACGGACTGTATTACGCATACCCTCTTTTTATATCCATTTACATATTCATCTGTGTCTATGGGGCCTCTGCGTTTCGCGGTCTTGTTTGTGTGATGTCATCTTACAGTGAGGTGGTTGTTTTACACCACAATTGTACGTTCTTCGAGACCTCTGGGTAATTGGAGAAGTGAGAGGGTTGTGCGCACGTAATCCAGGATAACCACACCATTTGCTACTTGCGTGACAGATGGCCGTCCAAAGTCGGCACCGGTTACCCATTGGTCTCGTCGGTTTATGTGTAGTCTTTTGTGTTTGATGTTTACATGTCGTGTGTCTCTTTTCCGTCTCGTGCTGTACTCGTCTTTTGTGTTTTTGCATCGGATGTTTTGGTGTTTTACTGTTGATGCTGCAACGGGGTCTTGTTGGAGATCTCCTCCCTTCTTTTTACAGTTATTCAGTCTCAAAGTCGAGAAGGTAAGGCCAAATCGTGAGAATTCCCATCAGAACGGATGCGAACCCCGGAATGAATAACATTCTGAAGTGAGACCAGGTGCCCGGTGAGAGTCAGCATCGATCTCCTGATTGCATGCAAACCTGTCAAATTCGGTGATTGTTTCGATGTACATTTTGATGTACATATCTGGTAAGTATGTCATTTTTGGTGATGACGACAGCCACTCAATCACTATGCAGAATGTCACTGATCATTCTGGAAAGGGGGATCTGATATGCTTTTATTATATCCCCGTAGCGACCGAAGAACTTCCTCATTGATGATTTCAGCCGTTGTGTAACATAACCCTGAACAAGTAGCTTACTTGCAAGAATACGACGGTGATTCATACACGTTCCATGTCATCTTAAAAAAGAGCCCATTAATCTGAGATATAGATGATTTGGCAAACCTCATCATACATGTAGTTGCCAAACTATGATCCGAGAAACACTTAGATTTTTTATATAATGCTTCCAAAATCTTTATATATAATTAGGTAAAAAACCATTATAGAATTATAGATATATATTGAATTTAATCATTTGAATTATCAAATCTAAGACTCCAATTTGAAAAATACTGTTTTAAAGATGCAAGATTATAATTGCTATTCCCAAATTGTGTTTAATACATATATTTCTATTCAACCTGTTTGGCATTAAGTAATACTGACGATGATTCAATGACAAATATGGACAATGACCATATCCCAATACACAGTACAGAATCGATAATTCAGGATATAACAAACCAGGATAAAACAGGAACTAAAGCAAAATAAAAGCCTCCACCACATGAACAGAAGCATACTCGCAGTTTAGGAGTGAGACCAGGTGCCCAGAAAGAGTCAACATCTCCTGCTTGCATGAAACACCTGTCGCTTCATTCGGCAGAAATATCACATCCAATTACTTCCATTTCGGAATACACAAGTGTAGTCTATGGTTGGATGGTTCAAATGGTCTAAGGCAGAATATCATCCACCATTCTGGACAATGGGACATCATAGTGTACGAGTTCCCCGTATCGAGCGTTGACTTCCTGAGTGACGAGATTATTCGATCACAAATGTATCCCTCACTGAGAAGCTTATCTGAAAGACGCCTAGCTCTCGAAACAAAATCTGTGTATTTGCTACTTGCTATGACTTAACGTATCAATTGGGATATGAACACACCTTATGTAGGCGATGAAGGGATGTTGCGACTCAGAAAAGGAAAGTTTGTGATGCTGAAACTGAAGTCGTCACGTTTAGCATAGAGTGATGTGCTCATATGACCATCAGTGCCATAGGACAGCATTATGTCCAGATAGGATGCTGAATTATTTGTCTGTGTATTTTCTTTGACGTCAAGCCCCAACGGATAGATTCTGCCAAGGTAATCCGCGAATTTTGGATTATTCATGGACAGCAAATCGTCTTTATATTTGTAAGCGAAGTTAAAGTCAGAAGCTAAGTATAGTTTTTCTTTCAGAGATCACAGATTTTTGGTTGGTCGTTTCTTGAAACGAATTCGAAAATTTCAGATTACAAAATTTCACAAATTTTTTAGACCTGGGTCCTGTAGCATCATATCCCAACCATTTTGCTACGTCTGTTGGTACAGTATATTTTGGACATACTAGTAATTATCACACATTTTGGCCATATTTCATTGTTTGGATTGAGGATCACTGACCAGGTGCCCGGGAGGAGTAAGCATCCCCTGTTGGCTAGCCGCATCCGCCGTCGATGTTGATGCACGAAAATAAAAACTATATATAAAATACATGCATTGCACTGTCTGAGGTTATATCTATATAAAAAGTGCTATGGCGACCATGTCAGGGAAAAATATTCAAAACACTTACTGTCAAACCTCTCGCGGGGAACTTTTTTTACGAGCTCCACATGGCAAAGGGCATAAGTATTACACAAATGAGTTAAAGAAGATCCCGACGATAATCTCAACAGCACTCACAATAGAGCACCAAATTGAGCATCGACCCTAGCAATGTTAAACGTCTTTAAATTCAATAGCATCATTTAAAACCGGATAAATTTACAGCATGGACCAGACATGCACGTTTCGGGTACTAAACCCTCGTCAGTGATCCTCAGTCTAAACAATGTAATACGGCCAAAAAGTATGAAAATTATTATGTCCAAAAATGTACCAAAAGACGTAGCGGAAGCTAGAGGTGAGACCAGGTGCCCGGGAGGAGTAAGCATCCCCTGTTGGCTAGCCGCACCCGCCGTCGATGTTCATGCACGAAAATAAAAACAATATATAAAAACATGCATTGCACTGTCGAGGTTATATATATATATATGGAAAGTGCTATGGCGACCATGTCAGCACGATGAATTGGTCTGACAGATGATTCTGCGGTTGACCCGATTCTAAGAATGATTCACCTCACTATCCTGATTATAGGGTCAACTGTCTTGAAATGTGACACTCCAATCCACACTCCTCCCACATTCCGCTCAGGTTAATAAAGTATGCCGAGCCAAAAATCATATCAAATTTCCAAAGATGCATCTGATACAGAAATTAATGACCAAGTTCAAAACAAATAATGTTTAAATCGTGTATTTCATTTTCTCTTGCAAATGGTTGCAGGATATGTTAATAAGTCGATTCGAAATACGTGAAGTGATTTGCTCTAAATAATACGATACTTGTTCCAACTCTATACCCTCTTGAAGAACATTTCAATTTATAATGCACCAGACAAGTGTTTCCGATATTAAATCCTCATTAGTTATGCCTCCAGCCAAAGTGATTCTCAGAAGCCAACAAAATTCATTTCCGTAGCTCCCTCTGGTATCGTTTTTTGAATTTACTTTGAAGAGGTTTAACATTTGAACCACTTGCTGAGTGTCACTGGGCACATGTAGCGAAGTTCGATAAACTTCAGTTGATCGTCTGTCTCTTCAACGCATTCGAAAATTTCTGTTATCAAAAAATCTTGAAAGGGGTAGGTTCACTAACTACCAAAATCGGCCCTAAAATTTTGCGAAAAATAATTTTATGAAAATTATGATTCAGCATCTCTTAAATTTTTCTCAAATAACTGCCGAAATAGAAAGTAAATATTTTTCAGTGTCAAAACGTTACGTGCGTTAGTTATGACGTCACATTGTGACGTCATTTGCTCTGCATGACGGCAAATGAAGGAAAATCGCCATATTTTCTGCATATATCTTTAAAATTAGCATAGGCGCCAACCCTCACCCATCATAAATTTTATGTAGATCGAAAGATAAATTGCAAATTTAACTTTGTATATGAAAATTATTTTGGGTGAGAGCTGGCGCCCTACTTATTTCATAAATTTTGACTAGAATTATGCCCATTTCTTACGATTTTTCAGCATTTTACGACTTAAAGTCGATTTTGAAGCCATATCTTTCGGTGTGTTGCTCGTAAATTAAAATATTTATTTGGTATTTCAAACAACCATACATTTAACTTCCTTGATACGAAATACAATCGAAATCTAAAACATTCTAAAATTAGGGCCGATTTACCATGTTACCGAACCTGCTCCTTTCTTAAAAATGGGTCATATAGCATCACATCCCAGACATCCTGTTACGTTTTTCGGTATATTTTTGGACATAATAATTTTCACACTCTTTGGCCATATTACATTGTTTAGATTGAGGATCACGGACGAGGGTTAAGTACCCGAAACGTGCATGTCTGGTCCATGCTGCAAATTTATCTGTTCTTAAATGATGCTATTGAATTTGAAGACGTTTAACATTTTAACCACTAGGTGAGTGTCACTGCTGGTTGACCAGGAGTCCCCGAGGGCACATGTAGACAAGTTCGATCAACTTCGGTAGATCGTCTGTCTCTTCAACGCATTTGTTATCAAAAAATCTTGAAATTTCTTAAACGTGGATGCTGTAGCATCATGTCCCACCCATTCTGCTACGTTTTCGGTATAATTTTGGACATAATCATTTTCACTTTCTTTGGCCATGTTTGGCTTAGATTGAGGATCACTGACGAGGGTTAAGTACCCGAAACGTGCATGCCTTGTCAATGCTGTAAATATATCTGTTCTTAAATGATGCTATTCAATTTGAAGACGTTTAACATTTGAAGCGTGCGCGACTCCAATTTTCCTGTAGGGTCGATTAAGTAATCAGTAGCATATCCAAATAAAATCTATGTTCAAAATAGCATTGGAGGGATGGTCATATGATGAAAACCTTTTTTAATTTCGTTGATATTTTTATAAATAACAATATTGTAATACACTGTCAAAACACCGTGACGCTTTTAACACAATTTTAGCATGATTTTGACACGATTTATTTGGATTTTTTTTTTTTCGTTTAGGGTGTAGTAGTACACATGGATCCTGCATGTTTACAAATTATACACGGACCAATTTACGTTTATCATATATGCAAGATGACATACCTTTCATTCTTTATATTTATATTCTTTGTATGTAGCATTCAATTTGTTGTATTATTAAAAATGCAGAATACATTGCTGTTATTTCTAATCAGAACATACTATAGGGGCTAAGTAAGTGTATAAAGAAAAAGTGTGTAAATGAGTTTTTTAAGGGTATGCAACACGCAGCAAGTGCATTTATCGTACATGTAATGCGCGTTAGCTCATTTTATGCAATGTTAAATGTCTACAAATTCAATAGCATCATTTTAGAACAGATAAAATTTCAGCATGGACCAGACATGCACGTTTCGGGTACTTAACCCTCGTCAGTGATCCTCAATCTAAACAATGATATATTGCCACAGAGTTTGAAAATTATTATGTCTAAAACGTTACCGAAAGACGTAGCAGGATGGGTGGTATATGAAGCTACAGGACCCACGTTTTAAAAATTTCAAGAAATTTTTATAACAGAAATTTTCAAATGCGTTGAAGAGACGATCAACCGGTTGATCGAACTTGGCTACATGTGCCCTCGGGGACTCCTGGTCAACTAGCAGTGACACTCATCAAGTGGTTCAAATGTTAAACGTCTTCAAATTCAATAGCACCATTTTAGAACAGATAAAATTTCAGCATGGACCAGACATGCACGTTAATATTCGTTTCTAAATAAGACAGTGTAAATCATTCTAATACTGTAAACGCGGTGTCAAAGTGTTCGCGGTTTTCTGAATGTAGCCAATTGCGGTGGTTTTAATTTCGCGGCATCGAAGGTTAAAAAAATCATTCACTTCTGATTTTAAGATTTTGTCGAGCATGCAAACATATACACGTAATTGGATTGTTGTTTGTATTCATGTTGTTGCTCGTATAAGTGTTTCCTGGTTTGAATTAATGACAATCACGTACGTAGTAATTAGTGATAACTGCAGAGAAACAATTTCACATAAATTGTAGAGTAAGGAGTAGTAGATTGATACCAATATATAACTACTTAGTACATCCATTTGCCTACTTTTTGCACAAGAAATATTCTGCGCGCTTTACGTGTAACTGTTTATTCTTTCTTTCTATATATAAGTATGGTATGATGATTAATATAATTGTAATACCTTTTAACGAACAAACAATATTACCATCTTTAGTGCAATAAACGAAAGAGCTGTTAAAATGTTTTTTTGTTAATCATACAAAATCATTGCAGTGGTTAAATATTCGCGGAAAATTCAAAATCCGCGAACATAGAGAAATTACAACCACCGCAATCATTTCCCCGTGTACAGTAGTATTCTAAAATGACAATAAGTTGTCTAATTTTCTAATTATTACATATTATTATTATAATCATAAATGCTGTGTGTTGCATACCCGTAACAATACACAAATTATGACTTTATATACATCACAGTAACTGTTGTCTGTTTCATTCCTGTATTCTGAAATCGCGTTTTTCTAGGATAAAATGTGACTTGTCGCCATAGGTTCAGTTTGCAGGTAAGAACAGTCGTCGCTGCACAGTTTGTTTAATCCCCCGTTTACACGATGTTCCCGGCGACCACGGAAGCCATGTTTCGAGCCACCTTGGACGAAACGCGGTGACCGTGACACATCGCAGGGGAACGGAATGTTTAAACCCCTCTTTTAAACTATGTTCCTGGCGACCACGGAAGCCACGTTTCAAGCCTGCGAGGACGAAACGTGGTGATCATGAGATAACTTAGGGGAACGGGATCGACAAACGTAGCTAGCCGTGATTTTCGGGGCTGGCGGAGTAAATGTTTAAACAGTCAAAACATTTGTCACGGTCACCAACGGTGCAAATAATCTACTTTACGATAGGTTTACACTATGTTCCTGGCGACCACGGCAGTCACGGCGGCCCTAAACGTTGCACGCCGTTGGACTGTTGTCAGTTTTTATCTTTGTATTCAAGATATGTTAGGTCTTGTTAAGTTTCCGCACGGTCTATCGAGGTATTCATGACGAACCGCGGCTCCTGTGTCCTAGGGACCTGACGGCGCACTACGTTTCAACCTACGGCTTGTTACGAACGTTTGTACGTTTCCCCACGACCCGCCATGCTCTGATAAGGTATGTAATGCTTTGTTACAAACTAATCCGGTTGACCATGTCTACTAAGAGCTGTCAAGGCCCGCTACGATTAGCCGTGACCACAAATGTTAAACGTCTTCACATTCAATAGCTTCATTTCAGAACAGATAAATTTACAAAAACTGACAAAAATCCCACGGCTTGCTACGTTTGGGCCGTCGTGGCTGCCGTGGTCGCCAGGAACATATATATTGTAAACAAGGGGGCCCCCTTTTCCACCCAAAGTTACTTTCCTATATCAAATATGAAAGAAAACCTGAAAATCCTAAGGGAAATCTTCATTCAGAAATTGCGAAGAAGCGAAGTTACAATGCGAAGAAGCAAAATTATGATGCGAAGAGGCGAAATTACGATGCGAAGAAGCGAAGTTAGGAAAATGTTCTTCGCTTCTTCGCATCGCAACTTCGCCGCATCGCATCGCTACTTCGCTTCTTCGCATCTTAACTTCGCTTTTTCGCAACTTCGCTTCTTTGCAATTTTGCTTCTTCACAACTCTGCTTCTTTGCCTTCCCTAACCCTAACCTAACCCTAACCCTAACCCTAACACCTAACACCTAACCCTAACCATAGCCCTTAACCCTATACCGAACCCTTAATCATGACACTGGCCCTAACCATGTTTCATTTCACTGTGCATGTGCTACTATGAAACAAGAAGACGAAGTAGCGAATTTACGATGCGAAGAAGCGAAGTTACGATGCGATGAAGCATAGTTACGATGGAAGTAACTTTGCTTCTTCGCGTGTCCATTTCAAGCGCAAAGAAGCGATGTCCCTAACGGAACACCGCGTATGTTTCATAATAATACCACAATGCAGCAAAATGGCTGATTGAAATAGAGCGCTGACTCTGACATGAATATGGGACATACATGTATTTACATACTGTTTATGCAAATAACAATTTCCAAAACTTGCTGAAATACTGAATATCCCAGAATGAAAACTCATATTTAACAATAGTTTCAGAGCAAAATATATGCAAGTAAAATACAAATGTTCAAATGGTAATATTTTAAACCATTTTACGATAAAACTTCGTTGTATAAATTTTGCAAATAGGGTGTCCTCAATTGAGTACGAAATTATAAATAATGACATGCAGTCTTATCATTTGTGCCCAAAGGTGAATTTTCGTGATTCACGTAATTGATAGGTGCATGACCCACCAGATTATACAAACAGTTATTTCTTAAAATAGCTTATAGTAACAATTGTAATGAAGGGGCAATATTTTGCCGTGCTGCCTCTAAGATAAATAACAAGTAAACATTATCTCCTCCTTTGCATGCAGCTATACTGGTGTCGGAATATTCCATTTCGGAGATTTTATGGAAAACGTTCAAATCTTTCTCAAATAACGTTTCGTCCTTCCAACAGATACACACATTGAAAGAAAATTATAAGGCACGTTCCATTTGATATGGGGGAGGGGGCTTTGATTTTTTTCGGAAAAAAGCTTGTCGAAATTTTGCTGAAAAAAATAAATTTGCTTATGGTGTAACATAAAACATTCTTCCTCTTTTGATTCCGTGTATATGATCTGAATTTGAAGAGTTGCCTCAAAATCAAGCTTTATATTCCTGAAAAATTTTCCGCTCACTTGAAGTCTATCGCCGAAGCATTCAATTTGTCTCAATTTTTTTCACCTTCTTGAAGAAAATTTCAAACCAATCTATTATGAATCAGACGCGTGTTTCGGATTATAAATCCTCATCAGTGATGCTTCCGGCCAAGGTGATTTTCAGAAGCCGCCAAAAATTTATTTCGGTAGTGCTCTCTGGTTTTATTTTCTGCATTTAGATTTGTGTATTTACTTTGCGGTTTCAAATTTCCGGTATGGTCGATTAAGTAGCATATCCTGATAAAATTTATGTTCAAAATAGCATAGGAGGGATTGTGCTTAGGTGTTAACCTCATCTAATTTCGATGTTATTTTGGATGAAATGACAAGTTTCCGAAATAGCAAAATGATATATATGTTGTCAAATTGATAAAGGACCCAAAACGAAGCTTCTTTCAGGCAACAGAACTAGAAAAAAATAATTAATACACGTAAGAAACATCAATACAAGGGGAAGGAATTTAACTGTTCCACACTGCAAAAGGAAATAAGTGTTTATATTAATAATACGGAAGTGTTCAAAATCTATGCATTCTTGAAGAACATTTCAAACCAATCTTATTTGCACCAGACACGTGTTTGAAATGTTAAGGAGGGATTGAACACCAAGATGGCGGTGACATTACTTGTTTTCTCACTTTCTAGGAAAAGTAGAGTCTTAACTTCCTTAAAACATTTGGTAAACTGATTGATATGCAAAATTGATTACGATCTGATTAAGTTTGACAAGTATCTAAAGAAATTGTAGCGAATTTCGAAATTGTGGACTATGGTGTCCCACTCTCCAGAATGGTGGATGATATTCTGTCATAGACCATTTGAACCATCCAACCAAAGATTGTACTCTATGTCTTCCGAAATGGAAGTAACTGGATGTGACAGTTTTACCGAATTGAAGCGGCGGGTGTTGCATGCAAGCAGGAGATGCTTACTCTTCCTGGGCACCTGGTCTCACTTCTATATCGGGAGTTCGCTTCTTTTCGTGTGGTGGAGGGTTTTTTTTGCTTTGGTTTCTGTTTTATCCTGATTTTGTATGCCTTCGGTTTCTGAGTTTCTGAATTATCGATTTTGTGCTGTATACAGGGATATGGTCATTATCCATATTTGTCTTTTAATTTTTCTCAATTAATCATGAAATTCTCTCTGGATATTGTTTATCATTTTGTTAGTTTTTGACAAATATTCATCCACATGATTTCTAATAATCAACTATCAACTACAGTCAATTTACTCAAAATTGGCACTTTTTGAGCGACGGTGTCATCTTTCATTTCAATATCCTGCCTTTGTTCAATAATGCCGTAGGATTCCAACTCTATACCTTCTTGAAGAAAATTTCTAACCAATTCATTATGCACCAGGCACATGTTTCGAACGTTAAATTCTTATCAGTGATGCTTCCAGACGAAATGCTTTTCATAAGCCGCCCAAATTCATTTCACTAGCGCCCTCTGGTTTTATTTTTAGAATTTAAATTTGTGTATTTATTTTACAGAGAGTACGATATTCTCAATTTCCTGTAAGGTCGATTCATTGACATATCCAAATAAAATCTATGTTCAAAATAGCATTGGAGGGATGGTGCTAAAATGTTAACCTCCGTTAATTTCGATAATATTTATGGATGAAATGACAAGTTTCCGAAATAGTCAGGTAAATGTATGATGTCAAATTGATAGAGTGCTAAAACAAAGCTTCTATCATTTTTACGCATCCATTGTACATCTCGCTGACGTTTCGTCAATTTAAATAGTGTTAGAATTATCTCGGTAATCTTCGGCAGTGTCTCGATAGTTTCCGTGACTTAGTTAGCTTGCTGACCTTTGATGTTGGAAACCATCTTTTATGCTGCATTATTATATATTTAGGTATAGATATGCCGTAATTCTAACTGTATAATACACTTGATATTTATTTTTGTACAACGCATACCTTAAAACATATTTCATATAATCTTTCCCATGCCTGAGTGTAATGCATTTATGAAGGTTTTGTACGTTAAATTCAGATTAATTTCAAATAGCTTCACTAGAACCGGAATGAAAATTTAAACAAGAGCCCCAAGGGGCACAACGCTCACCTGATACCCATGCACGCTCTAATTGACATACTGACATTGAATACTGATAGTGCCAGTACCAGGATTTTAGCCCACAACCTTTCTAAAAAGATTTTTGCCGGATGCAGAGAAGTGTTTTTTTCAGATAACCTTTAAAAGTACAAAAAAGAAAAAAATATAATAGTCACATTTCAAAACAATAACTTTTTTACTGATTTGAAAAAAACGGATAAAGTGGTCCAACGTCATATGCCAAGCTAGTATAGTTCAATTATGCAACATCAAAAATAAAATCATATTGTAAAATTCCACATTAATGTGCAGCAGAAAAAGAATAAAACAATGAAATGATTTCACAAATTAAGTTTATTTAAAATTGAACACAAAACCTTTCATTATTGATAGCTAGCATGCCAGAAATTATAAAGCCTGTGTTTGTGAAACGAGAATGCCGCCGGCGGCATCTTTGTTAGTATAATCGCCATTTTCTGTTAAGTATGTGAGAGGTCAGGGTCAGCGTAATATTGGTATCAATGGAAAGATCTTGTCACAAGGAATACACATGTACAATATGAAAGCCCTATCACTAACCATTCAAAAGTTATGCCCAATGTTAAAGTTTTTGAGAAGTACGTGAAAGGTCAAGGTTATGGTCATGAGGTCAAAAATTTTGGTAAATACTCATGTGAAATATGAAACCTCCATCACCAGCTTCCATTCAAAAGTTATGCCCAATGTTAAAGTTTTTCGGAAAACAGACAGACAAACAGACAGACGGACAGGCCAAAAACTATATGCTCCCGAATCTTTTATTCCAGGGGCATAAAAAACAAAGATTTTTCAGTTTTGCTTTTATTCACTGAAATCTATGAATTATGCTTTTGAATAGTATTGATTTCATCTCAAATACATGAAACGTACAGTTAAAATCGTTTTGATCCAATATTCATCAATTCAAGTGAGTTGTGCAGAAATTGTGCCAGTTTGTTTTCCAAAAAAGCAGTGTATGTTGTATCATACCTCATGACCCAGTGAAGCCATTTGAACAAATAATTTTCAGTAAATATGCTGAAATGCGACGCTTCTTGCCTATGCATATTTCAACAGGCGAGAAGGAGCGTCGCATTTCAGCATACGCTGTTCAACAACTCAAGTGGTTTCTCTAGGTTTCGCAGTTTGAAACAAATTAAAAGGCCCATGAAATTGTTAAGCTTGTCCAACTAGCAGACCTACGACATCGTTATTTACTGTTAACTGCATTGTACACGGACAAGTTGTTAGCGGAGAGAGTTCATGAAATGTATCGGTTGCATTGGATTTGCCGACAAGAAGTTATTTGGTCCGATAAAAACTCATCATGTATCTATTATTTGATCAGATAAAAATTCCCAAATGTCTTAACACAGGATCCTGTCGTTTTATGAGAGAAAATGTTTTATTATTCACAACCTCAGGCCTCTGTGTTCCTCTTAGAAATATTATACATACAAGATGACGAACACAGTGGCTTAAAGTTGTGAATAATAATTTATTTCCTCTATTAAAACAACAGCTTCTGTGGTCCAACATTTCATTGGAAGATTTCAGGAACTCTGAACGGAATTATTTATTTTCAAGAATTTCAGATATTAAATGTCCTATGCATTCTCAAAATCCAGAGGAAGAGATTACTCATTAGACGTTTCTTCAAGAAATCAGTCCGTAAATTACTTCATCTAAGGGAGTCTAAGACAGAGGAAATTCGAGCAAACTTTATACATGATAACAAGTATATGCAAGTGTTCCAAGTACATGAATGATAACCATTATGAAAGTGTTCCAAGTATAAAAATCTATTCCGTTTGCACTGTATCTCCTGAAATGTATCGCAGTACTACTTTGCGGTTTGTATTGCAATGAAGCGCCTAGCGGAATACGATGCGTCTTGGGGACGAAGATGAATTAATGCATATCTAGGTCATTGTCCTGTCAAATAGTTCCGATTATTTTCTTATTATTTTCAACAATTGGTGGAAAATACACACAATGTTTATCTTGAATTGTCTTCCCGTGATTGTTTACTAGATAGATGAAATAAAATTTTGAATATAGTTTAATGTGTGTGAGACATCTACATGTGTGGAAGAATGCGTGTGAAAATGGGTCCTCAGATCATAAAATTCGAATAATTCCGGTGAGGAAACAAGGTGCATGGCTTTGAAAAAATATTTAAAAAGTTGTGTACTTTTAATCTTTACGGCATTTTTTTTTTTTGTGATTCAAATAAAATTTCTTCATTCAAAAGTAGTATCAATGTGTTTAACCCGGTGCGATTTGAGAATTTTTCTCCTATTTTTGGTAAGAAAACATACATTATACCTATGTACAATCTTAAAAAATATTCCTTAAAAATCCAAAAGTGGATATCTTGACAAAATTCTTTCACTTGAAGGGTACCATGCATGAGTACCTCATACCTACAAAATGTCATGACAATCTGAAGAGTGGTTATAGAAAAGAAGCAGAAAATGTATGAAAATCACCCCCCCCCCTTCCTTTTTACATAAGAAAAAAATTCATAAAAAATAAAAAAATAAAATTTAAGCATAAAATACATATCAAAGCATTAAGTAAGTTATATATGATAAATATGCAGTAAATGAGTGTGTAAAATCATACACTTATTGAGTTATTTAAAGAAATAGTGCAAAAATTTGCATTTCTGGCTAAGTCCGAAGAGACGTCAAAAAAGCGTCAAAAATTTGACTTCGGAGTGGAACCAAAAATAACAACACTTCTTAAGACATCTCTGTAGATCATCCTGATGCTTTCAGTTTGTCGATACGTGCTTCCGTTCTGAAGAAGAAGTTTGTCAAGGGAGGGTACCCCCCGTGACCTACTTTTGCCTGTGGTGGCGCCACCTGTTGAGGGATCCGGACGAAAAACAACAACACTTGTAGGGGATCATTAGTACTTTATACCTACCAAGTTTCATCAAAATCCCTTTAGCCATTCTTGAGAAGAAGTTGAAAATGTGAAAAGTTTACGACAGACAGACGACAGACGACACACGACAGACGACACACGACAGACGACGGACGACGGACGCCGGACGGATCGCTATGACAATAGCTCACTAGAGCCTTTGGCTCAGGTGAGCTAAAAAAGAGGCCATTTAGAAATATTTACTAGTAGATTCCCCATGTTAATCGCCCATTAGGCAACTAGAATTATATTCCAATAACTTAGGTTGCTCACGTGCAAGTTTTGCATGTAGGGAGAATTTACCAACGTTCAAATACATTTCACACTAAAACAGGCAAAATATGCGAAGTGCATGCAAATAAAAATGACCGATATTTAGAATAAATGTAAATATAAGTAATGACTGTCTTACTTTTGGTGGTCATGGGTGTATAATTCTGGTTGGACACGTGCAAATTTTCCGAGAATCGCTTCGCGATTCACGGAATTTGCACGTGTCTAACCAGAATTATACACCCATGAACACCAAAAGTAAGACAGTCATTTCTTAAATTAACGGATACGTTAAAAATGCATATTTAAAAGTCTCATAGAAAATTTACCTGTGAATAGATTGTATAACCAAGGACAGACAAGAAATAAATGATTTCTTAAATTCTGAGAAAAATTTTGCGTCCAAATGTTCAATATCTCCTTTTAAAATCCTCATCAATGATGCTTCCAGTCAAAGTAAGTTTCAGAAGCCACCAAAAATTCATTTCAGTAGCGCCCACTGGTTTAGATTTGTGCATTTACTGTACAGAGAGTGCGCAGCACCAAATTTCCTAAAGGATCGATTCAGTAGATATCCTAATACAATTTATTTTCAAATAGCATTGAAGAGATGGCGCTAAGATGTTTAAGGTCGAAGGTATTTATATCACCGTGGGGTATCACGTGCTACAAATGATATGATCCACGGGAATCCCCTTTGATTGAACCAAGTTAATACTGTCTAAATCTACTTTATATGAACTTATTTTAGGCCTATCATGTGGTCATTATTATAAATTATATGATGGTAATTCATTTCGGTCAAGAATAGACGTATATTTGGAGAACACTTAAACAGAAAATTTTGTATCTGTCCGTGCACCATATCATAACATGTGGAGAGCATTGAAAAAATTCTGTTTAAGTGTTCTGCGAATACACGTCTATTCTTGACCAGAATAAATTACCATCACATAATTGATAATAAAGACCATATGATAGGCCTAAAATTTCGAAAATCGATTTTAAAATAAATAATCGATAGCGTTAAAATACAGAAGGGGGAGGGGCTGGCCGCTGAGGGCTCAGAGGAAATTCTGTCCGATTGTCTAAAACTATTTTCAGTTGTTTGTCTACTTAACCATTGCTGTTATAAATGTTGTAGAAGAAGGGAGGGGATCTCCAACAAGACCCTGTTGCAGCACCAGCAGCAAAACACCAAAACACCCGATGCAAAAACACAAAAGACGAGAATAGTATGAGACGAAAAGAGACATACGACATGTAAACATCAAACACAAAAGACTACACATAAACCGACGAGACCAATGGGCAACCGGTGCCGACTTTAGACGGCCATTTGCCACGCAAGTAGCAAATGGTGTGGTTATCCTGGATAACATGCGCACAACCCTCTCACTTCTCCAATTACCCAGAGGTCTCGAAGAACGTACAATTGTGGTGTAAAACAACCTCCTCACTGTAAGATGACATCACACAAACAAGACTGCAAAACGTAGAGACCCCAGCAACACAGATGAATATGTAAATGGATATAAAAAGAGGGCGTGCGTAATACAGTCCGTGCTCTGTCGTCTGTAGCGATCTCATGTATGTAATCACCCGAGGAGTCCGACTGACATTCAGAAAGGACAGGTGGTCGCGGCCCTGTCTTCTCTAAAGAGGTTTTGACAGAGCCCATCATGGTGTCCCGTCGTCACAGTCAGTCAGAGTGCAAGACTCAAGGATGCGCTGGTACAAGACTGTAGATTGGTCAAGTACCAAGCCTAGTGTCCGTCTGGTGACATTAGGATCATATCCACGGTATAAAAGGCGTTTGATGACTCTGACGCATTTTCTATGGTTATGCTGCCTACCTTTGATCCTTTTAATTTTGTATATCATATCACTATAAAAGACAAGTTGTGTATTACCCAAAGTAATGTACTCTGTTGCGTGTATAGATCCGAATTTCAAAAGAAGTTGACTGTAATTTTTGTAAAATTTCCATAAAGTCTTAACTAGTTTTTGAAAGCGAAAACCTTGACCTAAAAGTTTTTTGGTAATTTGTAAATTTCTACTGTGAAAATCCAAAATATCAGTACATGCTCTAGCGTACCGGATGAGCTGTGATATGTAAATGCCGTATGACGGTAATCTTGGAACATCACCGTCAAGCCAGGGGAAATTTACTATGTTGAATCCAAAATTATCCCTTTTGTCATATACACTTGTATGAATCTTTCCGTTTACAAGTTTGATATTTAGGTCCAAAAATGGTGTTTCTTTATTTGTAACGTTTGCCTTGTTAAGAGTTAATTCTTGTGGATAAATTTCATTCTTATATAATTCAAAAGCAGGATTGTCAATAGCTAGAATATCATCCAGATACCTAGAAGTATTATTGAAACATTTCAGATCATCAAATTTTCTTTGCTTTTGAAGATTTTGGATAAATTCTTTTTCATAAGTGTATTGAAATAAATATGCAACAAGAGGCGTACAGTTAGTACCCATAGGAATTCCTACAACCTGCTTGTATAGATCCTCACCAAATCTAACATAAATATTGTCCAAGAGGAAGGACAAGGCATTACACAGGTCACTACATGTCCATGATTTGTATGATTTGTAGTCGGTCGAGGAAAAGAAACCCTTCGATTCAGATGTACAAATGTAAGTTTTCCGCTCTCGATCAAAGCACCATTTAATGAGATTAGATAATCGATCATTAATTTTGTCATGAGGAAGTGTGGTGTACATATTAGAGAAGTCGTATGAAGAAATCGTATTGGCTTGGAAATTTACAGATTTCATTTTGTCAATCACATTCCCTGAATTCTTAATAGACCAAAACAAATTTACATCGTTCCTGTTTAGAACCGTTTCACAATATCTAGTTACGTGTTCTTTAATAGCAGTAAGTGCTGACGTCATTTTTCTAGACAAAATTGTACTGGAGCAGTTACTAGAATTAGCCATAAATCGAAATTTGTACGGAGACTTGTGCAGTTTCGGTATGCAATATAGTGTTGGGAGATCCAACTTAGAAATAGAGATATTGAATGTTATGCTTGCTTAAAGAATTAGAAGCACTTTCATTGCTTTTGATATATGTATTAGTAGACGAAAGTTCCGAAACCAAAGTTGATATGTAGTAACGTTTTCAAATGATAATGGTGTTGTTGGCTGCTTTATCAGCTGGTGCAAAGACATATTTTTCATGTAAGTTACTTAGTTTGGATTTGAAATATCTTTCTAATTTGGAACGTGGATTTTGAAAAAGATGACAAAGTAAAGTAACAGAAGCTAGTATCATCAAATTAGAGACAATAATTGTAATAGAAAAATTATTAATTTATTTAATGACAATTTTCACACCGCGACGGACCGACAGTGACACTAAGTTCTTCAATCTAGTCAATTGTTTTGGTAAACTGATTTAGTTATTTGATTGAGAATGGTTGAACATTGCACATATACCGAAAGACGAAGTAAGATGCCTGGGGTATTATGCTACAGGACCCAGGTTTCAGAAATTTGAGAATCATATTCCACCCATTCTGCTACATGTAAGTCTTTCGGTGTTTTTTTAACATAACTTTCATAGTCTTTAACCATATTTCATCGTTTAGACTGAGGATCACTTATGAGGGTTAAGTACATGAAACGTGCATGTCTGGTCCATGCTGCTGTTTTTAAAGGATGATATCAGTTTGAAGACGTGTAACATCTAACACGTGAATGTCATAAGTTGGCAGTATCACGACCTGTGTGCTAGAGACCAAGATGATTTAAGTCGACTTGTATATTCTTATATGTCGACTTTTAAAAGATCTTACAAGTCGACTTAATCATGACAAGTGATTGCAGAAATATGCCACCATACTTTCACCATAAGGTCGTGATGATCACTTGTTCCAAAAGTTGAATTTGATTGGATGAAATATTATCATACATGTATAAATATTTGCATGAATTTTCTTATCATTTGCAGTATATAGATCTCACAACTGATTGCGCTTGCAGAAGTTTGAAGATCCATTCCAAAATTAAAGAAGGTGAAGAGTAGAAGGTGACGTTACATACTTCAATTTTATTTTATTATTATTATTTCTTCTTTTTTTCCGATTCATTAGATATACTGTTTATCCTGTTTCATTTACTTACATGTTTATATTGATTAATTAATTATTTAATTCATCAGTTATTACTGTTCATTTTTCCATCAAAAATTTTCTTAATATGATTCTTAATTTTAGTTAATACTCAATTCAATCATTTTTTCTTTTTTTGATTTCATAAATCAAAATTTAAAAGCACAGAGCATGAAAAATGAATTTTGTTAAACCGATGCGCATTTCAAAGTAAAGGTTAATAAGGTACACCTTATGTAGAAGTTTGATCTTTCTTATCTGAACCATTTTGAATCTTGTGTCGTCTCTTGGTTTTCGTATGAGACTTTTGGTAGCACTGATTCGAGTTGAAAATGATTCATGTCAAATGTTCTTCGTTTTTGGCTTATTTTGGTCATTGGATAGGTTATTTCCTTCAAAACACCATTACTTCTCACTTAGTAAAGCAAGGAGACACTGATACGTGCACGACCAGAAAACCGAGTGATAAAACCACAGCGGCTTCACAAAAATCGACATCTCAAAATACGACAGGTGCAGTCCTATGGTGTGGTTTTGAAAACAACTGCCTTTCCTTAGATTTCTAGTTTCATTTGTTGCAGATCTTTTAAGATAATTAGCACATATAATGTCATGTTCATTTCCTGGCATTTTGTTTCTCTTTTAATTTTACAAATTTTACAAAAATTACAGTCAACTTCTTTTAAAATTCGGATCTATACATGCAACAGAGTACATTACTATGGGTATTACACAACCTGTCTTTTATGGTGATATGATAAACGAAATAAAAAGGATCAAAGGTAGGCAGCATAACCATCGAAAATGCGTCAGAATCATCAAACGCCTTTTATACCGTGGATATGATCCTAATGTCACCAGACGGACACTAGGCTTGGTACTTGACCAGTCTACAGTCTTATACAAGCGCATCCTGAGACTTGCACTCTGGTACTCTGACTGACTGTGACGACGGGACTCCATGACGGGCCCTGTCCAAACCTCTTTAGAGAAGATATGGCCCCGACCACCTGTCCTCTCTGAATGTCAGTCGGACTCCTCGGGTAATTACATACATGAGCTCGCTACAGCCGGCAGAGCACGGACTGTATTAAGCATGCTCTCTTTTTATATCCATTTACATATTCATCTGTGTCTCTGGGGCCTCTGCGTTTCGCGGTCTTGTTTGTGTGATGTCATCTTACAATGAGGAGGTTGTTTTACACCACAATTATACGTTCTTCGAGACCTCTGGGTAATTGGAGAAGTGAGAGGGTTGTGCGCACGTAATCCAGGATAACCACATCATTTGCTACTTGCGTGACAAATGGCCGTCCAAAGTCGGCACCAGTTACCCATTGGTCTCGTCGGTTTATGTGTAGTCTTTTGTGTTTGATGTTTACATGTCGCGTGTCTCTTTTCCCTCTCGTGCTGTACTCGTCTTTTGTGTTTTTCCATCGGGTGTTTTGGTGTTTTACTTTTGATGCTGCAACGGAGTCTTGTTGGAGATCTCCTCCCTTCTCATACTTTGTTATTAAACTTGTTTAAAACTGATTGCAGGGTAGTTTAAATGATGATAAGGATACTGTTATTACTAACGCTTACCATTTTGTCATCGGGTAAGTAATAAGTGCTTTTTATTTTTATACGATAATCTCATGTTTTGATTTGCATCCTTTTGAAATCTATATACATACTAACCAGCTTGATAAAAATCATAATTATGTAAATTAAAAAAAAAATACTTTTTCATAATTTTTGAACCAATTGTACATATTTACAAACTTTTCTCTAATTTCTGAAGCCTGGGTCCTTTAGCATCATATCCCATCCTTCTTACTACGTCTTTCGGTATACTTTGGACATTATTTTCACAGATGTTGGCCATATTACATTGTTTAGATTGAGGATCACTGACGAAGGTTAAATACCCGAAGTGTACATGTCTGGTCCATGCTATAAATTTGTCTGCTTTCAAATGATGCTAATTGATATGAATTCGTTTAACATATACTGGTAATTGAAGTGTTTCCTATCCGAGTTTCGATACACCAGTACTATAGTACGGAAGAATTTCATCAATTATTTGTATTCATTTGAACCGTTTTGAGTTCTTTGATTGCTTTATCGGGTGGCCTTACCTCTAGTGGGTCTTGCTTTTGCATTGGACTATGTGGAAGACAGCTTTTGCGGTCTGCTCTTAATTAATAATCTAAATTTCGCGTATTACCAAAGTATTATCTATCCATGTGATCTAGAATAAATAAAACCAATGAAAGCATTACTTACATAATTTACTCCGATTCCTATGCTCTCTCATATTATGACGACAATGGACACCGAAATACATATACTTCAATATGTGACAAGCGTGGCGACTTTAAAATAACTTCAAAACATTCCTTTGTCCCCTGCCTATGATGTGACCCATGGTACCATCACGTAACTAGGAAGCGCGATAGTCTATATATCTCTAGTGTATTTATATCACAACATTATCACGCCGCGTACACATTTCAACTATTGACGTCGCAGTATGACGATCAAGAGGTGTCCTACCTTAACGCTGAAGTAGGTCACCTAAATTTCAAACGTCAAAAATTATAAAGAAAACATAAAAAATGATTCTGGCCATGATAACTTCGTTATAGGGTTCGTTCCTGTCATATTTCTTATCAAAGTAGGTGTGAAAATATGTAGGGGTTTGGTCATTGGCCTCATCCGCCCCCCCCCCCCCCACTTCCCCAGTTTTGCTCTTACCCTGTGAGACAGCCTATGTGAGACACATAAGTTGTCTCAAAGGCTCTTGTGACGTCATAGTAACATTGTCAGAAAACATGGCGTTATATGGCATGAAATGTTGTTTAAATTCCCTTTTTCTTATCTTTCATGGAAGAAGAAATAGATTCTTTCACTTTCTACTAAGCGAGACATAAAAATTGACACTCGTGACAGAATTTTTTCATCTTTTCCCTCGTTCCGCTACGATCCGCTCGGGGAAAAGACGAAATTTCCGTCACTCGTGTAATTTTTTTTTTTTGGTCTCACTCAGTAGATCGTGATAGAACCTATTATTCCTTGGAAAAAGGTTTCGATTACCTGACGTTGAAACTGCAGAAGTTTATTGAGCATTAAAAAAATCCCACAATAGCATATCTTTGTCCGTAATGTTTATAATAATTATATTTTAGGCTAGATCAAGCTCTAAACCTCGTGTTAGGTAAATGTATCTTTCTTTGAATCCATGTATTGTACCCTTAGTCGGCATGAGGCATGGTCAGTCCACGCAGTCCGTGAAAGCCTTCAAAAATTTTAACATTCTACGTATTGAGTCGTAATAGAGTCGTGGCAATCCGTATAAGACTAATACTTCAACTATTCGTTTTCAGATAAATGATATAAAGGCGTGAATGTAAACCTGCCATTGTTACAAAATAAGATATGTTGTCTCATCTAGAATGTGTTTGGTCACTTTTGACGCTTTAGTAAATAATTCTGTTGTCGAATTATTAAGAAATTCATAAAAGTCCTACCAATCCGAACTCGAAGGACAACAGGAAATATATGAAGAATCTCCATACAGCCGGAACGCAAGTCAGCACTTGCCTTTGAAGTTTAAAAACGAAGTCACGTGACAAATGTTATGATATGACGACATTGTAACACGTCATCAAGAACGCGTCATACTGACTGTGCTGCATGTGTAAACAAGAATGGAAGTAGTGATTTATATGGCAATAGAGATAACGTTACAAGTCATATCTTTGAATAGAAATTCTCTGTAAGCATTTGCACTTTTATTAAGGACGCATGGCAAGGCATATGTCTCAAATTTTGATAGAATTTATACATGTACATAGGGTTGGGTCTGACCGAAAAGTAAAAGAATGATAAAAATTTTCTTAACATCACTTCTGGTTGCCATGGAATCGGACTCTAAACATTGACAAATTTATTTTTTTGTACGTTTTTGAAGTCGCATACATTATTTATGCAGCATAATCTATAACAAAACTAATAAAATGATAGTAACCTATCATTGCTCTTTCAAATTAAATATCAATGTTGTTGGGATTAACGTCTTTTCTATATGTTTTATAGCAACGTGTACCCTATAAAATAGTGTTTTTGGCATTGTTGTCCAAAATCCAATGTTAATTTACTTACATTTTTGAGTTTTGATGCAAATCAAACATCAACATTCACAATGAAACAACGTTTTTGTTCGTTCCTATGGCAATATAAACTAAAATCGGAAAAACGAAAGCAATTTTAGACCATATATAGGGTCCTTTTGTTATTAGATCATTGGACTTGAATTCAAAGTGATGATAATTTATTAATTCACGTAGACCTTTCATAAAAAAAGGAAAAAAATTAAATAAATATTCAGGAAATAGCCCGTTGATATGGGAACAATAGTTCATTTTCCAGATGAAACATATGACCGTTTATGTGTTTTCTTGTGTTTTACTGTCTCACGGGTTTACTGGAAAATCAGCTTTTAATAGAATTGCACTTAAGCCCACTTTAAATCCTTGGATACGGGCATAAAAGGTTAAGGCTTCTGAAAAATGTTCAATCTTATATAGAAATTAGACTTTAATCATGTATGTGAAAATAGTTGTGTAAGCTTGTTTCGGGTTTTTTTTTTTTGGTGGGGGGGGGGGGGTAGGAGTGGATGCTTAAAAAAACAGCCAAAAATGCTTCTTTTTACATTGTATGGCCAAATTACTATAGCAACCATTTTGATTTTTTGTTTTCTTGTATTTTGATAGAGGCTTACTTGATCTTTATCAATATAAAATTTGAACTTTCTAGGATTTAAAATAACTCTTTTATAAAAATAATTTTAAAAAATTTTGCAATGGAAACATGTTGCCAATAACTTTTTCATGGTTTTTGAAAGAGTTCTTTTGTTGGATATATTCCAACAATTATCATCTGTTCATCATGATGCAAATATTTTAAAAATAACTCTGAAGCTGCAAAATTAGTAATATTGTAGACAATAGTTACCGTTGCCAAGGTAACTAGTTAACATAGCAACAAGTAGGATTATCTTGAATTTGCACGTTTTATAAAATCAATTCCATTTCCTTATCATACACCCATCAAGAGTGAAGACAAATTGGAAAAGAGAAACAGCATTTTGAAATCAATACATTAGCTAATTTTGTGGTCATGGTGACCGGCCGTTATGACAATATCAGACACTACCTCGAGTTTATTTGAAATGACAAATATGGATAATGACCAAATCCCTCTATACAGCACAAAATCGATAATTCAGAAAATCAGAAACCGAAGGTATACAAAATCAGGACAAATTAGGAACCAAAGCAACTTAACAAAACCTCCACCACATGAAAAGAAGCGAACTCCCGATATGGGAGTGATACCAGGTGCCCAGGAAGAGTAAGCATCTCCTGCTTGCATGCAACACCCGCCGCTTCAATTCGGTAGAACTGTCACATCTGGTTACTTCCATTTCGGAAGACATAGAGTACAATCTTTGGTTGGATGGTTCAAATGGTCTATGACAAAATATCATCCACCATTCTGGAGAGTGGGACATCATAGTGTATGACGAGTACCCCATATCGACCGTAAAACTTCCTCAGTGACGATGTTAGTCGGTCACAAACATATCCCTGACTGAGAAGCTCATCTGCAAGACTCTCAGAACAAAATCCGTATATTTGGTACTTGCTCTGGCATAGCGTATTAACTGAGATATGAATACGCCATAAGCTGGAGATGAAGGGATGTTGCTACTCAGAAAAGGAAAGTTTGTAATGCTGAAATTGAAGTCGTCACGTTTGTCATAGAGTGAGGTGTTCATGTGACCATCAGTGTCGTAGGACAACATTATGTCAAAATAGGATGCTGAATTATTTGTCTCTGTAGTTTCTTTGACTTCAAGCTCAGAAGGATAGATACTGCTCAGGTAATCCGCGAATGTTGGATTATTGATGGACAACACATCGTCTATGTATCTGTAAGTGAAGTTGAAGTCAGAAGCTAAGTATCTTTTCCCTTCAGAGACCAAAGATTGAATGAATTCAGCTTCGTACGAGTAAAGGAAAATGTAGGCAAGGAGTGGGGCACAATTGTTCCCCATTGGAATTCCTTCAATTTGCAGGAATACCTTTCCTCTAAACACCACAAAAATGTTGTCGATCAAAAAGTTTAACATCTGAATAATATCTTTTTCAGTGTACTTATTTTCAGAATCGGACTTTTCTTTTACAAAGTAGGTTTATCATAGTTCACAACAATAAATTTGTATTTGCGATTACCGTTCTTACTTGTAAACGTATTACTTATAATTTAAATGTTAGGTCCCAATCTTTAGAATATATCAAATATCGTCCATTGATATCATATGAAGACCAAATTATAGAGCTTAAAACTCAATTTTGCCCATGTTTCAACTTTATAGAGCATTGCCATGGTAACCTGGTGACCTAGAAACAAATTTTGTGTCAAATTTATCTTTTTCATCGCTACTCATGTGTGAAATTTAGATCGATGGCTCATTTTTTCTTTAGTATATGGTGCATAGATCAAAATGGTATATTATGATTCAAAATTACAACAAATGGCTCCAAGAAAGCTTAATTCTGATTTCTACGTACGGTTTTCTCAAATCATACTGCATTCCGCATCGCCAGGATTTATTACTAGTACTATCTCCTTTTTGTCCTCAACAAGATGTTATTAAGAACTTCAAAACCATACATGCTCATGGACGTGATTTTGGTTGTTCTGAAAATCAAAAATCTCCATTTTAGTCAATTAAGAATCCCGAGCTGGTCCCCGGCATTTTCTAGATTCTTTTTATGTCCTAGACAAAGCCTGGAACAATCTTGGAATTCTTTATTGAATGAAATAAACATTTCTGTTATGCAAGAGCCTTGCATTTAAAGGAATATCTTATTCCTTCTGTCCCTCAACAATTTGGTTCTGATAACTCGAGGCGTACTAAGTATACAGCTTTCATATTTTATACACAGATAAAAATCTATGAGAGTAACATGCCCATAGAGTTAAACTTTCAAGGTCAAAAGTCAAGATCAAACTTAGGCATGATTCAATAAATATCAAGTCTTTGGACTGATATAAAAACCCAAGCAGTTCTTAAGACACAGCTTTCGTATTCTATACACAGATAAATGATCATTAGAGAATCATACCTATAAATTCTACACCTTCAAGGTCAAAGGTCAAGGTCAAACTTAGGCAAAATTCAATACATATCAATACTTTGGTTCTGATGTGATTAATTAAGTAGTAATCAAGTCACAACACACAGAAAAAGGATGATTAGAGGGACGTGACAAATATCGCCACGCATTTGGTGATAAACTAATTTGTCAAAGAAAATTTCAGTGTTCCAATTCGTTAAAAAATTTAAGTTTGCCAACTCGTTACCTTGACAATATTTCAAACCAATTTTAATGCTCCAAACATGTGTATCGGATAGTTAATCCTCATCAGTGATACTTCAAGCCAAATGGATTTTCAAATTAACACATTTAAAGTATCATTTACACATGTACCCCGTGTGTTTTGTATATATTTAGTATACTGTCGAGCCGTCATGTGATACTCACCGAAATATGAAACACGCATATGATAAGGTTTCAGTTACATTATACTTTTCATTATTTAGACTCTTATCAGCTTCTTTGCTGTAACGTTCTGATTGATAAGATTTATCTCTCTTTCTTTAGTGTGCAATGCCCTATCTCTGGTTAGATTATTTCGCGTATAATTGTGCTGACAACGGTGGAATGGTAAAGAACACATGAAAAATCTCTCTTTTCTTTTGTAGGGCAAACTAGTTCGTTTGATGAAAAATTCCTTGTCACATTACGTTCGAATGTCCTTCGATATGCAGAACATAACTTCTATCCTAATTTTCGAGAGCAAGATGTTTCCAATAATTTAGAAACAAGGGCAAAGAGCGGAACTGTCACCAGGTCCCTCAACAGACCGGGCTACCAAATATACCCTGCTTTTCAAATGCTGATATCCAATGATTCATCAGGTCAGTTTATGAGTGATGTTGGTACATATAAGATGTTAATTCTCAAGATTTATCTACCATATTAAAAATATTTGTCAACGTAGATATCGACACACTTATCTTAAGAAAAGGTTGGAGGTCAGGTTATGGAATGTTTATCACAAACCATATATCATCTCAATTATAAAGAAATTCATACCAGTTCTACCAACGTGAACATAATCTCCATTCAGCCGGAACGCTTGTCGGCACTTGCCTTTCGCGTTTGAAACTGAAGTCACGTGACAATGTTTTGACATGACGATATTGTACAAATCATCAAATACGCGTCATACTGACTGTGCTGCATTTGTAAACAAGAGTAGCACTAGTGATTTTGATGGCAACAGAGATAACGTCAAGTCATAACTCTAAATCAGGTAACTTCTTTGGCATTTTGAAATAAATTGGGCGTTGTTAAGGGTAGATTATCTCCAACACTCAGTTAACCTACAATTTATTGCTTATTCTCTTTTAAATACCGGCTTGGAATGATGGGGTCAACCTGAATGATATCACCGAAGACACCAAAACCAAAAAATGATTTGCCGATCTTTGCCCTAGGGTGTATGTGTCACCTTTTAAACTTCGACATGCTGCTCGGACGTCCATTTCAAATTCCATGCCAACGTATGTTTATGTAAACTTGCTTATAGACAGAGAGTACACGGGTACACATGTACCTAAGTCGGCGCTAAAAAGTGATAAGATTTGCCCATCACCAACGAGTTATCAGACAATCAAACAAAAGTTCTTGGGACGGAACACTTTTGCAAAAACGCGCTTCGCAAATTGATGCAATTTCCCCCTAAACTTTCGGGTGAAACCTACATGAACAAAAAAAATATGAGATTCATTTTTTAAAGATGTTTAAACTTTACTAACTAGCACGGCACGCTTTTGACAGCACCGCCTGCGATTCATTCTGGAGATAATTCATTAGATAAAGTTGACCTTCGTGTTTCTATGGAGCTCCGTCTGTTTGTCTGATTTTTCTTATCTCTTAAAAAAGTTACGTGATGTAGTCAAGAATTTGTAAGCCTTTGTATTTTTTTTTTTTTTCTTTTTGGAGTCGGATGCCGTGTTTTGTGTTTGACTCTCTTTGTCTTCACTGCATGATTAATTAACTTAATTTCCCAACATAATGTCTGAAGGACTTTTTGATCGATGAATGATTAGTACATGGTACACAGATCTATATGGGATACATGTATCATGACTCAAAATTACAATAAATGTCTCCAAAAATGCTAAATTCTTATTTCTACGTACGGTTTTCTCAGATCATACATGAAGAATTCCATATCGCTTGGATTTATTACTAGTAATCTCTGCTTTTTGTACTAAACAAGTAGTTATTAAAAACTGCAAAATCATACATGGTCGTGGACATGATTTTAGTCAACTAAGAATACTGAACTGTTCCCCGGCTTGTTCTATACTCTTTATATGCCCTAGACTTAAGCCTAAAACGCAATCTTGGAATTCTTAATTGAATGAAGCAAAGGAGGGGATCTCCAACAACACAAAACACCGAATGAAATGACACAGAACAGACACCCACAGAAAGAGATGCAAAAGGGACAAGGAACACCAACTCACACCATAGAAACATGAAGCACAAAAGGCCAAACATGAACGAACCAGACCAACTCATACCATAAAAAAACATGAAACACAAGAGACCATACATAAACCAACGAGACCAATGGGCAACCGGTACCGACTTAGGACGGTAAGATGAACATACAAACAGACAGCATGACGCAGAGACCCAAAACGAAGAAGGAGGCTGTAGATTGGTCCAGCACCATGCCAAGTGTCCGTCTGGTGACATAAGCATCATATCCACGATATGAAAGGCAATTGGTGATTCTAACACAATTTCGATGGTTGTTCTGTCTACATTTGATCCTTTTCATTTTGTCAATTAGGTCACCATGAAATGAAGGATTTGAAATTACCAATGTTACATACTCTGTGTCTTGTATGGGTCCGAATTTCAAAAGAAGTTGACAATTATGTTTGTAAAATTTCCAGAAAGTCCTCAGACATATCTGAATTTTAGAAGAAATGAAAAAAAATAGACATTTCTGTGTTCATTTTTTTTTATCACTTAATTACTTCGTGCTGGGGAAATTGAAGAGAAAAAAAAGAAAGATAGATCGATCTTATCAATCATAACGTTACAGCAAAGGAGCTAATAAGATTCTAATTATTGAAAAGTGTTTTACACATGAAAATCAAAAATAGAAGAAATAGACATTTTTGTTATGCAGGAGCCTGGCCTATAGGAATGAACTTATTCTGTCTGTATGTCAACAATATGGTTCTCACGCGATAACTCGATTAGTTTTAAGTATACATATTTCATAATCCACACACAGATAGAAATTCATGAGAATAAATTTCTTCTTTCAAAGTAAAAATTCAAGATTAAACTTAGGCGAAACTCAATATATATCAAGTCTTTGGACTGACACAAAAACCCGACTAGTTCTCAAGATACAGATATATTCTATACACAGATAAACACAGATAAATAATCATTAAAGAAACATGCCTATAGATTTTAAACCTTCAATGTCAAAGGTCAATGTCAAACTTAAGCAAAATTCAATACACATCAATACTTTGGTTTTGATGTGATTACTCAAGTAGTAATCAAGTTACAACTTATCATATTTGATACACAGATAAAGCATGATTAAATATCGCCATTTATCACATGATACTCCCGTTATGCAGTTTCATAAAGTCATTTCATAATCAAATGTTATGATAACACGTTACATATCGCTCTGCTCGAATACGATTAGTCAAGTTTGGAGCCTCATCACCTACACTGTGACAAGAGTGACCTTTCAAATATCGGTCATATGTTAAATTAAGACGCAAATTCAATGTCAATGATTGAAACTGTTATTGTTGAAAGAATATTGCATTAAAGTACTAAACAAAGTTAAAATATTTTTCCCTTTACGCACAGAACATCTACGATGGAGAACTACTTCTCATAGCGTAGCAGCAACCTTCTAAAGGTCATGGCGTCATTGGCCTCTAGTTCTCGGAATAGTTGATTTCACGTTGGAAATAAACATTTTTTTTGGCAGAATCATGTGATAAAAAGAATCTGAAATAAATTTTCATTTCATACGATGTATTATGAAGGCTCGGGGATATAAAACACACAACTCGTTTCATTATTTAGTGATAAACAATTAGTAATTTGTCAATTATTCATTATCATTATCATTTGTCAATTATTTCATTATTTAGTGATAAGCAATTAGTGATAAACAATTAGTGATTTGTCAAATAAAATAAAAATGTTCCAATTCGGAGGTTTTCCAACTCGTTACCTTTTTAACAGCATTCCAAACAAATTCTAATTCTGCAAACACGTGTTTCGTATAGTCAATCTTCATCAGTGATACTTCAAGCACATCAGACACATTTAAAGTATCATTTACACATGTACCCCGTGTGTTTTCTATATATATACAGTACGCTGTCGAGACGTCATGTGAAAAAAATGAAACACGTGTGTGAAAAGGTTTTAATTACATTATACTTTTCAATATTTAGACTCTTATCAGCTCCCTTGCTGTAACGTTCTGATTGATAAGATTTATCTCTCTTTCTTTACAGTCCGCGCGGCTCACTTCGGAACCTGGATAAACGCGATTTTGATTATTTTTTGTGATGCAAAAATTAAAAAAATATATATATATAATTGAATAGATCTCGCTTAGTCGTAAATTTTGGTATATGTTGTACGGTCGTGGGTTTATGCAATCATATAATACAGATACAATGAATTTTAGATGGGTTGTTTTCAATTTTATAATTTTAGCGTGACGTCACCAAATTTAACATTGAGCTTATGGAGCTCGTCACGACGTCACGGGAAAAATTAGCATTGGAAATTGCCCATCTAAAACTTGTTTTGTTTATAGAATTTGATTGCGTGCACTTACCATCATATAACTTGTCATTCTCCTACGCATGCGTCCGATTTCAGTTCCGCTTTTCTTCACTTTGAAATCTACCTCTGCCGTCATCGCCTATTGTTTGTCTGCAAGATTCTTGCAGACTGGAACAGGGGCTTCATATTTTAAAATAAAGTATTGCAAGTATATACCATCAGGTTTGACTACATTTATGAGGTGTACAGTGTACATGCAATGCTTTTCATTCGATGCAATACAATGAAGTATCAGGGATTCTTTCTTCCTTCGTACGTTGCCAACACGATCAGCTGAGCGAGAAGTCTCCAGTAAAAATACAAATTCTAGGTATAAATCGAAACCTACCGTCTTTAGATGTGTGTCATTTAAATTTTCCTACATCATGATAACAATCGTTTCCTCCATTGCCCATTTTCTCGCCCCAAACCACTCAAATATGTGCCTCTGCCTTTGAATCTGTTGAACTGTTTACGTCAGTAGTCCGAATGACGTCACTGTGACGACATGCCGTACTTGCGATGCCTCTCGGGTTTTACGTGAAACGGCGTAGGAAAATAGCGATGACGGCAAGGTTATATTGCAAGCCTGTGCCGCCTATGACCTACTTGCAAGTTGATAACTTGTTACAATATTTACGACTTAGCGAGATCTAATGAATAGAATCGATTTCATTTGAATATCTGAATGATAAAATAGTCAAAATCACATTTATCTAGATTCCGAAGTGAGCCGCGCGGACAGTAGTGTGCATTTTCCCAAGCACAAAGTAATTAAGAAAAGGAAAAAAAAAATAGCTAAAATTATTGTTGGGTATATGCATTATGGTTAGATATAATAGTGCTGACAATGGTGGAATGGTAATGAATACATGCCTAAATAATCTTTCTTTTCTTCTGTAGGGCAGACTAATTCGTTAAAAGAAACAAGGGCAAAGAGCGGAACCGTAACAAGGTCCCTCAATAGGCCGGGCGACCAACTATTCCCTACTTATAGAATGCTGATATCCAAAGATTCATCAGCTCAGCTTGAGAATGGTATTGGTACGTATAAGATGTTAATATCTCAAGATTTATCAACCAAATTAAAGAGATTCGTTAACGTAGATACCGACATACCCATTATGAGAAAATGTTGGAGGTCAGGTTATAGAATGTTCATCATAAACTGTAAATCATCTTCATCATAAAGAAATTCATAGCAGCTCTACCAATCCGAACATAATCTCCATACAGCCGAAACGCCAGTTGGCACTTGCCTTTGAAGTTTAAAGACGAAGTAAAATGACAAATGTTTTGATATGATGGCATTGTACACGTCTTCCAAAATGTGTCATGCTGACTGTGCTGCATGTGTGAACAAACATCTTGCTAAGGTTTTTGGTACAGTTTAGACATAATAACGTACACGCTTTTGGCCATATAATATTGCTTGCACCGTCGAGGGTTAAGTACCCGAAACGTGCATGCCTGGTCCTTGTTGCTAATTTACCTGTTCTTAAATGATGCTATTGAATTTGAAGACGTTTAAAATTTGCACATGTACCACTTGGTGAGTGTCACTGCTGGTGGACCAGGAGTCCCGAGGGCACATGTAGCTGAGTTCTATCAATTTCGATTGTGTGTATCTTCAACGCATTCGACAATTTCTGCGTTCAAAATTTAATGACATTTCTAAAACTTGGGTCCTGTAGCATGTCATCCTACCCATCATGCTACGGTTTTAGGTACAGTTTAGACATAATAACTTTCACACTTTTAGTCATATAACATTGTTTCGATTGAGGATCACTGGCGAGGGTTAAGTACCCTAAACGTGCATGTCCGGTCAATGCTGCAAATTTATCTGTTCTTGTAAGTGTTTTGAATGTCTTTCCCTGACATGGTCGCCATATCACTTTCTATATTGACATTACCTCAGCCAGTGCATGTTTTATGGATATAGTTTTTCAGTTTCATGTGCGAACATCGACGGCGTGTGCGGCTAGCCGAACAGGGGATGCTTACTCCTCCCGGGTACCTGGTCCCACTTCTAGTTTGCTAGGGGTCTGTCGATGCTCAGTTTAAAGCTATATTGTGAGTGCTGTTGAGATTGTCGTCAGGATCTTCTTTAACTCATTTCTAAAAATGATGCTATTGAATTTGAATACGTTTAACATGGCACTAGTGATTTTGATGGCAATAGAAATACCGTTTCAAGTCATTACTCTTACTCAGGTAAATTCTGTGTATGCGTCACCTTTCAAACTTCGACATGCTGCTCGGACGGCCATCTTAATTCCCATGCCAACTTACATCTGTATGTAAACTTGTATATAGACAGAGCGTACGTGGGTATACATGTACCGAAGTTGGCGCTACAAAGTGGTCAGATTTGACCAAATGAAACATGAATTTGTACAAAATCATCAACGAGTTATCAGACCATGAAACAAATGTTCATGGGACGGAACACTTATGCATCAACGCGCTTCGCGCACTGATGCAATTTTCCGTCCGAATTTTCGGGGAAACCTGCATCAACAGAAAAAGATATGAGATTCATTTTTTAAAGATGTTTAAACTTTACTTACTAGGACGGCGCGCTTTTTACAGCGCCACGTGCAACTCATTCTGGAGATCATTCATTCCATAAAGTTGTCATACATGTTTCTATGGATCGAGCTGTGTTATTCTTTCTGTCTGATTTTTTTATCTCGTAAAAAGATTCTTTTTTTTTCAAGAATTTATAAGCCTTTAAAATGTGTTTCTTTTTTTTTTTCTTTTTTTTTTTTTTTTTTTGGAGTCGGGTGTCGGGCTTTACGGACTGCATGATGAATTAAAATAATTTCCCTACATAATGTTTGAAGGACTTTTAGATCGATGGATCATTTTCCGTTAGTACATGGTATACAGATCTATGTGGGATACACGGATCATGACTCAAAATTACAATGAATGCCTCCAAAAATGCTAAATTCTGATTTCTACGTACGGTTTTCTCAGAACATACATGATGAATTCCATATCGTTTGGATTTAATACTAGTACTCGCGGCTAGCCAACTTGGGATGCTTACTCCTCCCGGGCACCTGGTCCCACCTCTAGCTTGATAGGGGTCCGTCGATGTTTAATTTTGTGCTCTATTGTGAGTGCTGTTGAAATTATCGTCAGGATCTTCTTTTACTCATTGGTGTCACATTTATGCCCTTTGCCGTGTGAAGCTCGTAAAAGAGTTCCCCGCGAGGGGTTTGACAGTAAGTGTTTTGAATATACTTCCCTGACATTGTCACCATAGCACTTTCTATATAGACATAACGTCAGACAGTGCATGAATTTTATATATTTTCATTTCCATGCTTCATAAACATCAACGGAGGGTGCGGCTAGCCAACAGGGGATGCTTACTCCTCCCGGGCACCTGGTCCCACCTTTAGCTTGCTAGGGGTCCGTCGATGTTTAATTTTGTGCTCTATTGTGAGTGCTGTTGAGATTATCGTCAGGATCTTCTTTAACTCATCTCTGCTTTTTGTACTCAACAAAGCACAGACTGTTAAACGCATGCCATAGACTGTTAAACACATGCCATAGACTTTTTTATGTAGCAAAGCAGAGCCTGTTAAACGCATACCATAGACTTTTTTTAGATACATTAACATAGAATATGTGTTACTAGAGGTCACTGCGTTTAGCTTTCTCGTTTGTGATGTCACCTTACAGTGAGAAGTTTAATGTTTATACAACAATTGTGCGTCTATGGAGACCTCTGTATATCCGGATAAAAAGGAGGGTTGTGCGCACATAATCCGTATAACTACACCATCTGCTAATAGCAGATTGCCGTCCAAAGTCGGCGCCAGGTGCACATTGGTCTCCATTTTATGTGTTGTCTTTGATGTTTGGTGTTTCTGTGCGTCTGTTTCGATTATTTTATATCATGTTCTTTCGTCCTTGTGCAGTTTTGTCTGATTTTAATCTGTGTCAGTTTCTTGTGGGTTTGTTTCGCTGGGTGTCTGCAAGGTTGTCATGCTGGAGATCCTTCCCTTTTCTTCAACAATATGTTATTAAGAACTTCAAACCCACAACTGCTCGTAGACGTAATTTTGGTTGTTCTGAAAATCAAAAATCTCCATTTTAGTCATTTAAGAATCCCGCGCTGGTCTCAGGCTAACAAAGCCTGGAACGATCTTGGGATTCTTAATTCCTGGCCTATAGAAATAACTTGTTCCGTCTGTCCGTCAACAATTTGGTTCTGACGAAGACTCGAGTAGTTTTAAGTATACAGCTTTCATATTTCATACACAGATAAAAAAAAATCATGAGAGTAACATACATATAAATTTGAACATTCAAGGTTAAAAGTCAAATTTAGGCAAAATTCAATAAATATCACGTCTTTGGACTGACACAAAAACCTGAGTAGTTCTCAAGGTACAGCTGTCATATTCTATACATAGATAAAGGATGTTTAGAGAAACATTCCTATAAATTTTAAACCTTTAAGATCAAATGTCAAGGTCAAACATAGGCAAAATGCAGTAAATTTCAATTTTGTTGTTTTCATGTTTTACTAAAGTAGTAATCAAGTTTCATATTTGATACAAAGAAAACGGATGATTAGAGGGACGTGACAAATATCGCAAGGCATGTAGCGATAAACTGATTCGTCAATTAAAATTAAAGCGTTCCAATTGGTTAAAAAATGGAGGTCTTCCAACTTGTTACCTTCTTTAACAATATTTCAATCCAATTTTAAAGCTCCAAACATGTGTATCGGATAGTTAAACCTCATCAGTGGTACTTCAAATCAAATCAATTTTCAGACACAGTTTAAGTTTTGTTTAGCAAATATCATATACACAGTCATATACCTCGTGTGTTTTAAATATATACAGTATACTGTCAAGACGTCATGTGACAAACACCGACATATGAATAACGCGTGTGATAAGGTTTCAAATACATTATACTTTTCAATATTTAGACTCTTATCAGCTCCTCTCCTGTAACGTTCTGATTGATAAGATTTATCTCTCTGTCTTTAGTCTTTCTTTAGTGTGCATTTTCCCCTGCACAAAGTAATTAAGAAGTGAAAAAAAAGAAATAGCTAAAATTATTGTTGGGCATATGCATTATGATTAGATTATTTCGCGTTTAATTGTACTCACAACGGTGAGATGGTAACGAACACAATGTAAAAATCGATCTCCTCTTTTGTAGGGCAGACTAGTTCGTTTGAAGAAACAAGGACAAAGACCGGAACTGTCACAAGGTCCCTCAACAGACCGGGCGACCAGCTATTCCCTTCTAATAGATTGCTGATATCCAAAGATTCATCGGCTCAGTTTGAGAGCGGTGTTGGTACGTATAAGATTTTAATATCTCAACAAATTTAGAAAGATTCGTCAACGTAGATACCGACACACCTATCTGAAGATAACGTTGGACGACAGGTTATAGAATGTTTATCACAAACCATGCACACATCATCTCAATTATAGAGAAATTCATACCAGTCCTACCGATCCAAACATAATCTCCATACCGCTGGAACGCCAGTCGGCACTTGCCTTTAAAGTTAAAAACAAGTGACACATATTTTGATATGGCGACATTGAACGCGTCATATTGACCATACTGCATGTTTAACCAAGAATGGCATTAGTGATTTTGATGGCAATAGAGATACCATGTCAAGTCATAACTCTTAATCAGGTAAAAAAAATTTTCAAGAATTTGTAAGCCTTTAGGATGTGGAATTTGTAAGCCTTTAGGATGTGGTTTTTGTAAGCCTTTAGGATGTGGTTTTTGTAAGCCTTTAGGATGTGGTTTTTGTAAGCCTTTAGGATGTGGATTTTGTAAGCCTTTAGGATGGGGATTTTGTAGGCCTTTCAACAAACGCTAGGTGTCGACTGAGAGTAACGACAACTCGTACCCAAAGTGTCAGAATCGGAACCTTTCGCGCTTCATCATAAAAATGTAGCGCAAAAATAACTTCAAATCATGCATTTTCTTATTTATTTACCTCTTTTGGGTTGTTGGACTAAGTTGGTAGGATTGAGTATAATATTTTAATTTGTTTCATGTACTAAAGACAATAAAAGGACAGAGAAAGATAGCACAAAATTGCACATCAGATTTTTAGACCGAGTTACAAATGTTCATGTGGTAATATATTGGAAGGGAGAAAACTCTTCAATAATATCTGTAAAATTCGAGACCCTTTAAACTATGAAACGAAGTGAAAAGTAACGAAATGAAACGAAAAACAAAATTACAAATTTTACCATTTCATCATTCGTTTACGATATAACTGTGGTAATGTTTTCCCTTGCACACCCTATGTGCCTAGGGAACTGCGAGTCAAAGATCAGTACATGTACGTCTTATACATATTTCATAATCTACATTTCAGATCTGCAAAAGACTATCTTATAGCTGACAAGGTTTTATCTAGGCATAGATGTAACCGATTTCGTTAAATCCTGCTTATATAAATGGGGAAGGGGGGGGGGGCATTAGTATTCACTAAAATTGTATGCCGAACTTCTCAGTATAAATTAACATAAAAAAATAAAAAGCAGATTTACCTGTATGTGTTAAGATAAATATCATGAGTTAGGAACAAAAATACAAGTAATATATCGATAAGTATGCATAACGAAGACATCATCAAAACTATCGGGAAAATATAGAGAATAAATGAGAGAGAGAGAGAGAGAGAGAGAGAGAGAGAGAGAGAGAGAGAGAGAGAGAGAGAGCGCATGTCTATGATTATCCATAACATTAAAAAATTATTTCAATATTACACATTTTTATAAAAAAAAAAGTGACGGCAATGACCCCCACCCTATAAAAAAGACGTAGAAATGTTTTAATACAGATTTCAGCTTTACTTCTCATACAAGAGGTACTGATGTAATCACCCCTCGTCCACAATCTGTAAAACAAATCATTTCTGTATGATTCAGTTTCAATTGGAGGGCGTTGGCCGCCGGGCGCCTATGCCGTGCTTGCAAAGGGTTTACAAGTCGGACAAGAAGTTTTTAAAGAACACATGAAAAGTGAATAATGTTTGAAAATTGTTTGTGTTATGGGTATACATGTATTTTGTAATTCAACCATTCGCTAAAGAGGTAGGGTATACCCAGCCGGCGTTCTAAATGTTAAAATCTGTGAATCTGCTTAATATGCATATAGGGGGGGGGGGCGCCTCTCCCCCCCCCCTTCAATCAAAAGTTATTGATTTGGATAAGGCCAACGGGAACTTTCCGATTTCCGATTCAGATTTTACAATACATTTCTGCATTCTGCTTTCTTTTCTTTAATGTTTTGATTGGATTGATCTCTGTCATATCAATAGGGGGTAGAGGAGGTTTTTGAATTTTGATTTTGAATATATGAATATTATGCAATGGAGATCGTAATTGATAAATATTGACCATCTTTTTGTAACGATTAAAAAAAAAAACATTCACTGACTTTCGCTTTCGCTCGCCAGTTTTTAACCACTTATATGTATATATATGATCATTTCATAACAATGCGACTTACCGATGTACCCTTTCTCCCTAAAGAGTTATAGAGGGTAGATAAAAAAAATCTGTCATTTTTACCCCAGACGCAGCAAAAAAAAAAAAAAAACTGCTCGCTCTTATTCGCTCGCCTACATCACTTAATTTAGCATAAATATAATTCATTTGAAGGTCACATATAAAGGACTCCAGAGGGAGAAATGAGAAACATGTACGTCCCTTTCCCCTTTCTGAAATCCTGGATCCGCCACTGATCTATTTCTAAAAGTTTGAGTACAGGGCTATGCTCTACATTTTCTTTTTCTCAATATTTGATAAATTTATACATCGCTATATATTTTTATGAGTTTTAATTGTATAAACTTATACTCAAAATATGTCACCTAAAGTCCGCTCGGCACTTGAAAGCGTGGATCAAGAGCTAGGGGGATTGGTTAGGGAGAGGGATCAGTCCGACCCCCCACCTTTGAATTTACAAAAAAGTTAGTAATGTTTTTCCAGCTTATATACAAAATCATAAGTGACGATGAATCGGCAGAGCCTTCATAGTCTATGGTTTCGCCATCCGATGCGATTTACGCAGATTTGTTCCATTTACTCTCAGTCAAGACAATGATGACTTCAGCACTTCATATGTGTTAAAATTAATACATTTGACTACTTAATGACGAAATACACTTTTTATGATAAAAGAGTCAGGTTTTGCTTATTCATATGTTTATTTTTGTAGGCACAGGGTTTCACTGCCTCGATATCTCCTTTCCAAAAAAAAAAAAAAAAAAAAAAGACAGAAAAGTTTACTTCTTTTGAAACTCAACCTTTTTTTGCAGTTCAGATTTGGTAACTAAGGTTCTTACATTACGGAAGCCAGTTCGTGCCATGTTATATTTTTTACTATCTCGTAGTTACGAGAATCTTTCCTCGTAGTTACGAGAAAACATTCTCGTAACTACGAGAAACTTTTCTCGTAGTTACGAGAAATGTTTCTCGTAGTTACGAGAAAAAAATCTCGTAATTACGAGAAACTTTTCTCGTAGTTACGGGAAAGAAATCTCGTAGTTACAAGAAATAGTGCGTTCGAATTTTTTCTCCTAATTACGAGATTTATTTCTCGTAACTACGAGAAAAGTTTCTCGTAACTACGAGAAAAGTTTCTCGTAACTACGAGAAAACGTTTCTCGTAACTACGAGAAAAGTTTCTCGTAACTACGAGAAACGTTTCTTGTAACTACGAGAAACGTTTCTCGTAACTACGAGAAAAAATCTCGTAATTACGAGAAAAGTTTCTCGTAACTACGAGAAAACGTTTCTCGTAACTACGAGAAAAGTTTCTCGTAACTACGAGAAAAGTTTCTCGTAACTACGAGAAAAGTTTCTCGTAACTACGAGAAACGTTTCTCGTAACTACGAGATAGTAAAAAATATAACATGGCACGAACTGGCTTCCGTATTACATCAATAAAATAAACTACGTACGTAATCGATGTTTTTGACAAATTTTGCTCAGCTTTAAACTAACAAAAAAGAAAACCATCATAAGTTCACTGCATGATGTCGACCAGTAATTGTTCAATGAAATATGGGATAGGACCCCCCTTTTTTTCTAGTTATCCCTGCATGTAGCTGTATTAAAGATAAAAGATGTTGTTTTCAAAGTGAAGAATCATGACGATATGGACATTTCTTTTTCATGTCTATAGCAAACAATCCATGCAAAAAGAAAAGGGATCTCTGAAATTAAATGAAATGTATTCATCTAGTCACTCAGATTTTTTTCTGTACAACTCAGTTTAGAAATCTGAAAATCGTGAAAATTTCATCTTTTTTTATTTTTGTAATTTGTTTTGTTTGCTTTTTTGAACAACTTGTGTTTAAACCGTTTGATTTTAAATTTTTCGTGAATTTTGATTTAATAAGTTCAGTGATAACAAGAACCTAAAATTGAAATTTACAGGGCTTTTTCTATTATGTCTGCGTCGTTTACTATTACGTTTATTTTTGTAAATTCTTTGCCGACCAAAAAAAAAAATCGTTCCGTTTCTTTTCATTTCGTTTCTTGTGCGTTTCATATTTTAAAGAACCCGTAAAACTCGGTTACTCAAGATGAGTTCCGGGAATCAAATGTTTGTTAAATTTTATAGTTTGAATTACCTCCCTCTTTAAGCAGATTTAATTTAAAATTCGGTAGAAAAAATTAATTATTTATCGATAATTAGCATGTCTTTCCCAATTCAAAGTTCCTTACTGCTATTTAGACACAGATTCACAAGTCGTGAAGCACTTTCAAAGGAAAATTATTGGATTTTAAAATTTAGTTGAAAGGCCTAGATTTTGTAAGCCTTTAGGATGTGGATTTTGTAAGCCTTTAGGATGTGGATTTTGTAAGCCTTTAGGATGTGGATTTTGTAAGCCTTTAGGATGTGGATTTTGTAAGCCTTTAGGATGTGGATTTTGGAGTCGGATACCGGGTTTTGTGTTTGACTTCACTACATGATTAATTAGCATAATTAACCTTCATAATGTTTGAAGGACTCTTAATTAGCATAATTAACCTTCATAATGTTTGAAGGATTCTTAATTAGCATAATTACTCTTCATAATGTTTGAAGGACTCTCAGATCAATGGCTCATTTTCCCTTTAGTACAAATGCACAGATCTATATCGGATATCATGACTCCAAATTACAATGAATGTCTGAAAATACTAAATTCCGATTTCTACGTACGGTTTTCTCTAATCATATGATTAATTCCACATCGCTTGGATTTATTACTAGTACTATCTCCTTTTTCTACTCAACAAGATGTTATTAAGGACTACAAAACAATACATGCTCATAGACGTGATTTTGGTTGTACTGAAAATCAAAAATCTCCATTTCAGTCAATTAAGAATCCCTAGCTTATCTCCAGCTTTTTTCTATACTCTTTATATACCCTAGGCAGAGCCTGGAACAATCTTGGGATTCTTAAATGAATAATGTAGACATTTCTTTTATGCAGGAGCCTAACCTATAGGAATAACTTATTCCTTCTTTCTGTCTGTCAACAATTTGGTTCTGACGCGATAACTCGAGTAGTTTTAAGTTTGATACATCTTTCATATTTCATTCATGGATAAAATTCTTGAGGGTAACATACCTATAAATATGATTTTTCAAACTTTCAATTTATACAAAATTCAATAAATATCAAGTCTTTTGACTGACACAAAACCCGAGTAGTTCTCAAAGTACAGCTTTCATATTCTATACACAGATAAAGGATCATAGAGAAACATGCCTATAAGTTATAAACCTTCAAGACCAAAGGTCAAGGTCAAACAATACATACCAATGTTATTACTCAAGTAGTAATCCAGTTATAGCTTTCATATTCGATACACCGAAAAAGGATTATAAGAGCGACGTGACAAATATCGCCACACATTTGGTGATAAACTAATTTGTCAAATAAATTTAAGTGTTCCAATTCGTTAAAACAGATGGAGGGTTTCCAACTTGTTACCTTCTTTAACAGAATTCCAAACAAATTTTAATCCTCAAAACACGTGTTTAGGATAGTTAAATCTCAACAGTGGTACTTCAAGCCAAATGGATTTTTAGACACATTTAAAGTATCATTTACACGTGTACCCCCGTGTGTTTTCTATATATAGTATACTATCGAGACGTCATGTGACACCCACCGAAATATGAAACACTCATATGATAAGGTTTCAATTACATTATACTTTTCAATATTTAGACTCTTATCAGCTCCTTTGCTGTAACGTTCTCATTGATAAGATTCATCAGTCTTTCTTGAGTGTGCAATTTCCCCAGCACAAAGTAATTAAGAAATGAAAAATAATCAAAATTATTGTTGGGTCTATGGTTAGATTACTAGTATTTCTCGCATAATAGTGCTGACAATGGTGAAATGGTAATGAATACATGCCTAAATAATCTGTCTTTTCTTCTGCAGGGCAGATTAGTTCGTTTGAAGAAACAAGGGCAAAGAGCGGAACCGTAACAAGGTCCCTCAATAGGCCGGGCGACCAACTATTGCCTACTAATAGAATGCTGATATCCAAAGATTCATCAGGTCAGTATGAGAGTGGTGTTGGTACGTATAAGATGTTAATCAACCAAATTAAAAGATTCGTCAACGTAGAAACCTACACACCAATGATAAGAAAAGGTTAGAGGTCAGGTTATAGAATGTTCATCACAAACCGTAAATCATCTCCATCATAAAGAAATTCATACCAGCTCTACCAATCCGAACAATCCGAACATAATCTCCATACACCCGAAACGCCAGTTGGCACTTGCCTTTGAAGTTTAAAGACGATGTAAAGTGACAAATGATTTGATATGACGGTATTGTACACGTTTTCCAAAATATGTCATCGAGCTGTGTTATTCTTTCTGTCTGATTTTTTTCATCTCGTAAAAAGATTTTTTTTTCAAGAATTTGTAAGCCTTTAAAATGTGGGGTTTTTTTTGGAGTCGGGTGTCGGGCTTTACGGACTGCATGATGAATTAAAATAATTTCCCTACATAATGTTTGAAGGACTTTTAGTTCGATGGATCATTTTCCATTAGTACATGGTATACAGATCTATATGGGATACACGGATCATGACTAAAAATTACAATGAATGCCTCCAAAATGCTAAATTCTGATTTCTATGTACGGTTTTCTCAGAACATACATGACGAATTCCATATCGCTTGGATATAGTACTAGTACTCGCGGCTAGCCAACAGAGGATGCTTACTCCTCCCGGGCACCTGGACCCACCTCTAGCTTGCTAGGGGTCCGTCGATGTTGAATTTTGTGCTCTATTGTGAGTGCTGTTGAGATTATCGTCAGGATCTTCTTTAACTCATTTGTGTCACAGTTATGCCCTTTGCCGTGTGGAGCTCGTAAAAAAGTTCCCCGCGAGGGGTTTGACAGTAAGTGTTTTGAATATATTTCCCTGATATTGTCACCAAAGCACTTTCTATATAGACATAACGTCACACAGTGCATGAATTTTATATATTTTCATTTCCATGCTTCATAAACATCGACGGCGGGTGCGGCTAGCCAACAGGGGATGCTTACTCCTCCCGGGCACCTGGTCCCACTTCTAGCTTGCTAGGGATCCGTCGATATTTAATTTTGTGCTCTATTGTGAGTGCTGTTGAGATTATTGTCAGGATCTTCTTTAACTCATCTCTGCTTTTTGTACTCAACAAAGCACAGACTGTTAAACGCATGCCATAGACTGTTAAACGCATGCCATAGACTTTTTAAGGTAGCAAAGCACAGACTGTTAAACGGATGCCATAGACTTTTTTTAGATACATTAACATAGAATATGTGTTACTAGAGGTCACTGCGTTTAGCTTTCTCGTTTGTGATGTCACCTTACAGTGAGAAGTTTAATGTTTATACAACAATTGTGCGTCTATGGAGACCTCTGTATATCCGGATAAGTAGGAAGGTTGTGCGCACGTAATCCGTATAACTATACCATCTGCTAATAGCAGATGACCGTCAAAAGTCGGCGCCGGGTGCACATTGGTCTCCATTTTATGTGTTGTCTTTGATGTTTGGTGTTTCTGTGCGTCTGTTTCGATTATTTTATATCATGTTCTTTCGTCCTTGTGCAGTTTTGTCTGATGTCAATCTGTGTCAGTTTCTTGTGGGTTTGTTTCGCTGGGTGTCTGCAGGGTTGTCATGCTGGAGATCCTTCCTTTTTCTTCAACAAGATGTTATTAAGAACTTCAAAACCACAAATGCTCGTAGACGTAATTTTGGTTGTTCTGAAAATCAAAAATCTCCATTTTAGTCATTTAAGAATCCCGCGCTGGTCTCAGGCTAACAAAGCCTGGAACGATCTTGGGATTCTTAATTCCTGGCCTATAGAAATAACTTGTTCCGTCTGTCCGTCAACAATTTGGTTCTGACGAAGACTCGAGAAGTTTTAAGTATACAGCTTTCATATTTCATACACAGATAAAAAATTCATGAGAGTAACATACATATAAATTTGAACTTTCAAGGTTAAAGGTCAAAGTCAAATTTATGCAAAATTCAATAAATATCAAGTCTTTGGACTGACACAAAAACCTGAGTAGTTCTCAAGGTACAGCTGTCATATTCTATACATTGATAAAGGATGATTAGAGAAACATCCATATAAATTTTAAACCTTTAAGATCAAAGGTCAAGGTCAAACATAGGCAAAATGCAGTACATTTCAATATTTTTGTTTTCATGTTTTACTCAAGTAGTAATCAAGTTTCATATTTGATACAAAGAAAACGGATGGTTAGAGGGACGTGACAAATATCGCAAGGCATGTGGCGATAAACTGATTCGTCAATTAAAAATAAAGTGCTCCAATTCGTTAAAAAATTGAGGTTTTCCAACTTCTTACCTTCTTTAACAATATTTCAATCCAATTTTAAAGCTCCAAACATGTGTATCGGATAGTTAAACCTCATCAGTTGTACTTCAAATCAAGTGAATTTTCAGACACAGTTTAAGTTTTGTTTAGCAAATATCATATACACAGTCATGTACCTCGTGTGTTTTGTATATATACAGTATACTGTCAAGACGTCATGTGACAAACACCGACATATAAATAACGCGTGTGATAAGGTTTCAAATACATTATACTTTTCAATATTTAGACCCTTATCAGCTCATTTGCTGTAACGTTCTGATTGATGAGATTTATCTCTCTTTCTTTAGTGTGCATTTTCCCCTGCACAAAGTAATTAAGAAGTGAAAAAAAAGAAATACCTAAAATTATTGTTGGGCATATGCATTATGATTAGATTATTTCGCGTTTAATTGTACTCACAACGGTGAGATGGTAACGAACACAATGTAAAAATCGATCTCCTCTTTTGTAGGGCAGACTAGTTCGTTTGAAGAAACAAGGACAAAGACCGGAACCGTCACAAGGTCCCTCAACAGACCGGGCGACCAACTATTCCCTACTAATAGATTGCTGATATCCAAAGATTCATCGGCTCAGTTTGAGAGCGGTGTTGGTACGTATAAGATTTTAATATCCCAACAAATTTAGAAAGATTCGTCAACGTAGATACCGACACACCCATCTGAAGATAACGTTGGACGACAGGTTATAGAATGTTTATCACAAACCATGCACACATCATCTCAATTATAGAGAAATTCATACTAGTCCTACCGATCCAAACACAATCTTCATACCGCTGGAACGCCAGTCGGCACTTGCCTTTAAAGTTTAAAAACGAAGTCAAGTGACACATATTTTGATATGACGACATTGAACACGTCACATTGACCATACTGCATGTTTAAACAAGAATGGCATTAGTGATTTTGATGGCAATAGAGATACCATGTCAAGTCATAACTCTTAATCATGTAAATTCTTTTTTTCAAGAATTTGTAAGTCTTTAGGATGTTGATTTTGTAAGCCTTTAGGATGTGGATTTTGTAAGTCTTTAGGATGTGGATTTTGTAAGCCTTTAGGATGTGGATTTTGTAAGCCTTTAAGATGTGGATTTTGTAAGCCTTTAGGATGTGGATTTTGTAAGCCTTTAGGATGTGGATTTTGTAAGCCTTTAGGATGTGGATTTTGTAAGCCTTTAGGATGTGGAATTTGTAAGCCTTTAGGATGTGGATTTTGTAAGCCTTTAGGATGTGGATTTTGTAAGCCTTTAGGATGTGAAATTTGTAAGCCTTTAGGATGTGGAATTCGTAAGCCTTTAGGATGTGGATTTTGTAAGGCTTTAGGATGTGGATTTTGTAAGCCTTTAGGATGTGGATTTTGTAAGCCTTTAGGATGTGGATTTCGGAGTCGGATACCGGGTTTTGTGTTTGACTTCACTACATGATTAATTAGCATAATTAACCTTCATAATGTTTGAAGGATTCTTAATTAGCATAATTAACCTTCATAATGTTTGAAGGACTCTTAATTAGCATAATTACCCTTCATAATGTTTGAAGGATTCTTAATTAGCATAATTACCCTTCATAATGTTTGAAGGACTCTTAATTAGCATAATTAACCTTCATAATGTTTGAAGGACTCTTAATTAGCATAATTAACCTTCATAATGTTTGAAGGACTCTTAATTAGCATAATTACCCTTCATAATGTTTGAAGGACCCTTAGATCATTGGCTCATTGTCCCTTAAGTACATGGTACACAGATCTATATCGGATATCATGACTCAAAATTATAATGAATGTCTTAAAATGCTAAATTCCGATTTCTACGCACGGTTTTTCTCTAATCATATGATTAATTCCACATCGCTTGGATTTATTACTAGTACTATCTCCTTTTTGTACTCAACAAGTTTTTATTAAGGACTTCAAAACCATACATGCTCATAGACGTGATTTTGGTTGTTCTGAAAATCAAAAATCTCCATTTCAGTCAGTTAAGAATCCCGAGCTGGTCTCAGACTAACAAAGCCTGGAACGATCTTGGGATTCTTAATTCCTGGCCTATAGAAATAACTTGTTCCGTCTGTCCGTCAACAATTTGGTTCTGACGAAGACTCGAGTAGTTTTAAGTAAACAGCTTTCATATTTCACACACAGATAAAAAAAATCATGAGAGTAACATACATATAAATTTGAACTTTCAAAGTTAAAGGTCAAAGTCAAATTTAGGCAAAATTCAATAAATATCAAGTCTTTGGACTGACACAAAAACCTGATAGTTCTCAAGGTACAGCTGTCATATTCTATACATAGATAAAGGATGATTAGAGAAACATTCCTATAAATTTTAAACCTTCAAGATCAAAGGTCAAGGTTAAACATAGGCAAAATGCAGTACATTTCATTTTTTTTTTTCATGTTTTACTCAAGTAGTAATCAAGTTTCATATTTGATACAAAGAAAACGGATGGTTAGAGGGACGTGACAAATATCGCAAGGCATGTGGCGATAAACTGATTCGTCAATTAAATTTTAAGTGTTCCAATTCGTTAAAAAATGGAGGTCTTCCAACTTGTTACCTTCTTTAACAATATTTCAATCCAATCTTAAAGCTCCAAACATGTGTATCGGATAGTTAAACCTCATCAGTGGTACTTGAAGTCAAATGAATTTTCAGACACAGTTTAAGTTTTTTTTAGCAATTATCATATACACAGTCATGTACCTCGTGTGTTTTGTATATATACAGTATACTGTCAAGACGTCATGTGACAAACACCGACATATAAATAACGCGTGTGATAAGGTTTCAAATACATTATACTTTTCAATATTTAGACTCTTATCAGCTCCTTAGCTGTAACGTTCTGATAAGATTGATTTGATAAAATTTATCTCTCTTTCTTTAGTCTTTCTCTAGTGTGCATTTCCCCTGCACAAAGTAATTAAGAAGTGAAAAAAAAGAAATAGCTAACATTATTGTTGGGCATATGCATTATGATTAGATTATTTCGCGTTGATCTTCTCTTTTGTAGGGCAGACTAGTTCGTTTGAAGAAACAAGGACAAAGAGCGGAACCGTCACAAGGTCCCTCAACAGACCGGGCGACCAACTATTACCTACTAATAGAATGCTGATATCCAAAGATTCATTAGCTCAGTTTGAGAGCGGTGTTGGTAGGTATAAGATGTTAATATCTCAACAAATTTAGAAAGGTTCGTCAACGTAGATACCGACACACCCATCTGAAGAAAAGGTTGAAGGACAGGTTATAGAATGTTTATCACAAACCATGCACTCATCATCTCAATTATAGAGAATTTCATACTAGTCCTACCGATCCAAACATAATCTCCATACCGCTGTAACGCCAGTCGGCACTTGCCTTTAAAGTTTAAAAACAAGTGACACATGTTTTGATATCACGACATTGAATGCGTCATATTGACCATACTGCATGTTTAAACAAGAATGGCATTAGTGATTTTGATGGCAATAGAGATACCATGTCAAGTCATAACTCTTAATCATGTAAATTCTTTTTTCAAGAATTTGTAAGTCTGTAGGATGTGGTTTTTGTAAGCCTTTAGGATGTGGTTTTTGTAAGCCTTTAGGATGTGGATTTTGGAGTCGGATGCCAGGTTTTGTGTTTGACTATCTTTGGCTTCACTGCATGATGATTTAGCATAATTACCCTTCATAATGTTTGAAGGACTCTTAGATCAATGGCTCATTGTCCCTTAAGTACATGGTACACAGATCTGTATCGGATATCATGACTCAAAATTACAATGAATGTCTGAAAATACTAAATTCCGATATCTACGTACGGTTTTCTCTAATCATATGATTAATTCCACATCGCTTGGATTTATTACTAGTACTATCTCTTTTTTGTACTCAACAAGATGTTAGTAAGGACTTTAAAACCATACATGCTCATAGACGTGATTTTGGTTGTACTGAAAATCAAAAATCTCCATTTCAGTCAATTAAGAATCCCTAGCTTGTCTCCAGCTTTTTTCTATACTCTTTATATACCCTAGGCAGAGCCTGGAACAATCTTGGGATTCTTAAATGAATAATATAGACATTTCTTTTATGCAGGAGCCTAACCCATAGGAATAACTTATTCCTTCTTTCTGCCTGTTAACAATTTGGTTCTGACGCGATAACTCGAGTAGTTTTAAGTTTAATACATCTTTCATATTTCATTCATGGATAAAATTCTTGAGGGTAACAAACCTATAAATTTGATCTTTCAAACTTTCAAACTTATGCAAAATTCAATTAATATTAAGCATTTGGACTGTTTTAAAACCCGAGTAGTTCTCAAAGTACAGCTATTTAAGACGTTTAACATTTGAATTACTTAGTGAGTGTCACTGCTGGTGGACCAAGAGTCCCCGAGGGCACATGTAGCCAAGTTCGATCAACTTCGGTTGATCGTTTGTCTCTTCAATGCATTTGAAATTTTCTGTTTCAAAATTTCTTGAAATTTCTAAAACGTGGGTCCTGTAGCATCATATCCCATCCATTCTGCTACGTCTTTTGGTACATTTTTGGACATAATTTTCATACTTTTTGGCCATATTACATTGTTTAGACTGAGGATCACTGACGAGGGTTTAGTTCCCGGAACGTGCATGTCTGGTCCATGCTGTAAATTTTTCAGGTTTTAAATGATGCTATTGAATTTAAGACGTTTAACAATTTAATAACAATTTATGCCTCCAAAAATGCTAAAGTCTGATTTCTACGTACGGTTTTCTCAGAACATACATGACGAATTCTATATCGCTTGAATTTATTACTAGTACTCGCGGCTAGCCAACAGGGGATGCTTACTCCTCCCGGGCACCTGGTCCCACCTCTAGCTTGCTAGGGGTCCGTCGATGTTTAATTTTATGCTCTATTGTGAGTGCTGTTGAGATTATCGTCAGGATCTTCTTTAACTCATTTGTATCACACTTATGCCCTTTGCCGTGTGGAGCTCGTAAAAAAGTTCCCCGCGAGGGGTTTGACAGTAAGTGTTTTGAATATACTTCCCTGATATTGTCACCATAGCACTTTCTATATAGACACAACGTCACACAGTGCATGAATTTTATATATTTTCATTTCCATGCTTCATAAACATCGACGGCGGGTGCGGCTAGCCAACAGGGGATGCTTACTCCTCCCGGGCACCTGGTCCCACTTCTAGCTTGCTAGGAATCCGTCGATGTTTAATTTTGTGCTCTATTGTGAGTGCTGTTGAGATTATCGTCAGGATCTTCTTTAACTCATCTCTGCTTTTTGTACTCAACAAACCATAGACTGTTAAACGCATGCCATAGACTTTTTTAGGTAGCAAAGCACAGACTGGTAAACGCATGCCATAGACTTTTTTTAGATACATTAACATAGAATATGTGTTACTAGAGGTCACTGCGTTTAGCTTTCTCGTTTGTGATGTCACCTTACAGTGAGAAGTTTAATGTTTATACAACAATTGTGCGTCTATGGAGACCTCTGTATATCCGGATAAGTAGGAGGGTTGTGCACGTAATCCGTATAACTACACCATCTGCTAATAGCAGAAGGCCGTCCAAAGTCGGCGCCGGGTGCACATTGGTCTCCATTTTATGTGTTGTCTTTGATGTTTGGTGTTTCTGTGCGTCTGTTTCGATTATTTTATATCATGTTCTTTCGTCCTTGTGCAGTTTTGTCTGATGTCAATCTGTGTCAGTTTCTTGTGGGTTTGTTTCGCTGGGTGTCTGCAGGGTTGTCATGCTGGAGATCCTTCCCTTTTCTTCAACAAGGTGTTATTAAGAACTTCAAAACCACAAATGCTCGTAGACGTAATTTTGGTTGTTCTGAAAATCTAAAATCTCCATTTTAGTCATTTAAGAATCCCGCGCTGGTCTCAGGCTAACAAAGCCTGGAACGATCTTGGGATTCTTAATTCCTGGCCTATAGAAATAACTTCTTTCGTCTGTCCGTCAACAATTTTGTTCTGACGAAGACTCGAGTAGTTTTAAGTATACAGCTTTCATATTTTATACACAGATAAAAAATTCATGTGAGTAACATACATATAAATTTGAACTTTCAAGGTTAAAGTTCAAAGTCAAATTTATGCAAAATTCAATAAATATCAAGTCTTTGGACTGACACAAAAATCTGAGTAGTTCTCAAGGTACAGCTGTCATATTCTATACATAGATAAAGGATGATTAGAGAAACATTCATATAAATTTTAAACCTTCGAGATCAAAGGTCAAGGTCAAACATAGGCAAAATGCAGTACATTTCATTTTTTGTTTTCATGTTTTACTCAAGTAGTAATCAAAAGAAGGGAGGAGATCTCCAACAAGACCCCGTTGCAGCATCAACAGTAAAACACCAAAACACCCGATGCAAAAACACAAAAGACGAGTACTCTCACTTTAGAGAACACAATGAAATTAAAACACTTCAAACATCGGGTCGCGGGGAATTGCTTTACCAACTCCACACTGCAACAAGTTTCATATTTGATACAAGGAAAACGGATGGTTAGAGGGACGTGACAAATATCGCAAGGCATGTGGCGATAAACTGATTCGTCAATTAGAATGAAAGCGTTCCAATTCGTTAAAAAAATGGAGGTCTTCCAACTTGTTACCTTCTTTAACAATATTTCAATCCAATTTTAAAGCTCCAAACATGTGTATCGGATAGTTAAACCTCATCAGTGGTACTTCAAGTCAAATGAATTTTCAGACACAGTTTAAGTTTTGTTTAGCAAATATCATATACACAGTCAAGTACCTCGTGTGTTTTGTATATATACAGTATACTGTCAAGACGTCATGTGACAAACACCGACATATAAATAACGCGTGTGTTAAGGTTTCAAATACATTATACTTTTCAATATTTAGACTCTTATCAGCTCCTTTGCTGTAACGTTCTGATTGATGAGATTTATCTCTCTTTCTTAAGTCTTTCTTTAGTATGCATTTTTCCCTGCAGAAAATAATTAAGAAGTGAAAAAAAAGAAATAGCTAAAATTATTGTTGGGCATATGCATTATTATTAGATTATTTCGCGTTTAATTGTACTGACAACGGTGGGATGGTAACGAACACAATGTAAAAATTGATCTTCTCTTTTGTAGGGCAGACTAGTTCGTTTGAAGAAACAAGGACAAAGAGCGGAACCGTCACAAGGTCCCTCAACAGACCGGGCGAACAACTATTCCCTACTAATAGAATGCTGATATCCAAAGATTCATTAGCTCAATTTGAGAGCGGTGTTGGTACGTATAAGATGTTAATTTCCCAACAAATTTAGAAAGGTTCGTCAACGTAGATACCGACACACCCATCTGAAGAAAAGGTTGAAGGACAGGTTGTAGAATGTTTATCACAAACCATGCACACATCATCTCAATTATAGAGAAATTCATACCAGTCCTACCGATCCAAACATAATCTTCATACCGCTGGAACGCCAGTCGGCACTTGCCTTTAAAGTTAAAAACAAGTGACACATATTTTGATATGGCGACATTGAACGCGTCATATTGTCCATACTGCATGTTTAAACAAGAATGGCATTAGTGATTTTGATGGCAATAGAGATACCATGTCAAGTCATAACTCTTAATCATGTAAATTCTTTTTTTCAAGAATTTGTAAGCCTTTAGGATGTGGTTTTTGGAGTCGGATGCCGGGTTTTGTGTTTGTCTTCACTGCATGATTAATTAGCATAATTACTCTTCATAATGTTTGAAGGACTCTTAGATCATTGGCTCATTTTCCCTTTAGTACAAATGCACAGATCTATATCGGATATCATGACTCAAAATTACAATGAATGTCTGAAAATACTAAATTCCGATTTCTACGTACGGTTTTCTCTTATCATATGATTAATTCCACATCGCTTGGATTTATTACTAGTACTATCTCTTTTTTGTACTCAACAAGATGTTATTAAGGACTACAAAACCATACATGCTCATAGACGTGATTTTGGTTGTTCTGAAAATCAAAAATCTCCATTTCAGTCAATTAAGAATCCCAAGCTTGTCTCCAGCTTTTTCTATACTCTTTATATACCCTAGGCAGAGCCTGGAACAATCTTGGAATTCTTAAATGAATAATATAGACATTTCATTAATGCAGGAGCCTAACCTATAAGAATAACTTATTCCTTCTGTCTGTCTCTCAACAATTTGGTTCTGACGCGAAAACTCGAGTAGTTTTAAGTTTAATACATCTTTCATATTTCATTCATGGATGAAATTCTTGAGGGTAAGATACGTATAGATTTGATCTTTCAAACTATCAAACTTATGCAAAATTCAATAAATATCCAAACTTTGGACTGACACAAAACCCGAGTAGTTCTCAAAGTACAGCTTTCATATTCTATACACAGATAAAGGATCATAGAGAAACATGCCTATAAGTTACAAACCTTCAAGACCAAAGGTCAAGGTCAAACTTAAAGCAAAATTCAATACATATCAATGTTATTACTCAAGTAGTAATCCAGTTATAGCTTTCATATTCGATACACCGAAAAAGGATTATTAGAGCGACGTGACAAATGTCGCCACACATTTGGTGATAAACTAATTTGTCAAATAAATTTAAGTGTTCCAATTCGTTAAAACAGATGGAGGGTTTCCAACTTGTTACCTTCTTTAACAGAATTCCAAACAAACTTTAATCTTCCAAACACGTGTTTCGGATAGTTAAATCTCAACAGTGGTACTTCAAGCCAAATGGATTTTCAGACACATTTAAAGTGTCATTTACACGTGTACCCCCGTGTGTTTTCTATATATATAGTATACTATCGAGACGTCATGTGACACCCACCGAAATATGAAACACTCATATGATAAGGTTTCAATTACATTATACTTTTCAATATTTAGACTCTTATCAGCTCCTTTGCTGTAACGTTCTGATTGATAAGATTTATCAGTCTTTCTTTGGTGTGCATTTTCCCCAGCACAAAGTAATTAAGAAATGAAAAAAATCAAAATTATTGTAAGGCAGATGCCTTATGTTAAATTACTAGTATTTCTCGCATAATAGTGCTGACAATGGTGAAATGGTAATGAATACATGCCTTAATAATCTGATTTTTCTTCTGCAGGGCAGATGAGTTCATTTGAAGAAACAAGGACAAAGAGCGGAACCGTCACAAGGTCCCTCAACAGACCGGGCGAACAACTATTCCCTACTAATAGAATGCTGATATCCAAAGATCCATCGGCTCAGTTTGAGAGCGGTGTTGGTACGTATAAGATGTTAATTTCTCAACAAATTTAGAAAGATTCGTCAACGTAGATACTGACACACCCATCTGAAGATAACGTTGGACGACAGGTTATAGAATGCTTATCACAAACCATGCACACATCATCTCAATTATAGAGAAATTCATACCAGTCCTACCGATCCAAACATAATCTCCATACCGCTGGAACGCCAGTCAGCACTTGCCTTTAAAGTTAAAAACAAGTGACACATATTTTGATATGATGACATTGAACGCGTCATATTGACCATACTGCATGTTTAAACAAGAATGGTATTAGTGATTTTGATGGCAATAGAGATACCATGTCAAGTCATAACTCTTAATTATGTGAATTCTTTTTTCAAGAATTTGTAAGCCTTTAGGATGTGGTTTTTGGAGTCGGATGCCGGGTTTTCTGTTTGTCTTCACTGCATGATTAATTAGCATAATTACCCTTCATAATGTTTGAAGGACTCTAAGATCAAATGGCTCATTTTCCCTTTAGTACAAATACACAGATCTATATCGGATATCATGACTCAAAATTACAATGAATGTCTTAAAAGTGCTAAATTCCGATTTCTACGTACGGTTTTCTCTAATCATATGATAAATCCACATCGCTTGGATTTATTACTAGCACTATCTCCTTTTTGTACTCAACAAGATGTTATTAAGGACTTCAAAACCATACATGCTCATAGACGTGATTTTGGTTGTTCTGAAAATCAAAAATCTCCATTTCAGTCAATTAAGAATCCCGAGCTTGTCTCCAGCTTTTTCTATACTCTTTATATACCCTAGGCAGAGTCTGATACAATCTTGGGATTCTTAAATGAATAATAAAGACATTTCTTTTATGCAGGAGCCTAACCTATAGGAATAACTTATTCCTTCTGTCTGTCTGTCTGTCTGTCAACAATTTGGTCCTGACGCGATAACTCGAGTAGTTTTAAGTTTAATACATCTTTCATATTTCATTCATGGATAAAATTCTTGAGGGTAACATACCTATAAATTTGATGTTTCAAACTTACAAACATATGCAAAATTCAATAAATATTAAGTCTTTGGACTGTTTTAAAACCCGAGTAGTTCTCAAAGTACAGCTTTCATATTCTATACACATGTAAAGATTAAGGATAATAGAGAAACATGCCTATAAGTTATAAACCTTCAAGACCAAAGGTCAAGGTCAAACTTAAAGCAAAATTCAATACATATCAATGTTATTACTCAAGTAGTAATCCATTTATAGCTTCCATATTCGATACACCGCAAAAGGATTATAAGAGCGACGTGACAAATATCGCCACACATTTGGTGATAAACTAATTTGTCAAATAAATTTAAGTGTTCCAATTTTTTCCAAATGTTTCGGATAGTTAAATCTCAATATTGATACTTCAAGCCAAATGGATTTTCAGACACATTTAAAGTATCATTTACACGTGTACCCCCGTGTGTTTTCTATATATATATATATATAGTATACTATCGAGACGTCATGTGACACCCACCGAAATATGAAACACTTATATGATAAGGTTTCAATTACATTATACTTTTCAATATTTAGACTCTTATCAGCTCCTTTGCTGTAACGTTCTGTTTGATAAGATTTATCAGTCTTTCTTTAGTGTGCATTTTCCCCAGCACAAAGTAATTAAGAAATGAAAAAAAACATCAAAATTATTGTAGGGCAGATGCCTTATGGTTAGATTACTAGTATTTCTCGCATAATAGTGCTGACAATGGTGAAATGGTAATGAATACATGCCTAAATAATCTGTCTTTTCTTCTGCAGGGCAGATTAGCTCGTTTGAAGAAACAAGGGCAAAGAGCGGAACCGTAACAAGGTCCCTCAATAGGCCGGGCGACCAACTATTCCCTACCAATAGAATGCTGATATCCAAAGATTCATCAGGTCAGTATGAGAGTGGTGTTGGTACTTATAAGATGTTAATATCTCAAGATTTATCAACCAAATTAAAAGATTCGTCAGCGTAGATACCGACACACCCATTATAAGAAAAGGTTGGAGGCCAGGTTATAGAATGTTCATCATAAACCGTAAATCATCTCCATCATAAAGAAATCCATACCATCCTACCAATCCGAACATAATCTCCATACAGCCGAAACGCCAGTTGGCACTTGCCTTTGAAGTTTAAAGACGAGGTAAAGTGACAAATGTTTTGATACGACGGCATTGTACACGTCTTCCAAAATATGTCATAACGACTGTGCTGCATTTGTAAACAAACATCCTGCTATGGTTTTCGGTACACTTTAGACATAATAACTTTCATACTTTTGGCCATATAACATTGGTGAGATTGAGGATCACTGTAGAGGGTTATGTACCCGAAACGTGCATGTCTGGATCTTGCTGCAAATTTATCTGTTCTTAAATGATGCTATTGAATTTGAAGACGTTTTACATTTGTACCACTTGGTGAGTGTCACTGCTGGTTGACCAGGAGTCCCCGAGGGTACATGTAGCCAAGTTCTATCAATTTCGATTGATTGTATCTTCAGGGGGTTTAATCAGTACGCATTTTCATGTACGCTGGAAAAAATATGAAGTAAACTTCCGCTTCAGGAAAGGTTGTTCGATTGAACTTTGCATTTTATGATATATTGAAGATAAAGAGAAAGATAATCTTATAATCATTCGTTAGCGATATATATCACCTAATTATCTATTCTGTCACGGTCCTTCCAAGGTGCCTAATTTTGTCAGGAAGCCTGCATAACCACGTGGTGACTTGTTTACTTTTTGAAGGCAACTTTCTTAAAAACTCATTATAAGCCATAATTCGTATATCCTGATTTGTGTATATACATATTTACTTACCTCACCATTGAAGGAAGCTTAAGTTTTATCTTCTGTCTTTCTAAAACCAGATTTTCACAGAAAAATTGAGAACAAGCCTGTTTTTGTACGCATTGCAACGGAGTAAGACCCTTTTTGTACATTGCGCACTTAAAATACAAACATAATGTTCAATGCATTTGGGAAAGAGAAAGATTGAAACAGATCTATAAAAGGTTTTAACGAAACAAGTTGACATATCTGATATGCATATAACGATCAGAGGCTCAGAATAAACTTCAAGAGCAGGACTTTAGTTGCTCATTACTTCATTTCACACAATGAATTATTAAATTAAATGATTAAACATAGTTTGCCGGATTGCAACGCAATGTGGGGTTTTTTATTGTTGTTTTGCTATGTCTTTCGGTATATTTACGACCAAAATTTCACAGATTTTGGTCATATTACATTGTTTAGATTGAGGATCATTGACGAGAGCTAAGTACCCGAAACGTGCATGCCTGGTCCATGCTGTAAATTTATCTGCTCTAAAATGATGCTAATGAATTTGAAGACCTTAAAGATTTGTACCACTTGGTGAGTGTCACTGCTGGTGGACCAAGAGTCTCCGAGGGCACATGTAGCCAAATTCGATCAATTTCGGTTTGTCGTTTCTTCAAACGCATTTGAAAATTTCTGTTTACAAAATTGTCTCAAATTTCTAAAACCTTGGTCCTGTAGCATCATATCCCAGCCACTTTGCTATGTCTTTCGGTATATTTAGGACAAAATTTTCACAGATTTTCCTCATATTACATTGTTTAGATTGAGGATCACTGACGAGGGTGTATTACCCGAAACGTGCATGTCTTTGTCCATGCTGTAAATTTATCTGCTCTTAAATGATGCTAATGATTTGAAGACGTTAAACATTTTATTTTTGGTCATTATCATATATCGAAGGCGTAGGGATACATAAGATTTTTGACACGCAATATAAAATCAAGGTTTATATTTCCTTGATAAAACTAATCGAAAACAAAAATACCTCCGACAAAAAAACAAAAATAAATAGATTATTATACTTAAAACATGACTATGACGTCATCCCATTGTCTAATCAGTTCTCTCTATGTGATATTGTCTCAATATGATTCTTTTTCGTCTAAAATTTTACCTGTAGCTGTCCATTAAGTTACTTTTAACTGTCCATTATCTTTAATAATGGACAGTTAAAGGTGACTTAATGGACAGTCACAGGTAAATTCCCGGACAGAAGAATCCTCATTATGATGACACGATATCACACAGAAAGTTTCAAACAACTGTATATCCCAAGAAAAATAAATTTTCGAGCTTTTTTTTTTTTTTTGTTCCGATATCAAATTCCATAGCTATCATTCCGTTTTGTATAACATTTTCCTTTAATGAACAAAATAATCTGCATCGATAATCCAGATCCATTGGAAGCCCAGATATCGTAATTTTCATGGGGCGGTATTACACGATCTTACGTCAGAAAAAAATGTATTTAAAATGAAAAAGAAATAAATGAAATACACTTAAAATGAAGTAAATAAAACTACGAAATGTTGAAGTCCGTCGAAATCCAAGACGAAACGTCAGTTCTATCTCGGTGTCTGAAACTTTAAAAAAGGAGTAAAATAAAATAAAGACAGAAAAAAAAACCCAGTCTAAATCCAAACCATCTAACACTGATAGTATTGTGTCTTTTTTTAAGTGTTTTAGATAAAAATAAAACCGAGTTCCAACCGAAAAAACGTTGTATATCACAGACGTGGCTACATCGAAATGAATGATTTTCTCAACAACTACAGTGATTGACCTTGACATGAAAGTGTCCATTATTAAGACAAAAGAATTCGATCGGTTGACTGGCCAGGAATTCAAGCTACGTGCACCTGATCATCATCCCTTGACCAATGATACGGTTCTTGATTCTGAGGTGTCCAAAATTCTGCAAAAGGATCTACCTGTGACTGTACATTATTCAAACAAAAGATGTCATGTTTTAAGTGGGAGAAAAGCCTCAAACTATCCATTATGTCAGAGAAAGAACTGATCTCGGCCATATATGTTCTGGTGAAGTTGAAGACTCCAGTAAGCAGATCTACTTTTTTTTTGAAAGAGATTCATGCCTTTTGAAGAGCAAATATCCATATTCTGTTACTGAATTTCTCATATTAGAAACGAGTTGAATCCGTAAGTACCATATTGGTATACATACATCATGTTTGTTTATTTTTATTTATTATTATATATTGGTACAACTACAATCATTTTCCTCCCCCCCCCCTTAAAATCTTGTCAAAATATCGCATTAGATACGTCTTGCCCGCTTTTTCCATAGTTGATAAACGTGTCTGCCAACTCTCACTCTTTGTTAACTTTCGGTTCGTTCATGAAGACCAATAATATGGGCAGCGGAAAGGGTATAAAAGATGTCAAATCTTAACGAACAAACATAATTTACTCGATTATTGTAAAATGTAAATATAAACAAGCTAAATTGAAGATTTTAATATAAAAGAAAACACCATTAACTGTTGATTTCCACTATAATAACCTCAAAATCCAAATGAACATACAAGAAAAAAACATCAACGACTTAAATAACATCTAACAGACCTTGCTGCAAGATAAACAACTTAAAATAGATCTAACGGTCACCGATGTTACAATCAACTGTACGCTAGGTGGCGCTAGACGCGAACTCGAGTGCATGTGACGTCATCGTTTATTGTGTATAGCACTTTCACTAATTTATGAAGAAACGTCACTTAGTGGATAACGCGTCATATGGTGCGCGTCATAGAACATGTGCATAACATAGACACAACGTCTAAGGCATTTTATTTGAGTCGCTTGTGCATTTTGATTGGTTTGAAACATTAATTAATGGTTTTATATTTTTTAAAGAGAAAATAGCTGACTCCAAAGCATTTTAACAATCAGAAAACATGCCTAGATACATCATTTGTTTACATTATCAACCGGCGCTCCTAAACAAAGACTAGATTATTCTAAGATGAGCAAATGGTTCCTTTGCCTAATATTCATAATAAAGTCTTTTATACTGAAAAGTCAACTTTAAAAATATATATATGCACAACCAATGTAATTCCCTGAGATGTTACTATTGAAAAGAACGTGCTGCAATTCGTGTATTAACACTCGTGACGTCACAATGCATAAGATCTAAAGAAACATGCCGCGACGGCTGTTCTAACCTGCAAACTGAACCCGCGGTGATATGAATTTTGACGTCACTCTTTTACCTAGAAAAGGCAATTTCAGAAAACAAGAATGAAATAACGCGCATTACATGTACGATAAATGCACTTGCTGTGTGTTGTATACCCGTAACAAAACAAAAATTAAGACACTTATTCTCTATAAAAAAAATAATCATTCTATATATTTCATTTATTTTTGGCTCCCTGTAGACGGTGGTGACCTCCAGCTCCATTTCAATGCAGTTTCTGTACTTTTGTATATCATCCTCAGTCTGTTTGCAGTCAATTTATTAACTACTTTATTTATTTTAAAAATTATGTTTTCTATTCTTTTATTGTTTCACCCCATAGACTATACGTGTGTATTTTATTTCTCTGTGTAACTTCCGCGTACGTCAGTGGAAAGAGACGGCGAAACGCCGTTTCTTTCTATGATCAAGATCGGCATAAAATGGTGAAATACCTCTAGATAGTGTGTTTATCCATATTTATATTAGGAAGATTATGTTGAGTAAATAATTTACCTGATTCCCAATGCCTAGATCTTAGGGGGAGGGACCGAGTCACCTCCTAGAATCCACATAATACATATGCAAACAATGTTGCTGTACATAACTAAAATAACTCAAATAAATTCAGTATAAATTTTTTCGATCTGACAGCACTGCTATTTTTTTCCCAAAGTTGATGCTGCGAAGATTTTTCTCAACCCCATCTAATGCAAGGTACCTGATATTATGTTTTTATAAGCTTTTTACAGACTTTCTGAACATTGGGGTGATCGTTTGTTTTTGTTTTTGTTTGTTTGTTTGGGTTTTTTTTTTTTTTTTTTTTTTTTTCTTTTTTTTTTTGAAAAATTGTAAAATCAAGAAATTGTTATTTATTTATTTATTTATTTAGTTTGTGACAGAGCCGGATTATCGGCCCGGATAGCTAAAGTGCTTACCTGCAGGTATAGAGGTCCCGGGTTCGAACCTCGGTCTGGGCAATCTTTTCCTATATCCTACTACATTTGATGCCTTGAGAGTCAGCCTCGGGAAGAGGTAGAACCAGGGATGTTGTGTTGTTGTGAGGTTGACGAAACCTCAAAATTTGATGGGTGGAGGGGTGTGGCAGAGCCGGGTGTATCGGCTCGGATAGCTCAGTGGTTAGAGTACTTACTTGCAGGGATAGAGGTCCCGGGTTCGAACCTCGGTCTGGGCACGTCTTTTCCTACCCTACTAAAATTAGTTATCTATATTCATTTTGCTTATTTGAGGGTTCAGGCTTGCAATGCTATTCAAGCTCATAATTATACAATTGTCATATACATGTTTATGAAAAAAATTATATAATCGAGATCAAGAAAAAGTTATGCAGAGGGCCATTTAAGGGGGGGTCATTATTTTGAAGACAAAATGCACGTATATACGTAAATATCGAGAAAAAGAGCATTTTTGCAAAAGTCAGGCTGGAGGAAGTCCATCCTAACTCTCATACCAGATCCGTACGAGTTATCGAACAACACGCTAGATCACGCAGGGTACCTCATTCCCTGTATCAACACAAAGAGCAAGGTTTTATTTTGTTATCGGTAATGTCGAAAAACATACATTTGTTGTGTATTACATCCTCCTCTTGATCATGTTGATAATACTACTAAGCACTATTGTAGCCGAAATGCGACCCGATTCCCAATGGATCACCGTTTTTGTTTTGCCCAAATCTGGCAAGTTCTGGATAGTTCTTTGGCTATTTCTGACTAATTTCAAAGATTTTGTTGTAAAAACAATCTCATAATTATCTTCTTTGGGCACTTGCCCTTCCCCCTACGAATGAATCTGCCACTGTTGCATGAAGCAACATGTTAACTATCGATATATTCGTAATACAAAGTTCTCTGTTTACTTTGTATTGTTTTCCTTTTTCCTCTTTCCTGGTATGATTTTTATTTTTTTTTTGACGGGGAGGGGGGGGGGTAGGTAAATCGGAACTAAAGAAAGAAAGAACAGTACCAAAATTGGTGATTGCCTCTCGTAAAGAAAAAACAAAACAAAAACAAAACAAAACAAAACAAAAACAAAACGATCCTTGACAATGCCTAAAATTTATCGGGAGAAACGTTATACTAATACTGATGTGCAAAATAGCATAAACCTTTGCGATTTTGTACATACATGATGTATTAGAGCAGCTCTATATTCATTGAATAATTATATCCTTAATTTTACGCATAGACAACATAAGAGTCATAATAGATAAAAAGTCTATATTTATAAACTCCTTGAAATGGTTCAGTCTAGATCATATCAACTGAGGCATCTCAATTCAAGACAAAAAAAGAAGAAATAATGAAGAAAGATGAAAAGTAAAAAGGGAAAAATGAGGGAAAAAATATTGGAAACGAATTCTTTGATATACCAATCATTTCAGCAAATATATTTCGTGTCATATGATGCGCTTTTGGATTCTTGGTTTCTTCTGCGGTCTTTGTTTAGAACGACTCGGTGCTATAAATAGCGGCCCGGGCACATTTGATCTGAGCTCAAATTAAAATAAAGGCAAACGAAAAGATACGGGGGAAGAGCACTTAGTATCCACTCAGTGCGTTCAATGCGCATGCTCCGCAAGATGACGCTTCGGTTGCCCTCCACCATTATTTTGACATTTCGCATTATCGCAGACCCCCCACCTCTTATATTACTCATTATGGACTACCTGATGTGATGTCATACTATGTATTTGGTATCAATAGATTCAGAAAATTTTAAATTTTTTATTTATAGACAATTTAACAATAAAATTTAATATAAGAACCACATTATCTGTGCTGAAATGACATGAAAATGGGGTGAAATTTCGTGCAAAAAGTACCAGATTGGGCAATGTTAAGGGCAAAATTTCACAAAGTTGCGTCATTTTTCTCAGATATTTCAATCAACAGTCTGAAAGATATATTCTTACTCTAAATCATATGGAAAAATCAGGAGGTCCTTACGGCTCGTTTGCCCGAAACCACTGTCGAACCAACTTGTATGAATTTTGACGCGAGGAAATTCCGCCAAAATTCACATGGTCCATCGCACGTTGCAATGTCTATATAGGATACGAAACTAAGGATTCAAAAATTTTCAGTGTCCTGTTACAAACATATTACCTAACACTTTTCAACCATTTCATTACTTTTCATCCTTGCTTTATATAAGCTGCCTTATTCTGGGGTATATGGCCTGATAGCCTTTTACATTAATATTCAGTACCCCTAATTTTATACGAAATGGTGGAGTGGAACCATAAGGGGAATTTTTTTTCTCATCAAAGATATTAATTTGTGTTTATTTGAAAATTTAAGTTTTTTCGCATCTAACGGTACCATAGTTATAGCGCTACACCTTATACTTTTGTCGCTACACAGTACTGAAGGGCGCGTGACGCGCCCATCCAAGTACCCCTTTATGACCATGATGAGGCTTACATAGACAGACATGTATATATTAATGTTCAGGTAGAGACACCATAGTGTCTTTTTGTATTTACTTTGATTCATCATTTAAGAAAAAGATGAAAGATAGCCAAAATTTCACTTTTGAGGATGGTTGCTATGGCAACGACAAAATTTTGTTGCTTCGGAACCCGTTATTCGATTCCGCAATAAGACCAGTATTGGAAATGGTTATATGCATCATTTGTGTTTTCAGGTCAATTTGGTTGCTATGGTAACCATTATTTTTCAAATTTTAGCTTATTTACATAAATTTGATATTTTCTTAATGTGTTGATACCTGTCATTATGTGTTAAACCTAATACTTTTGTCTCTTTGGTGTGCCAAATAAAGCATGAGTGCATAGCTTGTACTACCTTTTTCTCCAAAAATAGTGCTAAAATAGAGTCAGCATCAATTTTCATAACAATCAAAAAATTTTCAAATTTGAAAGAATCCAACAATTATTGGTTTATTATGATACAGCAGGGTCATGACCTTTATGTGAGTTGGGTTGTTCCCATGGCAACCAATTTTGAAATTTGAACCTAGGAAGCTATATGGTCAATATGGTTGCCCTCCACCATTATTTTGACATTTCGCATTATCGCAGACCCCCCACCTCTTATATTACTCATTATGGACTACCTGATGTGATGTCATACTATGTATTTGGTATCAATAGATTCAGAAAATTTTAAATTTTTTATTTATAGACAATTTAACAATAAAATTTAATATAAGAACCACATTATCTGTGCTGAAATGACATGAAAATGGGGTGAAATTTCGTGCAAAAAGTACCAGATTGGGCAATGTTAAGGGCAAAATTTCACAAAGTTGCGTCATTTTTCTCAGATATTTCAATCAACAGTCTGAAAGATATATTCTTACTCTAAATCATATGGAAAAATCAGGAGGTCCTTACGGCTCGTTTGCCCGAAACCACTGTCGAACCAACTTGTATGAATTTTGACGCGAGGAAATTCCGCCAAAATTCACATGGTCCATCGCACGTTGCAATGTCTATATAGGATACGAAACTAAGGATTCAAAAATTTTCAGTGTCCTGTTACAAACATATTACCTAACACTTTTCAACCATTTCATTACTTTTCATCCTTGCTTTATATAAGCTGCCTTATTCTGGGGTATATGGCCTGATAGCCTTTTACATTAATATTCAGTACCCCTAATTTTATACGAAATGGTGGAGTGGAACCTTCGTTAGCGTGAAAGGGCTATACACAATAAACGATGACGTCACATGCACTCGAGCTCGCGTCTAGCGCCACCTAGCGTACATTAGAGTATTGTCTATTGATTGTAACATCGGTGACTGTTAGATCTATTTTTAGTTGTTTATCTTGCAGCATTGTCTGTTAGATTTAATTTAAGGAGGTATTGAACACTTGGATGCCAAATTCAATTTTTCTAAAAATTTCTGAAATTATATATTTCTTGTCTGTCCTTGACTATACAAACTAACATTTGATTCTATCCACAGGAAAATTTTCTACGAGACTTTGAAATATGCATGAATCGACGTTTCGTGAATTTCTTGATGACGTCATAATATTGAAAGTGTCATTCCAGTTCTCGTAAAGCTATTGGAAATTAATTTTGATTTAACTTCCAAAATATCCATAAATATATTGCACTTACATATGGAAAAGATCAAATGAATTGTGTTTTAAACACAGGCAGGATACTTGAATAAAAGATGACACTGTCACTAAAAAAATGCAATTTCGAGCCAATTTACTCTAGTTGCTAGTTAATTATTAGGAATTCTGTGGATGAATCTTTGTCAAAAACTATCAAAATTATCAAGAATGCCAGAGGTGATTTCATGATTTAATGGTAAAAATTGAATTTAGGATTAAAATGTTACAGGGCTTTATATTTTCCAATTTTTTCTTCCAAAATCGTCCATTTTCAATGAAGTGACATCCGCTTTCCTGTGATGTAAATTTGTAAACGAATACACTGTGATGAAGATTTAATTTTCTATTTCATACATGCCAAGTTTCAATGCAATACGTCCAGTAATAATGATTTTATTGCATTTTGAATGCGAAGGTTTGTGACACCATTTTTCCCGATAACGTCAAAATGACGTCGTGGTTTTCCTCATGGATAAAACTCCCAAAGTCCTAAATTTCGAAAATCGCCATAATTTCCTCAAATGACGCCGGAAATTATTCAAACTTTATCAGGACACTCAAATGCGTATATCAATCAGAGTATCAAATGTTTTAAGAAAGTTAAGACTGTACTTTTCCTAGGAAGTGAGAAAACAAATAATGCCGCCGCCATCTTGGTGTTCAAACCCTCCTTAAATCGTTGATGTTTTTTTGTTGTATGTTCATTTGGATTTTGAGGTTATTATAGTGGAAATCAACAGTTAATGGCGTTTTCTTTTATATTAAAATCTTCAATTTAACTTGTTTATATTTACATTTTACATTAATCGAGTATCATGTTTGTTCGTTAAGATTTGACGTCTTTTATACACTTTCCGCTGCCCATACAATAAGAAAGTCTGGAAAACTAACGACGGAGAATTTCATATATTCTACTGCAACTAAGGGGGTTGGGGCAAAGGTGACCATTTTTGGCCCCAATCAAATTTTAAAAAAAAAAGGTTCTATTCTATTATTCATTATGCTTCTTCTTAACAGAAAGGACAAATTTTATGTGATTTCTCGAAAACCACACCATTTAGGGTAAAAAGATTGAAAATTGAGCTCTAAGTCTTCACATTAGAAATTCAGATTTTCGGCAAGGGACAAACAATCCTACAGTTGCGAGCCTCAGAGCAAGGGTATGTAACATTTTCAAACTAATATGGGACATTCTCTTTTATATTCTGAATGTACATGGAAAGTATAACTTTGTTACATGCGCTTGCTTTATAAATACCATAAACTAGAATGTTGGAATCTGGTTGTTATCATTTTACCACTAATTTCGGTAACAGCGGGCAATTTGGGCAGGGAATCACACTCAAATTAATTGATAATATCTATTTTCGATTCAATTTCAATGAACAACAATATCTCTACCTTTATTTGAAAGATAAAAAAACAGTAAGAAAACAATTTTTGTAAATAACAAAAAATGGAGCCCAAAAACGGCTGATTTTGCTCCTCCCCCTTTACACAGTGCAAGACTTTCTGGGCAGTACAATAAGTTTACTTCTTATCATCGATCTAAATCCTATGCTTTGAGAAATCCTACAGACTTTAGTACTCCATATTAAAGACTCCAAATACCTAGAAACTCTTTTACCCTTGACTTAGGCTTTAGACAAGATACTGACTCTACAAAATTCAAAAATCACCATAACTCGAATTCACAAAAAGAAGGGAGGAGATCTCCAACAAGACCCCGTTGCAGCATCAACAGTAAAACACCAAAACACCCGATGCAAAAACACAAAAGACGAGTACAGCACGAGACGGAAAAGAGACACACGACATGTAAACGTCAAACACAAAAGACTACACATAAACCGACGAGACCAATGGGTAACCGGTGCCGACTTTGGACGGCCATCTGTCACGCAAGTAGCAAATGGTGTGGTTATCCTGGATTACGTGCGCACAACCCTTTCACTTCTCCAATTACTCAGAGGTCTCGAAGAACGTACAATTGTGGTGTAAAACAACCTCTTCACTGTAAGATGACATCACACAAACAAGACCGCGAAACGCAGAGGCCCCATAGACACAGATGAATATGTAAATGGATATAAAAAGAGGGCATGCGTAATACAGTCCGTGCTCTGCCGGCTGTAGCGAGCTCATGTATGTAATCACCCGAGGAGTCCGACTGACATTCAGAGAGGACAGGTGGTCGGGGCCCTGTCTTCTCTAAAGAGGTTTGGACAGGGCCCGTCATGGAGTCCCGTCGTCACAGTCAGTCAGAGTGCAAGTCTCAAGGATGCGCTTGTACAAGACTGTAGATTGGTCAAGTACCAAGCCCAGTGTCCGTCTGGTGACATTAGGATCATACCCACGGTATAAAAGGCGTTTGATGATTCTGACGCATTTTCGATGGTTATGCTGCCTACCTTTGATCCTTTTTATTTTGTTTATCTTTATTTTGTTTTTGTTTTAAAGTACCTCTGTTCCAACAGACATCAAGACAGAGATCAAAATTATTTCAAAGCCTCTCAAATTTTCCAGTCATTAATTTAGATCTCTTTTTATTTGGAAATTCAGACTCACCTTAATTTATAAATGAAAAAATATTTAATCATGTTCAGACATACATCAAAGACACCAAAAGATTATGAGCACTTATATGGGTCTCTCTCTCTCTCTCTCTCTCTCTCTCTCTCTCTCTCTCTCTCTCTCATCTTGTATTATTTGTATTATTTTATCTCAGTAACATATTTGTATATGATTGTCATCCATAATTTGTATTTTTTACCATAACATTGTAGTGGAAGGGCACGTCTAATGGTGGGAAACTTATGCTAAGTCAAGCACAAAAACAATTAGTGTGAAATGAAATGAAAAGTACAAAACTTGATGCATTCTTGCATTCTTGCGTTAGTGCATTCTTGCGTTGAACATTCTGTTTATAGTGCATTGTTACGTTATTGCATTTTCTCGTAGTTGGATTGTTGCGTGAATGCATTCTTGCGTTGTTGTGTTAGTGTATTGTTGCATTCGTGCGTTGTTGCGTTCTTACATCATTGCATTCTCGTGTTGTTTCGTTAGTATTTGTTGCATTCTTGCGTAGCATTCGTGCGTTGTTGCATTGGTGCATTCTTGTGTTGTTGCATTCTTGCGTTATTGCATTTTTGCATTGTCACATAATCTCAGACAGTGCATGCACTTTATATATTGTTTTCATTTTCGTGCATGAACATCGACGGCGGGTGTAGGGGATGCTTACTCCCCCCGGGCACCTGGTCCCATCTCTGGCTTGCTAGGGGTCTGTCGATGCTCAATTTGGTGCTCTATTTTGAGTGCTGTTGAGATTATCGTCAGGATCTTCTTTAACTCATTTGTGTCACACTAATGCCCTTTGCCGTGTGGAGCTCATAAAAAAAGTTTCCGGAGAGGGGTTTGACAGTAAGTGTCTTAAATATTTCTCCCTGACATGGTCGCCATAGCACTTTCTATAGAAACATAACGTCAGACAGTGCATGTACTTTATATATTGTTTTCATTTTCGTGCATGAACACCGACGGCGAGTGCGGCGGCTAGCCAACAGGGGATACTTACTCCTCCAGGGCGCCTCCCGGGCACATGGTCCCACCTCTAGCTTGCTAGGGGTCCGTCGATGCTCAATTTGGTGCTCTATTGTGAGTGCTTTTGAGATTATCGTCAGGATCGTCTTTAACTCATTATTTATCAAACGCCATTTCTACCATAGTATCGGATAGTTAATCCACATCAGTGGTACTTCGAGCCAAATGGATTTTCAGACACATTTAAAGTATCATCTACACTTGTACCCCGTGTGTTTTGTATATGTACAGTATACTGTCGAGACGTCATGTGACACCCACCGAAATATGAAACACACGTGTGTGATAAGGTTTCAATTACATTATAATTTTCATTATTTAGACTCTTAACAGCTCCTTTGCTGTAACGTTCAGATTGATGAGATTTATCTCTCTTTCTTTAGTGTGCAATTTCCCCAGAACAGAGTTATTAAAAAGAAATGAAAAAAAAGAAATAATCAAAATTATTGTTGGGCAGGTGCCTTATGGTTAGATTATATCGCGCTTTTTGTGCTGACCATGGTGGAATTGTAATGAACACAAAGTCAAAATCTGTCTTCTCTTTTGTAGGGTATAGTAGTTCGTTGGAAGAAACAAGGGCAAAGAGCGGAACCGTCACGAGGTCCCTCAACAGACCTGACAACCACCTGTTTCCTACTAATAGAATACTGATATCCAAAGATTCATCAGCTCAGGTTGAAAGTCGTGTTGGTACGTATTGATATAAGATGTTAATATCTCAAGATTTATCAACCAGATTAAAAAGATTCGTCAAGGTAGATACCGACACTCTTTTCTTTTGTAGGGCAGAATTCCAATAATTTAGAAACAAGGGCAAAGAGCGGAACCGTCACAAGGTCCCTCAACATATTACCTGCAATTTCGAAAAAGGTAATAAGCAAATATGGCTTTTCAGCTCAAGACGCAATGGCCAATTCCACGGATATTCTCTGGAAAATGTTAGTAGAAGGAGCAAACACTACTATAGAACGATCAGAATTTTCAGAAATGCTGAATACCCTATCTCTTTGGGAAAACATATTAGGTAGTAAAACTTCCCAAATACCAACAAATCTTGAAGACTATCATAGTCAATGGATATACTTGCTGAAAACCTTTCCAATTAATGGTCTGTCAAAACATCAGTTCCAAAATTTACTCAATCCATTGACATATGAAGTATCTACAATCAGCGCACATTTTATCGACTTTAGTAAGTTATTCTGGCCATTTATTTACGAATTGTGTGACAACAATCAAAAATTAGCAATTGTCGGAATGACGGGGGAAAGTATGAATCAAATGAACCAAAAGACTACATTCTTTGAGGAACTGAGCAAAATACAGAATATGAAAATACCTGCAGATGAAAATAAAATCATTTACAGCTTTGATGACGAAGAACTGGTCCGAGGAATGCATAGAACAGGTCTGGAGACTTTCGACAAAGATTTTGTAAAAAATGGATCCCATCTCTTCACAAAAGACGAACGAGAGGAGATAACACGTGTTACCGATGCTGCACTAGACCTAATCAATAGTACACTTCCGGAAGTGTATAAAGCAATCAATCGTCTGGTTGGATGTATTGCCTTTTACAAGTCACAGTCACGTGTCCACATGGGAGGGACTGTCAGTTCCGCTATTGGTTTGATTTGGCTTGATCCAAGTACCCAGAAGCCATGGTCTATTGCATTCTATGCAGAACAAATTGTGCATGAGTTCATTCATACTTCTCTGTTCTATGCTGATCTTGTTCACGGTATGTTCCGAGATCCTTCAAGGCTTTCCGAAGCTAAAGTTATGTCGGCGATTCGACGTCAAATGCGGGATTACGACACAAGTTTACACGCAGCCTATGTCTCAGCAGGTCTGGTAACTTTTCATGCAAGAGCAGGATATTCGAGAGAGCCCTGGCTTTGGCAGAACCACTGGAGAGGAGTGTAAAGGATCTTGAACTTGTAGATCGCGAACATGGTGTACTCGATGAATCTGGAAAGGCAATTCTCAAGTCTTTGGTCGATTATCTTGTGGCAATGCGTTTGTATAACTAATACATGTACAAGGATTCATAATAAAATAATTCATAATAAAAAATCATCAAATGACAAATCGTAGGAGATCCTGTTTTCTTTTTTAAACAGTTACAAAATATAATTTGAAATATATATTGCAAAATGGAGTCAATTTCAAAATGTCATTATCAGTTCCACTCCAACCATTAGTAATCGTCAGGCTGATTTCATATCATTTCATTGCTTCCAATTTAATAACACAAGGAAGGCTTGCTTTTAATGTATTCCATGTACAATATCCTTGTTGGTGTTTCTCATGCCTGTAAGGTACTATAGACTAAAAATTTCCTGAAAGGTTCATAATGCGGTTCTGTTGACAGAAGCAACGTTTATGGAATGTAATTATGGCCACAGTATATTTTGGGACATAATAACTTTCACACTCTTTGGTCATAGTACATTATTTAGATTGAGGATCACTGACGAGGGTTCAATATCCGAAACATGTATGTCTGGTCCACGCTGAAAATTTATCTGTTTTAAATGATGCTATTGAATTTGAAGACGTTTAACATAGAATCTATTACTATTAGGTACTGAAAGTCTAACACAAAACCCTAAATCAGAAAACCTGACAGTCACAATTAATAGGCATACAATTTCCCGAGAAAGAAAACATGATGCAAAACAAAGACAGGGAAAAGATCCTCAACAGCCAAACAGCAGAACGACAAAAGAAAAAGCGGACGAACAGACGGGACAAATGAGAAATTTTGAAAACAGAAATTTTCGAATGCGTTGAAGAAACGATCAACTAAAATTGATCGAAAAATCCTACTCATCCTGCAATACATGTATATAAGTCTTTCTGTACATTTTTGGAAAAATAACTTTCACACCTTTTGGTCATATTACTGTGTTTAGATTGAGGATCACTGACGAGGGTTAAGTATGCAAGGAACTTTTAGGACATCTGAAATCCACTCATTTCAATAGAGTCCATTCCATCAAAGCCTTTAATTTTTCGACACTTTACACAACAATCTCACATTCTAAGTTGAAAGAAAGAATTACAAAATCATGAGTATTGCGTTTACAAGCAAGAACAGCAATCGCAAATATTGTTGTTAATTATGACAAAACCTACTTTGTAAAGAAAAGTCCGATTCTGAAAATAAGTACACTGAAGCAGATATTATTCAGATGTTAACCTTTCTGATCGACAACATTTTTGTGGTGTTTGGAGGAAAGGTCTTCCAGCAAATTGTCGGAATACCAATGGGAACCAATTGTGCCACACTCCTTGCTGACATTTTTCTTTACTCGTACGAAGCTGAATTCATTCAGTCATTGGTCTCTGAAGGGAATAGATACGTACGTAGCTTCACTTACAGATACACAGACGATGTGCTTTTCATCAATAATCCAAAATTCGCGGATTACCAGAGCAGAACCTATCATTCGCAGCTTGAAAGAAGGGAGGAGATCTCCAACAAGACCCCGTTGCAGCATCGTCAGCTAAACACCAAAACACCCGAAACAGAAACATAAAAGACGAGTACAGCACGAGACGGAAAAGAGACACAAGACATGTAAACATCAAACACAAAAGACTACACATAAACCGACGATACCAATGGGCAACCGGACGGCCATTTGTCACGCAAGTAGTAAATGGTGTGGTTATCCTGGATTACGTGCGCACAACCCTCTCACTTCTCCAATTACCCAGAGGTCTCGAAGAACGTATAATTGTTGTGTAAAACAACCTCCTCACTGTAAGATGACATCACACAAACAAGACCGCGAAACGTAGAGGCCCTAGAAACACAGATTAATATGTAAATGGATATAAAAAGAGGACATGGTAATGCAGTCCGTGCTCTGCCGGCTGTAGCGGGTTCATGTATGTAGTCACCCGAGGAGTCCAACTGACATTCAGAGAGGACAGGTGGTCAAAGAAACCGCAGAGACAAATAATTCAGCATCCTATCTGGACATAATGTTATCCTACGTCACTGATGGTCACTTGAACACCTCACTCTATGACAAAAGTGACGGACTTCAATTTCAACATCACAAACTTTCCTTTTCTGAGTAGCAACATCCCTCCATCGCCTGCTTATGGCGTGTTCACATCTTAGTTGATACGCTATGTCAAAGCAAGTACCAAATATACAGAATTTGTTCCGAGAGCTAAGCGTCTTTCAAATAAGCCTCTCGGTCAGGGATATACTTTAGTGGCCGGCTAACCTCGTCACTGAGGAAGTTCTACGGTCGATATGGGGAACTCGTCATACATTATGATGTTACACACTCAAAAAGGTGGACGATATTCTGTCTTAGACCATTTGAACCATCCAACAACCGAATATACTTGTATCTTCCGAAAGGGAAAGTAACCGGATCTGAAAATTCTACCGAATTAAGATGACGGGTGTTGCATGCAAGTAGGAGATGCTGACTCTTCCTGGGCACCTGGTCTCACTACCATATTGGGAGTTCGCTTCTTTTCATACGGTGAAGGTTATTCTTTGTTTGTCTCGGTTCTTGTTTTATCCTGGTTTTGTATGCCCTTGGTTTATGATTTTCTGAATTATCGATTTTGTGCTATGCATTGGGATATGGTTATCTATATTTGTCGTCAAAAACTTGCATGTCTGGTTCATATGTTCAACGTCTTCAAATTATTAGCATCATTTAAAAGCAGATCAATTGACAGCATGGACCAGGCATGCACATTTCGGGAATTTAACCCTCGTCAGTTATCCTCAATCTAAACAATGAAATACAGCCAAAATCTATAAAAATTACGTCCAAAATATACCGAAAGACATAGCAAGATGACTGGGATATGATGCTACAGGACCAAGGTTTCAGAAAATTGAGAAAATTTTAAAACAGAAATTGTCGAATGCGTTTGAAGAAAGGACCAATCGAAATTGATCGAACTTGGCTGCATGTGCCCTCGGGGACTCCTGGTCTACCAGCAGTGACACTCACCAAGTGGTGCAAATGTTAAACGTCTTCAAATTTATTAGCATCATATAAAAGCAGATACATTGACAGCATGGACCAGACATGCACGTTTCGGGAATTTAACACTCGTTAGTGGTCCTCAATCTAAACAATGAAATATAGCCAAAATCTATGAAATTACGTCCAAATATACCGAAAGACGTAGCAAGATGGCTGGGATATGATGCTACAGGGCCCGTTTTCAGAAATTGAGAAAATATTTTAAACAGAAATTTCGAATGCGTTTGAAGAAACGACCAACCGAAATTGATCGAACTTGGCTACATGTGCCCTCGGGGACTCCTGGTCTACCAGCAGCGACACTCACCAAGTGATACAAATGTTAAACGTCTTTAAATTTATCAGCATCATTTAAAATCAGATAAATTGACAGCATGGACCAGACATGCACATTTCGAGTATTTTACCCTCGTCAGTGATCCTCAATCTAAACAATGAAATATAGCCAAAATCTATGAAAATTACGACCAAAATATACCGAAAGACGTAGCAAGATGGCTGGGATATGATGCTACAGGGCCCGTTTTCAGAAATTTGAGAAAATATTTTAAACTGAAATTTCGAATGCGTTTGAATGAAACGACAAACCGAATTGATCGAACGTGGCTACATGTGTCCTCGGGGACTCCTGTTCCACCAGCAGTGACCATGCTGCAAATCTGTCTGTTCTTAAATGATGCTATTGAATTTGAAGACGTTTAACATTTGTGCCACTTGGTGAGTGAAGGTTATTCTTTGTTTGTTTCGGTTCTTGTTTTATCCTGGTTTTGTATGCCTTTGGTTTATGATTTTCTCAATTATCGATTTTGTACTATGTATTGGGATATGGTTATCTATATTTGTCGTCAAAAACGTGCATGTCTGGTTCAAATGTTCAACGTCTTCAAATTCATTAGCATCATTTAAAAGCAGATCAATTGACAGCACGGACCAGGTATGCACATTTCGGGAATTAAACCCTCGTCAGTGATCCTCATTCTAAACAATGAAATACAGCCAAAATCTATGAAAATTACGTCCAAAATATACCGAAAGACATAGCAAGATGACTTGGATATGATGCTACAGGACCAAGGTTTCAGAAATTTGAGAAAAATTTTAAACAGAAATTGTCGAATGCGTTTGAAGAAAGGACCAACCGAAATTGATCGAACTTGTCTGCATGTGCCCTCGGGGACTCCTGGTCTACCAGCATTGACACTCACCAAGTGGTACAAATGTTAAACGTCTTCAAATTTATTAGCATCATATAAAAGCAGATACATTGACAGCATGGACCAGACATGCACGTTTCGGGAATTTAACCCTCGTTAGTGGTCCTCAATCTAAACAATGAAATATAGCCAAAATCTATGAAAATTACGTCCAAAATATACCGAAAGACGTAGCAAGATGACTTGGATATGATGCTACAGGACCAAGGTTTCAGAAATTTGAGAAAATTGTTAAACAGAAATTGTCGAATGCGTTTGAAGAAAGGACCAATCGAAATTGATCGAACTTGGCTGCATGTGCCCTCGGGGACTCCTGGTCTACCAGCAGTGACACTCACCGAGTGGTACAAATGTTAAACGTCTTCAAATTTATTAGCATCATATAAAAGCAGATACATTGACAGCATGGACCAGACATGCACGTTTCGGGAATTTAACCCTCGTTAGTGGTCCTCAATCTAAACAATGAAATATAGCCAAAATCTATGAAAATTACGTCCAAAATATACCGAAAGACGTAGCAAGATGGCTGGGATATGATGCTACAGGACCCAGGTTTCAGAAAATTGAGAAAAATTGTTAAACAGAAATTTTCGAATGCGTTTGAAGAAACGACCAACTGAAATTGATCGAACTTGGCCACATGTGCCCTCGAGGCCTCCTGGTCTACCAGCAGCGACACTCACCAAGTGATACAAATGTTAAACGTCTTTAAATTTATCAGCATCATTTAAAATCAGATAAATTGACAGCATGGACCAGACATGCACGTTTCGAGTATTTTACCCTCGTCAGTGATCCTCAATCTAAACAATGAAATATAGCCAAAATCTATGAAAATTACGACCAAAATATACCGAAAGACGTAGCAAGATGGCTGAGATATGATGCTACAGGGCCCGTTTTCAGAAATTTGAGAAAATATTTTAAACAGAAATTTCGAATGCGTTTGATGAAACGACAAACCGAATTGATCGAACGTGGCTACATGTGTCCTCGGGGACTCCTGTTCCATCAGCAGTGACCATGCTGCAAATCTGTCTGTTCTTAAATGATGCTATTGAATTTGAAGACGTTTAACATTTGTGCCACTTGGTGAGTGAAGGTTATTCTTTGTTTGTTTCGGTTCTTGTTTTATCCTGGTTTTGTATGCCTTTGGTTTATGATTTTCTCAATTATCGATTTTGTACTATGTATTGGGATATGGTTATCTATATTTGTCGTCAAAAACGTGCATGTCTGGTTCAAATGTTCAACGTCTTCAAATTCATTAGCATCATTTAAAAGCAGATAAATTGACAGCATGGAACAGGTATGCATATTTCGGGAATTTAACACTCGTCAGTGATCCTCATTCTAAACAATGAAATACAGCCAAAATCTATGAAAATTACGTCCAAAATATACCGAAAGACAAAGCAAAATGGCTTGGATATGATGCTACAGGACCCAGGTTTCAGAAATTTGAGAAAATGTTTTAAACAGAAATTGTCGAATGCGTTTGAAGAAAGGACCAACCGAAATTGATCGAACTTGGCTGCATGTGCCCTCGGGAACTCCTGGTCTACCAGTAGTGAAACTCACCAAGCGGTAAAAATGTTAAACGTCTTCAAATTTATTAGCATCATATAAAAGCAGATACATTGACAGCATGGACCAGGTATGCATATTTCGGGAATTTAACCCTCGTCAGTGGTCCTCATTCTAAACAATGAAATACAGCCAAAATCTATGAAAATTACGTCCAAATTACACCGAAAGACGTAGCAAGATGACTGGGATATGATGCTACAGGACCAAGGTTTCAGAAAATTGAGAAAATTTTAAAACAGAAATTGTCGAATGCGTTTGAAGAAAGGACCAATCGAAATTGATCGAACTTGGCTGCATGTGCCCTCGGGGACTCCTGGTCTACCAGCAGTGACACTCACCAAGTGGTGCAAATGTTAAACGTCTTCAAATTTATTAGCATCATATAAAAGCAGATACATTGACAGCATGGACCAGACATGCACGCTTCGGGAATTTAACACTCGTTAGTGGTCCTCAATCTAAACAATGAAATATAGCCAAAATCTATGAAAATTACGTCCAAAATATACCGAAAGACGTAGCAAGATGGCTGGGATATGATGCTACAGGGCCCGTTTTCAGAAATTTGAGAAAATATTTTAAACAGAAATTTCGAATGCGTTTGAAGAAACGACAAACCGAATTGATCGAACTTGGCTACATGTGCCCTCGGGGACTCCTGGTCTACCAGCAGCGACACTCACCAAGTGATACAAATGTTAAACGTCTTTAAATTTATCAGCATCATTTAAAATCAGATAAATTGACAGCATGGACCAGACATGCACATTTCGAGTATTTTACCCTCGTCAGTGATCCTCAATCTAAACAATGAAATATAGCCAAAATCTATGAAAATTACGACCAAAATATACCGAAAGACGTAGCAAGATGGCTGGGATATGATGCTACAGGGCCCGTTTTCAGAAATTTGAGAAAATATTTTAAACTGAAATTTCGAATGCGTTTGAAGAAACGACAAACCGAATTGATCGAACGTGGCTACATGTGTCCTCGGGGACTCCTGTTCCATCAGCAGTGACCATGCTGCAAATCTGTCTGTTCTTAAATGATGCTATTGAATTTGAAGACGTTTAACATTTGTGCCACTTGGTGAGTGAAGGTTATTCTTTGTTTGTTTCGGTTCTTGTTTTATCCTGGTTTTGTATGCCTTTGGTTTATGATTTTCTCAATTATCGATTTTGTACTATGTATTGGGATATGGTTATCTATATTTGTCGTCAAAAACGTGCATGTCTGGTTCAAATGTTCAACGTCTTCAAATTCATTAGCATCATTTAAAAGCAGATCAATTGACAGCACGGACCAGGTATGCACATTTCGGGAATTAAACCCTCGTCAGTGATCCTCATTCTAAACAATGAAATACAGCCAAAATCTATGAAAATTACGTCCAAAATATACCGAAAGACATAGCAAGATGACTTGGATATGATGCTACAGGACCAAGGTTTCAGAAATTTGAGAAAAATTTTAAACAGAAATTGTCGAATGCGTTTGAAGAAAGGACCAACCGAAATTGATCGAACTTGTCTGCATGTGCCCTCGGGGACTCCTGGTCTACCAGCATTGACACTCACCAAGTGGTACAAATGTTAAACGTCTTCAAATTTATTAGCATCATATAAAAGCAGATACATTGACAGCATGGACCAGACATGCACGTTTCGGGAATTTAACCCTCGTTAGTGGTCCTCAATCTAAACAATGAAATATAGCCAAAATCTATGAAAATTACGTCCAAAATATACCGAAAGACGTAGCAAGATGACTTGGATATGATGCTACAGGACCAAGGTTTCAGAAATTTGAGAAAATTTTTAAACAGAAATTGTCGAATGCGTTTGAAGAAAGGACCAATCGAAATTGATCGAACTTGGCTGCATGTGCCCTCGGGGACTCCTGGTCTACCAGCAGTGACACTCACCGAGTGGTACAAATGTTAAACGTCTTCAAATTTATTAGCATCATATAAAAGCAGATACATTGACAGCATGGACCAGACATGCACGTTTCGGGAATTTAACCCTCGTTAGTGGTCCTCAATCTAAACAATGAAATATAGCCAAAATCTATGAAAATTACGTCCAAAATATACCGAAAGACGTAGCAAGATGGCTGGGATATGATGCTACAGGACCCAGGTTTCAGAAAATTGAGAAAAATTGTTAAACAGAAATTTTCGAATGCGTTTGAAGAAACGACCAACTGAAATTGATCGAACTTGGCCACATGTGCCCTCGAGGCCTCCTGGTCTACCAGCAGCGACACTCACCAAGTGATACAAATGTTAAACGTCTTTAAATTTATCAGCATCATTTAAAATCAGATAAATTGACAGCATGGACCAGACATGCACGTTTCGAGTATTTTACCCTCGTCAGTGATCCTCAATCTAAACAATGAAATATAGCCAAAATCTATGAAAATTACGACCAAAATATACCGAAAGACGTAGCAAGATGGCTGAGATATGATGCTACAGGGCCCGTTTTCAGAAATTTGACAAAATATTTTAAACAGAAATTTCGAATGCGTTTGATGAAACGACAAACCGAATTGATCGAACGTGGCTACATGTGTCCTCGGGGACTCCTGTTCCATCAGCAGTGACCATGCTGCAAATCTGTCTGTTCTTAAATGATGCTATTGAATTTGAAGACGTTTAACATTTGTGCCACTTGGTGAGTGAAGGTTATTCTTTGTTTGTTTCGGTTCTTGTTTTATCCTGGTTTGTATGCCTTTGGTTTATGATTTTCTCAATTATCGATTTTGTACTATGTATTGGGATATGGTTATCTATATTTGTCGTCAAAAACGTGCATGTCTGGTTCAAATGTTCAACGTCTTCAAATTCATTAGCATCATTTAAAAGCAGATAAATTGACAGCATGGAACAGGTATGCATATTTCGGGAATTTAACACTCGTCAGTGATCCTCATTCTAAACAATGAAATACAGCCAAAATCTATGAAATTACGTCCAAAATATACCGAAAGACAAAGCAAAATGGCTTGGATATGATGCTACAGGACCCAGGTTTCAGAAATTTGAGAAAATGTTTTAAACAGAAATTGTCGAATGCGTTTGAAGAAAGGACCAACCGAAATTGATCGAACTTGGCTGCATGTGCCCTCGGGAACTCCTGGTCTACCAGTAGTGAAACTCACCAAGCGGTAAAAATGTTAAACGTCTTCAAATTTATTAGCATCATATAAAAGCAGATACATTGACAGCATGGACCAGGTATGCATATTTCGGGAATTTAACACTCGTCAGTGGTCCTCATTCTAAACAATGAAATACAGCCAAAATCTATGAAAATTACGTCCAAATTACACCGAAAGACGTAGCAAGATGGCTGGGATATGATGCTACAGGACCCAGGTTTCAGAAAATTGAGAAAAATTGTTAAACAGATATTTTCGAATGCGTTTGAAGAAACGACCAACTGAAATTGATCGAACATGGCTACATGTGCCCTCGAGGCCTCCTGGTCTACCAGCAGCGACACTCACCAAGTGATACAAATGTTAAACGTCTTTAAATTTATCAGCATCATTTAAAATCAGATAAATTGACAGCATGGACCAGACATGCACGTTTCGAGTATTTTACCCTCGTCAGTGATCCTCAATCTAAACAATGAAATATAGCCAAAATCTATGAAAATTACGACCAAAATATACCGAAAGACGTAGCAAGATGGCTGAGATATGATGCTACAGGGCCCGTTTTCAGAAATTTGAGAAAATATTTTAAACAGAAATTTCGAATGCGTTTGATGAAACGACAAACCGAATTGATCGAACGTGGCTACATGTGTCCTCGGGGACTCCTGTTCCATCAGCAGTGACCATGCTGCAAATCTGTCTGTTCTTAAATGATACTATTGAATTTGAAGACGTTTAACATTTGTGCCACTTGGTGAGTGAAGGTTATTCTTTGTTTGTTTCGGTTCTTGTTTTATCCTGGTTTTGTATGCCTTTGGTTTATGATTTTCTCAATTATCGATTTTGTACTATGTATTGGGATATGGTTATCTATATTTGTCGTCAAAAACGTGCATGTCTGGTTCAAATGTTCAACGTCTTCAAATTCATTAGCATCATTTAAAAGCAGATAAATTGACAGCATGGAACAGGTATGCATATTTCGGGAATTTAACACTCGTCAGTGATCCTCATTCTAAACAATGAAATACAGCCAAAATCTATGAAAATTACGTCCAAAATATACCGAAAGACAAAGCAAAATGGCTTGGATATGATGCTACAGGACCCAGGTTTCAGAAATTTGAGAAAATGTTTTAAACAGAAATTGTCGAATGCGTTGAAGAAAGGACCAACCGAAATTGATCGAACTTGGCTGCATGTGCCCTCGGGAACTCCTGGTCTACCAGTAGTGAAACTCACCAAGCGGTACAAATGTTAAACGTCTTCAAATTTATTAGCATCATATAAAAGCAGATACATTGACAGCATGGACCAGGTATGCATATTTCGGGAATTTAACACTCGTCAGTGGTCCTCATTCTAAACAATGAAATACAGCCAAAATCTATGAAAATTACGTCCAAATTACACCGAAAGACGTAGCAAGATGGCTGGGATATGATGCTACAGGACCCAGGTTTCAGAAAATTGAGAAAAATTGTTAAACAGATATTTTCGAATGCGTTTGAAGAAACGACCAACTGAAATTGATCGAACATGGCTACATGTGCCCTCGAGGCCTCCTGGTCTACCAGCAGCGACACTCACCAAGTGATACAAATGTTAAACGTCTTTAAATTTATCAGCATCATTTAAAATCAGATAAATTGACAGCATGGACCAGACATGCACGTTTCGAGTATTTTACCCTCGTCAGTGATCCTCAATCTAAACAATGAAATATAGCCAAAATCTATGAAAATTACGACCAAAATATACCGAAAGACGTAGCAAGATGGCTGGGATATGATGCTACAGGGCCCGTTTTCAGAAATTTGAGAAAATATTTTAAACAGAAATTTCGAATGCGTTTGAAGAAACGACAAACCGAATTGATCGAACGTGGCTACATGTGTCCTCGGGGACTCCTGTTCCATCAGCAGTGACCATGCTGCAAATCTGTCTGTTCTTAAATGATGCTATTGAATTTGAAGACGTTTAACATTTGTACCACTTGGTGAGTGAAGGTTATTCTTTGTTTGTTTCGGTTCTTGTTTTATCCTGGTTTTGTATGCCTTTGGTTTATGATTTTCTCAATTATCGATTTTGTACTATGTATTGGGATATGGTTATCTATATTTGTCGTCAAAAACGTGCATGTCTGGTTCAAATGTTCAACGTCTTCAAATTCATTAGCATCATTTAAAAGCAGATAAATTGACAGTTGGAACAGGTATGCATATTTCGGGTATTTAACACTCGTCAGTGATCCTCATTCTAAACAATGAAATACAGCCAAAATCTATGAAAATTACGTCCAAAATATACCGAAAGACAAAGCAAGATGGCTTGGATATGATACTACAGGACCAAGGTTTCAGAAATTTGAGAAATATTTTTAAACAGAAATTGTTGAATGCGTTTGAAGAAAGGACCAACCGAAATTGATCGAACTTGGCTATACCAGCAGTGACACTCACCAAGTGGTACAAATGTTAAACGTCTTTAAATTTATCAGCATCATTTAAAATCCGATAAATTGACAGCATGGACCAGACATGCACGTTTCGGGTATTTTACCCTCGTCAGTGATCCTCAATCTAAACAGTGAAATATTGCCAAAATCTATGAAAATTACGTCCAAAATATACCGAAAGACGTAGCAAGATGGCTGGGATATGATGCTATAGGACCCGTTTTCAGAAATTTGAGAAAAAATTTTAAACAGAAATTTTCGAATGCGTTTGAAGAAACGACAAACCGAATTGATCGAATGTGGCTACATGTGTCCTCGGGGACTCCTGTTCCACCAGCAGTGACAATGCTGCAGGTCTGTCTGTTCTTAAATAATGCTATTGAATTTGAAGACGTTTAACATTTTAACATTTGTGCCACTTGGTGAGTGTCACCGCTGGTGGACCAGGAGTCCCCGAGGGCACATGTAGCCATGTTGTTTAGAATATGAAGAACTTTATTACCTTTTGAGCTCGTTTCAATTGATCAGAACAATAAACTTCATTTTAAAAAAAATACATTCCCTTTAAGATTATGAAACAATAAATAAATTTGCATTATGATAGAATTCTATTTTTCAAATTTTAGGTGGGCATTTTAATTCATGAAGTCCGACGTGTACCTTTTTAAATACCGAATTCGACACATTATCACTGTACGATCAAAGTGACGAGTGGAGATGCTTACCCAAAGTACGTGAGTTAACAGAGTCAGTCTTATTGCGCAGACCTAATATTTGATATCAGAAGTTCACTCTTACGCATTCTTTTCATTTTATACCGATGTTGATCGGTGATTTTCATGGTCAAATTACAAACGAAAGATACTAGTATGTTTGATCAAGGCGTCTGATTATGTAAAACAATATGAATCCGCATCAAAAAGAATATTAATTTACATAATTTACGTTCGGTAATTTTTAAGACAGAATGTTGCATAACTCTTCAAGCTGACTCTTAACATAAAATGAATTAATTATAATTAAAAAACGCGAAATAATTGAAGTATGGATTCCGATGTAAACAAATATAAGATAACTGTAGTTTGATGGTTTTTACATCATTTTTAATTAACATATATATGCACAACCAATGTAATTCTCCGAGATGTTACTATTGAGAGGAACGTGCTGCAATCCATGTATTAACACTCGTGACGTCAAAATGCATAAGGTCTAAAGAAACATGCAGCGACGACTGTTCTAACCTGCCAACCAAACCCATGGTGAGATGAATTCTAACGTCACCCTTTTACCTAGGAAAATACAAATTAAGACACTTAATTATTCTCTATATAGTACCAAGAAGAAAATTATTCTCTGCTCATTGATATTCATATTACTGAAGCTCATCCTGTTAGCAGAATCTGTATGACAATTTGACAATATGGAAGTAGTGTTACTTGATAAAGGCCCAGGTTTTGTCAAGGTAGGATAACTCTTCGATAGCTGTTTTCGAAGCCCTTGTTGAAATGCATAAGGAAGATTGATATATCGTGAACCTATTTTCTAGCTGTTTTTGTCAAACGTTCTAACAGAACTTTTTAACAGGATTCCTTATCAAATTAATATATATAATAAGTACAGATGGGTATATTAAAGATATACAGCTAGAATTACTCGAAAGAATTTACATAAAAACAGACTTCCAAATTCAAATATGGTGCACTGAAATTAACATATATTTCAATATTGACAATTTTAACTACTTAGTTAGTATCTCTGCTAGTGGATCGTTTAGTCCCTGAGGATATCGTTCGCCTAGTTTCACAGTGTATCGGCAACTGACTTGAAATAGATTTGCAAATATTTGCAAAATGAAATGAAAATTTTTATAACTAAGGGGTATCTCCCTGATAATATAGCTCTGTCCTTGGCAGGTTCTTTAACAGAAATTTTAGGTCAAATTTAGACTTTTGCTCTCGATGATTTAATAATAATTTGATTTCCTCCTTTTCGGCCTCGATCATCACTGATGAGACATAACTTGTTGAAATTCGCATATGGTGCACTGCAATTTTACAATAGAACATATGTTTCAATATTAACAATCGAATACAATTGAGTGAGATACACCATTTTTGGATCTCTACTTCAAAATGACAAACGGAGAAATAACCAAACCTTTTTTTTGTGTTACCTAGGGCCTTTGTGTATTACTGTCTTGTTTGTGATGTCACCTTACAGTTTGAAAGCTTTTGCTTGCAGCAGCTATACGTCTCAGAAGATCGTTATGTATCAAGGTAAATGGGAGGGTTTGTGCAAGTAATCCGCATAGGCACACCATTCGAAATTTCATAACGGTAGTCGTCCAAAGTCGGCACCGAGAGCACATTGTTATTTGTTTAATTTTTGTGCGCCTACTTTGATTGTTCGTTTGACCTTTCCATAGGTTTTGTTGTGAGTTTCAATATCCCATGTTGTTTGTTGAAGTTGGTTTGTCTGATGTTCATCGCATCCCTCGGGTATGCACCGTTGCGGTCAGTACAGGGTATGTTTTTAATGTTCTTTATCACAAAAATAGTCAAATGCAGTGTTACCAGACATTCATGCTGGCTATTTGGTCACATAAGTCGCTATATTTGGTATCAAAGTTAAGACTCTTTTATTTGATAATTTTGATTTTCGAAATGATTAAAACTAGAACTGCCATTAAAGCGACGAATTATACCCCCCACGGGACGTTTTTCTCTAAACGGATTCATTTATGACATAGGAATCTATATAATAATTATTAAACATCATAGCCATATCCCTTACAGTTAAAAAGTGGGTCAAAGGTCAAGGTCACTAAATCAAAAAATAGCAATCCAAGGAATGCATGTGTCGCCTGCGAAGCGGCTTGATTATTATTCTAGAAAGTGGATCAAAATTATTGGTCTTGTCAAATGAAATTCATTTGAAATATCAGACCTCTTTTACAAATTAAAAGATATGGTCATTCTCAAATTTTCAGAAAAGAGTGTCAATCATCTAGGTCAAGGTCACTACATAAAAATTGGTAACGAAAAGGATTCATCATATGAAATATTAAAGTCTTATCACTTAACAATTAAAAGATATATACAACCTTAATTTCTTAGAAAAGAAGGTCAAATACCTAGGTCAAGGTCAAAAGGTAAAAAGTTATGGTATGTGTAGAAAGGCATTGTTACAAAGAAATACATGTGAAATATCAAAGCCCTATCACCTGCCAATCAAAAGATATAGCCAGTTTTACTTTTCTTGAAAGTAGGTCAAATATCTAGGTCAAGGTCACAAGGTCAAATATTATGGTGTGTGTAGATTGGTCTTGTCACAAGGATTACACAAGTGAAATACCAAAGCCCCATCACTTACCAATCAAAAGATATATACAATCTTTTTTTTTAAAGAAGGTCAAATATATAGGTCAAGGTCAATAGGTCAAAATTATGGTATGTGTAGAAAGGCGTTGTTACAAGGAATACACATGGGAAATATCAAAGCCCTTTCACTTACCAATCAAAAGATATAGCGAATCTCATCTTTTGTTCAAACGAGGGTCAAATATCTAGGTCAAGGCCACAAGGTCAAATATTATGGTGTGTGTAGAAAAGTCTTGTCACAAGGAATACACAAGTGAAATACCAAAGCCCTATCACTTACCAATCAAAAGATATATATACTCTTTTTTTTAAGAAGGTCAAATATATAGGTCAAGGTCAATAGGTCAAAATTATGGTATGAGTAGAAAGGCCTTGTTACAAGGAATACACATGTGAAATATCAAAGCCCTATCACTTACCAATCAAAAGATATAACGAATCTTATCCTCTGTTCAAAAGTAGGTCAAATATCTAGGTCAAGGTCACATGGTCAAAAATCATGATATGTGTAGTAAAGTCTTGCCACAAGGATTGCAAGTCCTAACACTTACCAATCAAACGATATATCCATTCTTTTTTTTTAGTAGGTCAAACATGTAGGTCAAGGTCACTAGGTCAAAAATTATGGCATGTGTAGAAAGGTCTTATCACATGGAATACAACTGTGAAATATCAAAGCCCTATCACTTACTAATCAAAAGTTATGGGCTGTGACACCCAAAGTGTGACAGAAAGACAGACGGACGGACGGACAGACGGACGGACAACGGACAAAGTCATCCCCAAGTGTCGCTATGCTTCGCACAACAAAGTAATCCCTAAGTGTCGCTATGCTTCGCAGGCGACACAAAAACCATTGTAACAAATGAAAGCTCTGATCGTGAGGAATCTACATTTGAAATATCAAAGCCCTATCTCTCATAGTTTAATAGTAGGTCAAAGGTCAAGGTCACTAGGTCAAAAGTCAGGGTATCAAATGAAAGATCTGGTAATGAGGAATCTATATGTGAAATATCAAAGCCCTATCCCTTTTGGTTAAAAGGTAGGTCAAAGGTCAATATCAAGGTCACTAGGTCAAAAGTCATGATATCAAATGAAAGCTCTAATCATGAGGAATCTCTAAGTGAAATATCAAAGCCCTACCCCTCATAGTTAAAAAGTAGGTCAAATGTCAAGACCAAGGTCACTAGGTCAAAAGTCATGATCTCAAATGAAAGCTCCCATTATGAGGAGCATATATGTGAAATATCGAACCCTACCCCTTAAAGTATAAAAGTAGGTCAAAGGTCAAAAGAAGGTCAAAGATCAAGGTCACTAGGTCAAAATCTTGGTATTAAATGGAAGCTTTAGTCATGAGGAATATATATGTTTAATATCAAAGCCCTACCCCTTATAATTTAAAAGTAGGTCAAAGGTCAAGGTCAAGGCCACAAGGTCAAATGTCATGGAATTATACTCGTTATGATGAATGCGTGTATGAAATATTAAAGCCTTATCACTTATACTTGAAGAGATGTTCGCTTTAACCAAAATAATACTACAAGGTCAAAGTTCAAAGTAAAGGTCACTAGGTCAAATGCATTGGTATCAAAATGTAGTACTTATTATGGTGAATGTATGTATGAAATATGAATGCCCTATCACTTATATGTGAAAAAAAAAATAAATGCTTTAAGAATTTCTTAATCAAAATATTTCTATAAGGTCCAAGTTCAAGGTCAAGGTCACTAGGTCAAATGTCTTGGTATCAAAATGTAGTACTTATTATGGTGAATGCATGTATGAAATATGAAATATGAAAGCCCTATCACTTATACTTAAAGAGTTATCTGCATTAAGAACTTCTTAATCGGACGCATGGACGGACGGACAGACAGGCGGACAGGGTGTTTCCTATATATACCCCCAAACTTTGTTTGCGGGGGGTATAAAAGGGGGCCGGAATACGACGTAATACTTTCGATAATTTAAGCTTTTCATCTATTTTAGTTTCAGAATATAGGGACGAAAGAAAAATACTGGACTTGAAGCTATTCGTCTCAAAATACCTAAATATTTCCTTTCCTACGGAGGATCTCTCTAATATAGATTTAGATGGCCTGGCGATACTTTGGAACTACAAATTCACTGAAGGTCTTCGAGTTATCAGCAAATCATATCGTGTTGTCACCACAGCCTCAAATGAATACAAGGGGAAACAGGGAAAGAAGGGTAGATATTATGCTTAATGTTTGAAATATTTCTGAAATCCCTATAGTTCTTTGTTCTTTACTCTATAGGCATCGTACTCGATAAAGGACAAAAGGAAATATTTGCAGAAGCAGAAATGATGCATAATGTCACTACGAGCCCAGAGATCGGTTTATTGATATGTAATTTGGGTGGGAATGGGGCCCCTCATACATCCAAACATGCAATTTTTAACCTACATTTTTAGAAGCCTTTTGATGACAAATATGGACAATGACCATATCCCGTTATAGAGTACAAAATCGATAATTCAGAAAGTCACAAACCGAAGACATACAAAGTCAGGATAAAACAGGAACCAAAGCAAACAAACAAAAATTCCATCACATGAAAAGAAGCGAACTCCAAATATGGGAGTAAGGTCGGGTGCCCATTAAGAGTCAGCATCTACTGCTTGTATGCAACACCCGCCACTTCAATTCGGCAGAAATATCGCATCCGGTAACTTCCATTTCGGAAGATACAAGTGTACTCTGTGTTTGGGTGGTTCAAATGGTCTAAGACAGAATAACATCCACAATTCTGGACAATAATTATAGAGTATGACGAGTTCCTCGTTTCGGCCTTGGAACTTCCTCAGTGGCGATGTCAGTCGATCACAAACGTATCCCTGGCTGAGAAGGTTATCTGAAAGACATTTAGCTCTCAGAACAAACTCTGTATATTCGCTACTTGATCTGGCATAATGTATCAATTGAGATATGAACACGCCAAAAGCAGAAAGTGAAGAGATGTTGCTACTCAGAAAAGGAATTTTGAAAGTTTGTGATGATGAAATTGAAGTCGTCACGTTTGTCATAGAGTGAGGTGTGACCATCAATGTCATAGGACACCATTATGTCCAAATAGGATGCTGAATTATTTGTCTCTGTAGTCTCTCTGTAGTCAAGCTCCGACGGATAGATTCTGCTAATATTGGATTGTTTATGGACAGCACATAGTCTATATATCTGTAAGTGACGTTAAAGTCAGAAGCAAAGTGTCTTTTCCCTTCAGAGACCAAAGATTGAATGAATTCAGTACGAGTAAAGAAAAATGTCGAAGATGTCAGGAATACGAAAATAATTTTGGCGGCAATCATGGATTTTTGAAGGAATTACATATGTTTGGATTATATATTTTGGAACCAGACATGACAGAAAGACGTATAATGTGCAAGAACAGATAAACTTGCAGCCTGGACCAGATATGCACGTTTCGGGTACTTAACCCTCTTCATGACCCTCAATCTAAACAATGTATTATAGCCAAAGAGTGTGAAAGCTAGTATGTCCAAAAATGTAGCAGGATGGATGGGATATGATGCTAAAGGACCTATGTTTTAGAAATTTCAAGAAATTTTGATAACATTTTAGAATGCGTTGTAGAAACGCGATCAACCGAAGTTGATCGAACTTGGCTACATGTGCCCTCGGGGATTCCTGGTCCACCAGAAGTGACACTCATCACGTGGTACAAATGTTAAACTTCTTCAAATTGAATAGCATCATTTGAGAACAGATGAATTTGCAGCACGGACCAGACATGCACGTATCGGGTATTTAACCCTCTTCAGTGATCCTCAATCTAAATGATGTCATATGGCCAAAGAGTGTGAAAGTTATTCTGTCAAAAATTGTACCGAAAGACGTAGCAGGATGGGTGGGATATGATGCTACAGGATGCACGTTTTAAACATTCCAAGAATTTTTTATAACAGAAATTTTCAAATGCGTTTAAGAAACGATTAACTTAAGTTGATCAAACTTGGCTACAGTGCCTTTAGGGACTCCTGGTCCACTAGTAGTGACACTCACCAAGTAGTACAAATGTTAAACTTCTTCAAATCCAATAGCATCATTTAAGAGCAGATGTGTTTGCAGCATGGACCAGACATGCACGTTTCGGATACTTAACCCTCGTCAGTGATCCTCAATCTAATCAATGTAAAATGGTCAAAGAGTGTGAAAGTAATTATGTCCAAAAATATGATATGGGATATGTTGCTGCATGAAACACGTTTTAGAAATTCCAATAATGTCTGTTTGTTTGTCCGTAGCGAAACTTTAACATTGGGCATAACTTTTGAATGGTAAGTTATATGGCTTTGATATTGCACGTGTACTCCTTGCGACAATACCTTTCCATTAATACCAAAAAGGGGTAGGGCCACGAAGCCCGATATTGGCCCTAATTTTGAACATTGTACTTCATAGAATTTTTAACTGTGATTTGACACGTCCTCTACTCAATCACGAATCTATCTTTTGTAAACTTTCCGTTCATCGTTTGGAGATCCCCTCCTTTCTTCAATAGCTTTTAGCCCTTGGAAAACACCAAAATAGGTCAATTTTCGCAAAATTGATGCAGACACTACATATTTCTATTCAATTAGCAATGACCGCATGTATTAACTAAGACGAAAAATTTATATATGAAAGATTATCATTATATCCTTGTGTCATAAAAGTTTTATCTCAGTTAACGCATGCGGCCACAGTGGATTCTTCTACACAAAAAACAAAATACCCAGCAATTTTCGCCATATTTTGTCAATATTGTCAAAATGACGTCACTTCATGACGTCATTACAGTTAAATGATACCTTGATTGGTGATATTTTTCTTTTTATTAAAAGCGGTAAACATCCGTGTATTTTCATGAGAAATATCAAGTATTTCTCTAGAGAAAAATCGAGGGTCGATTTAGGGGTCTTGAGGCCCTACCCCTTTTGACATCGTGACCTTGATCTTCAAATTTGAATTACTTTTCAAAACCTTTAACATAGGGCATGACTTTTGAATGGAATGTGATAAGGCTTTGATATTTCACATTGTGCATTCATTGTGTCAAGACTTTTCTATTGGTACCAAAAATGTGATCTCGTGACCTTGACCTACTTTTCAAAACTTTAACATGAGCATGACTAGGGCTTTGATTTTTGACCTTGTATGTACTAACATTTTTTTGTGACCTTGACCTTTCACCTACCTAACAGAAAATGATGTTTATACTGACAAAGATGCCGACGGGGGCATTCGTGTTTCACAATTACATATTTTATTTTCGATGATATATTCTCTGTAAAGAAGCAATTTGATTGTTTTGTAGGTTCAATGCTTGATTCTTTGTTTCGTTGGTGTTGTACTGTTCCGATTACATTCGATTATCATTTCACCATTAAATGAAAACAAAGATACAAACTGTCCCAAATCTCGAAATTCGTAAAGAGTAATTTCTGAATTCTAACACATATATCATGATTACATTTTTGAATCAGCTAGGGACTTAACCAAAAATGTAATAATAATAACTATATGATATCAAATTCTAGTTTTGACCTAATATAAGCATTGTAGACAGAAATAACCGAATCAGTTTCTATGTAAAACTTCTGGAACTTATGGAGCTATGTCAACATTATGAAAATGTCTCAAAAAATTGTTTGACACAAAATTGCCTCGCCATGACGTTCTAGGTCTAAGACATCACGTACAGAACCAAACTTCCTGATATCAATTTTACGAGTTTCATAAACCATACAATGGTGTTTTTTTTTTTTTTTTTTTTTTTTTTTTTTCGTAAAAAGTGACCTGATACAACATCGTTTTTTACTCGAAAAAAATAATAACATTTCACTAATTTCATATATATATGAAAATCCGTGATGCAAACGTATATTGTATCCCAGGTTTTGTGCATATGTTCAGTTGTTTTGTTTTTTTTTTTTTTTTTTCATTCCTTCATCCTATTTCCATTGAAAGAGAAAATTGAAAAAGCGTGAGTTATGGTAAATATATATTACACAATGCTTCACCTCTAACTGACCCCTATCTATATACTATAAGCCATAATAAGGTCTTGAGTCAATATTAAACAGTTTCCGCTCAACTTATTTACTTTTGATCTTCCGGGTGTTTGCTTTAAATGTGTCAAGAGAGCTCAACAAATCGTAATATTTGAAAAGGAATTATGGCGAACTTTTTTCGAGATCACTTGACTTCTATTTCTAAAAAAGAGTTTACCTTAGCTACTTATCTGCTGTGGTTCACAAGGCAGGTGTTTCCATATATGATTAAACAGCCGCTCCTCCCCCCCCCCTCTTCTCTTTCTCAGTCTCTGCTCCTCTCTATTCATTGTAGGATAATGAGAAAGGAGCAGAGATTTAGGAAAGAGGAGCATCTGTGATGTGTATTTACAATACTCATTTACATCCTATTTCAAGAACATCCCTAGAATTTTCTTCTTTTGTTTTTGTTTTGTTTTGTTCTTCGGGTTTTTGTTTTGTTTTGTTTTTGTTTTTTTTTTTTTTTTTTAGTTTTGTTTTTTGGGGGTTTTTTTTAATTTTGGTAGGTACTTAAGTCCATTTTTAAATAAGTCATTATACTAATTTGGAAATTAAACTGCCTTTCTTTTGGATAATGCTTTTCAGATATCATAAAGATTATTTTGACATTAATAAAGAAGAAAATTGATTTATGCATAAAAATGAAACCCGGTTAGGAATATCGATCTTCTTATCCGTTTCTTCCATGTTTTCGGGTTTTTGTTGGTTTTTGGGTTTTGTTTTTTTTTTAACATTTTCGCTTTTCCTTTCGATCATTATGTTTTCTTGGAACATCGACCTTTTTATCAAATGTCATATAGCAGTATCTATTGTGTTCTTCGTTATCTCTAGTTTTAGAATTTGATTTTGTTTACATTTTTCTCATTATCTTTTCAGCGAAATTCATTAAGAAGACAAACAATGTTTTAAAATGTATGACTGTACACAAATAGTTTTAACATTTCAATACCATGATATCGTAAAGATAATCAGGCACGTATTCATACCTTTTACTTTACTTTTAGAAAAAAAGATATTCCTCTTAAAGTGTCTTTTATATTCATTTATCATCTTAATATATGTTTTTTACGCCTTGAAAATATTTCTCGCGGACATTGTTGTACATGATTTATAAATGTAACCTATTTATTTCCTTCTGGCATTTTTTTTTTTTCAGTAAAAGTATCGTTAGCAGTATCAAATTTATCATAACACCTTTATATTTATTTTTCTCATACGTCGCGTTACAACTTTGGAACTGGAAAATATCGTTAATTTGATTTTTTTTTAAAGATATAATTTCTGTTTAATGATTTAAGTCCAATTTTTTATTCGCTGAGCTGACCTATGTACACGTTGTTTTTCGCGAGCCTGTCGTAATTTTACACCGGTAGTTTCTCGCGCATCCTTAAAAGCGATCGACTTAACAGCGGTATACCTTAAACCCCTGAATGAAAGAAGATTAAAATTTTCGAAATTGTTTGGCCAGGATATTGTGGGGTGTTTAACATATAAACTTTTGGAGAAGAGATTTCGGTTGTACTATGGGGAATTATTAATTGTACTACAAAGGACTCGACCCTAGGGCTATTTTTCCTTGACATACGACACCGTACGAAATGATGTTGGTTTCATTTACTCGTTGGTATGCGTCTTAAGGTATCCCGCGACACATGTCACATGATACTGCTCTTGTAAGAGGAAACTTACATCCCTCCGGGCGAGGCAGGTCAGTATATCTACATTAATATGCATTTTAATGTATGTCTTAATGTAAAAATATGTTCTTTTGATATCTTTTTTCTCGTCATCATTCATTGAAATGCATTCGAAATAGACATCTTTGTTACTAGTGGCTTGCAATTCTAATGTATGAAAAATTATATTCAAATCTTTTTTCTCATCATTCAATGAAATGCATCTTGATTATTTCATATAAAGGATTGATAGCTTGCGATTTTACATTATGTCTTAATGAAAAAATATATACATGTAGATCTGTATGTATTTAAAACAAATCATTATTATTGAAATGCATTCAGAAAATTTCATGAAAGAGACTGATACCTTGCAATTTAGGTACTAATATGTGCTACCATCTTTTTGTTGCGGTGCAAACCTAACCTCTCTCCTTTTTTGAAAGATAAAAGCTTTGCAATTTTATATCGTATATATTTTTAAGGTATTCAATAAAAGTACATTGTCATGAAATTTGATATTAGGGTACTGTTACCTTCGTATAATCTTTATTTTCATTCTGTCATAAAATATATGGTAATATGAAAAAGACTCTCATAATGTCATGTGTTTTATTATACTTTATGGGGTAAATATTGTTAATGGAATATTGGTGGGCACATCTGTTGTAAGTCGCCATAACGGATCTAAACAAGGGGTTTATACTTGTGTCTTATCTTAATACAGCATGGGAAGACAAAATATTTGAAGACATACTGTTATGAAAGAAGGAAATATTGGTAAGTATAAATATGAATGTCGGATCCTATACTGAGTATTTCACAATGTTAATTTTTTTTCAATGAAATTCGAAAATGCCTTGGCGCCGAAATATCAATTTTTCATATTTTTTAACGTTTAAAATGATTTTTTTTTTTTTCACATATCCCATTCATTAATTTTCTCGAGTCGTCTTACAAGATAAGAAGGGATCTTGGTAAAAAAAATAAAAGTTGCATCTCCTAATTTCATCTATAAGCCGTTCAGTGTCCAGGAAGTGGAGGGGTTAGAGTCGTATATTTTTGATAACCTCACACTTTAGCACATACTCTGTGCACACACTATTGATTTGTTTCGCTTTATTTTTTTTTTTCAATCGGAACATTTTCTGTATCTTGTCAGAATAATAATGTTATTGAATTAATACTAACTGGAACTTCGATTTGATCTATTTTCTTCGGTATTAGTTTGCTTCTCTATGTTCAACTGTTTTTATGTGTGTGCGTGTGTTTTAAGGGGATGAAAAGCTTTTGGGGTTTTTTTTTTGGGGGGGGGGGTATAGTTTCATACATGATCATCATGTAGATATGTGAATAGCATACATGCAGACTAAAAAAGTCTGCCAAATACGGTGGGAAAAGCTTTTAAATGAAAATCGAAAGTATTGTAAGCTTTCGAATCTAAAAAAAATATCGCAGAGAGTTTGTCTTTGATCTTTTGCACGTTTTATCTTTCGTACTATCACCGATACCTGGCACTGTTTGAACGAACTCCTTTTGTACAAATTTCCTCCTCTCGTATTCAAGGGTATTCCTAACCTAAATTTACACCAGATTCTAATGTTTAGGAATGAATGATAATACACAGGAAATGAAGTAATTTAGATGTTTCGACTTAAACGGACAATTCAATGAAAGGAATTAATTTTCTACCTTTGTGGTTTAATGGGCAAAATGTCTCCTAAATTACATACCTCCGAGTAAAAGTCAGGAAATGATTTAGAATTCATTATCCCCCTTTTCTATATTTTGTAATCAGCAGCCACAAGTGTAAAATAATTTGTGTGGAATCTTTCGAAATGCACGTAACTAAGGTTTTCTCTTTCGGTGGAAGATCATTAATTAATTAATTATGATCTTAAAGTAACATTTTGATTCATTCTGTATGGTATTGAAATATGTACGTATTCTTTCTATTTTCAAAAAAAAAATATAAAAGAGACGTTAGAAAAAGAATTGAATAATAGAATATAGATATTGAAAGTTACAGAATTAAACATTCATGTTTTTTTTTTATAAATTATTGAAGAGAATTAACAGAGAATGAAACAGTTCTTAGATATTATAATTACAAGAAATTTGAAATGAGTGATAAATTTCGAAGCCACTCAAATAGGATTGGAAAAAAAATAATGTCAGAAAAATATGGTTTTACGAAAAATCATTTCATATTTTAAAGTAAATTACGAAACTCTCCTTTCAGACAAAGAAAATACTTATCAGTGCCTCTGGACTTTAGTTTTGAAATTTTATTTCAAATTTGTCCTTTTTGAGTTAATCTTCTTCTAGATACGCTAGAGGGGGAGAAAAATGAATTATTATTTAAAATACATGTATTTTCATTTCAAAATCAGAAATTTAGACATCTGGCCATAATTAAGTTGTTTTCGTTATATCGTGTAGGATGGGGATAATTACATATATATAAACGCTTGGGATTAAGACCTTTGACAGAGAGAGGGGGGGGGGGCTGAGCCGATATTAAGCTTGCGTGCAGTGCCAACCAACACATTCTCATGACACCGTGCATGCTGCGAGTCGTTTATTTCAATATTTCAAACACTGTATACCACATACGTCGCGACCCTCTTAAGATAGCATCAACATGAGCGGATCTAGAAAAAAAAATTGCAGGAGGGGTCCGAACCGTTGGGGGGGGGGTTCGCTTTTTCAAGTTACGGCTATGATAAAACGCAAAAACATCAGCGATCTGTCTAATTCCAGGAGGGTCTTACCCTTAACCCCTTCTAGACCCGCGCTTGATTGACAATTTAGGGCACCATAACACAAAGGTAAGGTGTGTCCAGGGTTCAGGTGTCAGGATTTGGCAGGACTAACTATTACCGTGTGGTAAACAGTGAGAAATAAACAATGGTTGTATTTCGCTAACAGCTGACACTAGATATTTCATACATCGTAAAATATAATTCATCTGTGAAATTGCGCCATTCTATTATTACAGGAATGAGGTCGAATGCACGAAAAGCATTTGCTTAATATATATGCAACAAGTGTTTGCAAATGTGATTTGTAAATAAAAAAGAAATGCAAAGAATTCCTCTAATTTTATTCTTTTCGTCTCAATCTTTGCTCCACCACCCCTTAATTTTAAAATATCCCGACCCAATCTGCAATCTTCACGTCCTCTTTAGCAAAGATTACATATATCAGTAATTCAATATTGTACAAATGCTTTTTCCGGGATGAAAAAAAAATTCTCCGTAAATTTCGTATAACGTATAAACAGAGGCGATTGGAGCTGTCAAGAAATAGAAGCAAAGTTGATTGCTTGTTGAAAATTTACATCTGCTTTAACTTGAATTTCAGAGCATATCGAAGTCACCAATGCAACTGGTAAACAGTTTTAAAATCAAAAATGATACCATGGAAACGACAAAATTTAAGAAGAATTTTGATTTTCTTGTCAACATTTGTGGCATTATCGACACTTCTGTCATATAGAAGTGGAATTTCTACGATCAGAAAGGAGGTTTCAGAGCAAAGGAAGTATGAAGGACAAAGACGGATTTTGAACAACGTTAAAGTCGTTGCGGATGAAAAAATCATCAAAACTGAGAGAAAATATGTGTCCGGCAGATCAACTATTATACTTCATCGACTGAAAAAGGTAATTTGAATAAAAAAAATGAGTACGTAGCTTATGGTTTAAATAAAAACGATTCTTTTTAATTCATTATATATTATGGAGTAAAGTAATTAACTACAAATTTTTATTTCTACTTTTCTCCAAAATATTACATTTTAGTAGAACTAATGGTTTCGTACATAAGGAGGAGCATTCATCAGAACTCAAACGCTTGTATCTTTTACAATATTAATTATATTTTCATGTCCATGTATTCGAAGCTTATATTAAGAATGGTAGATACTAGTATATGATATATTATCACTAACTTCAAAATTGCTCCCTTTCGGGAAAATCTTGAAAAAAAATGAAGTTGATATAATGTAACTATCTGTACACTTAAAATATAAATAAAGCCTGTGTTTGTGAAACACGAATGACCGCGATGGCATCTTTGTTAGTATAACACCATTTTCTGTAAAGTAGATCAAAGGTCAAGGTCACGAGGTCAAACATTTTGTTATCAATGGAAAGGTCTTGTAACAAGGAATTCACATATGAAATATGAAAGCTCTATCACCTTCCATTCAAAAGCTATGCCCAATGTTAAAGTTTTTCGGACAAACAGACGGATAGGCCAAAAACTATATGGCCCCGAATCTTTGATTCCGGGGCATGATAAAATTGAAAATCTAAATAACATACAGCATTATCTTGTCCCCTTACTCTATTAGTTTGACCGTCTGAACGATATACAATCAGTGATACACGTTATTTCGTTCCAAAAATTGAAAATCACAACAACAACAACAACAACAACAAAATTGGAGAATAAGAAACATTAGACTACAACGAGTGCATCTTAAGCATACATTTACATTCTTTTATTTTTCAAATTAGTGAAATTGATTCAAATGTAGCAAAATCCTATGATTCACCATCAATTAAGCGCTCAAGCATGTCTATTGAATTATACATTATTTTCTTAGAACGTTCGTCAAAGACGTAATAATTACTAACAATTCTCATTCATTAACACGCTTACTTTTCTTCTTTTACTATTTTCGTAACACAGCAGCCATGCTGGCATCCTCTCTCGATACGATCGAAAATATGAAGTAGGAATACAAAATTTTCTTTGTACTCTCGTGCACGATACAATTAGAACCTCTTCATGTAATCAGGCAAAGTTTTTGAAATCTACAAGAGAAAATGACATTTATTATGAAATGGATTCATAAAATTATTGATAAATGAAGAGAAAAAGATTTGTCCGAAAATAACTTTGCAATAAAAATGCCGCCATCAAAGCGAGTCATTTATAATATCAAATAAATAAAAACCTCCTTAAATTACCATTGAGTGGTTATACAGAGTATATTTCGTATCTTTTTTTCCCGTGCATTTATCAGGGTGAGTTGCGTTTATCAATGGGTAACACAACCCCCAAGGTTATCTGACTTCGCACTTTTCAGGGCGTTCCTAGTTCCAGACTTTGCATATCACTGCCGAATGGTAGGAAACAGGAATGAAACGGATCCGTCAACGCAAAACTGCAACATGTTTCATTTTACGCAAGCGCGGATGTAGAGGGGAAAGAGTGACCAGACCCCCCCCCCCCAAAAAAAAAACCCCAGATTTTTCCTGTTTGTGTATTTTTTTTTCATAGGCTGGACCCCCCCGACGGGTTGGACTCCCCTTGAAAATTGTTCTCAATCCGCTCCTGTTACGTTCTTTTTTTTTTTTTTTTTTTTTTAATAATCAGAGATTTCCTTGAAGATTGGAATGTAAACACTTAGGATAAAATGCTTGTCATAAACCACGTGTGTTTGTAGCCTATAACGATGAGGTCGTGTTAAAAAGGTGACACAGAGGAAAGATTTACTGTCAAGGAGTTAAATGCGCTCATCAAATACGTATCAACGTTTAACGTATGTCGGTTAAACCGACACTAACGTAAACATGCTCTAATGTGCTGAATTTTGTTTTCTTCAGAAAGCTCTTTACCTGTCCATGAAGCGTAAACATCAATAACAAGCAAACGTTATACGTGTTTATCTTCTCAAAGATTAACAGAATTAAAGACATGGAACTAAAAGACATATCTTGTCTTGCAGTTTCCGATAATAACTAAGAGATCACATCATTCGTTATCGAGTTGTTCTGGTTTAAGAAATTGCTAGCGCGGAAATGCCGTGTTCTATAATTGAAACGGACTGAATTTACTGTCAAATTGAGACAACGATGTTACATACACGCAGGAAATGATTAATCTTCCCTGCTTAAGAAATCTCCAATGTTCTGGGGTTTGTTTTAAACATTTTACATATACATTTTATGGCACTGTCCATATTTGGAAGTGCATGTATAGACGTCACTGCTTAATCTTTCTTTGTAGACTTTAAAAATATCAAAAGCAATGTTAGAAAAGTAGATATCCGAATCACTCAAATCTGATCGATGTTCTTTTCAATAAATGGAGGTTGGTTTTGGGTCGTGGTGTGTGTTTTCACTTGTCAAACACCACTGTGTATAGCCGACACCGGATATTGGTACTATTTGTCGGCGTATTGGTACTACTGAGGCGAGAGATTTTAACAAATGAGGTGTGAGTGTCCCTTTCTAACATCGTTTTTTATTTGAATCTGGCAGCTCCTTTCAAAAGCAACTGTATAATGCATTACCACAGAAAGTCATCCTTGAAGTTATATGAGTAAGATATGTCTAAGTAGAAGACTTTTTAACTTTTAAAAGCAAAATGCATCACATAGTACCGTAAAATTTTCCATACTGAGAACTTTATTTGGATTTAAATTCGCATATTGCACTTTTTTTCTAGACTTGCAATATATCAATGTTTTACGATTTGATCACTGTATCATGATTTCATGGATTTGTAAAGATCTTACTAAGAACAACGTGTATTTTTCCCAAAAAGATACACGCCAGGTGTACGGCATATTGCTGGACGAAAAAGAATTTACTGTACGGCATGTTGAAATAGGTAGTGTACGGCGACTTGCTTTTGGGGTCGGAGTTGCAAAGCAATTTCGGGGCTTGTGGGACGAAGATGACAATCCACCTACTATGTGTACCTGTCCGTCACTTGATCCATCATCTGTCTTTACACATTTTTGTTACGAAAGAGTTCAAGGGTGTGAATGTATTCATAAAACATTGGTACTCACAGCAGGACAAGAACCCCGATATGCTAATTTTATTGTTTCTACCATGCGCGGATCCAGAAGGGGGGACCGGACGTCCGGACCCCCCCCCCCCCCCACCCCCCATGAGATTTGCCAGATGTGGGGTCAACGGACAATGGTCCCCACCTCTGACAGATCTCCGGGGGGGGTGTCCAAATACGACATAAGATTAAATTCTTTCATATGGATTTTTTTCCGGCTCGCTTTCGCTCGCCAAATACATAAAACTCTTGTATGAAAGGATACATCAACTAAGACATACTTATATTGAATTGATATTAAAATTACTTTTATCAGTTGTGTTAATTACCATACTTTCCATATGCTTGCATATTCATTTTTATGTATTCAGTTCGCATTGTTTACATGCGATTAAAATGGAAATCCATGAGCTTCAGGGGGCTTCGCCCATGGTCCCCCACCAGGGCTTCGTCCTGGACCCACTGGGGGCCTAAAGGCGGCCCCCAGACCCCCGGCCTTTTAGACCCCCCCCCCCCCCCCCCGGTGAAAAAAGCTGGATGCGCGCATGGCTTCTACTCTCTAGAAATTAAGACAAATTTCCTTTGTTTCTTCTCCACTCACTTCTCTGGTGTATTGAATAACACTCAGGTCATAAGGCGTAATTTTCGTGTTATGCGTGCATTTTTTAAAAATATTTATAATAAAAGAGAAGGACAGGCCTGTGGTGCACATACATAAATGTATGATAGCGGCGTTATGACACATGTCAGTGACGGATCTAGCTTTGAGTTAGAGGGGGCATATAACAGCGAGGGGTCTGGTAGGATGACCAGGGAGGCGAAGCCTCCCGGAAGCTAACGCATTTCAGCCTTTTCGAACCCATTCTCGTGACTGAAATTGATAAAAGAAGATTGAAGAATATTGAAATTGATGAAGACAATTATATTATCTGACAGGTCGTTTTTACCTATGATTTGCAAATTTTAGGGGGGGGGGGGGCGTGCGCCCCCTACGTCATCCCCTTCCACATGTGGAAAGCAGCACCTGTATGTCAATAAGTGGTTTTAGCTCACCTGAGCGAAGCTCAAGTGAGCTATTGTCATTGTGTGGCGTCGTCCGTCCGTCGTAAACTTTTCACATTTTCGACTTCTCAAGACCCACTGAAGGGATTTTGATGAAACTTGGTAGGAATGAAGTACTCATGGCTCCCTACAGGTGGTGTTGTTCTTCGTCCGCTTCCGTCAACAGGTGGCGCCACCACAAGCAAAAGCAGGTCAGGGGGTACCCTCCTTTGACACACCAAAGCACATATCGACAAACCGAAAGCATCAGGATGTTCTAAAGAGAACATGTGGTTTTATGCCCTCAATAACTGTATGTTTGCCATATTTAAGGCAATCAGTAGTTTCATATTGATATTGGTTGTAATTTTTATTTTCATGATTTTTCATGATTTTATTTCTTATGTTAAGAAAGAGAGGGAGGGGTATTTTCATACAAACTGGACATCTTATCCAGAACCACGGAAGGGATTTTAATGAAGCTTGGTAGAAATGATAGTACTCATAGTCCCCTACAAGCTTTGTTTTGTTTTGTTTTTGTTTTTGTTTTGTTTTTTTTTTTTCGTCCGGTTCCGTCATTAGGTGGCGCCACCACGGGCAAAAGTAGGTCACGGGGGTACCCTCCTTTGACAAACTTCTTCTTCAGGACAGAAGTACATATCGACACGACAAATCGAAAGCATCTGGATGATCTAGAAGGATGTCTTAACAAGTGTTGTTGTTCTGGTTTCAGCCCGAAGTTAAATTTTTGACGTGTTTATGACATCTTTTCGGACTTTGTCAGAAATGCTCATTTTTTATGGAGGGGGATTAGGGTCAAATCTTACATGCTTCATGATATGTTGCTTCATTCAATGTTTGATTATTCCATGTTCATTTGTCTTGCTTTCATTTCAAATTGACTTTATCTTTCTTCTTTGTGTGATTTTGCTTCCCTGCATTTTACATTTGTCCTTCGTCAATGCATAACTGTCATTATAACATGCGTTATGACATCCTTCTTTCTGCCATTATCCTTTCGTCTTAATGCTATTATTGCTTCGTCAATGCTAACTTCAATTTTGATACCAGATGGCGCTTCGCGCGACCGCATGTGCCCGTTCCTTGAAATGAACTTTGAAACATCCCCTGTCGTTAGAAATTTCTTTTAAATTCTACTACAGTATCTTTCGAAAAGTAATTATATTATAGCACGAGAGGACAGAAGTAGATTGGCTGTATAAATATTTGAAAAATATTATGAAGTACATGTAATTAGTAAATATTTGATTTTGTATGCATCAGATTTTTGTAAGTTTTAAATCTGACTGTAAAATACACATGTATGTGAAGAATCTCTGTGGTGTAGTGGTTATCACATTTGCATCTGAAATTTATTTTACACCTTTCCGAGTGGGTTCGATACCGGACGAGGATACTTTTTTTTCCTTTTGTCAATTTTAAGTATAATGTAACTTGTCCATGTTGTCCGTCTGCCCAGTAGAGGATGTCGAAAAAAATTTGGGTTACATATAAAAATTAAATGTTTCAATGCATTTTTTCAGTTTTTCTTGGGGGGGGGGGTCATTGTTTTGGAAAAAAATATCAAATGATGGCTTTTTGTTTAAAGTTGTCGAGTCTGCTTCGAATCAGTAAATGAAAGTCAAGTTCAAAACTAACAAGGCATCGTGCTTCGTCGATAAATCACCTCGTCGACGCGAAATATAGGCAATGATGGCTTTTTGTTGAAAATTGTCGAGTCTGCTTCGAATCAGGAAATGAAAGTCAATTTGACAAACAGAAAAGCCGAAACTATGTTCGATCTCCCCCCCCCCCCCCCCCCCCCCCCCCCCCCAATAAAAAATTGGTCCATGAAATATCATCCGACAAAATATTGGGTCAACATGAAGATGACCATGCAAATTATTCAAAATTATTCAGATGGCAATTTCTCGAGACAAATGTACGTACAATGTAATATCTTACGAGTACTCGAGGCTCACGTGGTTTTGGGGCTTTGTATATAGCATTCATATGCATATGTATATACATCTTTAAAGAAAAAAAGATATTTAAAACTATAAGTTTATCTGCATGAGTCTTTAGTTTGAGGATTTTATCTGTAAGGAATCCTAGTACATTGTTTTCAACTAGCCGTACAGTTAGCTAATAACATGCCGTACACAAACAATTTCTTTGTTGAGCTCGTATGTAAAATATAGATGCAATTTCTACATTACCCTTGATTAATATTTAATAGTTATGAACTTCTACATAGACTGTGCACAGAATCATGATCTGCAATAGTATTTTCTTTCGTCAAAAAGAATATAAACTTCATACATGTGCAATTTTATGTGCACTAGGTACCCCATTTTGTGTTATTTTACTATTATCGTCCGATCAAATTCTTTGTTTTGAGGGTTTCGATGTTGAGTTTACCATCACAGAATTATTTGCTTGAAGTTCACTCCATATAAGATCATATTTTCTTCACAAATTATTGTCAAATGCTTAAGGTGATACCTATGTCATACTTGTTTACCGCCTCGGTAGTACCAATACGCCGACAGATAGTACCAATATCCGGTGTACGGCTATACACAGTGAACACGTTTTTGAAAACCACCGCTACAGATAACTCTTTGAGATAAAATGCGGTCTCTCTCTTGATCCATGCCATGTTTAGTGTTCATGGTCCAATAGTTGCCACAGATACGGCTAAAATAGCACTTTGTTAATTGTGTGGATATTCATCCAAACAACAAAGTGCTGTTGGTCGTGGGTTTTTTTTTTTTTTTTTTTTTTTTTTTTTTTTTGTTTGTTTGTTTGTTTGGTTTTTTTTTTTTTTTTTTGTGGCTAGGTCCAATAGATGATTGCAGAGAATCTCTAATTTTGCTCGCGAAGATGTCCATTATCTTGAGTTTAGTCCCAATACGGTAACTTCGGTTTAATGAACTCTTATAGATAGAGGAGCGGCTCCTGGGATTGTCTTTAATGCCTGTGGTAGTTATCTCTGCTGGTCAAGAAAACATGACTGAGATGGTACGTCAGCTGACAAAGCCGCTTAATCAGAGTGTTCGAGTAGTCAACCTGGAACGGACTCAGAATTTTGGTAAAAAGTTTACACTATACATCATCGCTCCATTAGATTTTAAAGTATCTTTGTTCACTTTGGAAAATTCATATTTTCATATCAGAATCTAACTAAAAATGTTTTCATTTGATATGTCAAATACGTGCTTTGGCAATATATTTCTGATTACATTGACGTTTCCGCATTTCTTTTTCTTGTAGACATGTTGAAGAAAAACAGATATTCCATTCTAGTAAACACAGGAAGAAAAAATAAACTTCCGAACGAAAGCGATGTTGGCAAATTTCAAAAGGTAAAAGTCAAATTTGTTTTTTAGACATACATGATTCAACAGGTTGGGATTGAGCACGATGAAATAACGCTAAGCTAAGTGAACTAAAAATGAACTTTTTATTTTCATTTTTTTAATTTGATTTCCACAATTTTCAAAGAACCTTAATTATTGATGAATTAATTATAGAATAGGAATATTTTTCTTGTAGATGAACTATATTCCTGCATTACGGAAGGTTATCAACGATCCACAGTTCCTATGCTCTGTAATGGACATTATAAACGGGCTTCAAATAGGTAAGGTTTGATTAACACACACACACACCCTCACCCCCCCCCCCTTCCCTATAACCACTTTCCCTTTGCAGGAGTTTTTATCTCTTTTCAAAATAATTTATTTTGGCTTCTTTGAGTTAATGAGGATTATTTATCCTAAACATGCATGTCTTGCGCACAGTATTTGAATTTTTGCTCGGAAGGCTGCTCTTTGGCAACAGAGTTCGAACTCCGTTTGGGGGGTTCTTTTTTTGAAGGGGTCTTATTTTTTGGGGGGGGTCTTTTGAGGGGGAATTTTATTTTGGGGGGAGGGGTGTCTTTTTCTATATTTTTAATACTTGCATTTGATCTTTTAAAGAAAGGTAAAATCCACAATTCTCTTGTAGATGCAGAAGAAAGAAACGTAAAATGTCTGATACGACATGGGATGCAGAATGTCCATGAAGAAAGGATATACTATCAATACAATGGGTTGTTGGTGGATGCTTCGGTCACTACTGACAGTGTTCTTAGTTATAATAGGTAAATCACTTATTTTTTTGGACGTCTGTTGTATCTAAGTACGTAATATTATGCAGACAACATTAGGATAATCGAAAAGGAAAACGTCATATGCAGACTATCTTAAAGAATATTCAAAATTTCGATGGGACAGAGCTTTGTCAAAAGACTCAAAAATTTCAAAGAGAGAGAGAGAGAGAGAGAGAGATCGAATGGTTAATTGTTAAATAAACATAGGGTAATCAAAGATTACATAGCTCGCCGATACAGGTTTTTGTCAGAAACCAGTTAAAGTTTTTGAAAAGTAGGTCAAAGTCCAAGGTCAAGGTCACAAGGTCAAAGGTCATGGTCTCAAATGAAAGGTCTCGTCACAAGGTATCTACATGTGAAATATCAAAGCCATATCCCTTGTAGTTCAAGAGATATAGCCCAGGTTAAAGTTTTGTCTACGAACGACGACGACGCCGAGGGTATGGCATTAGCTCTCCGGACTTTTTCGTCCCGGCGAGCTAAAAAGGGGGATCTGAAATCAAATCAGTCCCTCGATACCATACAGCATTCCTCCAGTCAAGAAAAAGTAGGAAATTATATTTTAAAGTTTATCTTTTTTCAGAGGTGTATCCAAGGAGAGATTATGGATGGTGCCACCAGGTTTAGTAGGAGGGGAGGACTACCACGTCATGGTGAGGGCACATGTTCTGGTGACGTCATTTCTACCATTACGACTCTACGTAGATCGCAATACTCAACTTTATCTTGTCGACCATATACATGGGAAGATTATCAAAGAGGTAAATAGAAGTCAAATGGAATTCAAAATCATTTCAATAACTTTTCCCATTTCTTTGATTGTACGTGTATCTGCACAAAAAAAAGGGGGGGGGGGTCAGACACCCATGACAACAAACTTGGGGGAAATGAGGGGGGGGGGGTCAAAATTTTGGAGGAATTTTCAGACATTCGACTAGATTATAATGGTGCTTTCTTAGCCTTGAACCATGGGACCAGTAACATATGAAGTTAGATTTCTCTGATCACGAATTCGTAAAAATACTATATAATTCATTTTTAAAATTGCGACAACGATAAAATTTTCGTATACTGTATGAGAGCTATAGGTTTCATATTCTTTTATCAGATATCTACAACTATTGACCGGATTGGTTTTCATATCATGAAATTGACACGGGCAAAAATAGAGAACAACTTGGACGAGGCCATCCGGGATGCCATTCTCACAACGCTGATTTCTGCGGAGTATGACGCATGGTTTAAACAAAATCTGAACAATGCTTCAGCATGTAGGTATGTGGTATAACAACTATATTTAATTAGATATTTCCATGTAACATTTACGATTCATTGAATGAATTCCAAACATACAAACTATAATTATTTTTTTTCTATTCAGTCCTTTTTTAACTTTTAATCTCAGAAAATGAAATACAACTTCTTTTCGTTATTATTGAATTCCTATGAACCATTCTGAAAAAAAGGGTATTCAATTAACCGAATTCTGAATTTATATAACTTCAATCAAATTTTATCTTTTAATCTAAGGAAAATAAAGAGCAACTCTGAAGAAAGTTTATATACATTATTATATTGTAATTTTTTCTGTCTAGCCATTCTTAAAGAAATCTACATTAATCGCACTCTTTCTATTTGTTTACGTCTTTCCATTTCCTTTTCCTTATTACGTTTTGATTAGTTTGCTTTATATCTGTTTTATTTCAGTTGCCCTAGGTGCTTTGATTATCTATCCATTGATTTCGTAATTCCATCATCTTTATTACCTGTTGCCATCAAGGTGAATATAAACTATGACTAGCATTAAAACCAAATGTTAATGTTCAATGCAAGTGTGAATGAAAATGGGAGGGTGTGTACGTATGTCTACATACAGACGGGTTTAGAAGGCTTTCTTCAGACAGACAGACAGAAAAACAAACAGAGAATCTATAACTTTCCTCGAAATGCCTACAATGGGACTTCTTTTTCTAAAAGTACTTCACTAGATCGAATTTTAAAGTGAATTCAACTTCGCGAGCCGATGTTCCGATTCTCCTTACCGTATAGGCACAAATTTTCACGAGGTACTTAATGTATTTTAGCTATTTTTGCGAATCGTGTGGAAACACAAAAGTATGTTTCGCAGAAAATAGTGCCTCAAAGAATTTTCATCAACGATATGTTCAGATTCTTGCTGAAGGTAATAATGAACATAAAAAATGCCTTGCAGATTTAGACCTTCACAATAATTCTAAATCAAATACAATAAATCATGCTATTGTGCCTTCAATCACGAATACAAGAGGGATGGCAAAGAACTTGAAAAAAAAGATTGATACAAAATGCAATAACTATCATGCTTATAATCTTTATTTTCTTTTCAAATCGCAAAAATATTCATTCGCATTTAACTCGCGAAAAAATGGTTAATATAATATACATGTACAGTATCTTATTTGGATTTAATTGAAAAGTATTGGAATCTTGGCACACAAAGATGAAATGAAGATTGGATATTAATTTTCAAGCTCTGTTATAAATGTCGGTTTCCAAATGAAGCAACACCTACTTTTTTTTAATTCGGTGTGATCTGTAGACTCTAATTTTGTAATAAGAAAAGGTTTAATGATATACAACTTTCACAATGATGTTTTTAGATTACGGAGAAAGCCATACCTGACCTTGAAACAATGAGAGACATTTGGTCTATTGTCGGACCACATAAAGATATGTCGTATAAAGTAGCTGCTGATTTAGATGAAGTAGAGAGTAACATTGCATTCAGTTACCAGGTAATAACATTTATTAGTTCCTTAAATAACTGGATACAAAAATTGTAATATTCGCATTCAAGATAATTTGGAAATTAATTTGCTTTAAAAATTACTCAAAGAATATCAAAGACTGCGTCAATATAATCAAAGACAGACCTTGCAATTATAAAAAGAACACGTCCCACTATAATTTGAACAGACTGTATTAAAACTATTTGGTCTTTTTTTTTTTTTTTTTTTTTTTTGGTCTGTAGGAATGTCAGTTTGGATACAGTATGTGCTTGATGGACCACGATTTGGTATATCTTATGGATTATGAGCGAGAAAAGCTGTCACAAACCTCGTTCCTCCAGGTAATATGGCGAAACCGCGTAGACATTTCTGCTTTTCTTTTAACAATGCTTGCAACGAACATCAGAAAATACATGTAGATTGCAAGTTGGAACCATTCTTTCAGAATGCGAAAAAGATTACCGGTGTAGTTTGGTGCTCTGCAAGATTGATGTTCGTTTCAAATTGTAGCCTAGTGTGCAATTTTAAAATACACTTTCTGTCTATCTTTAGTGCTCTTTCTATCTATAGCGTTTGACCAAAAAGTTTCAGAATATATGTATTTTCTACTATTAGTCCTACACTCGATTCCTTCGACAGCTATTTTGAATAAGCCTTCCGTGAAAATAGGGAGACCAAAAAGGTTAGTTTATACAAATCCTTTTCAATATCGTAGATATTTCCTGGGTTGGATATGGAAAGGCATGATCAGATCTTCATAAATATCAGACGTCTTTTAATGGAATGGAAGTCAAAAATAAAACAAGCAGCAGACTATGATAGGACGATCAAAGAACAAGAAGAAGCAGACGATAAACAATGTCATCCAACTGGTGACGTCATACCCTTGATTCGTGAAATGAAACAAACATTTGGACACACAGAGGAAGATGATATAGAACAGATTTCAGTATTGTGAGTTAAATGCTTATGTTCTTTTCACGTATGATATTGTTCAAAATTTTTTTTAAAAAATGAAAATCTGTAAAATTTGTTGATACAGAGTATGAACATATTTTTATTGAATTATTATAACAGCAATTTCCTAAGTTTGGATTTTCTCAGTAATCGATGTCGAATCTTGATTGATTTTTCCAAAAAAATGTTGATTTCACAATTACCAACGACTATAATCGTATCAAATTTGGGTATCTCTAACTTGCAGTACAGGGAGAAAACTGGACGCCGCCTATTCACATGACTCCAAAACCTTCCCTGATGGTAAGAATTGTTACATAGATCTATTAAGCTTTTTTTTGTAAATAAAGGGAAACAAAATCGAGAGTAAAGAAGACGTGCATTGTACACTGTGAAGCCTCATTTCTAAACGTATAATTTTACATTTTCAGGAACAGCTTTGGACTGTGAGCAGGGTAAGTCATTGAAGAGTAATGTTATTCATTTCGTATCACTAGCAATGGAGTAAAATATTTGGAAAAATCGTACAAATTAAGAAAAAGATCCGCTCTTTGTTTCCAGATGACATATCGGTAAAGCCATTCTTGAAGACCATCAGTATTACGCCACAACCCATTTCTTCAGAGCCTGAATTTAGTCCTTATAAAACGGAGTACAAGATGACGATACCGTATGACGTCATTTCATTACAAATCTTCGCTATTCCCATGCACTGTGCTTGTAATGTCGCGGCAGAAGGAATGCTTGATGATATTGGGTAAAAATTACATCAACTAATTGTTGTATAGTGACTTAACTCGTAGACAATACTAGATCTTATCTAAACAAATATAAATATCTGAACAAAAACAAATTTTTCAGTCAATACGAGTAATTCAAGATGATAAAAGTTCAAAAAGTTATAACGAAACACACATAAGGATTTTTCGCGAACTTGATAAGTTTGCGACTCATCACGTGTCATCACATCAGTCATATACGTGTTTTCCAGGAAGAATATGAGTTTCACATTTGGGATTGGAGAGACCACAATCAACATACACGTCATGGACGGAAGTGACGACTATCCACGAACACTGAACATTTACAAATTCATTGTTAAGAGACTCGAGAGAGGGCACCACGTTCCAGTTATGATTAATTCCCTCAAAGTCTGCGCGTATCAACAAGTAAGTTCTCCTCTATTTATACAACGGAAGTTTACCGGTTTATACAACGGAAGTTTACCGGAATAACATTTTACCGATCAAAAACCTTCTCCTTTCCCTGAAATTCATTGGAATTGTACCTAAAACCTAAAAATCCAGATAGGAAAAATAATATAGATCTACTATTTTGACTTATATTCTCACTGTCTTGGTCTCGTGGCGCTAACATGAAAGCAAACTATCTCAAACATTAGTACTGCGGTCTTTGAGACTTAAAATTTGACTACAGTACAATTATACTTTTAGAAGTACTTAATGAAAATTATACATACTTTTCTAAGGATTGCACCATGAGATTCATTCCATCGAAGAAATGTGGTCTGGAGACTACAAATTACACAAACTGGAAAGAATTTGAACAGCAACGCCTGAAATTACCGCCTTGTTCTACGTCTACAGACATTCGTAAGTCAGACATTTTTAGTAGCCAAAAAAAAAATGTTGTTACAATTGTGTTTTCGATTTCTAGTATAGTTTGATGTATAATGAAAAGAATAGAACCACACATTATTCCTATCTTATAAAACTTTTTTCAGATAAGTGGTATGTTCCTTGTAAAAGTTGCGACGTCGAGGAAAATTGCAACTGGAAATTTGCGCGGTGGCAGCCTGCAAAATGTAGGACGAGTCGCCTTATGGACAACCAAGTACGCAGATGCTTCGCGGGTAGAAAAGTTTTGTTCATTGGAGATTCAACGAATAGGGGAATATTCCATTACATCATGGAAAAAGTGAACGGTACACTGGTTGAGTGGGAAAAAACGCACGAAACAAAAATGTACTCGGATGTAAACGGCGGACGATCGTTATTCGGATTTGCTTACTATCCGAAATTCTGGATGGACAGAAACCACAGACCACCTTTCAACAAAACGGTCTATCAACTTATCAAACAGTAATTATTATCTTATTTGTTTTTATACATATTAAAAAAATAAATAAGTGTAGTTATTCGATTATTCAATTTTTTAATTTTTTAATTTTTTTTTTATTTATTTCATTTATTTTTGTTTTATACAACGTTTATTTTCATGGTACATTTTGTGTACATCGGTGTATTCTTGGGCGTAAAAACTGGGTCAATTTAGATATTTCGAGCATCGCCAATCTTTGGACATAAAACCAATGCTATGTAAACAAAATTGATTTATAGTTTATATTGTTTTAGGAGTATGCCTTTGGAGAATAACCATAACACTGTCTTTGTTGTCGGAGGTACACAATGGCTTTCTACATATCATCTAACCGTGATAAAGAAAGCATTGCGGAGGTAATTGAGGAAGTGTTACTGATCACTCATAAATATATTTGATTCATTAGAGATTTTTCGTTTGAGGTAAAATTTTAGAAATATTTATTAAAAATATGAATTAAAATCTAATGTTGTTCATTGGAAAGTGCAAGGAAATGGATGAAAATTGAAAAACAAAACGTCAACCCGTTGCACAAACGCACGCTGATCAACTTAAATATTTTTTTAGATAAATAACAATTATTTTTAAATAGCGTTGTTCAGAAACACAGAAAACAAGAAATGATAAGGACCAACAACAAAACGACAAAACAAATTATAGGAATAAAAAAAAAAACAAAGAAAAAAGGGTTGGTGTCTCTTTTCTTTTCGTTCTGGTTGTTTTTAAAAACAGGAATACGTATATATTTCTATAGGCCAAATTTTGAACAAAGAATTCTTCGTTGTATTTCAGCGTAAATCTGACCAATGTTTTGTTGATCAGCAAGGGTCTTGGATCAGGGTTCCACAGACAAATAAATGGAATTTACACGAAAGTAAGTATGAATTTTGCATTGCATTTGTATTTGAAAATACGAACTGAGGACTGTCAAATTTTGATTTCATATATATGTTGTTGTTGTTGTTGTTGTTGTTGTTGTTGTTGTTGTTGTTGTTGTTGTTGTTGTTTTGTTTTTTTTTCGTTTATTCAGCAAATCGGTAGCACCATTCAAACGATTATATGATTGTGTATATTTTATGATGATCCTATTTGCTATTATATCGCCTAAACCGAAATGGCTGCCTCCTTTATCTCATTTCAGAAAGACCAATACGCCATGCACACGCGGGAAACAAATCTACTAAATGATGCTGAGAAGTTGGGGTTCAGGACAATTCCCACGTTTAATATGACGATGAGCAGATATAGGGATTTTTTACAGGGAAAATGCGCCTGTCATTTTCACAATGTGAGAATTTTCATTGAACTATGAATGATTGTATACTTAACTTTTTAAAACATTTTTTTTTTCTAATTTGATTATTCCGAAAAATATAAGAAAGGAACAGAAGAAATTATTAAAGACATATGCAGTATAGATGCAAAATGTCAGTTGAAAAATATATTTGAGACGTAATAAATCCTATGAATATTCATGTTTTAAAAAAATCTTTTGATTTTCAGGTGAAGCGGTACGAAGATGACGTCACTACCGGTAGACAAGTCTTTCATATTGTTGGTGATATAAATGCAGCGTATTCAGAACTAGTCATCAATGAAATCTGTTTATATGATAATGATTAAATTATTTTAAAAAAGAAGAGTTTTTGTTTTTGTAATGAGTTGTCATCGGGTTTGCGGCAATCATAGGTGGTTTTTTTCTAGTGTTGGTCATAGCCATAATCTCAAGAATGTATAAGGAAGACTTTCCTGCATTGAACACAGAGGAACACACCCGCAGGATGCCACAACAAAACAACTTCAACACTGGAACAACATGGATCACGGAGGCACACAATAAAACCCATAGGGATCGGTCCTTCAAACAATCAAAGCAGACGCACAAAAACTTGAAAAACGAATGAAAATACATACTGGTCAATGGTTAGTCGTCCGCTATACAATAGCAAATGGTATTGTTATCCGGATTGCGTGTACACAACCCTCTTTCAGAGATCAATTTGGTGCTTACAGGAATTCCAGTAAGTCATATCGGCGCTATATGAATATATCTAATTATCATTTTCAACATAAAATGTACATTCAAAGAGGCATAATTTTATCATCTCTGATGTGGATAAGCATACGCCAATCAACTACAACGTCCAGCACATGCTCACTTAAGTCTTTATCCACTTCCGTCAATTACTTCACTTCAAAAAGTATTGCAAACTCGTTCCGGTTTTAAAATGTCCTTCTGTGCAAATTGCAATCAACCATAGCCTTCCATAGCCAACTCTCCAGAATTCATTGAACAGAATTTAACTCGCCATTGAGTTGTTTGGAAATCGTAACAGAGAAGGTAACTATTCTTTTTTTCGATAGTAGGCTAGTTTGTGGTTTTGAACGTCGACAAGTTATCAAGACATATAACGAGCTTCTAGTTTATTACAAATCTGGTTGCGACAGAGCTACGCCTTCTCTGCTTGTAAAGTTTAATGTCCAGATTTTTGTTCTAAAGTACTGTAACAGTTCTTCAAATGAATCATTTGGGAAGGACTTTGATTTACAATTATGCAATGTAGCACAATATTTAAGTTCACTGACTCTATACACTGCTCTCAGTCTTCCTTATCAAGACAAACCTCTTCCTTATCTCTGTCAAGCCATTTTGGGTTGGGTTCATTCCGTACTAACGACACCATGTTAAGTCTGAGAGTCTTTGTCGTTGGTGCTGCCCTCACGGTTGCTCTGAGCGCCACCATACAGCAAAAATTAAAGGAGGGACTTTGTGTTTGTGTTGCCGACAGTGACATCTATGCCAGGGATGGACGTAAGTCAATATTGACCTAGCTTTAAATTTATTTTAGTTCGTCAAAACAGCAAGTCATTCTGTGCTTTGTCCAATATGTAGACCTTCGTTGCACTATGAGTTCTTCTTTTTATGATTTTTTATTCTATTTTATTTTCTTATTTATTTATTTTTGGCATGATTGTCAGTTATTTAACTTTCACGAATTGTTTTACATATACAAGTATTCGGTTCCTCAAAATATTTCTCCGAATGAGAATTCATGGAATTGGGTTGATATTTCCAAAATATGAAAAAGAAGGTGTATCGTATCTGTAAATTAACAACACAAATCGTCAAATCATTTCAAGACCCTTTTAGGTCATCTGAATTTTTGTTTAGATGAACCCTGATTTCAAATCCTTTTTAACATCGATCTATAAACTCAATTCGATATACACGCCTCATGTTTATGATTGTCTCAAGAAGTTCTGCTTACCAACAACAAAGTTCAGAAGAGTCATGATACAGTTTTTGGTATTACATAAATGAAAATATTTGTCACTTAATTTTATTTTCCGACAGCCGGGGAGGAGCATCGAGTAATTGGCGTCCTGATGGCGGGGGACTGTTTCATTACTCACGGTGGACTTCTACATATCTTTGGTAACACGTGGTACCAGGTCAGGGAGGTTAACCACGAGGTGAATACATGTAGTAAAACAATATTTTGAAGAGAATGAAAATGTTGGAATAAGGTATTCCTTTCATTTACACTTTCAAAGTGACTATGAGTGGCTTTATCACTAAAGGCCCCTTCACATATAGACGAATTCATAGAACGAAACCTTGCGAATGAGTAAAAATTGTCAATCTTGACGAATTTTGAACGAAAACAGTCTTCAAAAATATGATCATAACGAAATGCAAACGCAATGGAACTGTTTATTGCGAATAAGAAACGAAGCACTGCGAATTGTTACGACTTCGCGCTGTGATACGTTAGAATGAGCATTGTGTATTTGTTTAAAATTTTCACTTGCGATTAGGAGCGTAAATTTGCGACAGTTTACGCAGCATTGCGCATTGATACGAACTCTTCCGAAGCTATAGCCGCGACATTTCCTGTAGACTAGCAGACATTAGTAAAATTATGCGAAGAGGAAAGGGGAAAGGTACGTGTAGGAGATCGGGAAGGAAGCAGCCAGAAAATCGGCCTAGTAGTCCGTAAGAACTATGTGGCTGTTTTGCAATATACACTAAACGTGAAAATAAACTCCATGATCTATTTGTTGAAAGCAAATTATTTATGTTTTTATGATCACAGAAAAAAGCTGTCTTTGAGTCCATCATTTAGTCCATCTCTCTATCTGTCCGTCTGAGATCATACATGTACATCCCTATATAAAACATGTATGTATACATCAGAATTTGATTTTTTCAGAAGTATGTTCATTTGGATAACGCCAGTTTTGGTCAAAGGTCACATAATGTCTTTCAGAAGTCAAGGTCACTTTATAGCAAAATTATAGCATTTACTGCATGAAATATTTCAAACATTCATTAAAATGTATTTCTTGACCAAATGATATGAAAGAATATATACAATGCTAGAAAAATACATCTATGTGTTCTATACATGTTTTTATTATATAAGAGTTATAATTATTATCAAGAGGGGATCACGCTCAACTTCTTATGAAAAGGCTGTTTATATTATCATCATACATCGACAAATTGTTTTTGATTGTGAGCTTTTGGACATGCCACTAAAATGGACAATTTCTTTAAGATCAAGGTCATTTGTTAACCAATGATATAATGTGATATAGGATGTGAAAATACTAATTCAGCAGACTTCACAAAATGTTTTGCATGATCTGAGCTTTCCCTCAAAGGTATTCAAGGTAATTTTAGGATTAAATGTCAAGGTTATAGATATGAACTTGTCGTTTCAGGTTATTAATATGAATAATAAATTAACAAACACATGAAATTCTTATTGAACTCTTATAGGTCAAGGCCACTCAGAAAACAGAAGTTCATTAAGATTGAATTGTTTTGGGAGTATAGTTTTCTTTATCAATTCTATTTGGGGGGGGGGGGGAGATAAGGTGTCAGAAGCAGTGATATGCAGCCAAAAAGTCTAATTTCTTGAAGGTTCTAGGATGTCTCTCCTGAGCTCAACCATGAGTTGATCGTAAATTCCAAAATTGGCGCCACATGTCGTGGTGCAGCAATGGTCTTCTCAAGATCTTCTCTTCTCCATCTGATACAGCATCTGATATACTGATGGATGTTGAGTTGTTGCCGTAGCACTTCCTAATGGGCTATTGCGGTCGTACAATTAAGAACCAGACGTTATGTATCTTCCATTTTGAACAAATAATTTCCAGAATAATTCCCCTTTCACAATAAAAATAAATAAATTTGTAAGATGTTTCAAAAAGCCATCGAAAGTTTTCGTTGCTATTCGTATGCAGTGGTAACTCTTCGTAATGATACTAAAACGTTTGCTGTTCGTTTCGTATCGTCAACCTATCGCAATAATTCATTTTTTATTCGCCATTTAATTCCGATTGAATTATTTACGCATCGTCGCTATTCGTTACAGGTCGCACCAATAAGTAAAATATCGCAAAGATGCGCTTTCAGTCGCCTGGAATGCAAATACGTTGTGTAATATGCGAAACAGTAGGTCACATTCTAGTCCCTTGCGAACGTCGACGAACATATAACGAATGCAAACCGAATGATTAACGCATTATAACGAACACTTACGAATGATGGACGAAAATTTTATTCGCCGAGAAATTTTGAACATGTTCAAAAATTTACGACGAACAGAACTAAGCGGAACGAATCAGGACGCACACAAACTAATCCGTGCGAAGTCGACAACGAAGTATAACGTTGATATGCGAACGGAAACGAATTTTGCAAAAACCTTATTCGCCAGTTTGCGCAAGTTGACGTCGGAGGGCTTTCGTCCATATGTGAAGGGGCCTTAAGTTCACAGTCGTCAAATACACAGTCCTCCTTGATCACGAAAAAATACATACATATCGTAAACTGATGACCGACCTTTAGACGAAAACTGATCAGATGGATTATTTGATGTCACAACATTAGGAATTTTTTCCCATTTACATTCGGTGTAACACAGGGAATGATACTGGGTCCAATTTTGTTCATGAAATACGTGTATGTAACAAACTTACGACAATTCGTGGCATGCTTTCTAACTACCTTGTTCGGCTCCCCCAAATCGACAGTCTGCTCTTTCTTACTTTACAGAAAAACAAGTGAGGTTATGTAACGAGGACATCTATCAATTAGAACAAAATTTTGCAAAGTACTTCGTATGAGCAAAAATTCTGTATCAATTAGCAGAGAGCTATGGAAAAAAAATTTAGTAAATGCTATAGTAAATGCTTCTAAATACCCTTCCTTGGCATTCAGCAGTATACTTATCAACATATCAAAAGCAAATGACAAAATTATTCTTCTGATGTTTGACGCCTAGTTGTCCAGGTACAGTTAGGTGCAACTATAGATAATCGTGTTATCTTTAATCAATATACGACACGTACAATAACTATATTATTTCACAACTTTATTCGTTTCTTACATAGACATTATATGCTACATGTATGCATCGATGAACAAGACTCGAATCCATGGCCTGCCAGTGCTGCTCATGTTTTGAGTACCTGATACATGTGTCATGTCATGGTGTCCCCTCGGCGTCTTTCTATCGTTTTACCCCGGCGTTTTTCTTTTCCATCTCCTCATCTATAAATAAAGATCAAACATTGATGGGTTTTTTTTTTATTTAGAAAGGAGTGTAACATCCGATCAACATTTATTTTTGTCATTATGAAAGTTATAATTCCTTATGAAAATAAAATCAAAATACAAAAACAAAAAATAATAAAAAATGAAAACAACCCCATTAAATCGGATTTACCTAGTTTCTTCATTCTGTCTTCATAAGCCTTTCTCTTGTTTTCTACCTTGAACTTCATTTCGGCGTCTTTAAACATCCTTCGTCGCTTGGCCTTATCTTGCTTCAGATCAGTTTTCAAGCCAATCTCTTTTGCCTCGTCCTTTCGGACTATTTCAGCCATCAGCGCCCTCTCCTCGGCAGTGTATATATCTGTGTCAGTCTTCTTCTTCTCGATTTTAGCCAATCTTCTTGGTGGTTTTAGAGGCAGACCAGTCGAGCCAATGTCAAAAGCCACTCCTCCTGTTTTGGCCTTAGTGTTTCCAATCAAGCCTTTTGAGGCTAAATCTTTTAGTATCTCCTCGGTAGTAAGTTCCGGGATATTGTTTTCCTGTTTATTCAGAATTTTGCTTGCAGAGACCAAGTTCTTTATGTCAGCTCGGCTCACCTTGGTACTCCTCACCATCTTTCGCTTACCACACGGCACAATCCGGCTGTACTTGCATCCCATATCTATCTTTGATCATAAAACTGCTTCTGTCGTACTGGCGTCAATATCTAGCGAAGTAGCTATGATCGCTTTATTGTGACGTCATAGAATGTCGAACATCATAAAAGGGCAATCATTTGCGCATGCGTCCGTTTTCGACGCTGACCAAGAACTACAAGACAGACAGACACAGACACACAATAATTTGAATAAATGAAATTATTACGTAGAGTTTTGAAAATATGACCATACACCTATTAACTCATGGGACCGACTTTGGACAGACAAATGCAGTGTTTTTAAAAAAGAAAATTGTATTTTTCACATAACATTCGTATTATTTCCAATTGTTATAGAGGATATTTATAGGTCTCTTTCAAATAAAAAGTATAGGATTGTAAAGAAATCAAAGAGAAACATTCATGATATACATGAAATATTCACCTCTGAGTTTAGTTCTCTTGAGGAAGGCAAAACAGATTATCACTCAGGCCCATCATGAAGTCACAACGTCACAGTTTGTTAGGGTCATTGATACGGACTATTGACACCGTGAACCTTTTCGTTGATATCTAAAATACAATAAAATTGCCATACTGATTATTTTCATTGTATAAGTGTATAAGGGCTACAGAAAAGGTATTAAATACGTTAACGTATGCAATGTACAAATGGAGATCTCGCTGACGTCTCGGTAATCTTCGGTAGTGTCTCGATAGTTTCCATATCTTATATGACGGTTGTCATGTTGATTTTTGATGTTGGAAACCAACTTTTATGTTGTATGATGGCATATTTAGGTAAAGATATGCCGTGATTCTAACTATTCAATACAGTTGATAGCTTTTACACTGGTTCGACAGGCACAAATCTCGTCTGCCGAACCAGAATGTAAAAGCAATGAACGCAAAAAATAAGATACTCATTCCTTATATTTACATTCAGATGTAAAATATCTTTGAAAAGATCATCGAAATTTTGTACATATTAAGTGAAAATTAAGATCTGAATGATTCTCCCTACCAGGAAGGACAATAAATACTCCATTGCAAAGGGCCAAAATATACGATCAAATATTAAAATTACTGAATTATTTTTATTTTCAAAATGTTTTCACGGTGATTCTTAATTTTTTTTATATATAAAAATTGTAGAAAATAAGGCCTTACTTATAAAGAGAAAAATCAGTGCTTCATAAATTTAATTTCGGTAGCGCCATCTACATAAAGGTTCACATTTACAAATGAACTGTTTCAACATTTTCACAATGTAAATACCAGTTGTAAAAATCTGCTAAAACGTTTTTTCATGATGATTTTTCACTTTTATAAGCAATTTGAAGATTTTAAAGCCTTATTTATAATTTAAAAGAGTACGTAGTCTGTGCTGCATAAATTCATTTCGGTAGCGCCATCTACATAGCAAACATGAACTCTGTGAAAACTGAACATATATACACGTACATAGAGTTGTTATACATAATTCAGTGATTTGAAGGATTTTTGTTTGTTGTCCCCGTCATCGTGAGATGAACGTTAAAACTGAATATTAGGCGTTTAACATAGGAAATCAATTTGAAATGTAAATATTCTTATATGAACAATACACTCGAATAATGTAAAATAGCAATCTAAGGAATGTTTGTGTCGCCTGCGAAGCGGTTTTTTTTTAGAAAGTAGGTCATATATATAGGGCAAGGTCATTAGGTAAAAAATTATGGAGTGTTTAGAAAGGTCTTTTCCTAAGGAATACACAAGTGAAATAACAAAGCCCTATCACTTACCAATCAAAAGATATAGCCAATCTTAATTTTTTAAAAAGTAGGTCAAATATCTAGGTCATGGCCACGAGGTAAAAAATCATGGTATGTGAAGAAAGGTCTTGTCACTAGGTATACACATATAAAATATCAAAGTCCTATCATTACCAATCAAAAGATATGGGGTGTGACACCCAAGTGTGACAGGCAGACGGACAACGGACAAAGTGATCCCTAAGTGTCACTTTGCTTAGCAGGCGACACAAAAATGGAATATAAATAAGTGCATTTTTTATCGTATCGTGATCAGGAGATAATGAGTCGTAGCCATGAAATAATAAGTCGTGGTCACGACTTAATATATCGTGGTCACGACTTAGTATCTCGTGGCTACGACACAATTATATCATAGCCACAATTTAATTAGCTCGTGGTCACGACTAAGTTTCTCGCGGCCACGACTGAATTATCTCGTGGCTACTACGGAATTATCTCGTGGCCACGGCTTAATATCTCCATTGTTATACTCCCCGCTTTTGGGGTTACATAGGAATCCCCCTGTCTGTCCATCCGTCTGTCCATCACACCTTGTCCATAGCATAACTCCTTCTCCTGTGGATGGATTTCAATAATATTTCAAAGAAATGATCCTTAGGAATCAAGGCCATAGGTCAATGTCACAGTATACACTATTAGTACAACTATCTCCTCCCCATATCGATAGATTCCAGTAACATTTCACAGAAATGTTCCTTAGGACCTAATTGTGTGTCATGACTTTGACCGAGGTCATAGTTCAAGATCACAATAGACCAAAAAATAGTAAAACCTTGTTCGGGGCATTACTGGGCACGACATAATAAGTCGTGAAAATGAGATAATTATGTTGTTGCCACGAGATACTTAGTCGTGCCCGCGAGATAATTTTAAAAGACGTTGCCACAAGATACTAAGTCGTGACCACGACTTATTATCTCGCGGCCACGACTTATTATCTTGATCGTGGCCCATGTCACTTCTGTGCTTCCGTATTGAACGAAAATCTAATGTACATATATTGTGTATACATATACCGTGGATATGATCCCACTAGTAATGTCACCAGACGGACACTAGACTTGGTACTTGACCAATCTACAGTCTTGTACCAGCGCATTCTTAGATCTTGCACTCTGACTGACTGTGACGACTCCATGACGGGCCCTGCCCAAACCTCTTCAGAGAAGACAGGGCCCCGACCACCTGTCCTCTCTGAATGTCAGTCGGACTCCTCTGGTGATAACATACCAGAGAAACATCGTGCATTTAACTTTGAAACATCGTACATGAGCTCGCGGCGGCAGAGCACGGATTGTATTACGTACGCCCTCTTTTTATATCCATTTACATATTCATCTGTGTTGCTTGGGCCCCTGCGTTTTGCAGTCTTGTTTGTATGTGGTCATCTGACAGTTAGTTAGGAGGTTGTTTTACACCACAATTGTACGTTCTTCGAGACCTCTGGGTAATCGGAAAAGTGAGAGGGTTGTGCGCACGTAATCCAGGATGACCACACCTTCTGCTATTTCCGTGGCAGATGGCCATCCTAAGTCGGCAGCGGTTGCCCATTGGTCTCGTTGGTTTATGTGTAGTCCTTTGTGATTGATGTTTCTGTGTTGTGCGTTGACGTTCCTTGTACCTTTTGCGTCTCTTTCTGTGCTAGTCTACTCTGTGTTTTTTGCATTGGGTGTTTTGGGGTTTTGTTGTGTGTGCTGCAACCTGGTGTTGTTGGAAATCCCCTTCTTTGTTTTGAAACGAGGTTATTTCACAAGGGGTCGTTGTCAGAGTTCTTTTTTTTTTTTATATTTCAGCCCTCCTTTTCCTTCTTTCCAATTAATCGGCTACAACAATTTCCCGCGGATTCTATATGACAGTGACGAAAGTATACATAAAAGTTGTGTAATACTCACCGTGGGGTATCACGTGATACACAAATGATATGTTCCACGGGAATCCCCTTTGATTGAATCAAGTAAATACTGTCTAAATCTTCTTTATATTAATTTATTTTAGGCCTATCATATGGTCAATATTATCAATTATATGATGGTAATTTATTCTGGTTAAGAATATTCGGAGAACATTTAAACAGAATTTTTCAATGCTCACCACATGTTTTGATATGGTGCACGGACATATACAAAATTTTCTGTTTAAGTGTTCTCCAAATATACATCTATTCTTGACCAGAATACATTACCACCATATATATTATTATGCTTCCAGTGAGTTTCTTCTGTGATAGGTTCTACTCTACCATATTGTGACAGAGAACGGTTCAGGTGTACACTATCACCTTTCCCTAATAGTGCACCCCTGTCTTTCCACAGCAGTGTTCTTAACATAAGTGATGCTGACCTGTTTATATATACAGACATGTCGTTTTCATACAAGATATTTAATTAAATTTGTTTGCATACCCAAGCAAATGTTCCTAAATATTTATTTTTTCCTTTAAAATCAATGCCAAATTTATGTTGCTATATTTTTCTTGTTAAATAATGCCTGTACTAATCGACCACACTATAGATCTTTTACAGTCAAAGAGGGGTAAATCCAGAATATGCACAAGGTTTTTTGAAAGAGAGGTAACTCGTACAATCAATATTCATAACATATATCTTGAAAACGTTTTCTATGAAGGGAATACACTATCAAAAACAAATGTTCCTAGATAGTTATTTTTTCCTTTAAAATTAATGCCAAATTTATGTTGCTATATTTTTTCTTGCTAAATTATGCCTATACTAAACGACCACACTATAGATCTTTTACAGTCAAAGAGGGGTAAATCCAGAATATGTTTGTCTGTAACACAGAGTTTTTGAAAGAGAGGTATCTCGTGCAATCAATGTTCATAACATAGATCTTGAAAACGTTTTCTATGAAGGGAATACACTATCAAAAACAGTCAGCATAATAATAACAATAGTGTTAGGTTTAGTGTTCACTATGCCGTAATAGTAGTCAGGGTTCTGGCACATAGTGCACTCCCCTTCGGGTCGTGCACTATGTGCCAGAACCCTGACTACTATTTCGGCATAGTGAACACTAAACCTAACACTCCCCTTCGGGTCGTGCACTATGTGCCAGAACCCTGACTACTATTTCGGCATAGTGAACACTAAACCTAACACTATTATATAAATAATGACCATATGATAGGCCTAAAATAAATTCATATAAAGTAGATTTAGACAGTATTTACTTGGTTCAATCAAAGGGGATTCCCGTGGAACATATAATTTGTGTATCACGTGTTACCCCACGGTGATACTACCACCAATATTCTCATGTCTCGGATGCGGGGATTACATTCTTTTGGTTTTACTTATCGTATTTTGTTGTGAAAAGGAATATTATTCTTTTTACAGGGAAGATAGGACGTTTTGTATAGTGAAGGGGGAGGGGCGGACGTCACGATGATACCTACCCCCTATGTTTTAGTGGCTATGAATACACGGTGGCATATCACGTGATATGCAAATAATATCTTGTACGGGAATCCCCTTCGATTAAATAAGGTAAATACTGTCTAATCTACTGTATATGAAACTATCTTAGGTCTATCATATGAGCATCATTATCATTTCTGTGATGGCAATCTTTTCTGGTCAAGAATAGAGGTATATTCAGAGAACACTTAAACAGAAAAATTTCTATGTGTTCACGTAAATAAACAAAATATTCTGTTTCAATGTTCTGTGGATTTCCCTTTATTCTTGACCAGAATACATTACTATCATCAAAATGATAACGATGCTCGTATGATAAGCCTAAAATAAATTCATATAAGGCCGTAGATTTAGACAGTATTTACCTTGTTTAATCGAAGGGGATTCCCGTGCGCTAGATTATTTACGTATCATGTAAGAGCATCAAATGTAACAATAAAGATGTATAATTCGGTGTATCACAAGGAATGATATTGGGTCCAATTTTGTTCATGAAATACATGTATATAACCAAATGACCACAGTTCATGGTATGCTTTAAATTGCTTGAAATTTCTAAAACGTGGGTCCTGTAGCATCATATCCTACTCATTCTGCTACGTCTTTTGGTACATTTTTGGACATAATAATTTTCATACTTTTTGGCCATATTACATTGTTTAGACTAAGGATCACTGACGAGGGTTTAGTACCCGAAACGTGCATGTCTGGTCCATGCTGTAAATTTATCAGGTTTTAAATGATGCTATTGAATTTAAAGACGTTTAACATTCTAACTACTATGTTCGGCTCCTCAAAATCGACTGTCTATTCTTTTCTACTTTACAGGAAAAACATATTTAGGTAACGAGGATACCACCAATTATAACAAAATTTTGGAAAGCACTGCCTATGACCAAAAAGGCTATGTGAATTAGCAGAGAGCTACGAAAAAAAAAACAACAACAGCTGTTACAACAACAACCAAGAAAACAAAAACATTTAGTCATAGTAATTCTGCTATATACCCTTCCTCGTCATTCAGTAGTGCTTATCATTACCTTGGTTACCTTGGTGTCGAGATCTATGTTAGGCTTTGCCTCTCGGATCCATTTGATACATTTGAAACATTTCTGATCGCTTCCGGTTCATAACAATTTGGATTGAATTTCAAATAAAAACCCTTCCAATGGGCATTTAGCTTGTTTTTAAAACTATTTACATTTTTGGCGTCTACAACATTCGTAGGTAGGGAGTTCCAAGTATCTACTACCCTATGGGTGAAGCAAAATTTGCGGATATTGGTTCTGTTGCCTTTTAAAAATCTTTTTCCATGGCCACGTGTTGGGTTGGAATTAAAGGGGAATAGTTTGGCTTGATCTACTTTATCAATGTTGTTTAATATTCTGAATGTTTCTATCATATCAGCTCATATTGTGTACAACATCTGGGAGGTCGTTTATATAAATCAAAAAGAGGATAGGGACCCAGAACACTCCCTTGTGGTATCCCGCTTGTACTCCTGTCCATTTCGATTCCACATCATTTAGTACTACTCTTTGCTTTCTATTACTCAAAAAATCTTCTAACCAGCTGCATGTATAATGAACCATTTATCCCGTATAATAGTCGTTTGTGTGGTACCTTGTCAAAAGCTTTCTGGAAATCTAAACAGATTGCATCTACCGGATTTTGGTTGTCTAATTTCGTGTTCAATCGTCAATAACCTCAATTATTTGTGTGACACAAGAGTGTCCTGACCTAAAATCGCGTTGGTGTTTTGTGAATAGATTGATTGTTTCCATATAGTCCATAAGTTCATCCCTAGTGATTTGTTCTAATGTTTTGCATAAGATTGACGTTAAACTAATGGGTCAGTAATTTGCGACATCATGTTTAGCTCCTTTTTTGTGTATTGGTGTTATCATGGGTTCAACAAATCAAAACCAACTGACACAATTTTCATCTGATGTTGACGCCATGAGCGCAGAGTAATTGTGTTAGTTTGAATCAATATACGACACGTTAACCTCTGTTATTTTCACAATTTTATTCATTTTCACATAGACATATGTGCTACACTTATGCATCGAGTACATCGTTTTTCTTGTAGGACCTGCCAGTGCAGCTCATGTTTTGAGAACCTGATACATGTGTCATGTCATGGTGTCCCCTCGGCGTCTTTCTATCGTTTTATTTCGGCGTTTTTCTTTTCCATCTCCTCATCTATTAATAAAAATTCAAATATTAATAATGTTTTCTTTTTCATTTTAGAAAGGAGTGTAACATCCGATCGACATTGTTTTTTTTCATTATGGAAGCTATAAGTAAATGATAATATTTTCCTTATCAAAAAAAAAAAAAAAAAAAGAAAAGAAAAGAAAAGAAGAGAAAAAAAAAACTCAATTGAATTTACCTAGTTTCTTCATTCTGTCTTCGTATGCCTTCCTCTTGTTTTCTACCTTGAACTTCATTTCGGCGTCTTTAAACATCCTTCTTCGCTTGGCCTTATCTTGCTTCAGATCAGTTTTCAAGCCCATCTCTTTTGCCTCGTCCTTTCGGACTATTTCAGCCATCAGCGCCCTCTCCTCGGCAGTGTATATATCTGTGTCAATCGTCTTCTTTTTCTCGATTTTAGCCAATCTTCTTGGTGGTTTTAGAGGCAGACCAGTCGAGCCAATATCAAAAGCCACTCCTCCTGTTTTGGCCTTAGTGTTTCCAATCAAGCCTTTTGAGGCTAAATCCTTTAGTATCTCCTCGGTAGTAAGTTCCGGGATATTGTTTTCCTGTTTATTCAGAATTTTGCTTGCAGAGACCAAGTTCTTTATGTCAGCTCGGCTCACCTTGGTACTCCTCACCATCTTTCGCTTACCGCACGGCACAATCCGGCTGTACTTGCATCCCATATCTATCTTTGATCATAAAACTGCTTCTGTCGTACTGGCGTCAATATCTAGCAAAGTCGCTATGATCGCTTTATTGTGACGTCATAGAATGTTGACCATCGTGAAAGGGCAATCATTTGCGCATGCGTCCGTTTTCGACGCTGAGCAAGAACACGCATATTGAAAAACCAATGATGCTACGAGACAGACAGACACACAATAAATAAATGAAATTATGACCATACACCAGTAACATGTTACTCTTGGGACCGAATTTGGACAGACAAATGCAACGTTCAAAGCAAACTGTATCGTTCATATTACATCCGAACAAAACTCAATCAACAAGAATAAGCATAAGTAATAAAGATATATTTACAGATTTTCGAACAAATCAGATAAACATAATGAATTTTTAAAACTCAATTCTAATATGACTTGATTCTTTTTCCCTATTAAGACAGCAGACGCGAGCCGGGCTCTATTCTCCAATATAGGCCCTATAGCGATAAGCCACGCCTACCCATTTTCTGAAAGTATATAAACCGGCAGGAACTGGTTTTACCAAGAATCGATGGTCATCATTAGAATAGAAATAAAAAATGACAAGCCGGGCTATATCGTCTCATAATGCCCTCGCGTCCTCAACCAATCACATTTATCACCTCGCCGCTGACGCGGCTCGGTAATAAATGTGATTGGTTGAGGACGCTCGGGCATTATGAGACAATATAGCCCGGCTTGTCATTTTTTATTTCTTAAATAACAGATTGCGTGGATCAACGGCTACCATCTTCGAGCAAAGAATATGACAGATTGTTCTGTTGTTAACCCTACCAGAAAAAGTACTACAACGTTCATCCAAGGGGGCGGATCCGGGGGAGATCCTTTCCTCTGTACGTACGGCGCAGTGTAAGTATGCTTAATTATTGATATGACGAGCATGAAAATAAATTTGAATCATTCTAAAAGGAACAGCAGTAGAATCCACGAACATATTATATTTATAATTTATGTTATATCATAACTTTGTTGAAGCACTTCCAATGTCCAAACAGGGCACGGACCAAGGACATTGGAACACTGGGACCAATATCGCTCACCAGAATACATGTATATTTTTTTTCAAAATACCAAATATTCTTCTGAATTTCCAAATATGCCATTCAAGGCTAGATCAAATGGCGGTCATTTTTTTTTAATTGATCGTGTCGAAAAACACAAAATTGACAGAATATATCGAGTACTTACTTACCATGGGTAGTATTCATCTTGATGCCTGATTGGGTCGAATAATTATCAAAGAAGAACCTATCAGTTATCCAGTCTCAAAGTCGAGAAGGCAAGGTAAAATAATTGAAATTTCCATTGGAACAGTTGCGAACCTCGGAATGAATAACATTCCTGTGTGAGACCAGGTCTCGAAATATTGATTTCATGAGAATTCGAAAACATGTCAGCCAATCAGATCCATTCGCGAATATCCTTGTTTTACCGATCGGGTCGAAAAACACAAGCATGGTAGAGGACCATGAATGCGTGTGTTTCCAGTCATGTTTCGTCAAATAAAACTTGTGTCAGCCGATTTGATCCATTGGCGAACATCTTGGTTGATTTACTAAAAAAAAAACAACCAAAAAACAAACTATGTCGGCGCCGTGGTCTAGCAGATAGGGCGTCGGGCTATTGCTGGTTCGAGCCTTGCTGGGAGCATGGGTCGGCCGACATATACTTTTCAATGTTCTGTGTTTATATACAAAAAATGTCCTTGTCTATGTACTAGTATTGTTTACATGTCTGTGGTGTTTGGGAAAAAACACAAACTTACAAGCATGGCGAATGTTTGTTTCTAGTCAAGTTTCGTCAAATCTGTGCAGCGGTTGTGGAGAAATGAAACCTGCGTCAGCCGATTTGATCCAGTGGCGAACATCTTGGTTGATCGATTAAAAACAAACAAACATGGGGAATGCTTGTTTCCTGTCAATTTTCGTGAAATTCTTGGCAGCAGTTCCGAGGCAAAAGTCAGAATATTGTATATTATAAACCAAATTATCCATGGAATACGGCAGAACATTAAGGTGTACAAAACAACGGAAAGACTAATATCTTGATTTCATAAACTTAATTTTATGCATTTAAAATGAAAAGGATTTTAAAGTGAATGATCTTTCTTTGCAGAGCATACCACGAAGGAGATAGCTTGACTGTCAATGGCCAGGCTTGTGTCTGTCGTCGAGGCAACATAGAATGCGGCAATCCTCCTAATCCAGTCGGCTAGATTCATGTATACAATGCTGCAGTAAATTGAACAAAGGCAATTTTATTTCCTTTTTTCTTTTACTTTCCTGGTATTGAAACGCATTTTTGTACGCCTGTACATGTCATTCCCAAATGATTGTGCCTACTCTCCGAGAGGCTTTTTAAAATTGTCCAGCAATCTGATTCGCTACACATCATTACCGTCAGTCATGACTGACGGTATACTGTAATCATTCGTAACCTACTCGTACGGATAGAATACCTCTTGGCAATATGATTGGTTGACAATTGCATAAAATGCAAATATTCGTCAAGGCTATTCATAATCTGTGAATGGGATTCTCTCATTAGGCACGGTCCATTTGATATTCTGGGGGGGGGGGGGGCTTGGGTTTTTTTCGAAAAAAATAATTTTGCTCTCAATTTTGATGAAAAAAATAAATTTGCTTATGGTGTGACAGAAAAAAAATAATCTTGCTCTTACAAATAATCTGAATTTGAAGAATTACCATAAAATTTTGCTAAAATTCTTGAAAATTTTCCGGCTCGCTTCGCTCGCCGCAGTTTTCAAATTGTATCAAAAAGTTCTAATTTGGCTCGCTTCGCTCGCCATAGTTTTCTATCAAAACATTATTTACTGATAGCAGAAGTCATATATTTGAAGATATCAAAAGTTATACATGTATGTGAATGAAAAAAGGCTTCCTTAAAAGCTTAAATATATTATTAATATTTATGTATTACTGTTAATACATGTTGCATGTATCCCCCATAGAGTCATGTTCTTGTAAGCTTGGAAGGAGAACGTCAATTATTCACCAATTTACAATTTTTAGTAACATTTAAAAAAGTTGTCTAGGAGACTTTCCCCTCAGACCCTCTTATACATGTTATATACATGTACCTTATATAAAATATTGAGAATTGTATTGTAAAAATCTTTTATCTCTCTGTTTAAAAGTGAATTGAATACTTGCATAAAAATAAACTAATATATTAATATTTTCTGAATATGCGCATCACTTTGTCAAAAAAAATTTCTTTGCTCCAACTTTGACAGAAAAAAATAATTTTGCCTCGGTCCGGGGCGAAAAAAATAATCTTGCTCCGACAAAAAACCCAAGCCCCCCCCCCCCCCCCCTGAATATCAAATGGACCATGCCTTACGTCGGCTGAAGAGTCTAGATGACCTGACAAATCAAAGTCATATCGCATCAGTGTATTTTCTTCCGAAATATGCATCGAAAAGTCTTTGTATCGATACGTTCTATAACATTCGCACATTTTCGGAATTTTCCGTCACTTGAATCGGAAATAAACGGAAAAGCCCGGAAATGTGCGATTGGTAAATGCATTTTATTCCGAGTTTATCTAACTAGAATTTTACAATATTTAACGTCAGCTAACTGACGGCAAGCTTTTTGTAAAAGCTAATACTTGTATTATATACACATGTACATAATGATGTCATTGATATTTCCCAACGTTACACGGACTTAAATCCTCTTTTTGTAAAATTCATAGAATCAAGAGAAAGATTACCGAGTGACCCATTTCAAACCAAGCTCCTGCACGTTAAAGATAACAAATCTTGTAGAAGGCCAACCATTACTAATTATCCACACTGATTCCCTTCAAATATTTGTAAAGGTGGCAGAGAAAAGTCTCGTCAAAGGTTTTCCTAGAATTGTCATAACCCTGACCTTTGACAGTAAAAGTCAATACATAGTTCGAGGATTATTCTTCAGTAATCACGCCTTCTAGAGTGTCCATCCAAAGGTCATTTTATCATTTATGGAGACCTTGACCTTTAACCCCTTATCTAAGCATAAAAAGTAATCTGTGACTTCTAGAGTGCCAATATAATTGAGACAGATGCATTCTACTGTATTTACTGTTATGTCTCTTAAACAAAAAAAAAAAAAAGCTTCAAATGCATCAAAGATGCAAAGTGCCGAGTTGCAAAACTTGAACATAAGTATGAATATGCGGACTCAAAATATACATGAATTGTATAACAATATGCTCTTGACAGATGGGAAACATTACTAGCGAGTTTCAGGTTGATACACATTCATTTATAGTTCAGACACCATTTTCAATTTCCTGAGTCCTATGAATTTGACCTGTGATCTTTTGATCCCAAAATCAATAGGTGTCATCCTTGATTCATGGGAAACATTTCTGGCAAGTTTCATAATCATAGGTGCAATACAGACTCAAATATGGTCCAGAAACATTTTCAATCATCAGTCCTTTGACCTTTTGACCACAAAATCAATAAGGGTCATCCTTGATTCTTAGGAAACATTTCTGGCAAGTTTCATGATCATAGGAGCAATACATGCTCAAATATGATCTGAAAACCATTTTCAATCATCAGTGATGACCTTGACCTATGACCTTTTGACCCCAGAATCAAAAGGGGTCATCCTCGATTCATAGGAAACATTTCTGGCAAGTTTCACGAAAAAAGGTGCAATACACTTTTGATCTGGAAACCATTTTCAACTATCGAAGCACTGTGACCTTGAACTTTGGATCCCAAAAACCAATAGGTGTCATCCTTGACTCATGGTGAGTATGTGTATGAAGTTTCATTGCATTAGCGTGTATCATAGTGACTTACAGTCTGGAAACCAATTGTTGACGCCCCCCACCCAACCGCCCGTCTCAAATCATATAAAGAGCCGACTTTTGCAACTCGGCTAAAAAAAAAAGAAAAAAAGAGGGCATCACAAGAGTTGTATCCCCTTGCAATAGCATACACATCTTTATGTTCAAAATAATGAAAATATTTTTTTTTAAAGTACCGATTTATTTCAAATATGTTAAATCTGAAGATGACCTATTAATTAATCCTCTCTATCATGGTACTAGTAGCTTTGAATTTCTTTTCTGAAGTGCCCTATATGCATTATTTCAGCCATTTTGAAATTCCCAGTGACCTTGAAAGCCAATAGGGTTCATCCTCTCTCTAAAGGGAACATTTGTGGAAGGTTTGATGTTTCTATGATGATTGCTGCGTCTTCCATGCTGTTCATAAAGATTTTAAGCCCAAGTCTGCTGTGACCTTGACCTTGAAAATCAATAGGGTTCATCCTCTCCCCAAGGGGGACATTTGTGGAAGGTTTGATGTTTCTATGATGATTGCTGTGTCTTCCATGCTGTTCACAAAGATTTTAAGCCTAAGTCTGCTGTGACCTTGATCTTGAAAATCAATAGGGTTCATCCTCTCCCAATGAAAAACATTGTGGAAGGTTTGATATTTTTACGATGATTGCTTTGTCTTCTATGCAGTTCACAAGGATTTTAAGCGCAAGTCTGCTGTGACCTTGACCTTTGACATTGAAAATCTTAAGGATTAATCCTCTCCCCATGAAGGACATTTGTGGAAGGTTTGATGTTTCTATGATGCTTGCTTTGGTTTCTATGCAGTTCACAAGGACTTAAAGTCCAAGCTGTGACCTTGATCTTGAAAACCAAAAGGGTTCATCCTCTCCCCATGGGGAACATTGTGGAGGGTTTGATGTTTCTATGATTATTGCTGTGCCTTCCATGCTGTTCACAAGGATTTTCAGCCTAATTCTGCTGTGACCTTGACCTTTGACATTGAAAATCATAAGGATTCATTCTCTCCCCATGAAGGACATTTGTTGAAGGGTTGATGTTTCTATGGTGATTGCTTTGGTTTCTATGCTGTTCACAAGAAATCAGAGCAACAGAGTTGCAAGGGGATCAAAGTTGAGTAAAAGAAAACTTTTCCTGAAATTTGTGAATTTCTTTACCATGAATCCTTGGTTTAATTTCCTTTCAAAGGCCGACTTCCCTTTTCAAACACTCAGTTTTAAATTGTTTCAGTCATTTTGATGACTTTTATTGATCTAACTCAAAATAAAAGATAAAATGAAACAGAAGAGAATGGATCTTTCAAAAGCATTCAATCCATCCATCCATCAAAAACATTGGCATTAAAATACCTGACATGCCTTAAATTATGGTTTGGTTTGGTACAGTGGTAGTTGATTAACAATGATTTCTACATGGCTTGTACTACAGGGTTTATCAAATATTTTCAAACATTTTGACTTTATGCTCTATATTGATAACAAAATCAACAGTTGGCAAGTGTTTTAAAATACATGTATATGTATACAAAATACACTGTAAATAATTTCAAAAGATCCTATTTGTTAAAACTGCCAGAAATGTCTGAGAATGATGACATGGGAAAGCAAATTTAATGCCTCATTTTTTTGCTGACTATTGTACAGTTCTGAATTTCTATAATTTTTTTTAGAAAAAATTCAATTCTTACAGAAAATATTCCAACTTATTTCATCTTAATTAATTTTCTTCCAGTTGCTCAATCTCGAAAGTAATTTTAATTCCTCCCACTTCTTTTCGGGGTATTCATAATTTATACACACGTGTGTATGCACATACATGTATGTTTTCATGTGTTACACTTTTTATTCATCACAAGGCTGTCAGACTTTCTGTCAAAGTGAAAATAAAATGTCACAAAAATAACACCTTAAAAATTTTCAATAGACAAAATGAGGTACTCAAGGATAGAACACAAAGAATAAAACAGTTGTATGTGCTCAAGTTTCACAAAGGCAAAGCAAATTGACAAAGCATGTTCACAACATGTGTGCTTCTACACACATAAAATTAGAAATTCATACATAACATACAAGCACTTTCATTCATAGAAAATCCTGACCACAAAGAAAAAATCAGGATTGGATTTTAAAATCTACATGTAACAGCACTATGTGTAATGTAAATCACAGAATTATTTTTAATATCAGCTCACAACATTCTTTATTGCCTTTTCATAATTAACATTTAATTGGTATTCAATTGCACTTGTAGAGAAATTTTCAGAATAATGACATAATTTCCAATTATTCTAAATATAACACAGAAGTTGCCACATAATCGATAGGCATCTTTCGAGATTAATCCAATCATCTTATGAAAGTTTCATTTTTTAATTTGATCAGATGCATCCTGTTTGATTTTAAAAGATGCATTCAAATTCAGGAAAGTCAAAATTTTCATTTAGAATTTTCAAATGTAACCTTGTTTCTTTTGACTTTGAAAGCTTTTAAAAAGTTTACCAGCAAATCTGTCAAACAGACAAATGGTACAACGATACAGTAACCAAGGATTTCTTTTCTTTAAAAAAATTCGTAACATCGTGAAGCAATACATTAAAGCAGTTATTTTACTGGAGGAAAATGGAAGTTTCTGATTTTTGATTCTTCAGAATCGTATGACCATATACATGTAAGTTACTTCTTCGGGGGAAACCAAATCTTATTGCAATCATGCATTTTCAGGAATATTTGACTTAAAATGCAAAATTCTGATTTCTGCAAGAATAAATTTATGCATAGCAAGTAACAAGTGGTCAAATTCCTCAAAAATATCTATAACTTCAACATGAATTTTTATATGCAAATTCAGAACCTTTAGATACATGTACATGTATGTGTGACATGAATCTCAATCTTATTAAAACGTGACTTGGAAAGGAGCTGTTAAGATAAGGGCCGTATTTAGCCCTGAATCCCGTGACTTATTTCTTCCGCATGGCGAATCGTACACAGAAAAACATGAATCATTATTGATATATAATGTATTTGCAGACCTTTTACATGATTTACATTATGTTGAGGAACTCTTAAGGTTGTAAAATTAAGGTCGAAAATGGTAGGGGTGCTAGGATAGAAAATCCGATAATATCGACAAAAAACGTATACATTTTTGAATATTTTATCTAAAATGGATAAATATAAGCTAAAAGACATCAAATATGTCTACATTGTGTATCAGAAATAGATTTTGAACGTTCTACCTCCTTTAATTGGTAAATAATGAAATCCGGAACTTAAAATACGGTCTTTTTCTTCATTCAATGGCTACAATGTAAGCCTTTTAGCGCGAAATACACATTGACGGAGAAATGAACATCACTCTTGCTTATTTCGTTTCTAATTCTTTGTTCTTTCATTCAATCATATTGAGTACACAATGTTTGATGGATTAACGAGGAAAAATAGTCAAATGAGCTATATTTAATGGTAAAAAAGATTGATTCTTATAAAATGCACCCCCCTTTCCATTTTTAGTTTTTCGTCTCTAGGGTAGTGTTCCCCCCCCGGAGATACAGAACCCCACTTTGCCAAAAAAATTGTATTATGGATACACATCTCCAGTAAAAGTGGCTTTCTGTATATCCGGGGGGAACAATGTTCAAAAAAACTTTTCCGTTTTCTATTGATTTCTATGAGAAAAGGATAAGTTTTGACATAAAAATTAGCAACATTATGCAAAACAGATAAAAAATAACTTCATATTCTGATGGGATGCCTTATAGGTATACATTTTACCAAAAAAGGTTCTTGAAATTTCAATTTTCAAAATTCCACTTTTCAGGGCTGATTTTACGCCTTATCTTAACAGCTCCTTTCGTTCTACGATACTCTTAAAATGAAAGGGGCATATTTTATCATTCATACAGTCAACAAGCAATCACATTAGAAATACATGTAGTATCACCTCATTTTCACGACTAAAAGCAACAATACATTCACTCCATCATATTCAAATCAACAAAATTGAACAACTACTACACTATATAACTCACACGTCATGAAAATACTTTACATAAAATATCACTCTGAGGTCATCAAAAATTCAAGTCAAAAGACTATTTACAATTTATATATTGAAAATAAATTAGAATGATATATATGTATACAATTTTAAAATCCATTCACTCTCACTCAATTATCATGTACATACATCTATGTACATGTATATTCACACAAACCTATTTTTATCACATAACGGCAGATTCTAGTCTTGATGCAACTTGTCGAGTTTCTTCTAATCACCACCGACCACTGCAGATCGTTTATCCCGATGTTTGGCTCTAGCTTTTGTACGTGCTTTGAAGGCTGCAGCATTCCATAAGGTCTGAAAATGAAAACACAACATTTTACAACAAAATTTTTTTACTCATACCTGAATAAATGTTGATTTGATCAATTTGATTAATTTGAAATAAACATTCATCAGGAGCAAACTCAAAAGTCTTTCACAGGCATTTTCAGTACAGGTCTGTGAATATCTCATCATCTGAATGTATACAACTCGTACCTTCTCCGAAGTTCTCGGTGCAGATATATATATATACTTTGATATATCTCAATCAATCTATAAATAAACCTTAAAGCTACATTTGTATCACAATGTTTCTCCAGTTTTCCTTTAAACTTTAGAAGTTCTCGGATGCAACAGCTCAAGTTTTCCTTTAAACTTTTAAAGTTCTCGGATGCAACCGCTCAAAACCTTGATGACTATGGACATGGAGTAACCAAATGTCATTTCATAATCTATTACAAAATGTTTCTAAAGGTTCATTTGTGACAAAAAATCACTGAAATAGGGTGAGTGATGTCCATTGTATGATTATCAACCGAATAAGAAAATAACGTCTTTGTTGCACTGAAACATCTGGAAAAGGGTCTACTGGTTTTGAATATGTCTAATATAAAAGATACTCCAGTGATAAAAATAGCTATGAAAAATATGTAAAGTTTCCATTGCAAATAAATCATAATGGATTTTAGAAAGTTTTTGAAAAGACAATGGGACTGATATCCATCATTTTGAAAATGAAATTCTTTAATATTTGTACAAACAGAGAAAAACAAAGGGTAATCAAAGATTACATAGCTCGCCTATACAGGTTTTTGTCAGAAACCATGTTAAAGTTTTTGAAAAGTAGGTCAAAGTCCAAGGTCAAGGTCACTGGTCATGGTCTCAAATGAAAGGTCTCGCCACAAGGTATCAACATGTGAAATAACAAAGCCCTACCCCTTATAGCTCAAGAGATATAGCCCACGTTAAAGTTTTGTCTACGGAGGACGATGACAACGACGACCCCGAGGGTATGGCATTAGCTCTCCGGACTTTATCGTCCCGGCGAGCTAATAAAAGAAATTGTGACAAACGGTAAATTCTAAAATGACGGAAATAAGTAATACTCTGGACTATCATAAGTGTCATGAAGGGTATTTCCTACGGTAATAAGAGGTACATGTACACAATGTAAGTGGTAGTGACATATATGAACCAGCAAAATACTGCATTTCCTTCTTCCACATCCATAGAGCCAAAATGAAATTTCATTCAATTCATCAAATATCCTTCTTATACATGGAAGTCACAGAATATACATCTTCTACATTACAAATTTCATGTATATATTCGGAGATCAGCATGAGGTATTTTTAGGACAACATGTATGCTCATACATGTATATATGAACAGTAACTTTACAATACATGTATATGTGTATTTTGCCTGATGCTCAATTTTACTTCTCAATCTAAGATGTGTCAATGTAAACAGTAAATTTTCAAGGGAAATTAAATATAGTACAAACATTCATCAGAAGAAAAAGAAGTTCTTTCACAGGCATTTTCAGTACAGGTCTGTGAATATCTCATCATCTGAATGTATACGACTTATGCCATCACAGAGGAGGTATGTTTTCGATATATATCAATCAATCTATAAATATCCCTGAATTAAAGCAACCTTTCAATTCTTTTTTCTTTCCATTTTTTTTCATTTGAACTTTAAAAGCAATCGCTCATAATCTACCAACATGAAATAACTTACAAACTTTCAAATTGTTATGTTAACGTTATAATCTATCACAGGCTTTTCAATATGTTTCCAATAGTTCATTTGTGACAAAAAGGAAAACAGCACAGAAATAGGGCATCTGATGTCCATAGTCTGGCTATAAAATGAAACATCTTGAAAGTGGCCTCTTGATTCTGAATATGTAATACAACAGATACTCTAATGACAACTTTGTAAAGAAATTTATCTTATTCGAAGATCAACTTACATGTAGAAGAAATTTGGACTACGCATGTTTTTTTTTTTTTTTACAGAAACGTACATACATACATATAACTTTATACATTATATTTTGTCTGATACTCAAAATTCATTTTCAAATATACATGTAAGATGATGTTATGTAAAAATTAAATATAGAACAGACATTCATCAGAAGAAAACAACTTCTTTCACAGGCATTATCAGTACAGGTCTGTGAATATCTCATCATCTGAATGTATACGACTTTCATCAATAGAATAGGCAAATCAAATATGAATGAAATTCCTCTCAAGCTTCAGTTACTGTTACAGAACCTAACCACTTATGTTTGAAGTAACTTGCACTGAACTTCTCAAGTTGAGTTTTTAAGTCATTTTGGTAAAAAAAAATTCTCACACATCAGAGGTTTATCTCAATTCGAAGATATACAATCCATGGAAAAGTACCTAAAATGTACATGTATAAGCTAAATACTCAATTTAGAAGTAATGCTCATTTGTAGAAGTTAGAAATTAAGTAATGCCTGATGCATGCATCTTAGTGAACTTTTCCACTACTCACCCTTTCTAGTTTTGTCGCCTTGTTTGACTTCTTATTCCCTCTATCTATACGTGGCGGTCCTAGATCAAACACTTCTCTTATTACCATGTTATCCTGAAAGGAGAAAAAGTTTAAGAATTTTGATGACCGAAATTGAAAGAAAAGAAAAAACATTGGAGTTAAATTATAAGCAACACCTTTTCGCGACCCGTCATCGAACCGGATAAAAAATGCTAGGCAATCCCCTACATACAGGAGTTTGGGAATGAAATATACATGTAAATGGAAGATCATATGTACGGATGAAGACAAGCATAGGCCCTTTTTTTGGCTGTCTAGTGGATGGCAATGACTAATCAGAAGTTGGCAATAATCACAGATTATCAGCGACTCTAGTCCAAATATGCCAAGTTCATCACGTCAGGCTAACTCTTGAAATCAAAAGATGCCCGTCATATTTTCTTTACCGAAAATTTTAGATTTTCATGGTATTCTCAAGCTTTTCTGTGTGTTTAATCTCTTAGTGAGGGACATTCTCTGCAAGCATGTTTGATTAACAAGTATCTTTACCTACATGTATATCTATGCATTAAATGTGAAGTTAAACTTTGAAATCTACTTGTCAAAGAGCGACAAACCTGCAGGTGTTGATAGATGCCCGAGCCTAGGGCACAGCAGAAAGCATCGTACTGGTGTTTCCTCGTCCAGGAGTCTACATAAAACGATTCTTCTCCAAATCTGATAGAAAGTTCTGGACAATCTCCTTCCTGAAGGAAAATGTAAGAGAAATTTAGACACTTCTAACAATACATTTTCTATGTGGAAAAATAGACAATTACAAAAACATGGAAGAAGAAACATGAATCCACTGAATAATGTTAACTCTGAATCGGGCAGGTTTAATATTTTCACAATCAGGCGACCCTGGAAAACAGAATTTTGGAAACCAAATGCAAGGTTTCATATAAGTTCTGGATGCAGGAAATCCACTATAAAGTGAAAATAAATCATGTCTGCTCTAACGAATGGCTGAGACTAATCAGAAGTTGGCAATAATCACTGATTATCAGCGACTCTAGTCCAAATATGCCAAGTTCATCACATCAGTCTGTATAAACTATTAAAAGCCGTTTTAAAAGTACATGTTAGGATGAACTTTTCAAAGTTTTAAAGTAAAATCACATTCACTTAGTATCATTTTTTTAGTTTGGAGCAAAGGACAAAAGGGAGAAGAAATGAGGGTATCATAGCGGAGTGGTTAGAGGTTGCGACACAGGGCCAGAGGGTCCAGATTCGATTCCCACAAGATCCATCAGAACAGAATGGTGTGTGTGTGGGCTGTAAATCTTGTATACAACGTAAATATGTCCCTATCATGTTCTTAATGTTAATCAGTCGAAAGTTCTACAGAGGTGATGTTCATTGTTGAAAAGTTATTTCCTTCACAGAGTGTGTACATGTATTAGAGCACGGATATCAGATATTGAAGCTGGAATACCTCATATTGGGTAATTTTAACGTCGGGTAAGTTTTGCTTAATGATCGACGAATCAAATGACACAGGCGATGATAAATGTTTGATTATTTTGGTCACTATATTTGATCATAACATTAAAAAAATTTTCCCGAAGGTGAAATGATCTCTAGTCATTTAAAGCTATCGATTTAACACAGGTGTACATGCACTGTCCACAGTTGGATTACCTATGGTCATTTAAAGGAGCAGTTAAGATAAGGCGTAGAATCTGCCCTGAAAAGTCGAAATTTCAAAATTAAAAAATTGAAAATCTTTTTCGGTAGAAATTTCAAGTAACTTGGTCCGCATATGAATCTGCTTTCAGGTGGGATAATTTATGAAAAATAAGACCTATATTTGGGTCAAAATAAGCGTTTTTTACACAGAAATCAATGGAAAACGGAAAAGTTTTATACAACATCGTTCCCCCCCTCGCTTTACAATGCCACTTTCACCAAAGGTGTATATCAATTAAACACATTTTCTGACCAAGTGGGGTTCTGAAGCGAGGGGGGGAACAATGTCCCACAGGCGAAAACAAAAAAAAAGGGGGGGAGGGATGGCTATTTTTAAATTTGCCTCTTGAGCGTTTAAGTACAGTATATTGTCGTCTTTTTCTTTTTATATCACGGAACAATCTATTCAGAGTGTGTTCCAAACGAATATTTAACCGTTTGGAAGGAAATAAACGAGAAAGTTGTCTATTTCTACACCGTGTGTATTTCACGCCAGAAAGCTACATAAATGGCTGAGAAGAACGAAATAAAATCGTTTTTCAGTTTCCGGATTGCAGAGTTTGCTGATTATATCGATATAATAACCTCAAAGTTAATTTTGCTCATCCAATTTTGACATGAAAAGGTAATAGAAGCATAATAATCATAAAAATGTTTAAAATAATGCTTTTTTTGTGCATTTTCGATTGATATTTAAAGTTTTCCGTCATCTGTACCCCTAACTCTTCAACCCGTAATTATAATATCTTTCATCAATTTTATTTAAATAAAATACCTACTAGGACTCTTATAATACTTTATATTTTTATCTTGACCAACTTATATATAAATTGGAAGGACAGCGCATGAGAAATAATCGAGTGATTTCAGGGCTAAATCCGGCCCTTATCTTAACAGCTCCTTTCAGTGACAGATGCATTACATGGAAGAATTGTATTGCCTATATGAGTGATAATGCCAATGTGAAGATCGGTAAAAAGAACAGTATGCTATCCAGGGTCCGTGAAAAAACCCTTGCATATTTGACTTGGGATGTTTGTGTCATTTAGCCAATTTGTGCATTCAGGTCGGTGTGAAATCACTCCCGATCTCCGTCGAAGATCTACTGATGGATGTCTATTTTTTCTTCCAATATAGTGCTAAAAGACAAGAACAATACAAGGAGTACTTAGATTTCACGGACACAGATCCGTTGAAGATAGTCAAATTCTGCTCAACACATTGGCTTAGCTTAGATAAGTCCATAGCTAGGATCCTTCATCACTGGAGTGCATTAAAGAGCCATTAAGAGTCATCCTAACTCAGACACCCCAGGTAGAGCCAAGAGATGCAAGGATCTCAGTGATTTTTTTCAGTAATTTGGGAATGGGGTCAGGGCCCATGCAATTGGGAAAATTAACAACATTTGGGAATATTTTGGGAAGTACTAAAATTAATATAAAAGTATAATGACAGTTTATACAATCAAAAGTTCAGAATTGAATGTTTAATCATATAATTTTCTTTTAAATATGATTTAATTTCTTATGCTTACAACAATATGGCAAATAATTAGTAAATTTGCTACTTTTGAACCAGTAAATTTCATTATTTCCGCTGATAATTCCATCTGAATGAAATTGGGAAAAATTTAGAGCCACAATTGGGAAAAAAAGATACTATTTCTCATTGGGAATGGGGCTGAATAACGGCCCCAAAAAGGGGCAAAAAAAAAAATCCCTGGATCTACTCAACTCCCACGATCTTCACGTCATCTACCTGTTTCTTAAATTCATTCTACCTGTGTTAAATGAGTTCAACACAACATTCCAGGTTATACAAAGTTTCATTTGAATTATCAATGCATACAAATTTCTAATCGATTTTTGATAATACTGTGAAGAGATTATAAATTAATATTGCGAACATTTTTGCAGAGCAAAGCTTACATGATCGGCTTTATACCTACAGAAACGGAGAGGCTTTGGAGACAACTGTTGGGCAAATTCATTTCTACTAGGGCCATTGTATCAAAACGCTTGACTGACATTGATATTGATGACAAAGAAAACCACTTATCAGATGACCTACTAGTAGTTGGTCTAGAGACACGGGAGTACATCAAGGAAAATGAAGATGACCTTCATATTCAGTTCCGCACAAAATTCTTTTCAAATGCACGATAGTTTTACATTGCTGTTGTGAACAAGATGCTAAAGAAGTTTCCATTCAATGACAGCTTGTTAACACGTACATTCCTGAACCCATCACAAAGACAATCACTTTCAGCAGACGACAGTAAGTACTTTTTAGTTATATCCATAGAAAACTAGACATTATGTAATTTCAAAATAAAATGACTGTATTCTCCTTTTACCCATATTAGAGTAAACATAAGTATCAAACTCAGTTTCAGGCATGGTGGAAAGGTTTAACCTCCCATTAAGTAAAGAAGATGTGGAAAATGAAGCTTTGGACTATATCTTGGGAAACGACTCTGACATTCTGGCACTTACCATGCTTACAGAGAACAATGATCTAGTGCAATTTTGGGTTGCCATGTCTAAAGTTAAACTTCCTGATGGAAAGTTTCTCTATTCCAATTTATCAAAACTAGCTTTGGATGTGTTGTGTGTGGCACACTCAAATGCTGATAAAGAGAGAAGTTTTAGTATTCTCAGAAAAATCCAGAGAGACTGGAGGGGAAATATGGGAAAAGAGACACTACATGGACTTTTGTGCTGCAAATTTAACATTAATTCACAATGTTATGACTATAGTACACCTTTGAAAGCAAAAGCTTGTAACTAATGAATTAGTAAATAAAAAATGTCCCTCTAAATGTCCCTCTTTATCATTATACATGTATTTGTCCCTCATTTTGATGCTTTGTCCCTTTTTTGGTCCCTCTTTGCAATGACAAAACACCGAAAAATTATGGCAAGTATAAAGTAGACATGCATTGTATCATCAAGTGTTTGATTTATACTGAGTAATTTAATCAATTAATTTACCTGTTATCTGTAAGTACTCGCTAATACCCTGTGACAGTTACATATAACCGTATATTTAAGTGTTATTAAGGAACATAAACAAGATCAAGGGTTAAGATCTGTTGTCTTTTTATCGCTACGTATGTCAATTTTTGGCGACTTGATGATGCTCGCGAACTTAGCGAAAATTAGACACAAGCGAAAAATTCCTGTAAAACAGGAACCCAATACAGAAAGAGTTGCAGGTGATAAATACACCTTTTTCTTTCAATCCACCATAAACATACATGTAAAAGCATTACTACCAGTTGTAAAGGAGGAGGATGGATTCTCGGTGAGATGGTGATTTGAGGTAGATCTTACAATGAATACTGTGCAAAAAATACATATGATCAACTGAAATTTGAGTAGGCAATTCTTTTATGGTAGGCTACAATATTTTGCCGGGTGCTACCTCTCATTGAATTCTTGAATAACTGTTCCTTTTTGCTTTTTCTGAATTCATATGACATAAAACATATTTAACAAGTTGCAAAGATCAGAAACTGGCAATAATCACTGATTATCAGCGACTCTAGTCCAAATATGCCAAGTTCATCATCCAATGCTTCATCATAGCAACAGTACAAAAGGAACATAGGGTAATCAAAGATTACAAAGCTCACCTATACAGGTTTTTGTCAGAAACCAGGTTAAAGTTTTTGAAAAGTAGGTCAAAGTCACTAGGTCAAAGGTCATGGTCTCAAATGAAAGGTCTCGTCACAAGGTATCTACATGTGAAACATCAAAGCCCTACCCCATATAGTTCAAGAGATATAGCCCAGGTTAAAGTTTTGTCTACGGATGACAACAATGACGACGAGGACGACGAGGACGAGGGTATGGCATTAGCTCTCCAGACTTTTTGTCCCGGTGAGCTAAAAATTGATGTGTACATGTAAATAAGTTATTCATGCTGCAATATACTTATTGTAATTTTCACAGAAAGCTATGACATTTACCTCGATTGCTCGAAGAACATCTCTGAAGCTAGCCCTCTGTTGTTTCCTGTCTTTCTTTGCTCTATGTTTCTGGGAATCCGTGGCAAGGTTTTTCAGTGTCTCACACAGACCATATATATCGGGACCTCGATAACGCTGGAAAATACAAAATAGAGATAAATACACTTACATTTCATGCTGAAAGAATATTCATGTAAATAAGTCTTTCTTTGTGTTTACTTCCAATCATGATTAGCTAGTACATTTGTAGGTCAAGGTCAGGTCTTTGTTTTGCCCGTTTGCACTATAATTTGATAAAAGTCATACAGCCTTCATGAAAAATAATCAGCCCAAAGTCTTGAGATAATGAAAATTTTGCCAAGCTTGTAGAAATGTCTAATAAACAATACAAACACCTGGTAGAATTCTTGGCTAGGGGTAGAAAAAAGTTTTCATACAAACAGTATTAAATCTCAATTTGAACGCAGCAAATGCGAGTCATACCTCCACTTCCTCTCTGGCTAGTTCATACATGAGAGCTAACGTTTCTCCAGCTGTAATTCTGAGATCAACATCGGCACTGTGAAGGAGATCAGGCATTCTTGCTATGTGACTGAAATGGGTAAGGACTAGTATAAGGTTTGAATACCATACATGTATATCTATACTATGTTATATCCTTTATGTTGGATCCTACTTGATTTTTGATACACTATGTTGAATATTTACCTCCTCCATTCAAACAATAAATATGAAACTTAAAGAAAATTCACCTGCCTCATACATTTAAATACATGTAGATGTATAAAGTGTATATTGGCCTAATAATGCATTTGTAAGTTCAGGAAAGACTTTGAAATAGCTTTAGTCAAATGACAGACTAGATGACAGTCAATCAATATTAGGGGTGAAACTTTTCAAATGTCAATTTTTTTTAAAATACACGTATTATTTATCTATCTAGCCATTTTAATGTACCTCTCAAAAAGATCCATAAAATTTACCTTTCAACACGTTTCATGACTAAGAATGAGGGTGCTATAGACAACAGAAGGTTCCAGCCTGTTAATGCTGATGCATGAAGTTTACACGTGTCTGGTGTATGGCTCGGAATGGATTTATCTCCCTTTCTATATGATGCTCTGAACACATTCTCTAAAGCGTCTAATACTTTGGTAACTACCTAAAAGTATTGAAATAGCTTGTTGTGATTCAGAAATTTTCAAGTTTTTATTTTCCTATACAATCGTTAACTTTTAATGTGTGTGTATATGTAAATAACTTTCAAAACAGAGAACTTTTCTTTGCTTTTTTCATATATGTACATGTACATAAACTCACTTTCCATGAACCTCAAAACTTGATAGCAAGCATAAAATATAAACAGTACACTCACATCTATATCGCTGCACGCTACAAAATTACAAATGGCCACAGCAATAGCGCACTGAAAGTATAAGAAATATAGTTATTTTAGCTTTTAAAATATTCAAGTAATAACTTAAGCAAATTGATAGTGTGCTGCATTTTGCAGGTAGAAAATGACAGGACTTTGATAATTAAACAAAAGTTGAAAAATATCACTCTGCCCAAAATTCACCTTTATCAATGTGAAATCTTAAAATTACCTCTGCTCTCGCCCGCAGTGCGGCTGATGAATCGGTCGCAACGACTAGTAATTGAGATTTAATATCATCAAAGAGATCCTCCGCCTCCGGCCCTAACTGTATACATAATAGACTGAGGCATCGTGCCGCCAGCATCTGTTCATCCCCTTTCCCTCGCTTCAAGCTTCTTAACAGACCATCACTCAGTGTAAGCTTCCTGTAACAAAGTTGATAAGAATAGCTTTAGTTCATATCCATGTAAAGCATTAATGTAGTAAAGGCAACTTCATTTTCAGATGAATATCAGTTCTTCAGCCTTACACATCGAAAAGCCTATATTTCCTCTTAAAACATTGTTGTAGCCATAGAATGATCCACCTAAAATTTCTAAATCAGTCCCTTAAATTTATTGAATACCCTGCTAAATGTTTAGGAGAAAAAGAACTTTATAGAATCAGTTGATAATTCAATTTATGTACACGCCACTGTACATCTATTTCAGTCATACATGTACTTGAGAGTGATATTAAATACTTTGGAGGCAGAAAGCTCTCTCACCTGTCTAGCAGGAATTCATACACATACTTCTTGGACAAAGCTTTACATATTCCATCTATAGCCACTTTCCGACCTTGAGCACTGTGGAAAACACAAAATATAAATATTATTGCTATATCAATGTTAAGAATATCAAGGATAAACTCTTTTAACATTTTTTTTTCAATGCTAAAATAATGACCACAATCACACAGTTAAATGCACATATGAATATATATATATTTCCATGATTTGAGCAGATTCTCATTTCTCTGTTCTTATTCTTGTTTACTGTACATTTTCATATTACAGATACATGTATGTGACCTTGAGACCTACTTTGACCCACATTGGGTTTTTGAGTTTCATCACGTTTTACCATCCTTTTTTAAAGAAGGATAGACTAGATGCATAATGCATATATGTGTCAAGTGTTAATTTATAGTCATACATTCAAAACCAAAGACAGCAAGATGAATAGGCAGACAACATGATGGCTATATAAAACTCCTGTATTGCTTTTATCCTTACCTTTTCTGTAGCACTCCTTCTATACACTCCTTTAACTTATCTTCAAAGTTTTCCTGAGCAGTTGTTTCATCTGGACCCCCATCTGCACCTTTTTCAAAATGTTTAAAGTCAGTTAGTTAATCAAAAAATTGAGGATACTTTAACATAGTGCAGAGTTCCTGAAAAGTATCAGTTTAAAAACTTTTATTGGATTTGAACAAAGCTTGAGGACATTTTCCATATATCTTAAAATTCCACTTGAAACTTGAAATTTTTCAAGAACTTAAAACTTGAAATAATCTTTATAGCAAATTGTTACATGTAAATTTTAAATCTTTTCATTTTCAAATAAAGGGTTGTTAAAACAAAGTAACATGTAAACATGGTAAAAGAAAGACCATTTTGAAAAGTGAAAGAGACACAGATATGGGGTTGCTCAAATCTAAGTGAGTTTAATTTTACATGTACCTTCCTCTGTGACACTGTCTAGACTAGGGTCTTCCGACAATATACTCGCAGTACTCCAGTTCTCTACCGCTTCCTCATCACTAGGTGGATGTGACTCCACTCCCTGCTTCTTCCCACCTGATTCGTACAAAGATACAAGATTGTATATGTAATATATCGGCACCATGGTTGTTTGAAATTAGCGTGTCAATACAGAAGGAGCTGTTAAGATAAGGGCCGTATTTAGCCCTGAATCTCGTGATTTATTTCTTCCGCATTGCGAATCGTATTCAGGAAAACATGAATCATTATTGAAATATAATGTATTTGCAGACCTTTTACATGTTTTACATTATGTTGGGAAACTCTTAAGGTTGTAAAATTAAGGTCGAAAGAGGTAGGGGTGCTTTGATAGAAAATCCGATAATATCGACAAAAACGTATAAATTTTTGAATATTTTATCTAAAATGGATAAATATAAGCTATAAGACATCAAATATGTCTAAATTGTGTATCAGAAATAGATTTCGAACGTTCTACCCCCTTTAATCGGTAAATAATGAAATCCGGAACTTAAAATACGGTCTTATTCTTCATTCAATGGCTACAATGTAAGCCTTTTAGCGCGAAATACACACTGAGGGAGAAATGAACATCACTCTTGCTTAGTTCGTTCTTAATTCTTGTATCTTCCATTCAATCATATTGAGTACACTTTGTTTGATGGATTAAGAGGAGAAATAGTCAAATGTGCTATATTAAATGGTAAAAAAGATCTATTCTTAAAAAATGCACCCCCCTTTCCATTTTTAGTTTTTCGTCTCTGGGGTAGTGTTCCCCCCGGAGATACAGAACCCCACTTTGCCAAAAAATTTGTATCATAGATACACATCTCCAGTAAAAGTGGCTTTCTGTATATCCGGGGGGAACAATGTTCAATAAAACTTCTCCGTTTTCTATTGATTTCTATGAGAAAAAGATAAGCTTTGACCCATAAATTAGCAATATTATGCAAAACAGATAAAAAATAATTTCATATTCTGATGGGATGCCATATAGGTATACATTTTACCAAAAAAGGTTCTTGAAATTTCTATTTTCAAAATTCCACTTTTCAGGGCTGATTTTACGCCTTATCTTAACAGCTCCTTTATATGAATTCTGAAGTCATGAAAATACTCTTATATCAGTCTTTACAAAAACGCACAAGCCTGACACCCTTGGCTAGTAGAAATTTTGTCGGGCTAGTGGAATAGACGATTTTCACATTACCGCATTTGACTTGTATTTAACACATCCCAAGACCCGGACATGACAACATTTGACGTATTTTTTAACTGTGACGTTGCATCTGAATTATGATGTCACAGTTAGAAATAAGGTCAAAAGTAGTGATGTCAGGTTTTGGAGTGTCTAAAATGCAAGTCTAACAGTAATATGCGCGCCAGCGCGCGCGCGAAGCGCGCGTGCGAAAGCGCTATTACGATCAGGTCCTATACAGAGTTATGTTCCTTTGCTATAGCCTAAACGTTTCAGTTTGCGGACGCCATTTTGATTCATGGGGAACATAGGAGGAAAAAATTACCAACATTTAAAAATCAAATACTGTAATTATTATTCTAACTCATAAAGATGCTTCACTATACTCGTTAAAATAAAAATTAAATAAAGTTTGTCTTTCATTTTGGAATCATTGTCAAAGTCTGCAAAATGTTTGCATGGTTTTTTTATTCATTTTTCATCACAGTAGACACGATAGAAAGACTTCAATGATTTCTGGAGCTTATGAACCGCGACTGCCAAACAATCCAAACATTTGTCTATCAGTAAGAGCTCACATAAAAAACAAAAGCTTACCATTTACTTCGTCAGTCCGTGTCATGTCAATGCAATGTAAACGGAAAGTCGTTGTTACTTCTGATACCAGTAGATTAACATTGTGTATGCAGTGATTACAAATATAAAATCTACTGGTACAGAGAAAGCTTAAAAAGAGGTAAATCCCAACACAACAAATACATGCACATGGTCGGCTGCAGACTCTACAAAAATGCGTCATCAATCACAGGGCCAATGTTAACTTATCAAGAAATAGAAACTAAAACTGAAAGTTGTGTTGCTTTCATTTTCCATGCATTTCACATAGTGACTCGGATTTTTACTATCTCGGTGCTTCGAGACCATGTGCATCGATTACTAATTACGTCACAAGAAGTTCCAAGAAAGGTATTTTTAAAAATCAAAGGTCAGAGTTCTAAAGAAAGGGGGGGTCAAATTGAGGTAATTTGTACAGGCAAAATCATTAATCCTAGGGGGGACAACTTTCAAACAAGTTACACAGTCATAGGCGGCAAAGGTTTGCAATATAATTCAATGAATAAAAGCCGATAAGTCTGATGATAAGTAGGAGATGGGGGGGGGGTTACTGGCCACCAAATCTATCCTCTAAGCGTATGCATGGACCGGGGGGGGGGGGGGGGGGGGGGGGGGGGGGGGGGGGGGGAGTTCAGGATAAGCTACCTGGATGACTCATATAGGTATTTCAAATATTTATTGATATCACCAAACATGTTGGCATACATCATAATAAGGCATACATCATAACAAAAGTAACAAAGTGACCAAAACAAAACAAATTTAAAACTAACTACATAATTATACACGTAGAAAATGGACTAGCAAAGAGTGATAAAAAAACTCAATCATATGAATGGGTGCGGCAGGGTGCCAGCATATAACATTGGGTCATTAATTCAGTCTTTACTGAGTCTGATATAATCGAAAATTGCATGAGATTTTTTTTTTCTAAAATATAGTCTGCATTAGAAAGAACCAGCAGAGTACGTAAAGTTTCCTGTCTTCTTTGCCATGGTTACTGATGGAAATAGGAACAGAAAATTAAAATTGAAGTGTAAATCATATAATCATCATCATCCAAAAGCAGAATACACACTGATAAATTTTGTCAAAAGAGTCGAGGAATAAGACTTGAAGAAACCACTGAAATAACAAATAAAGACCTTTTAGTTTAATCATCCTTTATTTAAAACAATTCAGTGAAAAAGGATTGGGCAAAAGTTTTCATAACATGATTAATATATGATGCCCTCTCCTAAGCTTCTTAATGAATCATGTGAATATTTAAGTTTTTGTCAGACAGTCAATCCCTTAATCTGCTTGACGTCAATTCAACAACATACTGAACTGAGCAGGACTCTCAGACTCTGTAAGGAGACATTGAGGCAACAGTAGCTTCAATATTTCGTCCATCTCACACGTTATTTCTATTCGGTTATACCGAATAGAAATAACGTGTGAGATGGGCAAAATATTGAAGCTAAGGCAACAGGTATGGCGGCAGATGTAGAAAACTTGATTTGTCCATGGTGGTCCAGTCGTCAGTCATGTGTTTCCAGCTTATCAATTTGAAAAGAATCATACATAAAAAATTAACCCGGAAAATTCGGATTTTTAGCAAAATCCAGGTGGGGGGGGGGGAGGGGTTCCTCTATGACTGCGAAAAGATCAGGATCTAGCTTGGTTTGAGTGAGTAGGAATGAAATATGCATGGCCAACAAGTTATGTGTTGATGTCTTTGAAAAGTTAAGTGCATTGATAATTATATAATATATATATACATACTTTACAAAATCACGCAAATTGTAAATGTACAAACTAATAATATCTTTAAGCTCTTTAACAATATTTATTCAAAAAAGCTCATCATGACATTTACACACAAAACACATCTCTTTAGATTGGAAAACATTAAGTGAAAAACCACTTATACTAATTCCTCTCTCACACTTCTTGCATAGTTTACAAATCTGCCACTTACCAGGGGCAGCATACATGTACATCAAGTTGTAGTCTCTTGTATGTACCTTTTTGTGATGTTTCAGTATTGTATATATAAATTTTTTCTTAAGTTTTTTTTTTCAAGTGATGTTCATTGAATTTGATTGAAGGCGAATGTGTCACTTGAAAAAAAGAAAAAAACAGTGAACATGGTTGTTTTTACCTTTTCACGGTGCTGTTTATATTTGAGTCATGTATATATATATATTTCTTATTATAATATATATTTTTTTAAAACTATACAATCAATTATAAATTTACTTATCAGCTAGTATTCTTCTAGAATTTATTGTTTAACTAGTAGCTGGCGCGCTTTGATGGCTTTGCCATGTTTCATATTATGAAGGTCTATTTCACTATATAAACTGAACAAAAAACTTGTAGAAATTTTCTTCGAGCTAGTGGTTTCATTAAGTTTTTATAAAGACTGCTTCATGCAAATGTAATACAAAATCTGTCAAGATTTTTATGAAAATTGCTTTTATTTTTTTTCACTATCACTTGTTTATCAGGTTGGGGAAAACTTCAAATGGAGGTATTATAGCTTGATCGGGCTATAATAGCTAGATCAAGCTATTGCTTACTTACATTTGTCAGTACAAAATTAGACCAAAGTAAGAATTTTTGAAAAATATTTACTGATTCCATTTGTACTCCATATATATTAAAACTTTTAACAAGAAACCTATATTCAAATACGGACCGATGATGAGCAACAAGATTTTAAAAATACGAAAAGTTTGAGGTTCCTTATCTCTTTATCTGTTGACATTTCTACTGGGGTTTCTATATAAAAATTGTAGTACTTTATCAGTACTAATGCGACTTGTAAACAAAATTTTAAGATAATAAATTTTTCATTTTTTCTTTAGAAAAAATTAGTTTTATGATAGCTACATGGAGCTATTATAGCCCGATCGAACTATTATAGCTCGATCTGAAGTATTCCCCAATCTGTTTATATAGAATATATGGAAACAGATTGTTCATTACTTCAGGGGTACCAGAAGTGTCATCAGATTTTTACATCAGTCGTTTCAGATAACTGAACAAAATGACTATTTAACACGAAGATTTTTATAAGTACTATGTACTGACAGCGCCACCCATCAACCATTTTCTAGAGACAAGGTAAATGTACATACCTACGATTCTTTACTTATCCCATGTCGGATGTCATATACAAAACTGCATCTCCAGAGAGTTTTGCTCGGAGAGTATATACATGATCAAGGTCTATATTTATTATACTTTCATAATACAAGCAATTTCAAGAGTAAAATCATTCAAGCACATTAACAACCTCTTCAATTGCTTGTAATCTATTCAAAGTTTTGACCCAATAATTTGTCTCCATCGCAAAACTCATCGAAATCTCAGTCTTGAGTACGACGTCTGACAAGGAGTATACATGTAAGGTATTATATTATGTTCACTTGTCTAGAGTAGATAACAAAGTAAAGCAGGTGCATAGCCAGAGTTCATATCAAGTGGAGGCACTTTTACAGCAGGGCTCTCACACCCATTTTTGGGACTGGGCCCCGGCCTTTGAAATTGGGAAAAATAGTGGAATTTGCTAAAAAAATTGGAAATATTTAACATAAGTTTGGATGCCTTTTGACTAGTAAATGAGAATTTTTAACTCATTTTGTTGAATTTTCCAAGAGTTGTCAAATTGGGAAAAATGGTCAATAAATTGGGAAGAAAAGATACTATTTTGCATTGGGACTGGGGCCCAATATGGGCCCCAAATTGGGCTGATCGAGAGCCCTGTACAGACAGGGGATTTGAGAGCCACCATGCCAAACAAGGGTCCAAACCTCTAGGAAGCCATAGGATTTTACATATGTCGAGGACAGTTTTCTACATTTACAGAAATGAACTTTTGCAGTAGAATTTGACCCCCCCCCCCCTTTATTTTCCCTTTCTTCACATTGAATTTCTTAAATTTCACAAGCCTTTTTTCAAATAAGAATAAAATTTGCTAAAACATTTATACAAAGTCTTATATCATAATTAATTCTCTTCACACGTAAACCTTGAGTGAAGGCAGGGATTTTTTTTGCCCCTTTTTGGGGCCGTTATTCGGCCCCATTCCCAATGAAAAATAGTATCTTTTTTTCCCAATTGTGGCTCTAAAATTTCCCAATCACATACAGATGGAATTATGACTGAAATTAGTGAAATTTACTGGTTCAAAAGTAGCAAATTTACTAATTATTTGCCATATTTTTGTAAGCACAAGAAATTAAATCATATTTGAACATGTTGAAAGAAAACTATTTGATTAAACATTCAATTCTGAACTATTGATTGTATAAACTGTCATTTTACTTTTATATTAGTACTTCCCAAAATATTCCCAAACGTCGTTAATTTTCCCAATTGCACGGGCCCCGACCCCATTCCCAAATTACTGAAAAAAATCACTGGAAGGATAAACAGACTTTGATGACGTCTTCAGTTTAGCCGCCATTCGAGTCACTCATGGCGATCTGAAACTCACCCTTATTTTTCTTTTTAGGCATCCTATTATCTTAATTTTCGTATACTTTTATAAATTTTTTGAGTCTCTAACCACAAAGGCATACGTATATGAAATTCTGTCCAATCAGATACAATAATCTTCTCAAAAATCCCTAAAACTCCCGACCGCATGGTAGGTAATACACGACTGCGTAGTGTATTGCACAAGGCAATCACGCTCCATCTATTTTTAGATATGACCTTCAACTCAAGCAGGTGATTTCTCTGAGCACTTGTTCAACATTTGAACTATTCGACTGTGAGAAAATTATTTTGTATCTAAATAAGGTAAAATATAGGTTTTGTTTAGTTGCTTAAATTCTTTTAAATAAAATCAGAGATATAATTTACAAGAAAGTCAAATTATTAAAAAAACCAAACAAACAAACAACAATGTCAAAGTTGCGTATAGTTTGTTGAATTATAATTCAGCAATAAACAAAACAAATTTCATTTTAAAAAATGGAATATTTTATTATGTACATGTATCCATCATGTAAAATCCTATTTATAATTATTTTTTTTTTTCTAATGTATACTCCTTAGGCACGGTCCATTTGATATTCTTGGGGGGGGGCTTTGTTTTTTTTTTCGAAAAAAATAATTTTGCTCTGAATTTTGATGATGGTGCGACAGAAAAAAGTAATCTTGCTCTTACAAGTAATCTGAACTTGAAGAATACCATAAAATTTCGCTTAAAGATACAGTGTCCCTGAAAATAATTTTTTACTGAAAACATAAAATTTATTCCAAAGGGTTTAGATAGAGGAAAAAAGGAGCCATAAAAAGTTTTATTTGAAAATATGCAGTAACGACCCTAATATTGTCGATTTTTTAATAATTAAATCTCCATATACCTCTATTGTAAAAACGCAATACATTATAGGTGGCGCTAGTGGAATGAATTAGAGCTGCGCTACCCAAATTCAAAATTATGTTTTTAAAGGTCTACAACTGTGAATACATGCGTTAGATTCGCCTGAAAATTTGAATTTATGCAAATGAGAATGTTTACTTTCATATGAAAATAAAGATTTTGCATTACAAAATTTTGTAAAATTAGTCAATTGTCAGGGACACCGTCCCTTTAAAATTCTTGAAAATTTTCTGGCTGACGCTAGGCGGTAATAAAGGCTTCACAGAAACTGCATTATCTAATATTGCGGTGGTTTATCCACATATAAAACATTCATTTAATTCGAAAGGACAGCTTCTTAACTAATATCAGACGATGCTTTTTATTTGAAGTACATTCTTACAATAAAATAATGCACTATAACTAACAGTATTTTGTTACCAATGACCATTAACCGTGAGTGAATCTCGTCACATTCAGATTCACGACATAACATAATCAAGATTCATTTGATTTAACACAACTAAATTATTTTCAGTCAGAAGACAGTTCATCCGACAGCAACACAGCACCTAGTGGTAACACAACATCCGGTGGCAACACAGCATCTGACAGCAACACAGCATCTGACAGCAACTAGCCAGAAAAAATACAAATCTATTGGGTTTTCCTAAAGATATCAGGAAAGCCTCAAATTGGTTTAAAAAGGTGAAATGGTTCCTGTAACTTTGACCTATGGGTCTTAAATCAATAGGCTTCTTGCCCTACTGATAAGTAAGCATATATCAAAATTTGATTTTGATTGGTGAAGTGCTCTTGAGTTATTATTTCAAGTGTATATTTCCTAACAATGACCTTTCAAAGGCTTTGACCTATTGATCCCAAAATCAATAAGCCTAGATCCTCCTATCCTGATAAGTAAGACTTCCATGTATACAATGTACAAATTTCATTTGGATTTGTGTAAGGGATCTTTTAAAATCATCATTTGGAAACCATTATCATAACAGCAACCTTGACCTTTGACCTAAGGCCCAAGAGTCAATAAGGGTCTTTCCTTTCTGGTAAGTAAGCATATATATAATCCAGATATGCATGAAATAGATGAAACTGTTCTCAATTTATTGTCTGGTAACAATTAAAGTGTAATTTTACTAAAAGTGACCTTGGTCTCGAACATGTAAACTTCAAAATCATTAGGCTTCTTCCCCTATTGACAAATAGGCGTATATCCAAACTTGATTTTGATTCGTGTAAGGCATCTTAAGTTATTATCTGAAACCCATTATTTTGGGTGTATTTTTCCTTACAAATATCTTCATCTTTGACCTATTGATCCCAAAATGAATAGGGTTTTTCCTTTCTTGATACGAAGCATATTTCATATAGATAGGTTAAACATTATTGCGGTATCATCAGGAAACCATCATTTTAAGCGTATGTTTCCTAACAGTAACCTTGACCTTTGATCTACTGACCACAAAAATCAACAAGTAATCGTATATTTAAATTTTGTTGGGATAGGTGAAAGGGTTTTCGAGTTTTCATCCGAAAACTGAAAGTGTGACAGAATGATAGAAAAGATATTGATGTCTGTGCCATATTACATGACAGGAGAAAAATCAAGGCAAACATACATGTATTAAAAAAATTATGATCCATATGTAACAGAATTTCAAAATCCCTGTATTCCAGTCTCTGTGATGGTTTAACTTCATGTTGAATTATAAGATTGTCTCACAGAATATTCTAATTACGAAGAAAGTACTCAAAATTATGTGTAAGAAGATTTTTTTATTACTGTTAATACAGTAAATTGAAGATCCATACATGTACATGTATAAAAGACAATCTCATTTTTTCAAGAGTAGGAAAATGTAGAAATTCTACAATCAATAAATTACTTCATGTAAATTGGACGGAATAAAGATTTTTTTTTCATATCAGATCTTTATATATTCAGTATTACAACCTTGTAAGCTATGAAGCCCAAGATTCAGATAAATAAATACATAAATAAGCATAAATACAAATCCATTTTGTATAATATTCATAACATGTGTGCATTGTCTATAAAGATGCTAAGTTGGTTCTCAAGAATATCCTCTTCCACAGGTCAAGACCAGTAAGAATTTTGTTATTTCAATATTCTGAAAATAGTGCATGATTTTGCTGTTAAGAATTTTTACTCCGTGCCTTCGTCCTGCTTCAGATATTTATCGGTGTCGGAGACTTTCTGTAGATTTTCTTTGATGATCTTCTCTGAACACATAGGACAGGAATCTTCAGTTTCTAGCAATCTGAAAATGTCAGGGTGATTTGTAAATGTTTGGAAAAAGAATAGTAAATAATTTCAAATAAATAATCCAGTTCAAAATTTTGTTGATTATATTTGAATATCTACAGATCCGGAATATTTGTACACAATACCTTTTCTGTTTATTTCAGGTATAAATGGCTTTAAATTTTATCTTGGGAAAAATCAATTACGATTTGTATTTAGATACTCTAAATGACATGACATTTTGATATGTTTTTAAAAAAGAAAGTGAACACAGTGAGATAAAAGATACCTAGAGGTATTTCCATGAAGTTTCAATCAAACACATAGAATTAACATTAAAATAACGTAAAATGTAATCAAAAGGCGTTACCTAATATATTCTGAGAATATAGCAGGGAAATCACATTTTGGGCATGCTGTCATGTCATCCTTGACTATATGTCGTCCCTGTAAATTGAGAAATATTTTGACATGAATGAAAATTTTTATACAATTTGAAAGTTTAGAATTGATTGAATCAAAGCTACATGCATGTTTCAACACCTACAGCTGATTCACTTTTATTGTGATTTTGAGCTTTAATCTGACCTTGACCTCTACTTTGTGTGACATACTGTATGTACATTATTTAATTATGATGAACAGTTAAATTCTCAAAAATCTTGTGAAATATTTTCATTAAGTTCTTTACCGTGATTATGCAGTACGGTAAGTTATTTTTGCACTCCGGACATAGCAGGTCCGTCTCAGGCAGCTGGAATCCACAGTACGGACATGGCGTCAAGGGTTCTTCTTCTTCTGTTTTATCTGGTTTCCTCACGATCATCTCAATTTTCTTTTTGTATTTTAGATCTATGTTGTTCCTGTACTCCGGCCTCATCAACATGGCGGCATAACTGAACGAAGAGTTCTTTAAGCTAGCTCTGTGACACTCTATCACAGTGGATGTAAGGATGGGAACAATGTCTGTACAAAAGAAATGATACAAATGAGTTTACATTGTAAAGTCTTGTAAGTAACAAGAATACCTAAGATACATGTTGAACAAGAATTTTAACATGTTAATAAATAAAATAAAGGATAATTAAATTGTTCCTTTACTTTGCAAATATATGTATCATTCTTATCAGCCATATACAAGATACTTCTGTTTTAAATAATACTCTATGATTTTACATGAGATTCAACTGCAAACAAGTTAAGGAATGTACATGTAGAATATATCTAAAATTTACTAATATGAAAATACTGTGATTTAGGTTGTGAGTTACATGTACGTACGTGATGGAAATTTGCTAATATTATTAGCAACTCGTATGAGCATTCTTGCTCCCTTCAAATGATCACCTCTTTTTACATGAATCTGAAAGCAAAGATATTAGTAATTCTAGATTCTTCAATCATTTTACTACACATGAAAAAGATGAATTAATTTTATTTCTGTAAATATAGCATAATGTTTTAGGTTTATTTTCTAGTGTAAATTTGAAACATTTTTTGGTCACAAAAGTAAAATTCTGACAGTAAGGCCATGTAAAATAAATTTTATGTTTCTCAGATAATTGGGTCTAAAAAAGTGGCAAGGTAGGTAGGGTTTTTATATTTTGGTTTTTTTTTCATCAAGAGTGTGCTCTTATTATTCATGTAAGGCAAAAAAGTTGTCTGTCCTGTCCCCCCTCCCATTATTCATGTAAGGCAAAAGACCTTATGCTGCCACTCCCCCCCCCCCCCCCCCCCCCCCCCCCCCCCGTTTTTCTTCAAAGAAAACTGTCTTTGAACCGTCAGTCAAAATAATGGTACATGTACATTAAAATTTATGGCTTTCTCCTGTAAACAAGTTGATTTTTTAAAGCAAAATAACCAATTCCTTCTGAGAACGGGGAGTCGTAGCTCATCTGTCTGAATGGAAGAAGCTAATCGATTCAAAATGTGATATATGAAGTATGACATGTTTTGATTGCCGTGAGTATTTAGTAGAATCGCGTAAGAGACTCGACGGCTGTTACAGTATTTGCTCACATCTTGATTAAACCCAGTTCAAATTAAATACGACCCCTCACTTCCGCGGATGGATCCGTTCATATGGTAAATAAAAATTTGGCCGGTAGCGTATATCTTTGGAAGTCGAGTCTTGATGAAGCAGAATCTTTAGAAATCGAATGAAGTGTTCAGCATTAACCACCGTCGGATAAAATAATGTACACGGCCAGGGTACAATATACATTCTTTTATTCATAGATTTAAGGATTTAACTACGTTTCCCTTGCGTTCGTCGGCGGTCCTTGCTTATACTTTTTACAACGTGAATGTCATTATTAATAGATTCGGAAGTATTACAATGGACACTTGCTATTATTCGGCATAGGTATTTACATATGCTGTGGAGATCAATAAAGAAAACTATACGAACGTTTTTTTAAAATACATGTAATACTCGATTTATTAAACACGCGAATAGCCAGTCGTCCAAGTGTCCGCGGCACGTTGTTAGTATATCCTATACAATTCCCTTTAAACGACGCGTGGATAAAGTCTTTACCCGTTACGTAAATATGGAACGCGCCGTGATTTATACGGGCTTTTAAAAGTATTTATTCATCGGGTACAGTTTTGACGATTTTAAAGGACAATAAACATGTTCAATGAAATAAATGGATATTTCGTTTTTAATCGCGATCCAGGATGACATACGGTGTATATTTTTTTTCTGAAGTTGCAATAAAAACATCTCGTCGGCGGCAAATTATAGCGCGCTGCGGTGTCTAAGAAACATAGATTTTATTTTACATGGCCTAAGATTTCCAATATAATGATTTGCCAATGTTCTATCATGACTTACCTTGACCAGTATATAGCTATGTAGGATCATTAAGTTGGTGGCCATCTCGGCCGGAATCTTAATTTTCTGCTGCTTCAATTCTTGGAACATACTGAACAGCACGTCATGGGCATTCCTGTAGTTACCTATAGTGATATGTACAAAGTGGTAGGCGAGATGAGAAATTTCAACAAGGTAAGCCAAGTTACCAATAGACAATTTTCATATTACAGCTAGCCTATCATTTTAGACTCGGTAAGACCTGACATCACAACTTTAGACATCATTTCTTTTTATGATGTCATAAATCTGTAACAACGTAACATTAAAAAGTTACATAAAATGTTGTGATGTCGGGTCTTGGACTATATAAATTATACAAGTCTATTGTGATAATGTGAAAATTGTCTTTTGTTATGAAGAGGCCGTTGGAAAAAAAAAACACTGTTCCAAACTATAAAATACATGTATATGTACTTCCATTTCAAGGTACTTTGTTAATCAAATGTAATCTTCCTCCAAATGGGATTATTTTCTAATGGTTAATGAGTTATTCAATGCAGACTTCAAAATGTTAGTTTTCTTTCTATATAATATGTGTTATCTATTAATTATATAAGTTTCTAAAAGTTTTCTTCGCTTTTTTTTTTCATTTTCAATGTAAGTTACACCTTTTCATGTAAACAGCAGTACTGAGCCTAAATTTGAAAAAGACTTAGTAAAATAACTACATAATTCTACAACAATTTCTTTGCGCATCATTTATCAATTACATGTACAAGACTTACTAAGTATAAAACGAGTCTAAAGTCCTTATAATGGAGAATTACACAGAACCTACATGTATTATTAACATGGAAGCAAAGACAGATAAGTTTGACTGAGGAATAATACTTACCAGCATTCTGTTCTTCCCTTGCTATAATGATGGCAGTTCTACCAGCTTCTCGGAACTGCTTCAAAGCCATGTATAAACGGAACAGGTACTTGGCATCCTAAATAAAGCAAAACATAATTCCTTATTCCTTACTGTCAATCTTAAAAATATTAGAATTCCAATAATTTCCATCTTCATTTACATGGTCTAGCTCCATAATGTGAAAACATTAATATTTTTATCTGGTTTATTCAGTATTGTAACACCTATACCAGAATTTTAAGACAGTCCCCCATTTTTTTTTCATACCTTGGGTACGTTGTCAGTTTCTCCCATTAGGAAGTCAATCAGCTGTCGCGTCAAGGACTCATCGTTAGCTCTCCCTACCGTCTCGATCGCTAGCTCTATAGCCTGGCTGTCCTCTCCGCTACATTTCAGGAAATGTTTCATTGCCTGTAATACAATGTAGATAACACTTCTATAGTTATTCTGATCACGATGACAGTGGTCTTATACATACATGTATGTTTATAGTCTTTCATTTCTTTCTAAGCACATGATAAAATTTGTTTGCATGAGCAGATGAAATACACTGCCATCCATAAATTAATATAATACCATTTCTGTTCATGTTGTTGTCAGAAAATACACAGCTTTGAATCCATTGCTGTATAATTCTGAAGGTAAACCTTTTAGAAATCATATGTAACAAACTTGACCAATTTTATGGTTTTTTATATAAAAATGACCATTTTTGAAAAAAAATTGTGCAGATGAAAAAAGTCTATATTCCCATTTTTCGTTATCACAATTCATAATTTTGAAATATGTGAAGTCAATTATTATGGATCTTTCATGTTCAGAATGGACAAATTTGGATAAACTTATAAAGAATTTAGAATGATTTCCTTGTTTGTATACTTATTTATGGATGGCAGTGTACACCAACCATCATCATCATGAAATCAAGTCTTCTGCTTAAAATCTACATGTACATGTCAAATGAGAAGATATTTCCTATAGCTTTTTCTAATCTTAATGCTTCATGTATATGCATAGATACTTTCTTTTTCTCTTGCTCATCTTGAATTCTGGGACTGCCGAATGTCAGGCATCACACCTGTTGGACGACTTATGCGTTCTGACATCATAATCAAATAGTCTATCAGAGCATTGTTAGATGGGCCATTGATTATGACGTACATAAAGAAATGATTTACTTTTGTTAAAGTCCACCAGCAAGTGCAATGTGGAACATTTGGCAATCCTTCAACTATTCATGTACAAGGGCTGTTCAATTTGTTTTTTCTTCTAAGGTAGGTACTATGATCTTCTTGATTTTTTATTCTTCATACATGTAAATCATCATACACGTAATTGTTTATTCAAGATTAATCATGCAAGCAAAATTTTAATTACCCTGTTGTACTGTCCACTGAGAAGGAAGAATTTTCCTGACAGGAAGTGGTTCTTTTCGTTCTCAAAGTACAATGCTATACTCTGATAATCCTCAGGTGTGGCATCCGGACCTGCAAAGTATAAATGTATTAGGTTTTATTAACTGATCACGAATTATTACCGAGTTTGCTTATTTCTGATTGGCAGAGAAGCTGTTTGATAGAGTGTACCTCAGAGTGAGTTGACCGCTAACACTCCAAAGCGGTCTTTTCGGGATTAGCGTGTGCAGTACCAGCGTTGATTTTTGTAGTGTTAGATCTTTGACTTCGCGTATCATTACACAATGCAAATGTTAATCAAATCCTGATAATTAAATAAAGCAGTTACGGACTTTTGATTTCGTTTTACCCAGGTCGAAGGCCAAGGTTAACCAATACCTGACCAGGTCTGAATACAGGGATTTTTCAAGTCCGTTTTTGGGTCCGATTATCGGACCCATTCCCAACGCCAAAATGACCTGTATTTTCCCAATTTACGATTGAAATTTCCCAATTTGAACCTCTTAATTTTTTGTGAAAGTGTTCTTCAATAAAGAGCAAAATAATGGTGACTGAAATACCTAGCAGAAATACGACATTAACGATCCATATGTAAACTGGTCATAAATCTTATATCCGGTATAGGTTTACGTTTTAGTCATCAAATTGTATCTCAAGTATTGGGGACCCCCCAGGACCATGTCGTCTCACAACAGCAAATCTGATACCAAAAAATACAAAAGGGAGTTTCTCCTCTTCTTTGTAGAGGATAGATACGTTCTTCAAAATAAAGTTTTGGATAGTGACTATAAAAGAAACAACAGAAAGTATTTCATGTTCAGTAAACAGAATGGGGGCGACTTGGACAGTGGGAATATGTCCCCCGTCAAACACTGACTTTGAATCTGAATCCTGATTGATCATAATCAAAAGTAGCCCCTCTGACTCTGAACAGATGCCTGTTCCAGATCCTAGAAGTTGATGTCCTTTGAAGCACAATCTAAAGTATAGATGACTTTACTAGTAGTGTTTCTTTTATTGAAGACACTTTGAATAAGAAGGAGTTATACAAAAATGTATCTCTGTGTAATGATTTATTCCGTTAAGAATCAATTAAACTGTTGGAAATTCCCAATTTCATTGAAAAGCCGCGATTTTTCCCAATTTTAACGGACCCTGGACCCAAAGTAAAATACCCTGAAAAATCCCTGGAATAGTCACGAGTAGACCAAAATCAAAAGTCAATATTTGTAAAGAGAAACGCATACACAGGATCAAAAGGAAGAGGCAGCATCTTAAATCAATAAAACTTCTTGATCTTATAATCCAAAATTGATGCGTTTCATACGTGTGATACTGTAAATTGCTTTATTTTCGTCAGTACCAATTTTGGTCAATTCTTTAAAAATGACCATTTCGTCAGGATGTAAATTCGTCATTCAAGGGTCCCAAAAATGTACATTCGTCTGTTCAAAGGCAAACTGAACATTTACATCCACTGTCAAATCATCAAATCCGCCGTATGTGTTTGTTTTCATTTGTTTAACAATTATAGGTAAACATACAATTAGAGACATGTATATAACCTAGCTTGCAGTGAACGCATATTATTTAGTACATGTAATTAGAATTACAGTTTTCATGAATTTGCCATTTGCTCGTTGTTATAACAATATTTAATCATGTCTTAAAACTCGGAAGCTTCAACTTCTTCCTTCCTCTTCTGCAGTGCTCCCGGTTTATATCTAAGTTTACCAAGAAACTGATTCATTTTTTCCTTACTACAATTTATCTTTCTTTTTGTCAGGAGTATATATATATATATTCGTCGGTACGTAATTTTGTCAAGGAAGGCAATGACGAAAATTGGTACCTGACGAATAAAAACCAATTAATTTACAGTATTTTTTTCTTGATTTTCCTTGCACATTGTATAATACCTTATTTTCTCAACTTTATAACTTGAGAAAGAGAGATACATGTAAATGAACTGTAATTTGTTTTAGTGAAAATTTTACCGATAATGTCAGCGTAAGTTTCCATTTGATTATGAGCCTGAGCCAGCTGGAATGCTTCATCGTTACACTTAGACATCACAAGGAATTGTATGGCTGAGGAGTAGTCATTCAACCTCTGGAAAAATCTGTCAGAAAGGAAATGGTTGTTTTATAGAACTGACAGTTGAGAGGCATATTTTGAAAATCTTGAGTACATACATGTACATGCAGGTTTTTTTTCCAACAAGTGCATTAACAGTTTGTTCAGATTTATCACTATCTAACTTCTAATATCACTTCATCATACAATTCACATTCTAATTAAAATTATGAATTTCTAAAGCAGGAAACTCCAATAGAATTTCAATATTTGGAGATATCTGTGTCAAAACACTTTCCATTCTTAACAAAGCCAATCAAGTGTAATGTGTCTAGACAGTTCAAACCATGCATGTCACTTATCACATGTTTTACCCTAAAATCATGTCACATTGACCTTGAAAATGACCTTGACCCACAATGTTGAGTCTGAACAAGCTTGAACAATTTGATGGAAGTATAATACATGTACATACAGTATCAAGTAAGTTATGACCACACATGTGTATCTATCTGAAATTTTGGCTACAAATCTGACAGGCACCTGACAAAATGACCCCTGTATGTCTTTTCTACTTTGCAATCAGCATAAAAGTAAAAATTTGTCTTACTTGGCGACCATCTTGGCTCCCTCTATGGACTGGATTTCCCTAACAATCCGGACTGCCTCCTCTGGATTTTGCAGGTAATCCAGATTAATCCGGATGACATTGTCCCAGTCTTTAGCAGCTTTGTAAGCTTCTGCAGCCTCCTTGTACCGACTATCAGCCTCCTTGGCCTTGGCATACTGGATATGAATCTTGGGGGAGGTGATGTGGGATAGGAGTTCACCAACTTTGGCCCTGTATGTGAAATATGGTGAAAATTTTACCTCTTTGTTTACTTCATAATAATCTATACATGTATGTATACATGGTCTTGTCATTGTACACAGTTTCTTCACATTGAAGATTATCTTAATATGATGTCACCAAATCTAATCAGTACAAATGTATGTAGTGAAAATAGCCAGAAAATGATTGTTAAATCATGCATTATTAATGTCAAAATTTGGTATGGATTAGCTGAAAGTTTCTGGACTAACATGTATCATCAAAAAAACGAAAGTACATGACATCATTACATCTCACCAGTTTTTGCCTCTGATGTAGACTGAAGCAGCCTTATCGTAGTACCCTCCTTGTTCATACAACATGGCAGCCTCTGTCCATTGCTAAAATATATGTACAACAAATGAACATTAATGTTAATATGACAATGTAAGTCTTGGTACTTCTGAATCAATTTCTGGCTCTGCTACATGTATATCAGTTTCATATTTCGAAATAGCCATTTCTTGTTAAAGAGATAAATTTTGTTTGTTTGTTTTTTTAAAAACATCACAGACATGTTAACAACACAGACAACAACCTTTTGTTTTAGTATTAACACAGAACATACAGAGGTATATGTTGGCCAACCTGTGGTCCTAGTGAGGCTCGAACCAGCAACTTACCACTAGACCACAGCACCAAGTTTGTTTTATGATTCTTTCTTACCTTCATGCCTTCTAGAATACCAGCACACTCTTTCTTCAGGATCCTACTAGGCATCTTCATTGCCATACCTACCCCTCTGTTATGAATAGAGATACATGTATATGAACATTAACTTAAATCAATACTGCTTGATTATGAATGAAGTAGCAGCATAAACTTTTTATAATTAAAGAAGCATACTTATTTCTTACTAAAATATTTATACATGTATGTATCTGAACATTAGCTGTCCAATCCACAAAATACATGCATTCTGATCCATTTGACATGCAAGTACATGTATCAACAAAGATTCTTGGTTTGAAAAACAAAGGTCCTACATGTGTATATTAAAGCTTTTTGCATAGTGAAGTTATAAGTAAAAGCTATTATGAATTGTCATGGTAAAGTGAAAATTGTAGTAGTGTCGCCATAGTCAAACTATTGCCAAATGATGTAATGTTGGACTTTCTTGTATCATAACAAAATTGACCCTTCAAATATGCCCTTCATGTCCTCTTTGCCACACTCACCTTCTAATATCTCCCATCCTGATGGACATTCTAGCTATCCCAGCAGCACAGACTTCATCATGCTCTCTATCTTTCTCCTCCCTCGTAATGCCCTTCTCATAGTGAGAAAGTGCTGTCATATAATCGCCTGTAAACTCCAGTTGCTGGGCATATTCTCTGGATATATACGGTATCTGCTCTGGGGCAAGGGCTTTAGCTAGCTGTAAGGCACTGTCCCAGTGTAAGAGGTCACGACGCATCTGTAATCAAAAATTCAAAAATAATGACCCATAAATGCAAACACATTCTCTCTCCAACATACATATAATGGTCTGGGGCTGAGCTTGATTTGTTAAATCTACCAATTATTACTTATCTTAAGCAGATTCTTTGCGACATGAATTTTCTCGCATCTTTGTAACTATTTACCCAGCATGCTATATGTACAAATCGATCATTTTAAATAGACGATTTTCACATTACCGCAGTTGACTTGTATTTTACACATCCTAAGACCCAACATCACATGATTTAACATAACTTTTAACTATCACGTCGTATCCAATTTATGACGTCATAATTAGAAATAACGTCAAAAGTAGTGGTATCAGGTCTTGGCGTGTCTAAAATGCAAGTCTTCCGGTAATATGAAGGTCTATTGAAGTATTTTCAAAGATAAACTTGAGTCATAATGCTAGAAGCAAAAAGAATATGTTTATATCTTAGAAATACACATACATGTATGTAAACAAAGAGTTGAAAATGTTTGTTCCTATAGAAACTCACCTCCAAAGCTGCAATAGGACGTCCAGATGCTAAGAATAGATCCTGAGCAAGGTTGAACTCTCCGATGTACATTGCTACGTAACCTGACAGCAGGTTTTTGTCTTCTATGTTCTGGATTCAAAGAGAGTATGAAGGAAGTAAATACATGTAAGTAGAATACTTGTATCTTTATAAGAATTTCAATACACACTTTCTATATCTATTTTCTTTACATTGGCGAAAATGATTCACTTACAGCAACATTTGTTATTTAAAAGACAGAGTCATAATACAAGAATTTTGATGCAAATGGTCTGAAAAAAATTAAATAATATTGTTGATTGTTAAATTATTCATAAAATGAAAAAAGAAATGCTGTTTCAGCATAAATTAAATACTGACCTTGACTTGTTGTAAGGATGCAACCATCCCAACATCAGCTATCTCTCTATAAACACGAATGGCTGTAAAATAAAGGAAATGCTTGTTCTTAAACTACCACAATGGAGACTTACTGAAATTCTGATACTATTGTTGTGGGTCATGTATTGTTTTAGTTTTACTTTATGTGTAGGTACACATGTACTTAGTCATATTATATTATGATGTAATTAATTCATAATAATTCTTTCTAGATTTTACTATGTCATGTATATTTCATTAGAGAATATTCCAGTATGTTCTTTGTTACATCATTATCATCACATGACTGTGATTTCTAGAATTTACTCTATTGTTAATCATGTGTAATGAGTCATTGTTCTAGAAGCTTCTGGTTAATTCATTGTTCTTAAGTATAAATACCTCTGAGGAACTGTGTTAAGGGGGCATTCGTACACATTCGTAGACACGATTCATTCATCTATTCTGAGATACTGGGACACTTTATTTGTTGAGACTTTAATCCATTTAACAACGTTTGGACACCGATCTTTCGAGAACGTTTGTGATTACCGGAAACCATACATTCGATAGACTTTGTGGACCGTAACGGACACTTTGATCCGGACATTGTATTGTAAGTTGTAATCATTGTAAATATATATATTTTGTACATAATTAAACTTGTAAATTTATATTCTGTCTTTGTCTGATTTTTGCTGGCGTTTTGGGGTATTCTGACCCATAACAGAATTGGGGGCTCGTCCGGGATCGTAATCTCTGCATATTTGCATTTTTACGTAAAGTTCGTTTTTTGAAAAAAGGAAAATTCTCAAAACTTTTGCCAGCAGAAATCAATCATGGTATTTTCGGTCACTGAATTTTTGAAATCGCCGACTGTAGATGAGTTCGAATCACTGAAAAAAGATGATTTGATTGGTTTAGGTCTTCACTTGAAGTTAGATGTAAAATCTTCTATGAGAAAACAAGAAATTAGAAATATTGTGGCTAAAAAGCTTTTAGCTGAGGAAATCTTTTCGTCATACGATTTTCCTGTTGAACCTGTTTCAAGCGAAACCAAAATGTCAAAATTTGAATTTGAATTAGAGAAAATGAAAATACAATTAAAATTTGAAAAAGAAGAAAAAGAAAGACAATTAGAAAGAGAGAAACAGGAACGTATGCACGAGAGAGAACTCCAGTTTGAGCTAGAAAAGTTAAAGTTAGAGAAAGGCGCTAAGGAAAATCCTGCTCCTTCGCCTGTCAAGTCTGAATTCGATGCCGCGAAAAACATCAGATTAGTTCCAAAATTTCAAGAAAAGTCCGTGGACAAATATTTTCCACATTTTGAGAAAATCGCGGCCAATCTGAAGTGGCCACGCGATTTTTGGCCAACTTTATTACAAAGCGTACTTATTGGCAAAGCGGCTGAAGTGTACTCGGCGCTCAGTATTGCTGAGAGTTCAGACTATGACAAGGTCAAGGACACGATTTTGAGAGCATATCAGTTAGTACCTGAGGCGTACAGACAAAAGTTTAGAAAGTACAAAAAGTTTGAAAATCAAACATATGTTGAATTTGCTCGAGAAAAAGAAGATTTATTTGATCAGTGGTTTCGATCTAAGAAAATTCCACATTCATTTGACAATTTGCGTCAGATCATTCTGATAGAAGAGTTCAAAGAGTGTGTACATCAAGATTTAAGAACTCATTTGGAAGACAAAAATGTTAAAACTCTTGAAGAAGCCGCTGTTTTGTCTGATACGTATGCTCTCACTCATAAGAAAAATTTTGTGTCAAAAACTCAATCTAGCGATAGCGCAAAAACTTCAGATTTTCCAAAGAAAAATTTACAAGAGTCTCAGTCGTCCATTAGTTCCCAGTCACCATCTCAAGGTGGTTCTACGTCCGGTCCTAGGTCCGAACGTTCTGAGGCATCCCCAGGGGTGGGGTCGCTTCCTACATGCAATTATTGTAAGAAAAAAGGTCATGTTATTGGTGAGTGTTTGAAGCTTAAGAAGAAAAAAGAACTTAAGTCACAGGCCTGTGCGTCTGTTAGAAATGATAGGAAAGCCTTAGATTCGATTTGTTCTGACACTCCTGAGATTCAGGGTTCTAAGTCCAGTTCTGATGATTTTGTGGAGTATCATTATAAGCCCTTTTTGTCACAGGGATTTGTTTCACTCAGTGATTCTAGCGAAGCGTTGCCTGTTCAGATTTTGAGAGATACTGGTGCTGCCCAGACTTTATTGTTAGAGGGTTCATTGCCTTTGTCTGAGCACACTTTTACTGGTAGGTCAGTTTTATTACAGGGTGTGGAGCTAGGCGTCATTGATGTTCCCCTTCATAAAATTTATTTGAAGTCAGATTTAATTACTGGACCTGTTATCGTAGGTGTTCGACCTACTCTTCCCGTTCAAGGCGTTTCCTTGTTGCTTGGCAACGATTTAGCTGGCGGCAAAGTTGTAGCCGATCCGATTGTTTGTGAGAAAATCACGTCCGATGTCGTGTCCGATGATGAAGACGACGACTTGTACCCAGCCTGCGCTGTTACCAGGGCGATGGCCAGGAACAGACTGAAAGAGGCTGAGAGTACTTCTGCACTTAATGAGGACCATCCCTCCGAAGATATAGACCTTTCTGACACAATCATGTCTACTATTGATGACAACGTACCTGAGACGTCAGTACCACTTCATGTTGACAAGTCTCCGACGGTACCTGGTGATGATTACCATCCGCCATTAGACAGAGATACAGATGCCTTAAGCCATGAGCAGCTCCTCTCCGAGCAAACTAAAGATCCGGAGATTATCCGACTAAGCAAGAGGGCCCTTCCCCGAGAAGAAGCGGACAAAGTCAGAGAGTGCTTCTACATACAAGATGGCATCCTCATGCGGAAATGGAGACCACCCGATGCACCCCCTAATGAAGTGTGGCGGGTCGTTCACCAGATAGTGGTTCCAGTAGCGTATCGCGGGGACATCATGAGTTTAGCTCACGACACACCCATGGCAGGTCATTTAGGTGTCAATAAGACTTATAATAGGATTTTAAGTCACTTTTACTGGCCTAAGTTGAGAAAAGATGTGTCTGAGTTTTGTAAGTCTTGTCATAATTGTCAGATGGTAGGTAAACCCAATCAAGTTATACCACCTGCTCCCCTCCAACCCATTCCAGCCTTTGAGGAACCTTTTAGTAGGGTGTTAGTTGATTGTGTAGGTCCTTTGCCTAGGACTAGGTCAGGTAATCAGTACTTACTGACAATTATGTGTACTTCGACTAGGTTTCCTGAGGCCATACCTCTTAGGAATATTAAGGCAAAGACCATAGTTAAGGCCCTTACAAAGTTTTTCAGTTTCGTAGGTGCTCCCAAGGCCATTCAGTCAGATCAGGGTTCGAATTTTATGTCAGGGTTGTTTCAGCAGGTTATGCATGAGCTAGGTATCAGGCAGTATAAGTCTTCTGCGTACCATCCTGAGTCCCAGGGGGCACTTGAACGCTTTCATCAAACCCTTAAAACTATGATGAAAACATATTGTCACCAGTATGGAAAAGACTGGGATGAAGGGGTTCACCTCGTGTTGTTTGCGGCACGAGAAGCGGTTCAGGAGTCCCTGGGTTTCAGTCCCTTTGAGCTAGTTTTTGGGCATACGGTCAGGGGGCCATTGAAGTTATTGAAGGAAAAATGGTTGACTGAGACTAGCGATTTGAATCTCTTAGACTACGTGTCTAATTTCAAAGAGAAATTATATAATGCTTGCAAATTGGCTCAAGAAAATCTCAAAACCTCACAAATGAAAATGAAAACATGGTATGACAAAGATGCTAGAAACAGAGTTTTTAAACCAGGCGATAAAGTTCTTGTATTTTTGCCTATCCCTGGCCATCCTTTGCAAGCTAGATATTTCGGTCCTTATGAGATTGAGAGTAAAATTAGTGATGTTAACTATGTGGTTAAGACACCAGGTCGGCGAAAAGAAAAAAGAGTGTGTCATGTTAACATGTTGAAAGAGTATTTTGATAGAAGTGACCGAAATTTTGTAAAACCAGTTTCCACTTTGGCCAATGTAAATACATTAGAAAATTGTGTTGAACCTGAATGTAACGAAGAGACTGTCGAAAAAGACTTCGCTCAAAGTGTCCGTTTGAAGAATTCCGAAATTCTGACTAATCCGGAAGTGAAACTCGGACATTTGACCGTGCATCAAAAAGAGGAAGTGCACCAATTAATGCGGGAATATACGACCATCTTTCCGGACGTTCCAAAAAAGACGAATGCATCTCATCATGACGTCATTGTAGGTGATGCGTCACCTATCAAACAGCATCCCTATCGGTTAAACCCGATAAAGCTTCAATACATGCGGAAAGAAATTCAATACATGCTCGAAAATGACATTATTGAACCCAGCAATAGTGATTGGAGTTCCCCATGTATTCTTGTTCCGAAGCCAGACGGAACTTACCGATTGTGTACGGACTTTAGAAAAGTAAATTCAGTCACCAAAACTGACTCTTATCCGATCCCACGAATCGATGACTGTATCGATAAAATTGGCAGTGCAAAATTTGTCAGCAAATTTGACTTGCTTAAAGGCTATTGGCAGGTCCCGCTTACCGAGAGAGCCAGAGAAATATCAGCATTTGCGACTCCAGATGGGCTATACCAATATAAAGTAATGCCCTTTGGTATGAAAAACGCACCAGCCACATTCCAGAGGATGATTCATTCGCTCCTAAATCATCTCGAAGGATGCGAGGCGTACATCGATGACGTCATCATCTACAGAGACACCTGGGATAATCATCTCCGCATCATGCGTACCTTCTTCGACATACTGGCGAAAGCAAACCTCACAGTGAACCTTGCGAAAAGTGAATTTTGTCATGCGACTGTAGAATATTTGGGTCACAAAGTAGGTCAAGGTTTTGTTACTCCTATCATGGCCAAGGTGGAAGCTATTTCAAAGTTCCCGATTCCTACCAATAAGAAAGAAATAATGAGATTTTTGGGAATGGCAGGATTTTACAGAAAATTTTGTCCAAATTTCTCGTCAGTTGTTGGTCCACTTACCAATCTGTTACAAAAGAGAGTGAATTTTGCATGGACCAATGACTGTGACGAATCTTTTAAGAAAATCAAATGTGTTCTTATGAATAGTCCTGTCCTGTCAGCTCCAAATTTTGATAAGCAATTTAAGCTTACTGTTGATGCTAGTGACGTAGGAATCGGGGCTGCTTTGTTTCAAGAAAATGATGATGGTGTAGATAGAGTTGTTTGTTATTTTTCAAAGAAATTGACAAAATGTCAAAAGAATTACTCTACTGTTGAAAAAGAGTGTCTTGCATTATTGTTAGCTTTACAACATTTTGATGTTTATTTGAATGTTACTCTACATCCCATTCTTGTGTATACTGACCACAACCCTCTCACATTTCTGCACAAAATGTCAAACAAGAATCAAAGACTTACAAGGTGGAGTTTATTGTTGCAAGAGTACAATATCATTATTAACCATATAAAGGGCAAAGACAATGTGATTGCAGATGCACTATCGAGAGTTTCATGAGTGATTTTTGCAGAATTTACCACCTAAGTTTTCATTGACATTCAAACTTTTTTTAAGGGGGGAGGTGTTGTGGGTCATGTATTGTTTTAGTTTTACTTTATGTGTAGGTACACATGTACTTAGTCATATTATATTATGATGTAATTAATTCATAATAATTCTTTCTAGATTTTACTATGTCATGTATATTTCATTAGAGAATATTCCAGTATGTTCTTTGTTACATCATTATCATCACATGACTGTGATTTCTAGAATTTACTCTATTGTTAATCATGTGTAATGAGTCATTGTTCTAGAAGCTTCTGGTTAATTCATTGTTCTTAAGTATAAATACCTCTGAGGAACTGTGTTAAGGGGGCATTCGTACACATTCGTAGACACGATTCATTCATCTATTCTGAGATACTGGGACACTTTATTTGTTGAGACTTTAATCCATTTAACAACGTTTGGACACCGATCTTTCGAGAACGTTTGTGATTACCGGAAACCATACATTCGATAGACTTTGTGGACCGTAACGGACACTTTGATCCGGACATTGTATTGTAAGTTGTAATCATTGTAAATATATATATTTTGTACATAATTAAACTTGTAAATTTATATTCTGTCTTTGTCTGATTTTTGCTGGCGTTTTGGGGTATTCTGACCCATAACACTATCAACATTTACAAACATTTGCAATAGTGACCCTACAGTAATGCCACCTTATAAATTGTATAAACAAATGATAACTTACCAAAATCTATCTCTATGGCTTGTAAAGCTCCCTTCCCTAACTCCATCCAGGCCACAATGTCGTTCAAATGGTGACAGAATATCCATACATCCTTAAATCTCCGTAGCTTGATGCCCTGGGTGAGTGCAGTTCTCATCTACAATGGATACAAGTATGAAAAATATGTATACCAAAAATCATTTGGATCCATCGAACCTCCAAGAACAAAATGCCAGTAAATTTCCATTTTCATTTTTTTCAAGTCACAGGGCAATAATTAACACCTCCAGCAAAAGTTAAACTGTACCCATATTCAAACTTCATACCTTTTTGTTTTAATTTTTGTGTATCTCTCGCTGTTAGTCATTGGGTCTTGTTAGAAAATTTTCTTCCTTATAAAAATATTGCTAAGTGATCATTTTCCATACGAGATATTTGTTTTCCTGCAAACCACAACATAATTTTTTTTTTTTTGCAATTAATACAATATCATGTAGTTGCTACTTTCCATGCATTTTGTTCATGTATACTGTCAACCGTCTTTTATTCAAGGCGTTTTAAGTTCGCAAACACGAGTGAAGTGACTGGTTCGTGGCATTTTATTTTCGTGACATTGTATATACTTGTATATACGTAACTTACTACACATGTGTTAGTACGTATTTGCTGCGTTTTATATTCGTTAGTCGAAGGACCTCGCGAATATCGTGAAAATGACACACTCGCAGATAAAAGACAATTTACAGTATATAATGTACTGTTATTCAATAGTAATGCTGTTATCCATTATATTTGTATACTTTCATACAGACCTCTGAAGGAGGCATATCTTCTACAGTTTCTGTAAACAGTGCTGAATGAGTGTCCAGAATCTGTGTTTGTAATCGGCCACTGGAAGTCTGCAGAGTTACCTCCCCATTGTAGAGCATTATGGGAACCATTCCGTACGGCAGTTTACTTTCACCTACATACTCCACTATTGAGCCTGAAAAAATGTTACCATTCAGCATTTAAGTCTAGCAATATAATTTGAGGGAATTTTTATTATATCCACTAAACTAATTCACAAAAGCATACATTATGTTGCATTCACATAAAGAGTAAAAATATCTGCATAAAAATATTCGATCTTGCAAGTGTCATGACTGAATAATAGTAAAGCTTTACCTCTGATAGACTCTCTACAGTAGAGATAGGTGTACATCTTCTCCTCGTCATAGGTTATGAAAACTCCCTGCGATGAATAAATAATCATATGAAAGTTATGAAGAAATTTAATAACATCTTCTTCACAGACATGTACATAATTACATTTGTACATTAAAAACGCATATTGTGTATAAACTTGCTTTCTGCAGTAAGAGAGTTTATACATTGTATATACGGTTCCCTTCTTTTAAAAGAAGACCAATTAAATGGAGTGTTCAAATTGACTAAATCTCACTATGCATCTTTTCAAAACAATGCCAGTCACATGATATCAGCAAAAATGACTATGTACACAGATTTATACATGTAGAATTGACATAATCACCGTCTTATTCCATTGCAAGTTATTTATCAGCCTCCTTCATAAAGGAATTAGAATAATGTTAAAAGATTTTTTTTTCTCCATTTTTCACCACCATACCTTGTCCGGAGTCCAGTTTTCCCACACTGCTCCTCTTGTGGTATTGGAAAAATTGGGGATTTCTAATGTCTGATCATTGACCTACAAGAAAACTGCAAAATTTAAGACTTATTCTCTACAAGAGGCAATATATTTATTATTCTCAGGAATTGGTAAGTAATTGATATGTACATGTATGAACTTTTTAATTTCCACTTACTCAATGAAACATCAAGAGGAGATGTGCAGTCAGGTATATCCTGTACGAATAATTATTTACATCTCAAAACTTAAAAAACATTTCATGGATATTTTACAATGTATACATGTATGTAAAAGCATGCAAAGACGCATGGGGTCAAAAGCAGTATAAGAAAAACAATTCCATACTAGCTCTGATCAAAAGTGCATTGCCGGTAGGGGACTAATAAGATCAAAGTGAACCCCAGACTCCGCATACAAGCATAACAAAAGGATGTTCATGTGGGTATTTCTGAAACACTATACTTACTGGGTTATAAACAAAGCCGTCGCTTTTCTCGTCTATAAAGACCAGACGTGATCCTACATTGTCGGGGAAAATATGTCTGATACCAGCTACATGACGGTACTCGTTAACAAAATTCCAGTCCTCTATGTAGAAGTAATTCAGGCCTCCATTCTGTAATCAGAGAAGTAATTAAATCAACTTACGTTAGTTATAATTACACTGTATCTATCCTAAGCCTTTGAGGCTCATGAGGTCCTTGCTTATACAGTTTCACTGGTGTGAGCGAAGCCATGATCAAATTTGTGTAATTAAGGAATCATTATAATATTTTTTTGGTTTTTCGAGGTATCAACACCAAATATTGAGGGAAAACTGCATTGTGCCCATATTACATTGATTACTTATCATTTCATTTCGTCGCTTTTCAACATTTAATTGCAGCTTGAAATCGTGTTGCTAACGACGTTGCTAATGATGTTGCTAAGCGCGTACTTCCGTTTTGTGTTGATACAAGTATCAACAAAATTTCTCGGCCAATCAGAATCGTCGTTTTTTAATAACAACAAAGGAAATTAAATGATTGCAAAATCAACTTAATGCATTACAAAACAGGAACCATGTTATTCATTTTGGTGACTGAAGAATTCAACATCTTTTGAACAAATAAAAGTAGTAAGATGATATTTCAAATCTCATGTTCAAGAATATCATACCATTCCTCTAAGATGAAAGATGATTACATCAAAATAAATCCTTTTATCTTTAAAAGTTTAGTGTACAATCTAAATGTACATGCATCAAAAGTTTAGAATATTTTCAGCCTCATTTCTTACAAATTTTAAATAAACAAAATATTACTTACGTCTGTACCATAGATGAGAAAATCAGGGGTAAGACTGTGACATAGAACCCTGGATTCATCATGGGTGGGGTCAGGAAATAGGCGTGTCTCCCTCTCATCTGTCGTACCTGTTGTCTCTCCTTCAATCTGAACACGGAAACAAGTAAATGAATACCATGTGTATGCTATATCCTATGCAATCAACATGTTGTATATCATAACTGCACAGATAATGACTAAATTTGGCTTCAAAGATTAAATTCAAACATGTTACAATATATAGATAAGCTGATTTTTCCTTCATCTGATTCATATACATGTACAAGTAAACATCCCTCAATTACTGTAAACTGCCTTTTATTCACGGTGTCTTAAGTTCGCGAACACGTGTGAGGTAACTGATTCAGTTTTTTATTTTCGCGACATTGTATGTACGTATCCTACTATATACATGTACATGTATTAGGACATATTCGCAGTGTTTTATATTCGTGAATTGAAGGACCTTGTTTATATCGCGAAAATAAAGCGCTTGTGAATAAAAGACGGTTTGCAATTTTTTTGGATGAGGAAAAAAACAGAAAATAAAGAAATTCTTTGATATTGCGAATCCCCTCCACATGTTTATCATATGACAAATCACCTCCACATGTTTATCATATGACAAATCCCCTCCACATGTTTATCATATGTCAAATCCCTTCCACATGTTTATCATATGACAAATCCCCTCCACATGTTTATCATATGACAAATCCCCTCCACATGTTTATCATATGACAAATCCCCTCCACATGTTTATCATATGTCAAATCCCCTCCACATGTTTATCATATGTCAAATTCCAGGACTTTCATTGAATAGAAAAGAATGACTTAGTTATATCATCACTAAGTAGAAACTTACCATGTGAAGCTGCACCTTGCCCTCAAACCCAACAGCAGCATAATCAGCATTAAGGTGGATACTGTTAACAGTGCCTAGGTATTCTCTGTCCTTTAACCTCTCTACACCTACAATATGTACAAATCAAATGTTACTATGCAATATACAATATGTACATATACACACTCTGTAATGTTACATAATCAGCATTAAGGTGGATACTCTTAACAGTGCCTAGTTACTCCCTTATCCTTTAATCTTTCAACACCTACAATACTGTATAACCAGAAATTTCGAGAGTATCAAATTTTGCAATTTTATGGTAGAATAGGGTGTCTCTATTTTTCGCGAGTACAATTTTTCGCGATTCCTAAATTACAAACAAATCTGAACACATGATGTTACTCTTTGGTACCTTTAATTATTTGATTTTTAGTTAGTTCTATCATAAGGATACACTTTATTCACTTCTCTTAACGTTTAATCAGAAAAAAAGATACGAATGGCACTTGTACATTATAAGAACAAAATGTAACTGATATACAAATTTATGATATACCTTATCAAACAACATTTTTTGAGGGAATATATTTTCACGATTCCAAATCACTCGCGAATATAGCAAAAAATAGTATCGCGCGAAAATTTCTGGTTATACGGTATCCACGTATCATGTTTAAAATATACAGAGACTCTGTGCTGTCCATAAACCTCTATAGAAGTCATATGAGGTCTAAAGTAGTGATACAAAACAACATGTACAAACTTCCACCCCCACAAACCCTTTATCATGGTGCATGAAATACACAATATCAATAGGTTGCACCTTTTAAATTATTAATCATGATCTTTTAATGGCTTGGTTTTTATTTCCTTCATTATTCTTAAATTGGTGCAACATGATTTCACAGAGTAAAATCAAAATTCTTCAATCAAATATAATGCAGCAAAAAAAATTAAAAACAGCTTCCCCTTTATATCCCCTTGGTTTATTTCAAACAACTGCCCTGACTTAACACCTTACCTGAATCACCCAGTAGATAAAACCAAGCTCTGTTGTTCATACCGCTGGCTAAATGGAAAGGTCCTATGCCCAGGAAGGAAGGCTCTACATCAATAGGAATTGTTAGGGGTTGATCCTGTAGAGTAAATAAAAGGCATGAGCTTACGGTTTCAGGAAAGTCACTGAAGACTTTAAAGAAAGAAAATTTAGAAAATTTTATTTTTGCCATTTTTGCCTTACCAATTTCTCAATAAAATTAAACATGTTACAGTAGGGGGTGATTCCGAAAAAAGTGAAAGGAGGAAATTCTAGATTTTTCAATTTCTTTTTAATGCATATACGATCAAAAGTATGCAGCAATTTTCTCACAGAAGGTGATGACAAATTGCTGGATGCCGGGGCATAAAAAGAAGAACCTAAAAGGGATTGGAGGTTGTTAGATGTACTTTCAATTCCCACTACTCCCCACCAATTTGACATTATGCTCTATAGTGACCTCTAGCAGTGAGGTTGGGAGAGCTACGTGTCTGATGGGCCATGGCTTACATTGGTAGCCTGGTCAGATAGATGTAGAAGGGGGGGAGGGGGGTGTACTTCAATTCATTTTTCTCACCTGGTTAACATTATCCTCTATGGTGACTTCTAGTAGAGAGGTCAGGTGAGCAATACGGGTCTGATGTGCCGAGGCTAACATGGGTAACCTAGTCAAATAGATATGAAGGTTGCCTTTCTGAGTGGACACAGCCAGTAACTGACCATCATCTGACCAGTGGAGTTTGTCCAGGCCTCTTTCGTCCTCCATGTTTATTATCGCAAACATCTCCTTTAGGTCAGAAAGGTCATGGATCTTGATGCTGAAAGAAAATTAAAAGAAAAATACATGAAGATACAAGACAAAATTACATTGTTTCATACTTGCAATTAACTCTCTATTTGACTGTAGATATTCAGAGAAAATAAATGTACATGTAAATGCTGAGCATAGCAAGTTAGGCCATGTAAAATAAAATCTATGTTTCTCAGACACCGCCGCACGCTATAATTTGCCGCCGACGAGACATTTTTATTGCAACTTCAGAAAAAAAATTTCCGCCGTGTCTCGATCATCCTCGATCGTCGATTAAAAACGAAATATCCATTTATTTCATTGAACATGTTTATTGTCCTGTAATTTCGTCCAAATGATACCCGATGAACAAATACTTTTAAAAGCCGGTATAAATCAAGGCGCGTTCCCTATTTACGTTACGGGTAAAGACTTTATCCACGCGCCGTTTAAAGGATATACAGCCGGCTATTCGCGTGTGTAATACTTTGAATATTTCATGTATTAAAACGTTCGTATAGTTCTCTTTATTGATCTCTACAGCATGTGTAAATACCTATGTCGAACAATAGCAAGCGTCCATTGTAATACTTCCGAATCATTATTAATGACGTTCACGTTGTAAAAAGTATAAGCAAGGACCGCTGACGAATGCAAGAGAAATGTAGTTAAATCCTTAAATCTATAAATAAAAAAATGTATATTGTACCCGTGTATATTATTTTATCAGACGGTGGTTAATGCTGAACACTTCATTCGATTTCTAAAGATTCCGCTTCATCCAGACTTGACGTCCGAAGATATACGCTATCGGCCAAATTTTTGACCATATGAACGGATCCATCCGTGGAAATGAGGGTCTAGTCTCTTACGCGATTCTACTTAATGTACTCACGGCAATCAAAACATGTCATACTTCGTATATTTGTTTCTATTAGCTTCTTCCATTCAGACCGATGAGCTACGTCTCCTCGTTCTCAGAAGGAATAGGCTATTTTACTTTTAAAAAATCAACTTATTTACGGAAGAAAGCCATAAATTTTAATGTACATGTACCATTATTTTGACTGACGGTTCAAAGACAGTTTTATATGAAGAAAAATTGGGAGGGGGGGGGGGGGGGGGGGGGTTTCATGTACTTGGATCACACAAAAATGAACAATCGATCTATTAGTAAATTAAAACACAGTGCAGGGGGGGGGGGCTGCATAAGATTGTTTTGACTTACATGAATAATAAGAGCACTCTTGGTGGGAAAAAAAATCAAAAAATAAAAACCCTTCCTACCTTGCCACTTTTTTAAGACCCAATTATCTGAGAAACATTGAATTAATTTTACATGGCCTTATATGCAATTTTTTGTGTCTGTTTTTAAATATCAAAGTGGTTCTTGGAACTTACAAAAGGGGTGGGTGCGGTAACCTGCTATTTTGGCCCTATTTTCAAATTTGATCATATATCCATAATATTGTAGTTTATAAAAGGTCAAATGTATGGTGAATCCAAATCAGGAAAGCCTGTTTTGATTTCGCAGTCCTATACTGAATAATGCGTCGCCCAAAACTTCTAAAAACATTGAAATCATTGAAAATATCAAGAAATGAGCAAATTGCGATAGAAATTTATAAAATCAAGTAGTACTCCAGGCCTTGCCTGTGAATGTTTTTGTATTAATCGATGGATTTCTGATCAGTGTTTTAATTTGCATAATAAATTCCTTGGGCGAAGCCTGGTTAATAGATGAATTTTGAAGATTTGTGTGTAAAAAATGATTATTTTCCTTTGTTTTGCGTCATTCAGGGCAAATGACATCAGAACATGACATCATACATCACACACGAGACGTTACGAGGGCTCGAAATTATGACGTCGTATTTTCTCAAACATTCAACATTGCAAAAAGTGATAGTCATAATTCCTTTATCAAAAGCATTGTTCGTCGAAATTATAGGGCCGATATGAGGTCTTAACGCACCTAGTCCTTTATTCTTTGTAACAATTTTGATGTATACATGTATTACTGACATACTCTACATACAAAATATGACATATTTGTAGATACATGTAAATACAAACAAATATCAATTCTGCCTCAGTCAAGCAAATTTTTTTAATATTTTTAGATTCCTTTATCTTACCAACTATCGCCACATGATGCCGCCTTATTCACTGACATAGATGTGGCTATATACATGTTCATTGTTTTTCCGTTGATTTTCTCTTAGCCAATCAGATTTTAAAATTTTAAATAGTTTAATATTCCTGCATCTTACCAATTATCACCACAAGATGCCGCCTTATTCAGAGATGTAGATATAGCTATACACGTCAGGTTGTCCTTGTGGTTACGTGCCTGGAACAGCTCCTGACCAATCTCCTTCATGTGGGTGGATATCACCACAAAGTAACCATGGGAAAAACCGATCATGATGTAACCGTCACCGTACCTACATCAAAATATCAATGTTTAAATTAATAACATGAAGCTATGATCTCACGGCAAGGTCCAATTTTCAAGAAAATTGTTGGGTTTTTTTTTTTTTTTGGTCAAAATTGACCTTTTAGATTGTAGGAAACAAAATGCTAAATTTTGTGATTTCACAATGTTTAACACAGAACATGTAGAACATACAAGCTTTATATCGTATCAAAAATGCTTTGTGAAGTTGTGAATTTTCTCTAAAGTGTTTTGCAATTGGAAGGGTAATCTATGGTTTTTTTTTTCAGTTTAGAAGGAGGATGATATTCCTTTCACATATCCTTTCATCTTAATTTTCCTCAGCAAAGAACGTAGACTTTGTACCTGTAACTTTCATATTTAAATTTAAATGAATCTGTAAGATTCACAGCATTATCAGACAGTCAATTCTGATGACATTCTTAAATACCAAACCATGTTAACGTTCAATAAAAGACCTTCACCCTGTTTCACAAAAATTCTTACGAACTTTTTCAGGATCGTAACTTTTGATCCCATAGATCTTTTGATCAACTTAAATTCGCACAATCTCGTTTCTTAATTTCCATTTCATATATCGAAATGATATTAGAAAACGTAAATTAATCTAAATAGAAATGTTTTAAAACTTTTTATTCTACGACGAAATTATGAAATTTCCTATAAAAATTCCGGAAGAATTTTTGTGAAATTCCAAGCTTGAATGATAACTTTAACACAATCTTACCATCTATAAGATACAATATTCCCATATCTCTGTTGGAAGGCCAGCTCTATAGGATTTTCTGGGTCATTCAGGTTGTATAGGAACAATGTCTTCTTCCCAATAACAACACTCACCTACAGAGACAAAAGAATTCATGTTACATATACTTTGTTCTTAAACTCAGTACACATATTTGTTTATATAAATTGTTATGATGTGTGTTTATGTACACGTAGAGTTAGTACAATGTGCCATTCACGTTTTTGCTAGGATGGCCATCTCATTAAAACAATGTGTCTCCTTTGATAATTTTCAAAGAGAGAAAGCACACATACTGATTCTTGCACAATTGGACAAACTATTTACATGTAAATGTCATAGAAATGTTGTTTAAAAAGTGGTGTCAAAACTTATGAGAAAAAGCATGTTGAGCATGACACTAATTCACAAAATTGTCTAAATTACGATTTCTCCTTGATGGTCTACATACTAAAGGCATAAAGAATTGGCAATATGTTATAATCATACGGTATTTTCTCCAATCTGGCTCCTCTCATCCCCCTTCATTTCTGAGAATTGTACGTCCTGAGGATTTGCCCTTACGGAGGTTTGTCGTATAGTGTCGCCCTCTACATTACTGATGGATATCGTACAGTCATCACTCCCCAAAGCCAGCAGATTCTGGTTACTCCATGCACCAGATGTAATTCTACGAGTATGTTTTCCAAGTATGGGCACTTTCCTGAAAAAGAGAATGTCTTTTCAAAGTGATGACTTGAAAGTCTTATACAGTTGATAATCTGGTAATATAATCAGTAGGCGTTGCAATTAAGAAAATACCAGTAATATGCGTATGTAAAGATTTATCTCATACCAGTACATCCGAAATCTGTTTAAGCCAACAAAATTAAAGGGTGATGAATGTTCCATCGTCAAAGTTTAAAGAGACATCTTTCTAAATACATATATTTTTTTTTACTTTGTTTCACTATACGAATGTTTCTTGTTAACTTTTTTCTAAGTATCACCAACCACCAAATCATTTCAAGAGAAAAATTCATCTTATTTCAACATTGTGCTTTTTTCAATTATAATAGAGTTAACATCCATAATACGTACATGTAAATGTTTTTATCTTCGAATCATCAAGTTCCTGCATAAAGTTCAAAGATTTATTTCTTTACAAACTTATTTACTAAGTTACCTGGAAGTCTGGTGGTTATATATCAGTAGATTTCCTTTGGTGGTCCCAATCGCCAGAAACGGTCCGGTCTTGGCCCATAGTAGGAATGATAGGGTATCCCTGCAATACACAGCATTGTAGCATTACAAATATATTTTTGAATGTTATACCAAAAGTATATTCTACCTTTGTAAATGGCATTTGCATTTGTTTTATCGTCTCATTATCTTTCATTAATCGAGTATTATAATGGAATTTTGATCAAAGATAATTTAACTTTTCACACGAAACGTCTATTCAAGAAGGGACGTGAATGAGATGTATTTCAGAGAATAATCACCTGAGTCCACTCTCTATTTGATGAGTCTTCATGGAGTTTGCGTCCCACAGTGTCACCACTGCATTTCTGTCGTTGATGATAGCCAGTGTGTCCCCGTCCTTGTCCCATCCCATCCCAGTAACAGCGCTATATACAAAGGGAAACAATTTCTTTATTAATATTCTGGTGTACTGTACATGTACTTTTCTCCCATTTGCCCCCATATGGACGCGTCATGTAGGGTCACTGTATCCCATATGCCCCCCTCGTGACTTTTGACGTCGGCCGTATAGGCCGTATCCATATTGTGACGTCGTTATTATCCATTGTGACGTCATGATTTTTGCACCAAAAGCGGCGACCTCTCAACAAAAACGTCGTTTTAAAACTCCTTTTTCTACATTCTAATTCTTATTAAACCGATTAAGGCTAAGGACTACGGTTTATTCTTTCAGAATAAACCATTTTTGAGGGCGCTATATCCCTTTATTTTTCGTATTCGAGAAAGTTGAAGATTTCATAATTTCATGGAATTTCAAGAAAGGTCCCTAGAAATGGGAGAAAAACGATCAACCATATGTTAATCATGTGGGACGAGAAAAGCCCACCCTCGGGGTCTTGTTTCTGGTCAGGAAATTTGGCAAGCCTCGTTCCCTGACCAGAAACAAGACCCCTCGGGTGGGCTTTTCTCATACCACATGACAGCATATGGTTGATAGTTATAATCCGAGTGTAAACAAAATATAGCGGAAACAGTGCAAAAATAGGCAAATTGACATACATGTACATGCATTAATGTAATAAGAATTAGCGCTCTTGACATATTTTGCATTATAACCAATTTGAGTTAAATAATTTAGCATTGTATTAAATCAGCAAATTTTAAATTGTTACAGTGCCAACTCCGGTAAAATATGATTTCCTGCTTTTAAAATAACTACACATGCAGTAACAACTTTGCATTATGATATAAAATTAAGTATTGCAAAATACCTAAAATTTTATGTTTCAATTAAAGATAAGATATATTTAGTGATAACAATTTCACAATAGCCTAATGGTTGATCTATAGCTCACTTCTAAGGACATGAAAATAAACTTAATAACGACAGCAACACACTATAAAACATTTGTCTGCCGGCATAGATGGGTGTAAAATAAAAGTTATTGAATACTATTCTTTTGTTCTCAGAAAGGTTTCCATCCAATGCTGAACCTTAATATAAAAATAATTTTAAGGGAACTGATTCCTATAGAATTAAATGAAGCATACATCTACAGCTTACCCAGGCATGTTGATTTCTTCCTTAATGTCCCCATGTCTGTCATACATTCGAACCACATTGTCGTGCCTGTAAGTAATCAAATACATTATGCATCCTTTTTCAATTATACAAGACAATTTTACATCATTTTTTTCAAGCATATGAGCATGACTAAACAGAAATCCAGCATGAGCATGACTATAACAGAAATCCAGCATTCATTGCAATCTTTTTCAACATGAATTAATCACAGGAAATTACATATATCTTCCATTTTCTGTGTTGTATCGAAAATAATTTTTGACGATTGTAAAATTAATTTTACGAATATTGTTTCAATATGCTGGAAAATTTTATGAATAATAAAGCTTCCTTGTACATTGCACATCTAGCTACATTTCTTAAAGAAGAAAGTTCTGACCCAGCAGTAGCGATGTAGTTTCCAAGAGCTTTCTGCCAGCTGTATGTTATAGTACCCTGTCCTCCATAGGTTTTGTTACTAAGGCTAAATACCCTCTGTAAATGAAAAAAAAAATAAATAAAATAAAATGCATGAAAATTTCATAGAACATGGATATCAATATTCTCTATATGTACTTATTTAATTATTTCTTATTGTGGCATGAAAGTTATACCACTTTCTCTGATAAACTAAAAAAATTTAATTGGAGAACTTTCACATTAAAGATATAGTGCAGTATCAGTTGTCAGATAGGACTACCAGATCATGTCACTCAAAAGAGTCAAATGGAACTTTCAATGCTTTGAAGACAGAAGTCATTGTAAGTTGTAAACACTGAGATAACACAAAATACTGTTCTTTTTTAGTTGTAATTATCTACTAACTTTTTTCAGAGTACCAGTGCATCATAAGGAATTTTGGTCACAATTTGGAAATTTGATGTTCGTACTACGCTAACTTAATTTGGTAGAAAAAATGTAAACCCTCTAATGGCTCTATAAACAAATATATCTCAATACAGTGAGATCATCATGTTAATGTAATGCGTATGATTAAAACATACATGTATGATATGCAATTTTATAATAAAATCAGATAATTACATTATAAGTCAACACTTGTGGCCCTATCACATCTTCACTTTTTTGGCCAACGCACAAGTAATGACCTTTAAAATGCTGGCAATTGTTGGGGTTTGGTTAGAAAACTCATTATGAAGCAACATTTGCAATTCGTGTGTAGCAACCTTGTGGAGAAGGGGGAGTGTTTGCCCAACGACCCCAGCATCTTCCCAACGCATAAAACTAGTTGGCAATTTACCTGTTAACGTTCCACAAGCCTGTGCTCAACAACCTGGCAAAGTTCATCTAACGACTTACCAACGACTTACCAACGACCTGCTAGTGACTTTCTAAAAATCTACAACATTTACAGCAAAACTTAGTTTTCAGAAAATATTTTGTTAATGTTATGATAAAAATACATTTAACATGAACTGCAGGTAGTTAAGGTCGTTGTCAAGATGTTAAGCACATGCCAAGGATATTAGGCTGTCATTGGACAATGTTGAGGATTTTAGACCTTCGCTAGAGGGTCGCTAGATACGCTTTAGACATGCATTCCTCTGTCGTTACACGGTCCTTGGAATTATCAGTGACCTTTCAACCTTTTAAGTAACAACTGTACAGTGCACGGGAACGCAAACTGACCAACCTCCCAATGACCTTCTAACTACTTCCATTACCAACGATTAGACGCTGGGCAGTCGTCAGCAATTTTGTGCATTGGTTATGTGTATGCACAAAATTTTCTGACGACCACAACGCATGCCAACGTCCTTCAGACACCACACAACGACCAGCCAGAGACCGATCAGTCAGCGACCTCAACATTCTCCGATGTGTTGGCAAATTTACTTGGTCGTTGCTCGTGCGTTGACCAAAAAAGTAAAGGTGTAACGGTGTCATTATAGCTAGATCATTTTGTGATAATTTAACCCAAATTTGTGGATCATTAAAACCTAAATTTTTCATTTATGAAAGATGGAAATGAAATTTGGCTCTTCCTACAAAGAAAAATATCAATATTGAATAATCATATAATCAATAATTACGTAAAATATTTTTTCATTTAAAATTTTATATGCAATAACTTAGCCTTTTTCACGTAACTGCGTGACTAGCATTTTGTGGACGGCAAGTACCGACTCACATTACGTCAGTTAAAAAGTGATTGTCATTTACGTCATATTGTGGGAAAAGTACTCTTTTTGCCGTCCAAAACAACTGGACCGCAGTTATGTGAAAAGGGCTTATTCGGAACTTAGGCGATTGGGATCAAACTCCCAAATTGCCTGTACGAGTACAAGATGTCTTGAGGAGGAATTATTCTGATACAACTGTGTATGGTAAATATAATTAAGTGTCTCTTGCACAAAGAAAATTGCAACACTGTATTTATTTAGACATAACACTAACAGGTCAAACAGAGGAAATTCGTCTTCAGCTCATAGACTTCGGTTTTGGTAGATCAGTTGCAGTATGACATGCATTATGGCATAGGTTTCAATATATGTGATATTTGAAGAAATGTAGAGATGGCAAATTGCATTACCTTCATGATTTAGGTGTATTATTAGCAGTTATTTCTTTCTCATCGCACTTGGAAACAGAATGAAGCAGGAATGCCCAGGCATGCGCATTCGCTCTAGCTGTATTCGCGTGAGGTTAAATCGATCTCAATTTTTTCGGAGTGTATCCCTGCCTTTTCATGTGTAGCAATGAAACAAACAACCGGCATCCTTATATGAATGGAAACGTAGAAAATAAATATTTGATAGCAGAAAATACCATTAAAATTGTCATATTCTAAACAGGTGAAGGTAAAACCTCAAGGTCAAGGTCGATGAATTGAGTATTTTTAAACAATATATAGTCTAATCTTATTCTTTAAGACCAAATGAAACCACTGAGGTCGAGTCATCGCGTGAACGTTGAATTATTTATTTCCGACACCAGTATTGTTTTGACCCTGAGAAAGCCCGCAAAGATCAACCTAGTGAAAAAATTATTTACATAATCGATATCTTGCCTGATAGATAATCACTCTTTAGGGTAAAATTTCCATTTGAACATTAAAAAAAATCCCACTGGATATTTTTAGTCAAAAAATAAACCAGTAGCAAGACAACAATTTGAATTTCCCATGGGATTTTAAAAAATCAGTCTGGTTGATTTTGTTTTACCTCGGAACTTCGGTTTATTTTTTAATTTCTCTCATACGAATATTAAATTTCCATTGTCGCGGAATTTATACAAATATACCATATAGGAGAAAATATTTCACGTGTGAAAATGAAGTCTATGTTAGTCGAGCTTTATATAAGCGTGCACAAGTCAGTTGTTCACAGTATACTAATATTTGGTGCCTTATTTGCAAAGTTTTTATGCTTTTAATTTCCTTGCGATGAAGACGATATAACTTCCTAAAATATTTGTTGTGTATGCAATTTTGTCTGTTATGTATAATATATTTGGTATCTGCATGTTCCGAGAGGCAAATGGATAATTAACTTGTGAGGATTTGAAAGTATATACATGTACAAGAGAAGAAGTACCAAATGTGGTTCACGAGTCAAATTTCCAGGGAAATATGACATAACTGTGTAAGTCTCCATTAACACATCTTCGCGAGCAAATGGTATAGATCCGCCGCGCTCCTCAAATGAGCGAGGCGGATCTATACCATTGGCTCGTGAAGATGCCATTAACAAGGCATCCGCGAACCCCCGAATGGAGGCACGATGGGTGCATGGGAGGAGTGAGCGTCCTCTGACTGCATGCAACACCCACCGCGAATGATATCATAACAAAAAGCATAACAACGAAATCCCAACAGCTTATCCTCACCTAGAGTATAGACTTCCAAGTCAACGTAACTGCAAGTCTGATGAGACATGTATCCGGATAAGTTGAAACGTTGTGTACTTGTAATCCGAACAACTTCCCCAATTGGTGTTTATGAAGTAAATGATCGACCTTCTAATCATGCTACCTCGTCATGTTTCAATGTGTTTACGCGTCGTGTTCTTTAGTACTGTCGAGGTACTGTAATAGGAAATTAGAGGGACAAAATCCTATGGAGATCCAATTCCCTTTTCTTCAGAATTTATCAATGTTTCTTAGTTTGTGAATTTGTGTTCATGAGCACGCCTTGTTTGGTTCTTGTATTCGATTCTTCCAGAATAATCTTTTCCCTATTTTCTTGGGGAGGGGGAGGCGAAACTGGGGGCTACCTCTCTCCTCCTCCCTTTCATCCTTCCCTCCCACTCTCCTCCTTCCCTCCCCTGTATCATTCCTCCCGCCTCCTTCCTTCCCTCCCTTTCATCCTGTCCACCCCTCTATTTTGTTATTATGAGTTCCAACTCGGCCAACCATTCTCAGGTTTAAAGAATAGAATCAACCTATTACGATACATTTGTTAATTAATTGTTGATTGAAACGTTCTTCTTCTTTCACCATTTTTGTAACAGCATATTTGGAGCATATACTTTCTACTCCACTTCAGGAAAACCCGAAAGTGACATGAAGGGGGATGTCTCGTACCGTTTCTCTTGGGGTCTTATAGTAAAACTTAGGTATTGCCATGATTATGACCTTTTCTAGACCATAAAAGATAAATAACATATAATCAGAGTTCAGTTTTTCGTTCTTTATAATCAACAGACAATTTTCAATGAATAATCACAAAATAATACATGTACAATATATACCATAAAATACAGTGAATAAATGTAAACTTTCACTTTGTTATTTTATCAGCACTGGGCTTTTGTTTTACCACAAAAATAAATATTGCACCGTGACAAAACCGACAATTATTTACAGTAAAGAAAATAACATGAACAATAAGATTTATAATACATATGTTCAAAAATTAATTTATAACAATGTCTAAAGATTTTTCATAAAACAAGTTTTTAATCAACTTCCTCCACAGTGGGACCTCCTGTCGATCCCCCAGGGTGAGGTCCCTGATGTCCGGATTGCTGCCCTCCGTGTAACTTTGACATAATGGGTGAACACGCTTTCTGAATCTCCTTGAATTTATATTCATACTCCTCTACCTCGGCGAGGGTATTATTGTCCAACCATCTCAGAGCTTCGTCACACGTGCTCTGAACACTCTCTTTTTCGCTGTCTGATAACTTGTCGCCGGCGTCATCTTTCGCCTGCTTGACGTTGAACACATAAGTTTCTAGCTGATTCATGGCACTTATTCGCTTTTCTCTGCTTCTCGTCCTCGTCTTTGTATCTCTCGGCGTCGGAGAACCATTTTATCTATTTCCTCTTTACTCAAACGTCCCTTATCGTTGGTAATTGTTATCTTCTCACTTTTCCCTGTACTTTTGTCTTTAGCTGAGACGTTCAGGATTCCGTTGGCGTCAATATCGAATTCGACCTCGATTTGAGGAACGCCTCGAGGAGCAGGCGGGATACCGTTCAGTTCGAATCGTCCGAGTAAATTGTTGTCTTTGGTCATCGCTCTCTCACCTTCGAACACTTGAATACTGACACCCGGCTGATTGTCCGAATACGTTGTAAATATCTGCGATGCTTTCGTGGGAATTTTAGTGTTTCTCTCTATGAGCTTTGTCATTACTCCACCGGCCGTCTCGATACCCATCGAAAGAGGAGCCGACATCTACTAGCAAAACATCTTTGATGACTGTCACTTCTGTCGCCACTCAAAATGGCCGCCTGTACTGCTGCTCCGTATGCCACGGCCTCGTCTGGGTTTATGGATTTGTTGAGTTCCTTCCCATTCATAAAGTCCTGTAGCATTTTCTGTATTTTAGGAATTCTGGTAGATCCCCCTACCAACACGACTTCGTGAATTTTAGATTTGTCCATCTTTGCGTCACGGAGGGCCTTTTCTACCGGCTCCAGTGTCTGACGGAATAGATCTGAGCATAACTCCTCAAATCTGGCTCTCGTTATTTTACTATAAAAGTCCACTCCTTCATACAAGGAATCGATCTCGATTCCAGCCTCGGAACTTGCCGATAGAGTTCTCTTTGCACGCTCACACGCAGTGCGTAAACGTCGCATCGCTCTGTTATTCTTAGATATGTCCTTTCCGTACTTTCGTTTGAACTCTTGCACAAAATAACTCACCATCCTGGTTATCGAAATCCTCTCCTCCCAGATGCGTATCGCCAGCCGTGGATCGTACTTCAAACATAGAACCTTCGTCGATCGTCAATATAGGAGACGTCAAAAGTCCCTCCTCCGAGATCGAAAATCAAAACGTTTTTCTCTCCTGACAGATTTTTATCTAGTCCGTACGCCAGTGCGGCAGCTGTAGGCTCATTCACAATACGCATTACGTTCAGACCGGCTATAACGCCAGCGTCTTTGGTCGCCTGACGTTGAGAGTCGTTAAAGTACGCAGGAACCGTTATCACAGCATTGGTTACTTTCTGTCCTAAATAAGCTTCAGCAGTTTCCTTCATTTTTGTAAGAACCATTGAACTTATTTCTTCTGGTGAAAAAGTTTTCATCTCACCTTTATATTCGGCCTGTAGCTTCGGTTTTCCTCCATCACTCGTTACTTTGAACGGCCAATGCCTTCATATCCGACTGAACATGCTGTGTCTGTGAATTTTCTCCCGATCAGCCGCTTGGCGTCAAATATCGTATTTTGTGGGTTCATGGCCACTTGATTCTTGGCGGCATCTCCGATCAATCGCTCCGAGTCTGTGAACGCCACATAACTGGGTGTGGTCCTATTCCCCTGGTCGTTCGCGATGATCTCCACCTTCCCATTTTGGAAGACCCCCACACAAGAGTATGTGGTCCCCAAGTCGATACCAATGGCAGGAGTTTTACGTGACATTCTGTTTCTTCTTCTTCTTAAAAAAAACTAATTCAAACTTCTCTGGTATGAATAATGGTAAATAGCAGTAAATTGCTTCGTAGATTTCTTTTTCGTTGTCTATGACTCTTTTCACTGTACTGTCCAACTAAAGATTACTCGGTGTTTATATACACATTGATTATTCTCGAATGGTCTGTACTAGAGTTGTCTACAACATTCGAGAACTCTAAATATAGAAATACTACGGGTCATACTTCTAAAATTAGATGGCAGGTCACTCTTATTTTTTCCAGAGAGTTCGCAGACAAATTATATAATTTACTAGAAAATTCGCAAGGGAGGGGTGGTTTGGGATAGGTATACAGAAATTATGATATAATGGAAAACATTGAAATAAATATTCTGAATGGAGGGGTAAGTTGGGGGGGGGGGGGGGGGGTTGAACATAAGTATAAGATTGGAAACAGGACTAGAGGGGGGGGGGGAATGTTTTACAGAGGATACAGAAGGAATTCGCACGACTTACGTAATATTTTTTAACCTTTTATTGAAATCTGATTTGACACGTATGTTTTGGGCAGTAAAAATAAGGGAGAGTGGGGGGTGCAAAAAATCGCCGAAAACATAGAATTCGTATTCATGAATCATTAGATTCCATTATAATTTCAGTAATCGCTTTATTAATTGATGCTTAGATCAGTATTTTCCCCTAAGCATGCTCAAAGGATAACATTTACTGGTTCAATATAGTTCTAAACAAGTTTTCTACTCATTCATTACGTTCCTGAATATGGTTTAATTCCATGTTAAGAGGTTAAAAAGCTTCTAGTACATGTATATAATCTTGGAGATGGGTGGGGCATGTGATGTCTGCAAGATACCATACACAACTTTCTTTTAAAAGATATTTCGCGTAAATTCTATATCAAAGAAAACATTGTTGACACCGATTTTATATCTGATTTGCCTCCTATGTGTATGTCTTTTTTTTTCCTTTAAAATGTCAGATGTATTTTCGTAAACTAAGTAAGTTTTAAAATCTATTAGAACTAATATATGAATGGACTAAAAATGGTGATGTCCAGGGGCGGATAAAGAATGAGTTTGGGGAGGGCTGGTGCGGTGTGTGGAATTGGAGGGGGGGGGGGTTAAGTTAGAAAAATGCAAGGTGCTTGAGGACGCATTGTCCCCCCAGTGGGTCCAGGGCAAGTCCTGGTTGGGTGTTGTGGGGCGAAAAAAAAAATCGTTTATACAGTTTTAAAACTTAAACAAACGCGTTGAGAACGACCGCTTTGTATGGCGAAGACAGCACTGAAAAACTTATTTTAGCCATTTAATTTGAAAACTTGATTGGACAGGAATCATTAAATTTTATGATTTCAAATTATACGATAGAGAATGCATCTGGCTATAGCAAAGCGAGTCAGCCGAATTTTTTAAATTTATTTCTACGGGTGAAAGGGGGAGGAGGGGGGTTGCACACCACACACCCCATCATCTTTGCTGTAAGAAGAGTATGCATGTTGACTTTCGAAAGTCGAAAGACCGGTCTTAAAGTTTCAAGTTGAAGGTAGGAAGGGCGGGTTATGTACATTACTTAATAATTCTCATGCTGGCCATTGAGCATCAGTGATGATGGACATCATACTTAAAGTAGCTTTGGAACTATTATGAAAAAAAAAATGATATGCAAATTAATGTTATTAAGGTGAGGAGCGGGAGCGAGCCAGCAAAAAAATCAGTCAGAAAGAACTAACAGAAAAGCTTTCAAGGACCCAACGAATCCATCTAAAAGGGGGACGCCTCTCACGTCCACTTTGAATCCGCCAATTAATGAGACAGAATAGTTCTTTTAAATGAACCTTGAGTTTGACTAATGAAATCGATATATGGACAATAGAAATCGATCTAATTTTAGAAGTATGACCCGTACCTAGTGTTTCTATCCTCGAATGTTGTAGATAACTCTACTAGTCCAGACCATTCGAGAACAATCTGAAGTTGAAACTACGAGGCAATTTGCCGCTATTTACCCTTTTTTAAATATCGTAATGGTTTATTTAGTTATTTTTAGGGAGAAAGAGAATGTCACGTAAAGCTCCTGCCATTGGTATCGACTTGGGGACCACATACTCCTGTGTGGGGGTCTTCCAAAATGGGAAGGTGGAGATCATCGCTAACGACCAGGGAAATAGGACCACACCCAGTTATGTGGCGTTCACAGACTCAGAACGACTGATCAGAGATGCCGCCAAGAATCAAGTAGCCACGAATCCACAAAATACGAAGGAAACTGCTGAAGCTTATTTAGGACAGAAAGTAACCAATGTTGTGATAACGGTTCTTGCGTACTTTAACGACTCTCAACGTCAGGCGACCAAAGATGCTGGTGTAATAGCCGGACTGAACGTAATGCGTATTGTTAATGAGCCAACAGCTGCCGCATTGGCCTACGGACTTAACATTTCAGGAGAGAAAAAACGTTTTGATGTTCGACCTCGGAGGGGGAACTTTTGACGTTTCCATACTGACAATCTATGAGGTTTTCATGTTTGAAGTACGATCCACGGCTGGCGATACGCATCTAGGAGGAAGAGGATTTCGATAACCGGATGGTGAATTATTTTGTGCAAGAGTTCAAACGGAAGTACGGAAATGACATATCTAACAATAACAGAGCTATGCGACGTTTACGCACTGCGTGTGAGCGTGCAAAGAGAACTCTATCGGCAAGTTCCGAGGCTGGAATCGAGATCGATTCATTGTATGAAGGATTGGACTTTTACAGTAAAATAACGAGAGCCAGATTTGAGGAGTTATGCTCAGATTTATTCCGTAAGACGCTGGAGCCGGTAGAAAAGGCCCTCCGTGACGCCAAAATGGACAAATCTAAAATTCATGAAGTTGTGTTGGTAGGGGGATCTACCAGAATTCCTGAAATACAGAAAATGCTACAGGACTTTATGAACGGGCAGGAACTAACAAATCCATCAACCCAGACGAGGCCGTGGCATACGGAGCGGTAGTACAGGTGGCCATCTTGAGTGGTAACAAAAGTTACGTAATTAAAAATGTTTCGCTAGTCGCTCCTTTTTCGATGGGAATCGAGACGGCCGGTGGAGTAATGACCAAGCTCATAGTGAGAAATTCTAAAATTCCCACGAAAGCGTCGCAGACATTTACAACGTATTCAGACAATCAACCGGGTGTCAGTATTCAAGTGTTCGAAGTTGAGAGAGCGATGATCAAGGACAATGATTTACTCGGACGATTTGAACTGAACGGTATCCCACCCGCCCCTCGAGGCGTTCCACAAATCGAGGTCGAATTCGATATTGACGCCAACAGAATCCTGAACGTCTCAGCGAAAGACAAAAGTACAGAGAAAAGTGAGAAGATAATAATTACCAACGATAAAGGACGTTTGAGTAAAGAGGAAATAGATAACATGGTCTCCGACGCCGAGAGATACAAAGACGAGGACGAGAAGCAGAGAAAGCGAATAAGTGCCAGGAATCATCTAGAAACTTATGTGTTCAACGTCAAGCAGGCGAAAGATGACGCCGGCGACAAGTTACCAGACAGCGAAAAAGAGAGTGTTCAGAGCACGTGTGACGAAGCTCTGAGATGGTTGGACAATAATACCCTCGCCGAGGTAGAGGAGTATGAATATAAACTCAAGGAGATTCAGAAAGTGTGTTCACCCCTTATGTCAAAGTTACATGGAGGGCAGCAATCCGGACATCAGGGACCTCACCCTTGGGGATCGACAGGAGGTCCCACTGCGGAGCAGGTTGATTAAAAACTTTGCTGTATGATTAGTTGTTGAACGTTGTAATTTCTCTACGGTATACATGAAATTATTTATTTTCTTTATCATGATTGTTTGATTTACAGTATAACATTAAGTTGAAGTCATCAGAAAAATGCTCAATGTTGTTAGAATAGTAAAATATATGTTCAAATTATTTTTTGTATTTTTTTTCATAATATATATCTATGTTAATGCAAATATTATTTATTTAAGCATGCATCATTCTTTACCGTTTATTGAATAAAGAATGGAAATTGAAATCTGACTTTGTGCTATTTTGAATCCTATAGTAGCGGGAGATATGCAGTTTCCAGACAACTGGAGAAAAACTGTTCAATAGAATTAATTAATAAATAAGTTAAGCACCTTGAAACATGAAAAGTTTCAATGTTTTCTGGCTTCCAGACAGTATAAGGAAAGTGTTAAAGAGAATAAAAAGTTAGCATTTCTGATAAACTTGAAAAGACTGTAAAAATAACAACACTTCTTCCACTTATCCATGTAAGTTTCATCAGGAGCAGTTAAATCCACTAGAAAGATACCCAATACAAGACAATCAGGTAACATGGTCTCTCAAAATCGTCATACTGATGTGTTAAAGTATTATGATTGATTCCCTTTTCCTTTCACAGTTAGATAGGCAATAGTCCATTTTCCAGAAAATATCTATGACCATTTATATGTACAGACACCAGACATCACATCATTTGGCAAAATTTTCAATTGTGACGTCAAATCTGATCGCACTGTCTTGAAGCACCTTGATGTTTGTCATGCTTTCTATTTTAACGTCACAATGAAAATATCGCCAAATTTTGAAATGTCTGGTTCTGTCCGCTTTATGAATCTATTGGAAAATCAGCTATTTAAAACAGATTATATTAGGGTTCCTCATTTGCATGGTTGGGATTACCTGCCAGTGTGTCTTACATGTAGATATCAAAGAAGGCGAGCAGATCTAGGGTAAGCATTTGAATGAATGCTGCCATTTTCAAAGCAAGAATATTATTGCGCTGCCAAGCCTACATCACTCGGTGAATGTGAAAATATAATGAAGATGGTGTCTTGTATAAATTAAAACACTAGACCTATATGTATGTTAGCAATCTTACATGTAAAACTCATATTAACAAGCTAATTCAGAGAATTATGTTTTTTTCCCGCTTTTGGGTGTTTCACATGATTTGCTCAAACACCACAGTCAAGGTAAAAAATGTTGGTACAAATGGAAAAGTCATGCCATAAGGAGAATATGAAAGCCCTATTACTAAACATTCCTGTCAACTTTCCAAAGTTTTGTTCAAGGTAAAGATTTTGTGAATGATGAGTGGAGGGACACATACATGTAGATTTCTATATTCCTTAGCTTTGGCAAAAATGTGCGAAATAAATCTTTTGCACTTTACTGAAATATACTTGAAATAATGTACACTTGAAATTTTACACAAACTCAACTGGTGCCATCTGTATTGTTGATCATTGGTCAGCATATAGACATTTAGTCTACAATGTATATAAAAAGTTTTCAAGATTTGCAAATTTAAGGAGGCATTTATTTTGGTCAAAGAAAAGTATCACAGAAAATGTATCTTATGGCAAAAATAATTTTTTTGTTATTATTCAAACACATTTTACATATATACATAGAATGACGCTGCTTCTTTCCTATGACAAAATAATATACATATACATGTATGTTGGATTTTTTTAGTTTTTAGGTTTTCACTGCCATGCATACTTATCCAACATTCTTGTTCTTTTGCTCTTTCAAGTATGAGACCCAAGTGCCTAGGTGTAACTATCTAAAATTCAAATGCGTGCTTTGAGATCATTCAGCTGAGATTCTGTTGTGAAACATCCTAAATTCCTAGATTTGAACACATGATTGTTATAAGATAACAGTAAAATAAGGTCAAAACTCAAGAAGTTGTTAGCGATGAATTCCACAATGCTTTCACACTTTTAACTGTCTGTTTTCTTTGTCGTTTTATGGAATCTTCTATCACATTTGCCCATTCCTCAAACATTTTTGTTTGTGATTCCTGGCAGCTCCCTGTAACAAAGTTTATCAAATCTGTTAGGTGTCAGAAATATCACTGCTATACAGGAAATTAAATATATTTTTTAATTCATCAGTTTTGCATTATGCTTTTTCAAATGCCACATGTTAAATCACTGTGTGTAAATGCACTTTATGAACAATAAATCTTTGATATACATGTATCTCTCTCTCAATTTCTTATTCATAATTTTGGTAAATCTACAAAATTCTAAAAGGACAATAAGTGTTGCTATGCTTTGAAGGGGACACAAAAATGAGTTTTGTTGGAGATTTCTTTCTCATTTCCTTACCCTGTACTGCTGACTGATAGCTTTTACTGGCATCACGATCTACTTTTGTGTAAGATGATCTAATGGTTTCATAATCTTTAAGGAGCTGAAAGTAGGAAGAAAATTTATAATGCTGTCTATTAATCACTGCTTAAACATTATATAATTCAACTCAACACTGATCCTCGAGTCATTACATCATTGAATGTAAAATATCATATCATTGCTTGGATGAACATTTCAATCTATCTTTGGGTTGTAAGATTGCAATACATGTATGTCAACCAAACTTGGTATTTTTTTCAAGGTGTTTATTAATGCAATATAACATAACAACACTATTATGTTTTGTGCAAGGGAATGCTCTCAAACTTCCTTTCTTAAGTTGGTTATATTTACAGATAGCAAATTCCATTTTATACACTTTGAAATCCTTCTTTGAACCTTTGCTGCATGTACATGTATGTCAATTGAAACAAGAACCTTTGCTGCATGTATCTAGATTGAAACAAGAAACCTTTGCTGCATGTACATGTATGTCAATTGAAACAAGAACCTTTGCTGCATGTATCTAGATTGAAACAAGAACCTTTGCTGCATGTATCTAGATTGAAACAAGAACCTTTGCTGCATGTATCTAGATTGAAACAAAAAACTGCGCGTATGTTACTATGTAAATTGAAACAAGTACATTTTGCAGATTCAAGACAGACAAACAGGTAAGATGAAAGCAATGTTTTTATGATCCAGGGTTAAGAATTTGTTGTTTCATTAAATACACAGTCATTCAGATTATCATACCCAACAGACTTATAGGCTAAGATTTGCTCAGATTACTTTTGTCTTTTCTTAATTGTCTTAACCTCTAAGAATAATCCCGTGAAGATGCTGAATTCTATGTTTTGGAGAAATATGACATCATTTTATCATACTAAGTGGCTAAGCCAAAATTCCAATTGTTGAAAGTTATCTGAACGAACCTTATCATGAAATCAAAATTAAAGTACATGTAATAAGTACATCCGACATACCTTCAAGAATGTAGGAAAACTCTGATGGACTCTTTTGAAGGCAGGACCTAGCTGTGTTAGATCTGGAGGTGTCTTGTTACACCATTGTCTCATGTCGTTCTCGAAACAATACGAGAATCCCGTGAGAAGCTGTGACATCTCCGATAGAGTCAGACTTAATGTCTTACTGGTCTTCTCTCTCTCCATTTCATCACTTTCACAGAAATTAAACTGAAAGATAAATCAATTATCATTATTCTACTTCATGTCATTTGTACTAAAATTGAAGCATGCAATTTCACTGACTGTTTTCAACATGAAATATCAAAATCATAACTTTTATGTTTTTGAAATCATTGATGTCACCAGGTAGTGGCACCATAAATCTGCTTGCTGTATGCATTTCAAAATTAAGACCCTTTGATAGCTTTTTACAATGACATCATAAGTAAAGCCATGGGTATACTGGTGTCAAAGTAGTAACCGAATGATTTTGAAGGTTTATTCACGATAACATCGTTGTTTAGTTGAATTGAGACATGAAACTTGGGACAATTAATGGTAGGTATATGTCTCAAACGTTTATTGAATAATTATCTAAAAATTCTGGACTCTCATCATTTTTTATGTTGATCTTTTAACCACAAGATTTTCTCACTTTCGCAACTTTGCTAAAGCAGTAACCGAACGATCGAGCATTCGAATGTGTTTTATCGATCCATTTTCAATTCAATGTTGAAAAATCTGAAGTAACATCTTTTCCAAAGACCGAATTGTAGAAAATGAAGGAAAATTCCCTCAAATATAGTTCTTACTGAAAGTTTTAGGAGGGTACCCTTTCCCAACCGTAATATCTAATCTGAAACTATCATTGACCAAAAACTATTCATCAAGTCACCCTATTATAAAAATGTTGACACTGATGTTGATTTCTAGTGAAACTTGATAAGTTTCCTTAATTTTATGAAATTCCGTTAATTTAAATACCCCCTACCCCGTAATCGTTTGGTTACTGCTTCAATTCGATTACTGCTTTGGCACCAGTAGGGCATTATCACAGTAAAGTCAAAACTGTGCTTTTAATGTCATAGTCAAATATATCACCAAACAATGTGATGTCAGATTTCTACCTATTCTTTGAAGAACTATGACATGTATGAATTACATCTATTTGACTTGGTATAACATGGATTGTTAAAAAACTTTGAGAACATTTAAGATTTAGAATTATGGAGTATAAGTGCATACATTTAAATTTAAATGCTAGAAGTCTCACTATTATGCCTACCTGCTTATCAAGTTCTGACAATATTTCTGTCTGTCTGTCTATGTCCTTCTGTAGTTGTTCTAATTCATGCTGAGCTGTATGCAAGTCCACTTTTGGAGGTCTACAAAGTGAAGATAAAATTTGAACATGAGATGCCCCATGAGATTATAATTTTTCAGTACAGTAAACATCGGCAAACTTCATTTACAAATCGTGAATCTATATGTATTATAAAATGATGAAGATTTGAAGGATTTTGTAATGCATGAAAACAGTCTCATCTACCTTGATCATCATATGCCGATAAAATCTTTAAGGTAATTTGACAAATAATGAAAAATAATTTGTATGGATATTCAACACAACTGTACCTGCATTTGTGCTGCTCTGACATCATATAAACTCATACCACTACAAACGTAGATACCCATGTACATGTATTTGTAGGTTGAGCATGTGAAGATTTGTCTTATAACCATGAATTTGTTATATTGTTAAGAAATTGTACAAAATGTATATCTAAGCTTATTATAAGCCTTCAAGAAGATTGAGGGCATGGTACTTTTCATCGCCGGTAACCCAAGCTTTGTCACGCAAGGGTCATAACCACAGGGATTTATCTCGCTAATATACCGGTTGCTCTATTTTCTATATATATGTTTTAAGGGATCTAACTCGGCGTTTAACGAAAAGTCGACAAGTCATCGTTAAGCCTTCTGAAATAGGCTAATCAATGTCAAAACCAATTTTCTGTAGTATATTTCGATAGATTAATTCATACTGAATCTTCATACGAAATTTGAAATCAGTACCTCCCTTACAAGCCGAGATATGCCCAATACCGCTGTCTTACGAGCGCCGCATTTCTAGGTCGGACAAAAAGGTGTCCGGTAATAATCAAGCAGTATAGACAAATTTTGTTACTGCTTGATCGTTTATAGGTCCGAACACTTAAAAAACATACAACTGCATGATATCTCCTCTTCACATGCTTTGTACCATCTCAAACATCGCTGGTATATGAAAACCCTTCACACAGCTACCTCTTTGCATGCGCGTATATGTCATTCATAACTCTGCACATGTTGAATTTAATCTCTCTTAAATCCGACGATTCTCTTATTTCAAAGTCGTTAAAAAAGACTTTATTTGAAATTTCACTAAGCATATATGGGACTATTTCATGCAATGTTATGTATTTAAGATGTTCACATCATTGAATGGTCATGCGGTGCCTCAAGTTGATCACTGATGCCTGATTATCATCGGACACCTTTTTGTCCGACCTAGAAATGCGGCGCTCGTAAGAGAGCGGTATTAGGCATATCTCGGCTTGTAAGGGAGGTACTGATTTCAAATTTCGTATGAAGATTCAGTATGAATTAATCTATTGAAATATACCACAATAAATAGGTTTTGACATTGATTAGCCTATTTCTGAAGACTTAAAGATGACTTGTCGATTTTTCGTTTAACGCCGAGTTAGATCCCTTTAACACATATATAGTAAATAGAGCAACCGGTGTTAGCGAGATAAATCCCTGTGGTCATAACGGCAGAATTTTTGCTGGATAGCATTACAAAAATCTAATGCGAGTACTTGACAATGAATGAGCTATTTAAAGCCAATATAAGTCACATTGTTTTGTAAATATTAAAATTTACAAATCTGAACCACTGTCATTATTAAAAACATTTTTTGGTGATGAAATATGAAATAAATCGTGTATTTGCTATCGATAACACATTTAATGACAAGAACTCGCATTAGATTTTTGTAATGGTATCTAGCAAAATTCTGCCGTTATGACCCACGGGAGGTGAGCTTGCGTGACCGAGCGACGATTTCCGACGATGGGTGCTTTTGCCCTGTCTCTCTGCCCAAAACATTTGCCCTGCGTTTTTTGTATACATTCCTGAGACAAGATCTTCCTTTCTATACCAAGGTTTGATCTTTTGACTTAGCTTGGATTTAGCCTACAAAAGATGGGAGCTTAGTGTTTCACAAACATATCTTGTATAGATATTGACCTGTCTCTCTGAAATCCCTGGTCGTTACAGGAAGCGTCATATTTCTTCATCAGATCTGGAGGTAGGAGGTTGACCCTTGGATTTAGGAAGTTGTCTACTTTCTGTTCAATGACGAGTCTGTCTACGTAACTGCAACATTGACTAAACTGGTTGTCCAAAGTACATGTACTTCTTTCCCTACAACAAAGTACACATTACCTGTACAGGAGCACATCTTGAAAACTGTCAGAAATTTCAATATTTTTTGTACATGTATAACATTTGCTTAGCTTGATGAAATTAATAATTTGATTTGATGGCCAACAACTCTTGAAGATAAGACAACTAAGATTTGATTGGGGGGGGGGGGGACATATTTTAAGATAACTGTAGGTGAAATGGTCTGTTTTCAAAGTTTTCTAGTATATAATTGGGTTCCAAATTTTTGTTATTATCTTGATCTAGCTCAATGCAGAATGAAAGTTGATTTAACATTGTTGATCACTATATGTGCACTTATCTTAAATTTACATTTTTGTATTTTAGCGGAGTTAGCACTACTAATACTGCACTAATTTAAGACTACGCTAAATCATTCAAACCTTATAGATAACAAATGGAAATAAGTCAACTGCACTAATTCATGATTACCCTATTATGTCCAATTACACAATTTTGTCCTGTTTCCGATAAAATTTAGGTACGCTAAATAAGTACACTTGGTTTAAACAGTATTTATTGAAAATAGAATACACCTGATATAAGTACAAATCTGTAAATTTGGGATTGAGTAACAAGAGTAGCTCTTATATTAAACTCTCTCCTTACACTTGCAGTATACACTGAGACTTTATTCCAATTGTATGACAAATGCATGATCATATGAATGGGAAGAAGTTTGTTCTGTCTTGATACATAATCTAAGAAAGCAGGGCCAGCGACACACCTGTGCCCTAATGATCATGAAGTGACAATATTCATAAATATTTGAGTTATCTTCACTTACTCAAAGAGTTGCGTCCCCTCTGTTTCTTGACATAGGCAAACAATGTCCAGTAGATAACCCAAGAAAGCATCCTGCTTACTGCCCTTTGTTACTCCCTATAAAACAAGGGCAAAACATTTCTACTATCAAACAATCAATTAAATTAATTACTGTGATTGCAGACAGATACACAATCCAGTTTCTTTTCAGTACATGTATCTAAATTCAAAGCTCAGTTAGCCCCTAACCTTAATCAAAGGAAAGATCATTCATTTTCCTTTAACCTCTTTAAACTTTTCTTCATTAATAAAAGCAATCATATACAACTATCGAAAGGGTTACAAGAATGAGCTAAATGTTTAAAATTATCTTTCAAAACTTTAAGAAGAAAGTGATGCCATTATTTTCCATCTTTTAGGCATTGTTGTTGATGTTTAATAAATAGACTACCACAGCAAACTCTTACCCTTATCAGGTCCACGTCTTCTGAACTACAGAGTCCAAGAGTTGATGCCACAAACAACAATCCTGATAAAAATCAATTCTAATATCAATACAAGCATGTAGATGTACCTTTTACCAAAAGACTGGCAGAATTGTATATTTACATGTAAGTGTACATTTATGTGTATATGTATTTATACTAAAAAGTGTACATTTATGTGTATTTTTTACATGTAAGTGTATATTTATGTGTAAGTGTACATTTACATGTAAGTGTACACTTACGTGTAAGTGGTACATTTATGTGTAAGTGTACATTTATGTGTAAGTGTACATTTACATGTAAGTGTACATTTACATGTAAGTGTACATTTACATGTAAGTGTACATTAAGGTGTAAGTGTACATTTACATGTAAGTGTACATTTACGTGTAAGTGTACATTTACATGTAAGTGTACATTTATGTGTAAGTGTACATTTACATGTAAGTGTACATTTACATGTAAGTGTACATTTATATGTAAGTGTACATTTACATAAAAGTGTACATTTATATGTAAGTGTACATTTATATGTAAGTGTACATTTACATATAAGTGTACATTTTCATGTAAATGTTGCAAATATAAACATGAAATTGGTGTCGCTTGTCCTTAACACAGATAAATGTGGATAGATTCAGTATTTTTCAATACATATATGTGTAATGATGTTTATGCACACGTATCAATGTCATAATCTTTCAGAGCAATGTCTAGAGAAATAGCTTATCTTACTCTGTATTCGAGAATCCATTCTTGACCCTGTTGATCTGGGTTGTGGATCCAGTACTTCATGCAAACTGGAATCAAATCTGAAATGGGAGAAAAACAAGATATGTGTTTGTTAAACATGTAAAATTTACATGTATGCCTTGTCCTCACCTGGATTCAAATCTGAAATGGAGAAAAAACAAGATATGTGTTTGTTGATCATGTAAAATTTACATGTATGCCTCGTCCTCAGCTAACTTCTTCTACATTTTATGCCTAGGTTACATATGTTTTCTTTTAAATCATTTTAAATTCAGATCACTTGTCAAACCATATACAGTACATGTATGATATGAGTATCTTAGGACTTTCAGAGATGTTAAAAACTTTTAAGGCATGCCAGTCATTTTGAAAATGTCGCCAGTCAGACTAAAGAATTTTGTAGCAAAACTTTGAACTTTTTGCCAGTCTAAATGAAATCCTTCGGACTGGCACTTTTCAGCATCACTGGAAATTTTTGTTGTAGGATGGTGAAGAAAGATTCTGGGGCAAAAACCCTGTTGAATTATATGGGAGGAATTTTCTCACAATAGACACATTTTCATCTTTTACAATGTACCCTTCAAAAAATATGAGGAATATTTTCATCACTTAAATCTGCTTAAGAAAAGAATTATTGTACATGTATTACACATGACTCAAAATAGATTTTGCTTCATTTTGCATTGATCTGAACTTATATCAGAGTATCAAATCTTGTTAGCAACTTCTCAGAGTGAAGTCACCATGCTCTTACCTAACAAACAGCCATTGTAGTAGATTGATGCGAGGTTCCCCCGGAGCGTATATAAGCTCCGCAATCCATCCATCATCTTGTATACCCTCTGTATAGGGACATCCCAGCCTCTGTAAAGGAATGATATAAATCAATATACAAAGTTAAAATGTATACAGGTATATACTAAATACATGTATTATGATACATAGTAATTCACATTTGTACCAATGCATGTACATTACTGGTACATGTACATGTAAGTGGAATGTGGATGATACATGCTGTATGAACTACAGCCTGTGGATAATATTGTTTGCACATGTTACAAATGTATGTATTTGCACATTACCTAAATGTATATGCAAAATGTACAATACAATCTCATGTACATGTAAATACAATGCAGTATAGTAAACACAGATCACATCTATATCTACCCAAATCCCCCTCTGAGCAGTAAAATCTTAATCATTGTTTACATGTACCTGTACCTTCATCTGCATCTACATGTAGCAAGATCTTATCTAATTTTGGTCCAATTTCAACATTTTGGTATGCTTTTCAAGATATATATATATAATTTCATCTTCTTTTTGACTAATAAAATTCAAGTAGCTCATAAGCAAACACAAAAATTTTGAGAAGTTTACTACCGTACTGTCCGCAGGGCTCACTTTGGAAACTGGAAAATGCGATCTTGATTACTTTTTTGTGCAATAATTGAAATAAAATTCATATCATTGAATAGTTCTCCCCTGTAATTTGGTATATTTTAGATAGTGTGTTTTCAATGTTAAATGACAGGTACATTTTGAAGATGTATTCATCCCTCTACATGTACTTTTGAATGAAATCATTTAATTTAAATTCTTGCATGATGAAGTATTCAAAATCGTGTTTACATGTATCCAGATTCCGAAGTGAGCCATGCCAACAGTAATCTCTTTAAAGTTTGTGATTCTGGCATTTGCCATTATGCTGCCGTTGACTGATTGGCATTGCCCATGGTAACGATTAGCGCGTAGTAGATGATGATACTAAATCTACTACTGTCCGCGCAGCTCACTTTAAAAACTGGATAAACACGATTTTGACTATTTTATCATACAAAAATTTAAATGCAAATTAATACCGATCAAAAGTCTTTCCCAAAACTCACTAGCCTGACACCCGAGGCTACCAAAATTTTATGCTAGGCTAGAAGAAATTCTTAAGAAACTATACAAAAACTAGAAGTCTCTGATGAGACTTCTAGCTCTCCTGGATGTTTGGTAGCATCCATTTATCCAAGACCCCAAGGGTCAAGGGCTAAAAACTAGTATCAGGTCCACAACAAGTTAATGCAAAAAGAATGAACTCTATCAATTATACTTCCTGAGAATTGGTGTTCACAAGATTACATAGGGTTATTATAGTGTATAGGAGAAAATGACCACATCCATTTTCCAAAACCCTGGGGGTAAGGAACTCAAACAAAATATCAGGTGCACAACAACTTGAACAAGACCAAAGACCCATTAAAATACAAAACTCTTTCTGAGAATTGGTATTCTTAAGATTACATAAATTACGTAAGAGAAATTGACCACACCCATTTTCCAAGACCCCGGGGGTCAGGACCTCAAACAAAATATCAGGTGCACAACAAGACTATATACCAATTATGATACAAAAGGAATGAACTCGCTCTCAATTGTAGCTATAGAGAATTGGTGTTTACAAGATGACATAGAGTTGTGTAAGAGAAAATGACCACACCCATTTTCCAAGGCCCTGGGGATCAGGGGCTCAAACAAAATACCGGTATCAGGTGCACAACTAGACCACAAACCCATTATTATGCAAAAAGAATTCACTTTCTATCAATTATACTTTCAGAGAATTTAATTTCACAAGATTACATACATGTAGTTATAATGACCACACCCATTTTCCAAGACCCAGGGGGTCAGGTGCTCAAACAAAATATCATGTGCACAACAAGACCAAATACCCATTACAAAGCACAAAGAATATATTTTTGTTAATCATACTTTCTGATAATTGGTGTTAACAAGATTACATAGAGTTACAAAGTAACAAAGGCAAAATGACCACACCCATTTTTCCAAGACCCCTGGGGATCAGGATCTTAAACAAAATATCAGGTGCACAACTAGACTATAGGCCCATTATAATGCAAAAAGAATTAATTTCTTACCATTCACAGATTCAGAGGATTCGCATTCAGGGGAAAAGTTTAACGGATGGACAGATGGACGTAGGGAGATCGCATAAGCTTGACTGGTCTTTGACAGTAGAGCTAAAAACTAGTAAAATTGATCTTCAGACTAGTGGCTGAAAAAAGTTTTCGGAAAGACTGAATCATTATCAATTAGATCTCCCTTACCCGTAAATTGGTTTAAGTTATATGATAGTCAGTGAATGCAATCAAATTGATATTATTAACTTAAAAGTCTTATTAGATAAAACACAGGGTTCTCATTAAGAGCCGGCGACTGGCGATTTCTCTCCTCCTACTTTGGGTAAAATCGCCGCCTACTTTCCGTAAAAAAAATGACTGTCGTATCTCAATTTCTTTAAAATTGAATGTGCACTAAAGGAAATTACGTTGTCCTTTAAGAAACACTGTCACTACCGGTATGTACACGTTAAGCGATAAATACTGCCGTAACTACAGTGAGTAAATATTTATTTCAATGCGGCGTGACGGGTCATTTTACGGCAACGTATATTAAAGGAGTACAATAAAACGATCAGATCTCGACTTTTCACGCCTGTTAATAGAATTTAATAGGAAAATTGTATAGTTATTGACCACGCGCCTCCACATGTCAGTGATGTCACAGACAATCAACGGCCAGTCTTTTGCATGTAAACTTGATACGTAAGTTCGTATACTCTTCTACCTCGGTCTATTTTCTGTATGTTAACAACGTACTAGTAATTCTACGAACAATATCAAGAATTCATTGTAATAATGAGTCTATTAATGCATATGACAATAACTGCTGAGTGCGTGATCCCGCTCGCAGAATTCAAAACGTCTCATACTCGTTTCATATCTTGCATCTGTAGACCGAGCGTTCGTCAAACTACTCAATGCTCTCAAATATTACGGGAGGAAGATTTTTTTTTATTTCAAAAATAAAATTGTTCACACTGAGGAGAGCGCCAAAAATATATCAAAGTACCAATATTATGACTGATAGTTCAAAGCTAAAAAGCGAAAAAGGGGTGGGGATGATGGACGAAAAGGGATGGGGGATAGCTAAACATAAAATTTATTCTCATGTACATGATGAAGGAATCAGAAAGCTAAAGAGTTAGTTTACAATCTATTTGGATAGAAAGAAAACAAGTATTTCCCAGTTCTCTATACAGTAAATCGTTAGAAATTGTTCACATAACTTGTTATAAAAGTACTATTGAAGGAAAAAATCTACAGAATTTTTACTGTCTAGATGGCTGGAAATGCCCTCCATTGCCTTGTAATTTTCATGAATTAAATTATACTTAACTTTATGGCATTTTATAGATTCTAAATGGCAAAAAATGCCCTCAATTGCCTTCTAAATTTAAAAAAATTTCCGGGGGAGCATGCCCCCGGACCCCCCTAGAGGGCTCGCTCACATCCTTTGATCGCCTCCTACTTTTTCCTGATTGACCTCCTACTTCAAAACTTAATGAGAACCCTGAAAACAAGTTTTAGATGGGCAATTTTCCGATGCCAATTTTTTCCCTGACATCCTGGCACTCTCCATAGGCACAATGTTAAACTTGGTGACGCCACGCTGAAATTTAACATACAACATGTAGAAAATGCCGCATCTCGTCCATGCACAGTAACATATACCGAAATTTACCACTAAACAAGATCTATTCAATGATTCAGATTTTATTTTAATTTATGCATGACAAACTTATCAAAATCTCGTTTATCTGAAGGTTATGAAGGAAGCCGTGCGGACAGTACTCAGTAGTTGCCACTTTCTTGGGCTTGGATTGAGCACGGGCACCAGATTGAAGGTCCACAGCTTTAATGGTTGAACAAAAGGGTCAATCCAATAGCTTAGTTATCAACCGAGTATCGGCAGATCTGTCCACAATACCCTATGATCTGTGTTGTGCAGGGCCTCGAATTTCCTCGAAGAATTTACAAAAAAATACTTCAAATTGAAATAAATTTGATCTTCAAAGATTACTCTCATTTATAATCAAATATTCACATGAAGTTTTCCATTTCATTTGCAGAAGTTTGCGTACATTTAACTTATCTCTGAACTTTGGTAGGAACGGATGTTTTGAAGAGTCCGCCATCAGTCGATATACCACACGAACCTGCAACGGTAAAAGTTGATCCGGAATAATAATGTCGAAGGGTTCCAACTCTCTACCTTCTTGAAGAAAATTCCAAATCAATTTACATGCACCAGACACGTGTTTCGAATATTAAATTCTCATCAGTGATGCTTTGAGCGGCGCCACCATAAATAGTTTCAGTAGCGCCCTCTTTAATCTTTAGAAGTTAGATTTTTACATTTACATTACAGAGAGCGCGCGGCTCCAAATTTCCTGTAGGGATTCAGTAGCATATCCAAATGAAATCTTTGTTCAAAATAGCATTGGAGGGATGGTGCTAAGATGTTAAACTCCTTTAATTTCGATGATATTTATCGGTGAAATGGCTAGTATCCGAAATAGCAAAAAAACATATTTTATGTCTCATTGATAAAAGGCCAAAACAAAGCTTCTTTCAGGTGACAGAGCTGGAAAGAAGTAATTAATACACTTGACAAACATCAGGCCACGGGGAACGATTTTAACTGCTCCACACTGCAACGTGAAATAAGTGTCTATATTAATAATGTCGAAGGGTTCCAACTCTCTACCTTCTTGAACAAAATTCCAAATCAATTTACATGCACAGAAACACTCGGGGACTAACCCCCCCCCCCCCTCTATAAACCCACCAATTGCGAATCAAGTAATATCTTTTCGCTACCGTGATAGTGTAATCCACTCTACAAATTTCTGAAATTTGACCTTGACCTTTGGACCCCATTAACTTTATAGGTAAAAAGAAAAATCATTTTTGATTATTTTAAATCAGTATAGATCAATAATCAAAGCCTGATCACAGCTGTGGATAAAGAATATGATATGGAGAAGAAACTCAATTTGTTCATATACATGTAGGTATGGTGTTTGAAGTTGCATGCCTTTTGACTGCAATGAGCAATCGATCTGTGTTGAATATCATCATTGCTGATCAACAACTATCATTCATAAATGAGATTTAATATTAGATGGCTATTACATATTTAATCTTTTAAGGTATATCCAAGACACCTAATACTTTTAAAATCATTTTCTCTGTACTGTTACGTACATGTCTAAGGACAAGAAATAAGTGTAAAGGATTTGGAGTTGTAGTGGCCAGGAAAATACAATTACATGTATTTCCAATACATGTTATTTGACCTTGACCTTTTTTCTATGAATCAGTATGGGTCCCCAGATCATGAGGAAGCCAATTTCATTCATTTCAGTTTCATATATTTGGTCAAGAACTAATTCTGAAAGACATGTTTTCCACATACATCAGTATTTAAGATATTTGATCATCATGAATCAATGCTTATGATAATCATAATTCATGCATTCATGCATTTGCGTAGTCAAGAGACTCCCTGCAAATAAAAAAAATAATTTGTAGACAATCCTGATTTGATCCGTTCCTTGATATTTCTAATTATTGTATACCAAGTTTGAAACTGAACTTTTGATCCAGATTTACATGTTATACCTGGTTTCTGTAAGTCTTTCCTGAGTACCTGTGCAAAGCATAATCATTATGGCCTGGATGTGAGAGACTATACGAGTTTAGATTTTCATGTCAAATTTGACCTTGAACTTTTGACCCAAAAATCAAATAACTCCCTCTAAGATTATGGGCAACCAGTGTGTGTAGTTTCACCTTATGGTAGATATAAAATGCTGGATTTGTAATGCAGAAATGCATTTATACATGTACATATGAAGTAAGTTGATCTTCACCTTGGATATTCTAAAATCAACAGGAGAATATTCTCTCTAAATAAGTGGCAAACAATAATAATAGTCTGGGATGTATACACAGTCAATTGTGCCTAAATTTACATGAAATTTTTTTTTTGTAAAACAAGCACAAACGTGAAAATTAATTCTACATGAAATTAACAAAAATATTTCAAATGAATTTCACATAAATTTTACTTCACATGAATTTTTCTGTATGACTTTCATGTGATTTGGATTGAATCTACATGAAATTCATGTCAGAAACTTGACATGAATTTCATGTAAATTCAATTGAGCATAAAGCCTTAAGCTCATACAGAAAAATTCATGTGAAGTAAAATCTATGCAAAATTCATGTAAAATATTTTAACATAAATCTTATGTGAAATTTTCATGAATTTCACATGAATTTTCATGTGAATTAACATAATGTTCATTAATTCATATGATTTTCATATAAGGCACAATACGCAAGATCGCAACTACAGCTACATAGAGCGTGTCCGTTCTGATTTGCATTTATTCACCTACCTAAACCATTGTTCAAAACTTGGGCACCTTTTTTGCCTAAGTAAATTGATCATACATCAAGACAATGGAGAGCAATCAGAAAGTGCACAAAAACATACGTATAGCTTTTGTTAGATGTAATTGCAATCTTCCTTATTGGATCACTGGATTGACTGCATCTCGCTTTTGATCCTCCAAAACCGTTTTGCCTAGAAGCACTTTTTTTGCACTCTTCCACATAGCCTGATGGAGATTTCTATTGCAAAATTTATATTTTAAGGAAAAAATCTTTTTGTGCCAAAATCCCTGAAAACAGTTAATTTTTATCAATTTTACAATGGAGCATGGAATCTATTTAAATGGCAATACATTTTGTACATTTGTACCAACCATGCATGTATACGATCAACTTCATCAGGAGGTAGAGTGATTAGTAATGTATAGAAAATTTCATAACACAAATTTTTTTAGAATTTCCATTTTAATCTCATTTCCCTTGAAGATATCACAAAAGTACCGTATAACCAGAAATTTTCGCGAGATACTAATTTTCGCGAGTGAATTTGAATCGCGAAAATTTATTCTCGCGAAAAATTGTGTTTGATAAGATTTTTCATATATTGTTATATCCTTTACATTTGTTCATATTGTACATGTGTCATTCTTAACTTTTCCTGACTAAATGTAATGTGGAGTGAATTGACTTTAATTCTTAACTAACTAAAATTTCAATAATGAAAGGTACAAAACAGTAACATCATATGAACATATTTGTTTGAACTTTAGAAAAATTGTATTCGCGAAAATAAAGACACCCTATTTTGCCATAAAATCGCGAAATTTGATACTCGCGAAAATTTCTGGTTATACGGTATTAAATATAGTGCATTTCAGAAGACATACAAGTGGACAATAAATGCATGTTAAAAGGCATAGAATAAAGCTTTGGAATGATAGATATATATGTGAGTATATATACCAGTATATCACACGTACATTATGCCATTATTATCGATCCTCAAGGTATTCAAGTGTGAAGGTAATATCTCGTGAGAGTTAATCAATATACACAATTCATACATGAATAAAATATGTTCATGATCTCCATGTAAAAATCTGATAAACAGACACAGGTTACAGATTTTTAAAGAAAACATCAAAATTAATCTCATTAAACTATGAAGCATTTGAGCTTTAATAAAACGCATCTTAAGCTTTCGTAGCTACAATTACATAATCATAAAAGTTCTTTTTATGAAAAAATAACATTTCTGGTGTGTTTTTATACCTGACATGAGAGTACCTTAAAAATACTATATATCTTCATTTCTATAGAGTCTAATTAAATGAAATAAATAAAATTTCCAAAAAATATACATGTACAATTGCTGGGTATTGCGGCTGAAAATCGTATTGCGATATGCCAAACGAATATTGAAATATTTTGGTGTTGATATTTGATTTGATAAAGATAAATGAAGTATTGGGACATAATTTTGCTTTCTTTCTTGCCAAATCTCATAGTTTATATGAAATGTTGAGAGAACAATATGATTGTTTGAAATTCAGTGAATATCACAGGGACCATAGATTTGAAATTCAAGTGCCTGCTATGACATACAGACATCTTTCTGACCGCATGATTCACAGGAGTTTGATGCTGATGACCCTCACTGATTAACTCCCCCCCATTCCCATATTGACAGTCTTATTATGGTGGGTAATTGGTGTCTTGCAGGAATGTTGTCAGTTGGTGTTCACTTCTTACACCATGGCACACTTATTTAGCTGTCAATCAATAAACTAAAGGATTTATTACATTTCGAGTATGTGAACACATTATACACTACAAGTACATGTTAGCTTTACACTGCAAGTACATAATAGCTTAGCAAAATTATAACTTGTATGAGTCTATGACATTGCTGCTCTTTTTCTCAAAGTCGTTATATGAGATCAGTGAGCTTTTGTTGTTGAAAAAATGCACATTTCTTAAGGATTTAATTATGAATCATGTACTCATTACGCTGGATGTACAGAGATCCCTATCAAATCATTCTGAAGTACCAGTAGAAGTGTAGACTCCCAGATAGCTTAACAATATTATTTGTTGTTGTGTGATTTAAGTCATAGTTTCACTTCTATGTTCAAGAATTCGTACAAAGAAAATTGCTGTTTCACAATATGATTTCTTTTACTCTCAAGACAGGCAAGTTCAGATGGAAATCCATTTGTTTGGAGGCTTTATCATTTGCAATTGGCTACCAGGCAAGTAATTAGAATTCTAAACCCTGGAACGTCAGAGTCATTGCACATTCCCAATCAGAGAAACATTTAATTAAACATAGGCCTTCCTGCCTTTTCATTTGACATCTTTCACCCATTGCGCACCAAAATCATAGATTCAACTTAATCCTTTTTCTGAAAAACATATCACAGTACATGTACATATTGGGGAAGAAAATTTTGCGATGTACCCGTTTTATCACACAGCACTAATGTACATGTACATAAACCAAGGCAATGTGCCTGTAAAAAGTCATGCATTTCTAGACTAGATATCCGAGTGTCCCTCAGAATGAAGAAACACCCTTCTTGTATTTAAAAAAAAAAATCTTATCTCCTTGTATTTAAAAAAAAAATCTTATCTCCAACCCCAATCCTCTGATCAATACTTTGATTTCTAAAACTCACAAAGGATGCAAAAAAAAAAAAAAAAATTGATCCATACAAAATTCTACACATCATAATAATGCTTTGTCGCTTATTTGGCACCATTATCATCATTATCATCTTGAATTCTGATTGGATAAGTCATCATTTGCGGTATGAAAATCCTCATCTAAAAAGTCCTCAGTAGAATCGGCTGGAATGGCAAGGTTGGGTGATTTTCTGTGCACTCCTTGAAACCATGAATATGAACAAGAGGCAGATAAATCTTGTACTTCCCGAATAAAAAGTGGTAGGATACATAAAGCTGTAAGGAGAGTCTGAAAGATCAAATGTTACATGTTTTAGTTATGATATATAGTATTTTTGATAATGAACAAAATGCCTATATCATATCTAACCTTCAAGAATATACATGTAGTATGTAGTATTTTTTGCTAAAAAGAAGGGCAAGCTCCAAAGTGAACTATGGTCCTATTTTTAAACCAGACTTGTCAGAATGACAACATAGCTCGCCGGTGGCAACCATATGTAAATTGCAACAACAACAATAAAAAAGGTCTTATCACAAGGAATGCACATGTGAAATATCAAAGCCCTATCACTAACCATTCAAAAAATATGGCCAAGGTTAAAGTTTTTCAAAAGTAGGTCAATCATCGTCAAGGTCACAAGGTCAAAAATTTTGGTATCCATGGAAAGGTCTTGTCACAAGGAATACACATGTGAAATATCAAAGCCCTATCACTTACCATTCCAAAAATATGGCCAAGGTTAAAGTTTTTCAAAAGTAGGACAATCATCTCCAAGGTCGAGGTCACAAGGTCAAAAATTTTGGTATCCATGGAAAGGTCTTGTCACAAGGAATACACATGTGAAATATCAAAGCCCTATCACTTACCATTCCAAAAATATGGCCAAGGTTAAAGTTTTTCAAAAGAAGGTCAATCTCCAAGGTCGAGGTCACAAGGTCAAAAATTTTGGTATCCATGGAAAGGTCTTGTCACAAGGAATACACATGTGAAATATCAAAGCCCTATCACTTACCATTCCAAAAATATGGCCAAGGTTAAAGTTTTTCAAAAGTAGGTCAATCTCCAAGGTCAAGGTCACAAGGTCAAAAATTTTGGTATCCATGGAAAGGTCTTGTCACAAAGAATACACATGTGAAATATCAAAGCCCTATCACTTACCATTCCAAAAATATGGCCAAGGTTAAAGTTTTTCAAAAGAAGGTCAATCTCCAAGGTCAAGGTCACAAGGTCAAAAATTTTGGTATCCATGGAAAGGTCTTGTCACAAGGAATACACATGTGAAATATCAAAGCCCTATCACTTACCATTCCAAAAATATGGCCAAGGTTAAAGTTTTTCAAAAGAAGGTCAACTTCCAAGGTCAAGGTCACAAGGTCAAAAATTTTGGTATCCATGGAAAGGTCTTGTCACAAGGAATGCACATGTGAAATATGAAAGCCCAATCTGTATTGGTTTAAAAGTTATAAGCAAGGTTAAAGTTTTTGTGCACGCGCACGCAGACGCAGACGCCAACGCCAACGCCGACACCGGGGGTATGACAATAGCTCTCCGGACATTCGTCCCGGCGAGCTAAAAAGTATAAGTAGGAAAAAAATGTGTAATTCATATGTGAAAGCCATATCAACTATATTTATACTGTTTTACATTTATCTCTTTGAATATTATTCAAAGTGGAACTGAATGAAGAATGAATGGATTACAAATCCAAAGGAGCTGTTAAGATAAGAAGTGAAATCTGCCCTGAAAAGTGGAATTTTTGTAAAATTACTACACATACGGCATCCCATCAGAATATGAAGTTATTTTTTATCTGTTTTGCATAATACTGCTGTTTTTTGTTAGAAACTTGTCTTTTTCTCATAGAAATCAATAGAAAACAGAAAACTTTTATTGAACATTGTCCCCCCCCCCCCTAAAAAATATAAACATTAACATACAGCTGTACATGTGAACCTCCCGGCGGGAGGACGAAATCTCCCGACGAAACGAGGACCCTCCCGATGAAAAATAGACCTCCTGATTCCTCCCGACGAAACAGAATCCTCCCGACGAAAACGGAAAGTTCTCCAGATTTCTCCAGATGAAATGCAAAATCCCCATTTGTGTATTACGTAACGCATTACGCCGTCTGTAGTTACCAGACAATCAATTTAATAAGTGCTAATTATACAGGTGACAGGTATATTGCTGGAAAAACAAAGCAATTAGCGTCGCGTTCTCTTCACCGTCATGGGTACTCGACCTCCCCGGGGGACGTTATACCCAGTACATCTTAACACGGGTCGTCAAATTCATGTACCAAATTGATGTACAAGGTTAATTGGGGAATCTTCTTGATGCCGTAAAATCATATTATATTTATATATAAAACACGAAAAAGTGAGGAAATGCAGTAAAAGTTCGCTCATAAATAAATAAATAAATGCGTAGGAAAAACGACGTCATGTAATTCACGTACTCTGTATAAGCGTGTATAACCTGAGGCAGATAATGGCTGTCTCGTTTATTATTCTCCTAACTATGGGATTTAAATCTGATGAGTGGTCAGTTTAAACCCCATGAAGAGCAGTTATTGATTTTCTGTACAGGTGTACTCAAGTAGCAGAAGCAAGGTAAAAGAAATCAACGGACGTCATTGAGACAACTCTCGGAACTCCAATTTGTTTTTGTTGCTGTATGAGAGCGGAATCTGTCCTTGTTGAAAAGCGAGTTGAGAAAATTCGTCCGTAGATTAAAAAAAGAGGGGGGGGGGGGGTGTTCCAAATAACGATAAATCCTCCCGATGAAAAATTAAAAACCTCCCGACGAGAGGCCAAATCTCCAGATGAAAACTGAAAATCCTCCAGATTTGTGGAGGCAAACGGTTCACATGTATGCATTAATGAAGTTTTCTCGAAAAATTAAATTCATAAAATTCGGATGCCACTTTTTTTGGGAATCCCCTAATCGCTCAGTCGTCAACTTTTGTTATGTACATTGATGTCAATATTTGTTACATCGATGTAACAAATTATTACTTGGGTACTATCCCTTCTTTAATTATTTGCAGACTACCTTAATATTTTTCTGTATGCGAAAGAAATAAGTCACGAGATTCAGGGCTAAATACAGTCCTTCTCTTATCAGCTCCTTCTATATGCCTCATATATTGTAGTAAGAGGGGCATATACAGTATTGTTATTAATACTGATGGCATACCATGATCATGAAGAGATAAAACACACTTTTCCATCCAAGACCATCTTCTATCACAGGTACTAGAATCTGCAAAAACAAATACATGTAATAAAATTTCTAGCTGATTAGCTATTTGTAAAGCGTTAAAATATCTGATCAGCTTTGATTAAAAGTGCTACTGTACTGTTTCATAGTATGTTTGTATCAAATAAATTTACTTTTTAGTGATATACATACATGTACATGTACATGTATAATACCAGTAAATACTGAATGTGTTATCTGTGGAAAGAATATCAAGCATGACCTAACAAGCTGAATTTTGCCATGATAAATAACAATGATCAAGAAAACTAACCTGTCCAATAGCAGCACCTACACTTCCTGTTCCATCAACTATACCTGTCACTGTAGCTAAAGCCTCAGCATTTCCCTGTACTGGACCTTGTCGTCCTAATAATACAAGTAACATATGATAAAAATTTTTTGTTGGTTCTTTAGCGGTAAATTAACATTTTGAGGGAAAAAGTCTCCAATCATCTACATTACATGTACAAGTATACAAACTGAAAAAAAGGAAATTCTAAGAAATGGGTTATCTTTTGATCTTGGGTGTTTGTTGAATCTATGCAGAGTTATTAAAGAAACGGCTTGGACAAGACATACAAACAGAAATACTGACAGAAAGACAAACAAACAGTGATTGTTGAAGAGTAGATGATAAGTTAATCAAGATGAAAAGTCAAAGCTCAAAACCTTGTATGTCTCTTAAACCAGAGAATTTCATAGTGTACACACATTACTAAGCAACATAGAAGTATGCATCATCATCAGTCCTACATGTATATGTAGAGTACATATACTGTGAAAGTGGAAATTTTTGTGTGGGGGTAATTTCCGCGTTTTTTCATGAACCAATGGATTCCGCGGAAATTTCCCCCAAGCAAAAATATCCAGCTGTATTCTTACTATGGGAAAGATATTTTCATCACGAACAATTCCCACACACATAAGGTCTTTATGTTATAATCACGAAATTTTCCCCCAGCAAAGATAACCACGTTTACAGTACCTAGATCAGCTGAGATTGCAGCACTGACGAGATTTGCCACTCCTCCGATGAAGAATCCCACAACGGACATTAATACACTATTCATCAATTTTGTAGAACTTAGGGAGGAGTCTGTAAAGATAAAGGTTCCATGAGTACAGGTTGATTATTATTGATGAGCAACAAATCTATATTTATATCAACCCCAGACAGAATTTTCTCTCACCTGGACAGAACTATCCAACATTTACCCATTCTGAGACAACTCTGTCTTGAACCCCTGTACGTTTGTCTTAAACACTGCATTAGGAAGTAAGTTCAACTTAGGAAGTAAGTTTAACTTATAGGAGATGGCTTTATATAAGACAATGTCTTGCTGCCAAATCCTTTTTATGTTTTCTGTGTTACATGTCAAATATTATGAAATTTACAAATAAATACTGTTTAAACCCATTCTCCGTACAGAGTTGTCTCCTCCTTACAGTCAAACAATCTCTGCCACAGACTTCAAGAAATGGCAAGAATCCTGGCATAAAATAACTATGATGTCATAGCAGCGTTACGTTAAGATATGCTTTATGGCGGCAAGTCTGTGGCAGTGATGTTGAAGAGTAGGGTAACGGAACGTAAACTTGAGCTGCCTGGAGTTTGGTTTAAGCCAACACTGCATTGGGACTTTACAGATCTTAGCAGAAAACTTTTTGGTAAGTGAAAGTGAAACAGATATACATGTAATGCAAGTTTAAGCCATCAATATGTAGTGTTACTTACTGTAGATAAATAATGAAGGAATGCCAAGTAAAAGCATGGGTATGACAATAACGGATCTCTTCTGGAAACGATCCTGGAAAAAATGAAACAAGAATTGTATAAAACTTGTATGCAGGGAGCTAATTACATATTCTTTTCAAGACACTTATTATACAACTGTATACATGTACATGTATGTATGTTCATATGGGAAGAATCAGATATATTTTTACATTTTCTTTTTGGTTAACTATTTTCTTTATTTACGCAAAGGGAAGGGAAAAGGGGGAAGGGGAGTTTAGCTATTTTCTTTACTTACGGTACTCTCAAACTACATGTGAAGCTATGAGTAAATAAATGCTGCAAAATGTACGCGACCATTTACAAAATAATGAAATTCAATGAAAAATGGTACTTACTGATACAAATCCAAAAATTGTACCACCTGAAAAGGAAATCAAAGAAAATTAATACATCGACTGATTAAACTACACATGATAATTTTTTTTGAAAACAGTAAATGATTTCATTAAATTTTATGCAGAAATCGTATGGACATTTCTGCATAATTTACATAATATTTTGGTATGGCCACTGCAAAAGTGCATATTCACTGATAATGCCTCTGACATCATTCCATATCAAGATGTCTTTAATCACTGTCTGTTTCCATCTATAGATGTCTGTCAGATAAACATTAATTTACATGATTCTCCATATTATACATCAAATCATATTGAGATGTCGTCAGCCACTGTCTGTGTTGATCCATATTTGTCAGATAAACCTTAATTTACATGATATCTCGATTTTAACTCACCAATAATGGCTCCGACATCATACCATATTGAGATGTCGTCAGCCACTGTCTATTTCCATCCATATTTGTAAGATAAACTTTAATTTAAATGATATCTCAGTATGAACTCACCAATGATGCCTCCGACATCATACCATATCGAGATGTCGTCTGCCACAGTCTGTTTCCAGCCATATTTGTTTGTCAGATAGTAAGGCAGCCAGAAGAAGAAAGAGTAATTGACTAGCTTCAAACAGGCATAGGCTAAGGCATACTGTAACAAACATATGGCATAATATAGTAAAATAACTTGACAGTTTTCAAATTAATCAGACAGACTTTTCTCCTTTAAAATGTCTATTCAAGGATCAGGAAGAAGAGAATGAACCCAAAGATATCATTACAAAACTGCATGATACTGTAAACCATCTTTTATTTGCAAGCATTTTATTTTCACGATATTTGCGAGGTCCTTTGATTCGCAAAAATGAAGTGACACGAATATATCCCAACACATGTGCAGAAAGATATGTTTATATCACTGTGTAGCATCACGTGACTTTAATTGGTGAAACCACGAATAAATAAATTGCTCAGTTGGAGGAAAGAGAACAGGAACTGCAATAATTGCTTTGATTAGATTCTATCTTTTCATAGCCTATATCCTTGTCTAAACTGATACTTTTACAATCGTTGACTCGTTAGAAAATAAAACGCTGTTGTTTTTACAAACATTGTGACAAAAGCTGTAGATATGTGTGTGGAAACCACCACAACATTGTGTTTAATATATTTCGACCACGTCATACCTTTCGTCAGAATGTTTGTAAAAACTACAATGATTTCTTGATCGACAAACAAAGAATCATCAAAATATCATTTTTTACTAAGAAATCAGCTATGAAAAGATAAAATTGAATCAAAACAATCATAACAGTACCTGTTTTCTTTCCCCCAAACGGGTGGTATGCCTCCATTTTGTGTTCGTGGTTTCACCAACTTAAGTCAGGTGATGCTACACAGTGTATATGATGTCGCGAAAATAAAATGTGGCAAACCAGTTACCTCACTCCTGTTCGCAAAAATTAAGATGCTGCAAATAAAAGACGGTTTATAGTATGTACAATTTTTTTTCAGAAGTATTTTAAAATCATTAAGACGAAATATTGCATTATTTCAATATCAGTTCTACAAAATAGGGAACGCAAAATTGTGTTGCCTAATCAATGACACTTTTACTAATTGTTAGAAACGTTAGATTCATATCTCTCACCAAGGCAACTCCCGGCAGGCATAGGGCTTTACAGAAGCCTAAAGCTTTAGGACGCTCCTCGGCTGGAGGCACTGGTGAAACAATAATCTCGGAGTCACTTTCATCGTCACCAAGAAGGGGATCTGAGAAAACAAAGACACAAATTCTGATTCAGAGGAGCAATGTTTCAAGAAGAACACTATGTGGAAAATAAGTAAAATATCTGTTTGCGATATTGTTGACATGTCCGACTCTAAATAAATATTATTTGATTTGATTTGATTTGACAAATTTTTAATATGTCATATCAATCAGGTCATAAACCATCAGCTAATATTAGGAGTGATTTAGTGCTGCAAAAACAAAAGATTTATGCAGTGGGAGAAACATAAGACGAAAATGTGAAAAACTCTCAGATAAAATAATTCAATACAGATTTATCAACATACAATGTACACGTAGATTACCACTTTGAATTTGACAATTTCTACTGTAAACTGTGGTGTACATGGTTATTTTTTTTTTATTTAATCCTATTTGTACAAATACCAGAGAGTGATTTCAAGTATGGATAAAATAATAGTGAAGAATTGTTTCAGAAATTTATCAGCTGGCAAATTCAGGACTGGGTGATTCAGTCTCATGTCTAAGCCAGGTGAAAATAAGACTGCCGCACTGGCACCATTTCAAAAGTGTATACGGTGTATTTGCCATGTGTAGAATGGGACTCATTCACCCTGTCTTCACTTGTCTTACCAGTTTTGAATCTACCATTGATTCAAAGGACATCTTTATTGCATTATTGCAATATTTATCTAATTTGTATATGTATGTTATTCTCATACCAGCATTCTAAATCACTTTATTCTAGACTAACAGTCAAGAAAAATGTTCTTTCATCATTCATTTGGAGTTAATTCCTCTTCATTTTAATCTATAAATAGAAAACTTAAAGGGGGATTTATACAAAAATGTTCTTAATACGTATGAACAATTTTCAATATACATGCACATGTATAATTCTATTATAAATTGTGTACTGCAGGACTAATTACAGGTGGTCTGAAATATTTTGTAGAGAAAATGCAGGTTACAAATCTTTATAGCCTAGACTGTCCAAAATTGCCTGAAATTAAAAACCTAATCTTATGGAGCATTCTAATGGTCATTCAAAATTGTAAAAATGAATTAATTTTGAAATTATTTACAACATTGTAGCAACTTATACAAATTTTACTGATGATAAATTTCCCTGCACGTAATTTTACCACTAGCATCATTTTTCAATAAACATGTTTTTCAGGCAATTTTGGACAGTCTAGGCTATAAAGATTTGAAACCTGCATTTTCTCTCCAAATGTATATTGAAAACATGTATATTGAAAAACATGTATATTGAAAAATGATGCTACTGGTAAAATAAACTACAAATGTGTTATTTTTTCAAGTAAAAAGCCTCTTCAACGCTTACTTGTAATCCACTGATTGAAAACTAAATCTCCCACTATTGTTCATTTCTAATTATGAATTTTTCATACATCAAGTTGGAAATCTGCAAAATGACAGCCAACATGCATGTAATGTATAACAGACAAGAAAACCTAACACTACAGCAATTTAAATTCCTCTTTTAATTTGGCACCTATTGAAATGATGAATAATTCATAAGGAATTAAAAACCCTGTGCATTATACCCAGGAGATATAAAGTATAAATTGTAAATAAATCATACTTGCTATATTGCAACAACTATGATGTTTAATTGTTTTCAAGCAAAAATTATATCACATATTAGTAATAAATGACTGCTCAGAATCCCATGCAGGAAAAAGATAAAGCAAGCAAAAATACAAACAAGTCTGAAATAAAGTAACAAACAAAAGGTGCAACTTCCTAAGAGCCTCATGCACTGAAAATGAAGAACATTTATAAGCAATTTCCAGCAAGCTTGCCCAAATTTACATGCACATTTCAGAAACCACTGAATTCAATGAATTTTTTTCATTCGTACCTCGTGCACTATCTGCCTGTAATTCTATGTACATGCTTCCATTTACACCTGAAAAAGCGCAATTACCAGTACTTGTACATAATTTTTTTTACAACTCTATACTAGGGCGTATTTCCTTGATTTCTTTTCTGTTAATTCAATATCATGTACATTTCTTGTGGTTAGTTCCTAATTGTTTATGAAATGAATATACATGTTTTGTAAATGAAAAATACACAAAATTTTTACTCCTTGGCTTTTATAAAGTGTAAAAACAACAATGTACATGCAAATGGAATTTTTTTTAAGAAATGTAAACTACACTTAAATATATACAAGTAAAAAAAATTTAAAAAACAGAACTTCTTGACTGAAATGAACCACTTCAATTTTAGTCCAAACTCAATCAAGCTAAGAAGACTTTCAATTAAGGATAATGAAAGAGATATACATGTAAGTTGAGAAAAAAATAAAGAGTACAGATAATGTAAACAATGACCAATCTCATCCTTACTCTTCAGGTTTTAATGTTAAACACTGAGTTTTAAAATCCTTGGCAACATTCAGTACAAGCATTTATAAAGGATGTTACATTGTACTGTAAAACGAGAATATTTAGCGCTCGATTTATTTTAGCGCCATTAGCGCGAAGGTATGGTTGCGCTAAATTAAGTTGTGCACTAAAATTTAAGATGTAACATCAAATTTGATTAAGAAAATTTAAGGATAAAGTATTCGACAGCGTAATCAAAGTGCATTAACCGTGTCCATGGCATGGTCTATTTGGCAACGCTTGTAATTTGGATAGCTAATTAAATAATTGGATTAACGCTTGGGTTGGATTAACGCTTGCCCAGTAGATAATGATAGTACACGCGTCATGATTTACATGTACCTGTACATGTATTAATGTTATTTGTACTGGGTAGATCATGATTGTCTACATGTAGTAATAACCAATGATGAAATATAAATAAAAACAGAGTTGGACGAGATTATTTTTTTAACAAAAAGAAGACAAAACTTGTATTTTATCGGAACTTATTGATCAGAAAATTGTTGTTGACGTACTTGAATGCAGGAATGGACGTTCATACATGTATGTATTCGTTCTAACTCTCTTGCTTATAGTTTTAGATAGCAGACATTTGTGTGAAAATACAGTATTTTAACAACACAATGCACATATATCGTAAAAAGAAAAAAAAAGTTTACAAACATTAATACTTGTAAGCGTACGAATAGACAATTCAATTGTCTACGACACGTGCCGGCATGTATCCAATAGCTCTATGTACTTCTACAACAGATGTGCATTCTTTAAAGAGATTTATTTACTCAACGTGAATAAAATTCTGTAGTAAAAGTCGTTGCCGTAAAATGACTCATTACGCCATGCTGAAAAATTGGGATGATATACACTCATTTATGTTACAGAACAACGTTATTTCCTTACAACATTTTTAATAGAATTGATATTTATTTTGTTTTACCAATGATTGTCCGAACATGACACACAAAAGGTATTTTTGTCTGTCGTTACAAAAAAAAAATTCATCGACGGCAAATTGCTACTGGCGATGTCACAGAAACAAAGTCCTAAAGTCACGGTGCACTAATTTTATTGACCAGATGGTGTCAATGGGCTAAAATAAGTTTGCACCAAAAGGTTTTCATCCCTTATTGTGCTAAAATATGTTTGCACTAAATATTCTCGTTTTACAGTATGTCAGCATGTTACGGCTATGATATACATGTACATGTATGAATATAAGTATTTTTCATGCTTTATGATAAGCACAAAAATCTCATACCTGATTCTCTATCGTTTATCGTGTAATCCCGCTGTATGACCGAGTTTTCTTCATCTGGCATTGGAAGACCTATAAATTAGTCACAATGAAAATCTTAGATGAAAATTTATAAAGTGATATCATAATATGTATTAAAGTGTCAAGGTAGAATAGTTGTGACATTTTCTAGAAAACAGCTTCAAAGGATTTGAAAAATAAACTCAGACGTCAAATATCAAATAAAAAAATATTAAAACTTGATGCAAGGGATGATGTGCTTCTTTTGTTTCTACCCTTTCTGATTTGAAGTAGTTCATTGAGAACAAATTTAAAGGTGCATTCCATTGTGAAAAAGATGGTTTTTTTATGATTGTAAATTTGATAAAATTTATCGATCATTTATTTGTGACATCATGAGAATAGTTGTTTACCATTGTAAACTTGATAAAATTTATTTATCATTTATTTGTGACATCATGAGAATAGTTGTTTACCATTGTAAATTTGATAAAATTTATTTATCATTTATTTGTGACATCATGAGAATAGTTGTTGAAGATTAGCTTAATCTATCATCTTACAATCAAGGAAATTGTTGATTATCATAGATTATCTTGTTTGCTTATGAATTCAAAATGTACAGGAATGCTTACCAACTTCCTTTGGAGAGCTGAGAAGCCCAAAGAAATTAATGACTCCACCAGCAAACAAGGCAGATGATGTCAGAAGAAAAGCATACTGAAAGGAAACAAATGAGATAAAGAAGATCCTGATGACAATCTCAACGGCAATCGCAATAGAGCACCAAATTGAGCATTAACAGACCCCTAGGAAGCTAGAGGTGTGACCAGTGCCCAGGAGGAGTAAGCATCACCTGTTCGTCTAGTCACACCCGCCGTCAATGTCCATGCATAAAAATGAAAACTATATCTACATAACATGCACTGTCTAAAGTTCTATCTATATATAGAAAGTGTTATGGCAACCATGTCGGGGAGAAACATTTAAAACACTTAGTGATGAGGGGTTTGTCAAAATAACATATTTTGTCATAGCATTATTTTTTACGGATTATATGCTCAAGGTCAAAAGATTTTTTTTTGGGGGGGGGGGGGGGGGGGGGTGGGGGAGGGGGAATGAAAGGAAATACATGTATATTGACATCATTAAGTAACAGATGCATGTTTCAAATCAGATTGTAAAACATGAAAGCTTTATCACCTACCATTTAAGTTTACATTGTTGTGTCAGAATGACTATGAGGCTGATTGACATTTAAACTGTAAAACCCTTTTTCTAATATGACTTGAGATTTTCTCCCTATATGTGCTATAAAGCCCAACCATGGTCTATTCTCCAACACATTCATGGTCAGATAAGACACACCTACTCACGCGCATACTCTGAAATTAATTTTCTGAAGACCTGTCATTTTCTGAAAACTACACTACTTGTCCTCTGCTATAATAAATATATATTAGAATAGAAATAACAACTGTGCTAGCTGTGGTTTATTGTCCAGTAATTCCCCTCATTGCATGAACCAATTCTCGTCTCATTGATAATTTGATTGGTTCATGCGACTCGAGGAATTACAGGACAATAAACCACGTCTAGCTGGTTGTTATTTCTTTCAAATTATAAAACATGAAAGCCCTATCACCTGGCTAATGTACATTTTTGTGTAAGAATGACTACAAAGTCCATTTGGAAACCTTAAAACAATTCATAATCATTTGATAGAGTAGGATGCATCATATAGTAACTAAGAATGGTACCTGATATCCGTAGTCCAGCACGGATGACACCATAAATGCACCAATAATATTACCGACGGAAGCACAAGCACTCCATAATCCAAGGATCAAACCTCGGCTAAAATGAAAGTTGGATGTTTAAATCTAGCATTTTTGAAAATTTTAATTACATTACAAGGATGATCAGTTTCATATAGTTCTGTCAAATACATGTAACTTTATATCAGGTCCATGACTTGACCCTTTTCCTTAATCAAGATACAGTGTAGTTCCCCATTCTTCTATTACATTATAGTGATATGTATAATTCAAATCATTTGTGCATATTCTGATCATTTTCACATTACCCCTAGACTTGCATTATAGACAAGCCAAGATCTGACATTGCAACTTTTGAAGTTATTTCTTTGACTTTACAGATTTGTTGCGATGTTACAGTCAAATATTGTGATGTTGTGTCTGAAAGTGCCTAAAATACAAGTCTCAGACGATAATGTGAAAATAGTTTTTTGTGATGCATACAATGAGAAACAATATGACATATGCATAAAATTAATTTAGAAATCAAATTGTAGAAAATTAGAAACAACATTGACATACTGACCTTGACCTGCCAAACCAGTTGCCCATGACAGCGACCACAGTTGGCCAGCCTGTGGACTGTAGGAGACCATTCAGTATCCATAGAAACACATACATGTATTTGTTATAGTAGTGTGCCCACTCAAACACCACTCCAAATATAAATACCTGTCAAAACAAATCATAAACTTATTCTATACACAAACAAACACAGATTTTTTTTAATCATTCTCTATTTCAATTTTTTTTCATGAAAGAAAGCACTACACAGCAGAAATTTGGCATAATTTGTTTCATTGTGTTTACCTAATCAAAATGACCAAATATTATTACTGATAATCAGTAAAAGCTGCACTTAAAAAAAATATGACCTGATAAAAAAAATGTTCATGTCTAATGTAAGAGGAAATTATACATGCATGAATGAGCATTTACGAAACGATATCTTTCTCTCCATCACTAATCTGAAGCATACAATACAGATTTGTTTAATATTAAAGTTAAATTCACTGAGATATACTACTGTAAACGTGATTATGTTTGCTGAGGGAAAATTTCACGATTAGAACATCAGAATATTACGCTTGGGGGAAATATTCATGATATAAATGTATCCTCCATTGTAAGAATGCAACAGGGTTATTTTTGAATGGGAAAATAAAAAGGCAAAATCCATTAATTCGCGAATTATGCAAAAATTACCCCCATGCGAAATTTTCCACGTTTACAGTATATGTATTTCTACCTACCATTACCGCAGAGGAACACATTCCAATGGACAATACATATCTCATATTAAATCTGAAATATACAATAATTACACGTAATACACATGTAAAACAGAAAAACAAGACACAGAATTTCATAAATCTTGAAAGAAATAAACAATCTAGATATTCATACAAATGTAATGGATTTTTCAAAACTTGCATATCCCTTACCTGTCTCCAAGCATTCCGCTGATATACAATCCCTGAAAGTAGATAAATTGAAAGTTTTACAATGTAGGAATTATGCATACCAAGCATTCATATTTGAATCTGCATGAGGATTTGATTCAGATTTTACATAATTATGAATGTTCTGTTCTTTATTCAGTTGATGGCCTAGGCCCAGTTTCACTAAAGTTCTTATGAAAAAAAATCAGGAAATTTCATAACTTTTGTCGTTTACTAAAACGTTCAAAATATTTTCCATTTTGGTTATACTATGTTTTCTAATATCATTTCTACATACATGTACTTAATCTAAAATCAGAAACAAAATATCGATCTATTTATTTGAAAAGAAGAACGAAGCGATCCAAAGTTACGAAAATTCCCTTAAATTGTTCATAAATATTTTTGTGAAAATGGCTGCAGATACATATATAATACTGTATACATGTATGTACTTATTTTAGGGAGATTCATATTTTATTTATGTAAAATAAGTCAAGTACACCAATTCATAATTCTGCAAAAAATAAATTTGCCAATTTTTTCCAAATTTTTACCCTGTTTCCACCAAAATTTGGAACAATCAAGACAGAGAAACATAATATGTACAGAATGACATGTAACTTAGCTTCCCTGTGTAAAGATTTTTATACTTTAGTCTTAGTGAAAATAAAGGAGCCAAAATTTTAAGTCACATTCCTGTAAGAATAGAAAAAGGCACAAAATATTCTCACCACTGCATAAGATATCATAAATACAGCATCCAGTACGCCCAGGTACGGCTCAACTTCACCTTTGGTCTCAAACAAACAATGTTTATTCCAGATCTGGAAAAGGAATTCCATAAGCATGAAAAAACTTATACATGATTATATAAGAACTACAGTTTTTTTATTTTTTGTATATATCATATTCTCTGCTTTATATCACTTGAAGTATACGTTTAGAAACAGTCCAATGGAGTGCTGTATTTTTACAAAAAAAGTTGCACTATAATAAAGCCATTTACAAACTTTAAATTTTGTCAACATCCTCAAAATATATCAACTGGTTCCAGTAGCACTTCTATTTTAATATTTCCAATAAAGCATTGAAATTCAAGTTTTAAATCTTGCAATGAGAAAATTTTGATAATATTTTGATAAAATATAGATAATAAATTAATTCTAGTGTAAGACTTTATCATAATTTGAAATCTTTAATTGTACACTCCCATATACATGTAGCTCATAATGCTTTGTTGGACCATATCAAAATTGTTCCTTTAACGCAGATACAAATATACTAGTATATAATTACATGTATCACACCTCATGTATAAAATGTATATAGAGAGGTTAATTTCCAAAAGTTTTTTAAGAGAGTAAAACAGACAGACACCATATTAATATCAGTACATGTACATGCTCCTCCTTAAATTTTTGGGAAGCATTAAATCTGGTAGCATTAATGAAATGAAAAACTGATCAGACATTATCTGTATACCGTATAGAGACACACAAAAACCATGAATTTCGAATTCAAAGAAGTCAATATGGGCATATCTAGGAAAGTTTAAATGAAGTTACAAACCCAGTCTGGCTTGGTTTTGTGAACAGATTCATTATGAAAAGATGGTGTCCATTCCTCTGAAATGGTCTCTTTGACATTGCTAAAAGTTTTCCGTGTGGCATGGAATAGGGCATAGCTACATGTAAGTGAAAAAAGATAAATTAATTTCAGATAACCTGTGACATGATTTAATTACTTCCAACATATAACTTATAGACCCTTTCACATTATCTGCGGAACAAAATTGAAGGTCACTTCCGGTGTACGTTAGCAACGGAACTGACGTAATTTGACAGGTGTTTGTTTACATTGGAAATGGCCTATTTATAGACCTGAGACAATGGGTAAAGGTTGTTGTGCATGCAAAGCTGTAAGCACCGGGGTTTTTAAAGCGAACGGGGTTCGGTTTTATAGATTCCCTGTGGACGTTAAGAAGAGAGAGGCATGGGTCCGAGCAGTGTCAGATGCGAAGGGGACCAAGTTGTGGTCCCTAAAATCCCATCATTCACTATGTTCTCTGCACTTTATAAGCGGAGAGCATAATGCAGACCCAAAACATCCAGACTTTGCCCCTACTATATTTTTCAAAGACGCAAAGGAGGTCCTAAGACGAGGAAAAGAGAGGAAAAACAGGGCCAATGCCAGAGAAAAGAAAAAGGTTTGTAACGATCTGGGTTCTTTTATATATTGCAACATAAGTAAAGATATTAACAATACTCTATAGGGACCAAACAATTTAAGATTGAAAAATAGCATGTCACAAAAATTGAAAGATATTTGATAGGATAATTTATTATAATTATAAATAATTCTAAACCTTATGTGGGGGGGGGGGGGGGGCACAGTGAGACCCCTCTCCCATCTCCCTCCCTTCCCCTCCCTTTCACCCCATGCATCCCCCTCTCTTTCATCCTGTTCACCCCCTCTAAAATACATATCCTTGGAAATAGTTTTATTTTTCTATTTTCGAATCCATTGCCACTGCCTTAAATGCGAGTAAATGATTAACAAGTAACAGTGTGTTTCTTATCTGAAGAATGAGAAGAAATTGCAATGTAACAGTTCATCATAGTCATTTACAAATTCTTCCTTGAAACAATGTTGAAATAACATGATAATTGTTACATGTATGCTTAATAATGTTCTAAATGTGAAAATCCAATGACACGTACATGTCTTAGTCCAAAAAGGCTGTGACAATGAAACACAAACTTGATTTGTAACTTAAAGCATATGCTTCATAAGAAGTTAGATTCTGTTCAGCAGTGTAAGGAAAAGAAACTGGAAAACTTATCACTGCATGCATGAACAGTTGACCATCCAGACGCACAGACCGACAGGCTGTCTAAGGCAGACGGCAGTGCTGAATATATAAAAGATGAAATATAAGATGCCTAAAAAATTCAATGTAACTTTATAACATCTGAACATTTTTATTTAATTACATTTTGGTACAGCAATGTTGAAAATGAAACATTTAGAGACAATGCTAGGTCAAAGGTCAAAATCACTAGGTCAAAAGTCATGATATTACATGAAAAATCTCATCACAAGGAATCTAAATGTGATCAATATCAAGGTCACAAGGTCAAATGTCATGGAGTAATACTTGTTATGATGAATTTGTGTATGAAAGATTAAAGCCCTATCACTTATACTTGAAGAGATATCCGCTTTAAGAAGTTCTTAACCAAAATATTACTATAAGGTCAAAGTTCAAAGTCAAGGTCACAACATCAAATGTCTTGATATCAAAATGTAGTACTTGTTATGGTAAATGTATGTATGAAAGCCCTATCACTTATATGTAAAATATATATAATTGCTTTAAGTTTAATCAAAATATAACTATAAAGTCAAAGTTCAAGTTCAAGGTCAAATTTCTTGGTATCAAAATGTAGTACTTATTACGGTGAATGTACAGTTTGTGTATGAAATATGACAGCCATATCACTTACCCTGGAAGAGTTACGTACTTCATTTGTTCGGGGGGGGGGGGGGGGTGTTATAATTATGTTAGTATCTAAACTTGTTGCATCTACCAAAATTAATAAAAAAAAAACAAGTCTTAGAGTACTTTCATAAATTAATAAATGGCAGAATTTCACTGGAGTATTTTAAATGACTATGTATAATAATAATATATTGGTTACGTATAAGAATAATTCCTACATATATCAATATTAGCCACAGAAATCTGTGAGAAGGAAAATATATAATCCAAATACTGACGCTGTTGTTTAAACATCACAACTTTTATATATTGAAGAAATACGAAATGCTACTTCATACATCCATAATATTCTCATGATCTAATTTTCTATGAAAATTACAGGGACAAATATCCTAAAACTAAATTAATATCTTAGGAAATGACTTTCTCGTGTATGTAATGAACATATTTTAATGTATTTTAATGTATTGAATGCAAACCGTAATATGGTGTCACAAGGTGAGTTCAATAAACATGATAAAGAATCTGTATTTGTATAGTACCTATATATAAACCTTAACAATTATTAACAATTCTCATTCACTTAAAACATGTAGGATGAGGATGCAAGCAGAAGACGCTACATAGATGACATAAAAAGACTTAGTCTGAAGCTTCATTCATACAATAGTAAGATTTTACACTTTGTCTTAGATATATTATTAGTTATACAGTGTTTTACAGGGGGGATACAGAAATATATTTGGTCGATGAAAAAAGTTGTATTGGGCGAGGCAAATATATTTTTGTATCCCCCCTGTAAAACACTGTATAACGAATTTATCCCACCGATGGCTTTTGGTTTGTGTATGTTACGTCAACATAGTTTAAAGCATCTCAGTGACGTTAAAAGCGTAAAGCGTCTTTGTAGAAGCAGGATATTAATATGATATCCAGTCAGTAACATAATACAACATAATATTAGGTTCTTCTCGACCAATCAGATTGCAAGAAATTCGCCAGAGGTGGGATAAAGATATATATATCGCACACAATTTTAAATAAAACTGATATAATTCTCATTTTATTCTTGCATGTACATGTAACAGGATAAACATACGGTATTTGCTTGTCTATTGCCAGTTGGTATTTTTTTTTGTTACATAGAACTGTCAATATATTTCAATATAACTCTAAGGTCAAAGTACCCTTATCAAAGGTCATGTTCTCTAATGGAAAGTCACAAGAAACATTGCACATGTAAAGTATTCATGAATGACCTAGTTTTCAAAAGTGTAAATTAGAAAAGATCTGAAATAAGAATATGTCAATTTCAATTCAGCTACATGTAAAAACAGATTTAAATGTCATAAAGGTGTCTGACAGTTTGCAAATGCAACATTTGAATAGAATTCAATTTCTGAAATGTTTTTTTGCTCAAAATATGATACACATATTAAGAAAATAAACAAGTATATTTATGAATAATATCTAATTTAAATTATAAGAATCTCCCCTGGAGGAACCTGAAACTGTCAAACCAGCAGAACATTTAGAGGATGTGTGCACAACAGGACCTGCTGGGGATGTACCAATCATTGAAATTGACTCTAATGAGAAAGGTATATACATGTATTTCATAGAATATTCAATATTTCATTAGAATCTCACTTAATATATTTACACATACATGTAATATATAAAACATGAATTAATATGTTTGAACATGTATATGTTTAAAGTCTAAAAGAAGATAAAGGTGTAAGTATTACATGTACCGGTACCTTATAATCCTCTATGCAACATTTTACATAATTTCTTTCTACAAATGAAATTCCATTCAGCAAGACATGAATTATCCTATCTAAAGTATCTATCGTGAATATTCACAGATAACAAGCTGATTCAAGATTTGACGAAGGAAAATAAAGAGCTGAAATTACATGTCAAAAGTCTTGAAAAGGAAAATGCAGAACTGAAAGCTATACTTAGAAATGAAAGGTGGGGTGTCCATAAAATCAAAGATGATGACAGCAAAACTAAATTTTATACTGGACTGCCTTCATTTGCTGTTTTCTTATGGATCTACAAGTAAGTTTATACTTAATAAATATCAAAATGAAAATAAATTAATATTCCTTTTAAGGTCATATTCAGTGAGCAAGTCCACTCTATATGTAAAGATGTTTGTGTCCAAAATTTTAGTAATTTCTTCAACATGATGCCTTTTGACAGTATTAATAATATGCAAGTGTTCATCAATGACCATACATCCACACTTGTATACTTACAAAATTACTTTAAAAAATCAAATTCTTTAATAATTTCATAATGTATCTGTATGTATCTTATCATCCCCTCGCAACATACCTGTAATTGCAGGGGGGTATAGTAATGCAGTTGTTCATGTGTAAGAGGGTGTGTGTGTGTGCGTCACAAAATCCTTGTATACAGCCTAGAGGGTGCAGTTTTGATTGGATCTTAACAAAACTTCATACACTGATAGCTTATGACAAGAGGAAGAACTATGTTGATTTTCAAGGTCATAGGTCAAATATCAAAATCAGCTCACATATAGGAAATGGTCAAAACCCTTGTATACAGCCTAGAGGGGCAGTTTTGATAGGATATTAATCAAACTTCATATACTGATAGGTTATGATAAGAGGAAAAACCGTATTGATTCTCAAGGTCATAGGTCAAGATCACAGATAGGAAATGGTCAAAATCCTTGTATACAGCTTAGAGGGTGCAGTTTTCATTGGATATTTACCAAACTTCATACACTGATACATGTAGATTATGACCAGTGGAAGAACCCTATTGATTTACAAGGTCGTAGGCCAAAGGTCAAGGTCACAGATAGGAAATGGTCAAAATCCTTGTAAACAACCTAGAAGTCACAGTTTTGATTGGATCTTAATCAAACCACATACATTGAAACACTGTCTAAAATCAATGTATGTGTACCAGACATTAACTGAAAATTCCGAAACTTAGATTTCTTTGTTTTGCAGTTACCTCCTTCCCAAAGCTGAAAGGATGGTGTACTGGACAGGGAATGGGTCGGCAGCAGAGACAGTGAGTGACAGAAGCAGACAGAGCACTGGGAAACTTTCTTTGATCGATCAACTTTTTGTTTTTTTCATGAGAATTAGATTAGGACTTTTTGTTACAGATATTGCAGAAAGATTCAATGTTTCCACTTCTCTTTTAACGAAATATTTCACATCTTGGCTTTGTCTTTTACATTGTGAACTAAAAGTTTTGAATGCTTTCCCATCAAGAGATGCTATTAGACTAAATTTTCCTGAATCTTTTCATAAATTTCCAGATTTGAGAGTTATTTTGGATTGTACAGAAATTTTTCTACAGAAATCAAACAGTATCTTGAATCAAAATTTGACATTTTCAAATTACAAACACAACAATACTTTGAAGTTTTTGATAGGCATTACACCAAGTGGTATAATTTCATTTGTGTCTGAAGCATGGGGGGGTAGAGTGTCGGACAGATATCTAACAGAGAAGAGTGGACTGTTAGATCTGCTCGAGGAGGGTGATATGGTCATGGCAGACAAAGGCTTTACGATAGAAGATTTGCTTAAGAAGAAAGGCTGCACACTAAACATTCCACCTTTTCGCAGAGGTAATAGGCAGTTCACACCTGAAGAAATAACTAAAACTAAAAAAATAGCAGAATTAAGAATCCATGTGGAAAGAGCCATAGGCAGAGTTAAGAATTATCATATTTTGGAGGGTGTTGTGCCATTATCTTTAGCACCAGTTATATCTAAAGTATTCCAAGTTTGTTGCTGGCTCTGTAACTTTGATGTGCCTCTTGTAAGTTGAATTTTTCTCAAATATAGTTTATGGTATGTTAGAAATACATGCAATGTAGCCTCAATATGAACAAGATAAGATTCTGATGACTATTATTTACCTATAAATACGGACGGCGGTGGGGGACGTACCAGTCTCTAACCTCCTGAATTTCTATTTGTTAATCATATATCTTATAATCTTATTCACGGTACAACTTAAATGAATCTTACTGTTTTATGTAACTTCGTTTTGACGCTTTACGCATTGTTGATTGTTATGTGTGATGTCATACCTTGTTCATTTTACGCTATGCTTTGTTTAACAGCAGTTATGGATATTACGTAGAATTCATTTGTATTCGTGCTTCTCCACTTGATAAAGGCCGAGTGGCCAAAAATCTGTGGATATACAGTGTTCATTGTTATTTATCAAAATAACACAATTTAACATGTATTGAATTTCAATACATGTTTTGAGTATTAACTCTACAAGCAAATGCAAGGGAATTGGGATCCCCTGCTTAAATTTATAATTTTTTGAGATTTCAGAATTATGGTAACCTGCATTGTGGATTTGTTTCAAACTACAAGATTAAGGTTCAAAGTAAAAACAAGTTAAAAGTCATGTTTGTAAAGCATTAATGTCCCCCTTGCAGAAATAATGAATGGAAACCTTTAATTTTGGAGCCTTTTTTCAAAGTCGAAGGGGCATAACTCTGTAAAAAAAAATTTAATTGGACCCAAATATGAACTTGACTTAGATTTTTATTTGATGTATCTTTATATAAAATTTCATTTCAATCTGTGAATCAATTCCAGAGAAAATGAGTTGAAACTGTTGTGGAGGGAACCAATTTCAATTATTAAAGTCTTATGAAATTGACCTTTGACCACATAATGAATAGGGAACATATCCTATAACCTTGAACTTTGATCCCAGAATCAACAGGTAACTTTGACATCTCAAGGGGAACATTTCTTTAAAAAAAAAAGCATGTCAATGGTTGAAATAGCCACTCAGTTATGAACTGGAAACCATCGTCAATGTTCAAGGTCAAGTGACTTTGACTTTTGGATCCCCATATCAATAGGGGGCATTCTTCACCCATTAGGGAAATCCATGGCAAGTTTGATGTTGATAGGTGCAATATGTAAAACCCACTAAGTTATGATCTGGAAACAATTTTAAACAATGAAAGTACTATGACCTTGACCTTTTGACCCTAAAATCAAGAGGGGCAGCGTTAACCTATGGCATGGTGAATTCAATGCATAAAACTTTATACATAAAATTATGTTTTTGTTTTGGTCCAGAAACCAATTAATGAAGTTGCCTGCCCATCTTGCATCAAATAAAAGTTTAGAGCAACTTAGCTAACAATATGTGCTTTAAGAAATAGGACAGCTCTTCTACACCGTTGTCAAAATAACAGCTTTAATTTAAAAACAGTATAGGTAAAACAGAAAAAAACTTACTGTATCAATGGGAAGGTCTTGCCAAAGGGAAAACACATGTACAAGAAAGCCTTATCACCTTTTCACAAGAATGAAAAAAAATTTCAGAAGTAGGTCACCTTCAGAGATTTAACAAACAGATTGGATTAAAGCAGGCTTTACCTTGCTACAATAGAAATGTTTTAATTTAGTCAACATATTTTCTACAAAACCTTCATCAAAGTCTATTCTTTCGATGTTAATGTTATTTGCAGGTGCATTTGTCCATACAACAAAGTCACACCAGGTGACACCATACACATACATTTCACCCTGTACCTGTGCATAATACTTGTGAGATTTCTTTAGGGAAGGACCACTATCAGAATTTTCTAAGAAAGAATTTGGCATGTCTGCAATATCAGAAATTTCTAAATTATTTACTTGAATTTTATCAACTGAAAAAGGGCATTTAATTTCTATGACTCCATTCCTAAATTCAGGGGGCATACTGTGATCCGTAACTTTCCCGTCACTTGAGGCGCCAATGTAGGAACACTCTGGTAAAAGTCGCAGACCTGTGTCTTCATACTCCACAGTGCCAAACAGGGCTTTAAATTCAAGGTACTCCTCTCTCGCCTTGACTTCATTGTCGATTCCCCACTGTATGGCCTCAGGCAAACGACTATACCTAAAACAAGTACTGAAGAGTTTATATGAGACATACAAATTAAAGTGACTCTCTTTTAAATGGTCTTTTGAGACTTAAGAGATTTTAGTTCTTACCTGTAAACTTAATGAGGAATTAATCAGATCAATAATTTCATTTTGTGATAACTTCCTGATATTATGACATTAAACTTAGACTGCTTTGTCAAATAATTTGTAATATAAATATCAATTACATGTACATGTATGTGGCTTTTTTTTCATGAAAATGTAATTTGTGATGTTTTCAGCTGTATTTTCTATTAAATTCAAATGTGCTTTTGTGGTTTTGAAGTCTGTAACCATCATTATGTGCAATATTCATTTTTTAAACAATATGACGTAAATGAAATGTATGTTTCAACCTCAGATATTTTGCTATCAAAGATCTCATTACACATTTCTTATTTAGTAAAGAAGGGAAAAATGAGAACAGTGCTTCCTTTCACTGGCATTCATAAAACTGTGATCAACTGTTATATTTTATATACAAGCATATTAAATGATATCATAGTTCAAATTGAATGACTTTTTATTGAATTATCAGTAAGTGGATATAATTCATAGTTCATAGTATGGAGCTGACCTCATGTTTTATGTTTGAGTTTTAAGGCAAAATAAGAAAACTTCATACTACTATAGTGATTACTACCAAACTTGTGTGGGTGATATATTTCATTATGCCTTATGCAAATGCACTATACAGATGTTGTCAAAGTGAGCTTTGTCATATTTGATTACACTTTGTAATCAGTATGCCTTTGGTATTTGTCTCGTTCTTAGTTAATCAGTTAAAGTTTATAGCATCTAGAGTCTTGCATTGACATTTTGAATAAGCAAGTGACATTAATCTGAATTATCTTTAAATTTAGGTTTGCCCCAAAAAATTAGAAACAAAATACTGTTGCCATGTCATTATGATTCGCCTTTTCATGATAAACTTCAAACAATTTTGTCTTTTCCTGTGATATTTTATTCACTCAAAACAATGAAAATGTTATACTGCTCTTAGCTGCTTACATTGTATATACTGTTACATAATGATGTCATTTCATTGCATTGAGTGGGTAAAATACCATATGAAAAGACCGTACTATGAAAAGGTCTATTGCTATATTATATGTGTTATAATAACATTCCTACATCGCTATTAAAATATTCCTATTAAAAGATTTTGTAACAAATCAAATACAATACTTACTTATCAAGATCTGATCCATGAATAATTTTTTTTAATAATGACAAAGGGGCAGATGTCTTTGATGAAAGAATATCACCAAACATTGATGATGTCAATCTCCCTTTGTGAAGCTCTCTCCACACTGTATTATCCCTCTGTCCGATCGTTTGTTGCTCAATTTGTTTACAAAATGCCTCGGAGATCATCATTGGTGGTTCTAAATGTTGAATTTGTCTTTATAATTTACTTAAGTTAATAAATGTGCAAATGCAGTAAAACCCAATAATAACATATGTTACATGTATACTGTTAAATATGCTTTAAGCTTCAAATCAACTTTTAAATGTTACAAAGAATCAATGGATACAACTTCTCCACTTCATTGACTTTCTTCAATATACTGGCTATTAAAGACGTGGGAAAAAAAGGTCACAGTCAATTGATTAAGTTTGATCATATTGACATATACATACATCCAATTTTCAAGTTTGTTCTCTTTATACTTTGTCAAACATTTGAAATTTTATGCTATATAATATATGTAGAATAAAGGTAAGTCATGCATACCAGTCCTTCCATCAAATATTAGTGTCTTTATTTTATGGTCCAATTTCTCCTGTTCAGTCAGTTCAGTTGTGACTTCTGTTGTATATACTGCCTCTGGTACATTCTCACATGGAAGCACTCTCATTTGCAGAACACCTGAAATATCATTTCATCATGTCATTAAGAAAGTTATTATTCCTGGAGTCCATTTTTGGTTATCACAGTATAATCACATTTCTCATTTCAATAAGACAGTTATTATCATGATTATGATATACTTATATATATTTATATTCAATTATTTTCCAAGCTTAAATGACATTAAAATACATTTAAAACTCTGTTGCTAAGGATCTGTTACTATGTGACGTCATTGTTCAATTCAAGCCACTGCATTCTACAATCACAATGTTAATTCTATACAAATGAATGATCATATGTTAATATAAAAATATCAAAAGGGAAGGAAAACTCAATGTTCTTAAACTAGAGGAACAACAATCAGGTTATTACCAGATTTAGGGAATACATCTTGTAGCTTTCGTAGCTCACTCAGCAAATGCTCTTGGGATGTTGTTCTGTCCTCCGAATGTCGAGGATCAAATGTTTCAACTGTCTGTTTCTACATTCAAATGATCAACATTTTAAAGTTTGTTATAACATAGCTGGTTTGCATATATATATATATATATATATATAATCTGTATGGTTACAGGTAGTACTTAGGAACCTCTCCTGAGTACATATTAGCTAAGGACTCCACATTGACCTTATATTATAATTATACTGATTATGAAAAGTAAGATATTAATACTTATGATCTAAAATGGCATCTCAATGTACCTGCACTGGTATTGAAGTTAAATCAGCAGATATTTTGGATTTATTCATAGAAATTGACTTGAGAGGAAGAGGCTGCACTTTCATAGGCCTTGGGACCTTCCATTTACACAGTTGTGAGGTTGAAGCCTTTGGGAGTAATCTCTTCGACTCCTCCAGTGCCAGCAGCATAGCTCCAATGTGGCTGCATGACATACCTTGGCTACAACAATAAATTTTAAGTTTTTTTTTTTAAACTTTTATGATTCTTTGAATGAGGAATACTATGATTGTAAATGATGAAGTCGTGCACTAAAATTGCAGTCATGGTACATGTATATTAAAAAATGACCTATTAAAATAAAAAACAAAAACATTTAGATTAAATTGCCATAGAAAAACATTAGGTTCAGCAGCTGAAAACAGCTAGGATAGATATAGCCTAGGGATATCTATATTTTGGCCTATCACATCCTTCAATTGTTTTCAATAGGTCAAAGTGTTTTTGAGATATCATATGAAAAATGACAGCCTTATGGAAAATTTAGGCAAACTCTTAATTTGCATCGCCATTACATGACGGGTATATACGTAATAAAAATGCATCACTTATATTGCATTTGGGATACAAACTGTCACATCCAACATAAATTTAACCGTCACAGTATTGGGTGTCTATTGTGAAAGTATACATACCCGATAGGACATTCACATAGGGAATGTAAAAGTATATCATCCATGAAGTTTGATGCAATGTAGACTGTATACATAATTTTCCTCATTGATGCACGACATTGGCCCTTTAGGTATACTACTTTATCATCAACCTTAGAATGGAAAATTATTGATATTAAGGTATTTACAAAAAAATATACAAGTATGATCATGATCATGATGCCATACTATCTTCATGCAAATTTTAAGAGAGAAAATGAAACACTGCCCCACTCCCCCTTCTAGTGTTACCAAAGAACAGCCACATGCAGTCATGGGAAGATATGATCTAAAAACAAGGAATCGAGAGTCAAAGAGCAGTCAATCCACAAACATCAGTTGATCGACTGCTATTTAGTTGGTCGATCGAATGCTAGCCGCTCTTCCCATTCCTAGAATTCCTGTGTAACAGCTGACGGAAAAACTCAAAAGGGGGCAATTTTGTCCTGAGAGAGTGAAACTGGTAATAAGCATCTAAAGCATAGCTTTCTCAGATGAATAATATAAGCTGACTGCATCCCCAGCTCCAATTGATCAAATACTGTCGATGTAAGTCTCGTGGTGACCCATTTCAGATTGAAAATGAAAGTAGAAAAGTAAAATGCCAAATCGGAAATGAGAGTATACATGCGTGTCGTACAAACAACAAAATGTTACTTTGATTTGGACTAAAAACTGACAAGGAGATTAAATAAGAAAAAATTAAATTACCTTGCTTAATAGTAAATTCTGGACGTCTCCAGCCTCGAAGTGCTGCACCGCTCGGTCCAGGCCTCTGTAGTTCTCGGACGGTTCATAGTTCATAGACGGATTTTCTTTAGTAACCATATAATTAAAAATGCATGAAAAATTTAAGGACGGAATTAAAGGAACATTATCATCTTCTAATGGAGTGTATAACACGCTAGCAAAAGGGGGCAAGTCTGTGTCGCCCTCCGAGTGGATCTGTGAATGCACGGGGTGACTTGTATTTGTGATATGATTTATAAGAATTTCTCTGTTTAAATTTTCGGAATTTTGAACTTCAGAACCCAGCAAAGATCTAAGATGACGCGTTTTTAACTTTTTGTAATTTTTAGTTACTTTTTCTTCCATTTTTAGCAGACGAAAAATTAGCTAGTGCGTCATTTCCCATTGTTTACATGTTACCAGGAAGAGGCGTGGTGTACACCGGAAGTGACCTTCAATTTTGTTCCGCAGATAATGTGAAAGGGTCTATAAATTATTACATATTTGCAAGCAAAAAAATTTGAAGAAAAAAAAAATATATATAAACAGAATATGTTCCATAGTACTGTTGCCTTCAAGGTTTCTTGATAGTTTTTAGAGTCTTTGAATAAGAATTAACCATAAACCGCTAAAGGCGGTAAGGCCGGATTGCAAAGTGTTTATATTAGATGACGTATACATTTTTGTGCAGACAGAAAGGTCAAAGGTCATTAATACTATTGCGCAATGAAAAAATGCTATGGTCATAAGGAATCTAAATGTGAAATATCAAAGCCCTACCTCATATAGTTCAAAAGTAGGTCAAAGGTCAATGTCAAGGTCACTAGGTCAAAACTCATGATATCAATTGAAAGGTCTGGTCATAAAGATTCTGCATGTGAAATTTCAAAAGCCATAGCCTCTATAGTTCATGAGATATACGTTAGCCCAGATTTATTATTTTTAAAAGTAGGTCAATCTCCAAGGTCAAGATCAAAAGGTCAAAACTTTTGGTATCATGGTGAGGTCTTGTGACAAGAAATACATATGTGAAATACAAAAGCCCTATCATTTACCATTCAAAAGTTATGGCCAAGGTTAAAGTTTTTCAAAAGTAGGTCAAACTCCAAGGTCAAGGTCACAAGGTAAAATTTTTTTGGTATCCATCAAAAGGTCTTGTCACAAGAAATACACAAGTGAAATATGAAAGCCTAATCACTTACCATTCATAAGCTATGGCCAAGGTTAAAGTTTTTCAAAAGTAGGTCAAACTCCAAGGTTAAGGTCCCTAGGTCAAATTTTGTTGCTGTGTTTGATTTGTCTCATCATGGTCTATCACCATGTCAAGTTTCAAGTTGCTCCTCCACACAGTTTTCTCTCAATGGACTTAAACGCAACACTTTAAACAAAATGTTGACATACTGACGGACAGACAGACGGACTTCGCCATTTCATAGACCGGAATCTGCTTCCCAATCCGGCCAAAAACCTATGTATGCAAGAAATAACAAAATTGAATTGTCCTTGAAACATAAGTACCAAGTCTGTTGTCAAGAAAATACAACCCTTTTGTCATGTTTGTTCAGGATTTCCTTTTGTCCAATGTGACTTGAAAGGCTTTGTCATGGTCATACCTGTCAACTTTGAATTATTCAAAAGAGTGAGATCTCCCCCTTTGGCAGTTGACAAAGAGGGAGATTGCGCATGAACCATTTTCGCGACATTTTTTAATAAATTGCAACATGTCGTGCGAACCACCTTTCAAAAATGTCATTGAATGTAACCATGTACCCAGTCTAAGAAAAAGTATAAACAATGACAAATATTTCCATGATACATGACTGTATTTTTATTACTTCAGTCTTGTTCTGCATTTGTTCATTGTACATGAGTACAGCACCTTTTGCTGTGGGTAGTACCAGTAAGGTCTTTTTCTGGTGAGAAGTCAATAAATTATTAGTTTGATTTATCTTTTCATTCAAGCCAGAACATAATATGTTCGGCCCAACTGATCTTGCCATAACCCATTTATTCAACTTACTCCAATCTTTCTGATAGTTTTTTCTCTTTGAAACAGTTTCAGCTGACTCAGATTGAAGTGCAGTGTGACCTACATGTACTAAATTCTTCCATAAGTTTTCGATATATACAGAATGTCAGAAACAAATTTTAATCAGTGCTATATAGCATTTAGTCAATAAAGTAATTACATGATCAGTTTAACTGTTTTCACAGCTTAATTCATTACCCTTAGACATCGATACATAAACACGCTGCGTACTAATTGTAAAACAAACAACTGGCATCGTTCGTATTGCAAACAAACTTAATACTTTTCATATGAAGTACTAAACATTCCAAACTTCGGAGGGTCGCTAGAGTTATCTTTCTTAGGTAATACTTGAACAGGAGGGAGGAATTGGGTGAAAGGATTGAAATGCGGGAGATTTTGGTCTCCCTCGCGGGAGGAATGCGAATGCGGGGAGTTAAGGTTCAAACGCTGGAGTTTCCCGCAAAATGCGGGAGAGTTGACAGGTATGCATGGTATAAGCAAAATCAACCCAGACTCTTGGTTGAGTTGCCTTGTCAACGATCACACAATGAAAGATATCTTCATTAAATTTACCAAGTTTGACAGGACATCTGAGCACTATCAAATTTACCGTCTCGTTCGGGGTTTCCCGTGCTTCAGCAGGGGTCCCTGTAAATATCTTTGGTGTACTGTCCACTTGACTAAAGTAGATGCAAGAGAGGCATCGAACAGAAAGATTTATTTTTATCAATGCATACTAATATCAAGTGACTCTTCCTGTTGATAGCAAAAAAATAGTTCCTTTGAAACGATCAAGGTAAGTCCATTTTTTTTACATATTTACAGACCGGAAGTGACATTTTAGCTGCATAGAAACCATCTGCCTCGTGTCATAAATTAATTTTTTTGAGTTTGTTCTTATTTTTTTATGACGATGAAAAAAATCATGAGTGACCCTGAGACATCAATGGATCTTGTCTATTTTTTTCATCAGGTGTCAGAAAGGGGAACGATAGTGTCAACTGCTTTAAATAGAGAATAAGTGTCTTAATTTGTTTTTTGTTAAGGGTATACAACACACAGCAAGTGCATTTATCGTACATGTAAATTGTAATGCGCGTCAGCACATTTCATGCAATAAATGCACTTGCTGTGTGTTGTATACCCGTAACAAAACACAAATTATGACATTTATTCAATATATATGCACCATAGTTGTCTATTTCAATTTTGTTTTCTGAAATCGCATTTTCTAGGTAAAAGGGTGACGTTAAAATTCAGGTCATCGCGGGCTCAGTTTGCAACTAAGAACAGCCGTCGCGGCATGTTTCTTAAGATCTTATGCATTGTGACGTCACGAGTGTTAATACACGAATTGCAGCACGTTTCTTTCAATAGTAACATCTTAGGGAATTACATTGGTTGTGCATATATATACTAATGCTGGCAACAAGATACGTTAATGAGTTGCATAACTTGTATGTTACATTTCTTCTTCAATGTAAAGTGAAGAACCGCTACTGCGGCATTACCTTACTATTTGCAAATAAAATAAATCTAATCTTTAAAGATTTTTATTTATGCCATATGAAGGGGGGGGGGGGGGGGGTTCAAACTGGTAGAAATGAAAACAAAAACTTTTAAAGACTTTACCTTGAAAAGGTGAGCACAAACACCACAGGATGATATGATGTGTATTTTGTAGGCATTGCTGTACAAAGTTTCACTTAAATTCGGAGTGGGAAAAAAGCTCCAAACATGACATTTCAAATTGCCATGTCACGTGAAAACACTTAAAAAAAATATGGAATTCACGAGAGCAGATTGTAGTGTAAGATATTGGTTACATTACAAACAAAGAATCGTGATTTAACGGGAAGTATATTTAAGATACTGAAGACAGCATACTATCCCATTTTTCATTAAAAGAACCTCAAAATTTAGAAAACGACTGACGAAAATCCACTTTCGATTTGCCCTCTAATTTATTTACCTCCAGATAGGAGAGCTTAATTTATCGTTGTTGAAGAGGCGCTTAAATCTCATTTTACCCAATTTTATTTAAAATATGTTCTTTCATAATGTTAGGATGGTATTATTTCTCTTTTAATATTTCCTTTACATTTGTATATTCGAAATTACACTTACTAGCAATTTTAATCGTAGAAATACTCATCAAAATTTTCTCAAGGAAACCTTCATGTGACGTAGATCTGGAATGTTTACATATCTCGAGGAAGCTACCAGCATGGAGAAATGCTGACACGTTTTAGATACATTGAACGCTAGATCAAGATTTGTCAGCGTGAAGAAACATGAAATATGGAAGAGGAAGAAATATGGGAGCTGGAATTTGAGAAAATTTTAGGAAACGGATCTTTTGGAATTGTTTATTTGATTCGAGATAGCAAAGATGACAGGAGAGTATGTGTTTTGGTGATGTAATACTGGGAATTCCATTTTTTCCTGAAATCTAAAATGTTGATATGAACATAGGCAGAGCCTTTTAAGGAGAGCACAGTTTTTTTTACATAGTCATGCAATAGTCCCTTTCACATTATCTGCAGTACTGAAGTTTGAAGGCCAGTTCCGGGGGACAAATAGATTGTGCATGTACCAGTGATGTAATTCGATAGTTCCAAGATGTTTTCCGTGGAACAAACGAAACATGATTCCGCGGTAAATGTCCTAGAACTATCAAATAACGTCACTCGTGCATGCGCAATCTATTCTTTGTCTCCCGTATCTTCAAATTTACCTGCTCGAGAAGAGAAAGACTTCTGGTTATGTCCACATCTGCTGTCAAGGTTCAAACAAGTCAAACTTTAGTATCTTCTTGTGGGTTTTTAAGCTTTTATTGACTGCTAGATCTACCTATTTGAAGGAGTTTGACATACAGTGCTATCATATAGTTCGTTGAATATAATCTTTGTCCTTTTTATAATGTAAATATTTATAAAGCTGGGATAAACAATGCATATTGAATATGCATATTCCTTAACATTATATTTAAAAAAAAAAAAAAAAAAAAATTCCAACCTACCCTTCCTATCTTTTTCATGACTGTTAGCCTTTAAAATACACAATTTTTTTTCTAGGCCTAACCACGTCCATCAAAATCTGCTCAGGACATAGCAATTCCTGATGAATGAATTTTGAATTTGAGTCTTTGGAGATCTTTCCTTTTTTTTTATAATCTCCAAACTGTTCATCCTTAATATACTTTTCACAACCTTCTGATCTGACTGTCAGTAAAATGTAATGTCATCTTTGGCGCTACCTGCCTTGACATAAACAAACAATAGGGGGTTTAAATATCAAATACAAAATAGATAACATGGTGACTGGGTATTTACGACAGAGAGTAGACATAATATTACTGTCTGAGGTATTAAATGTATTACACAAGTTACAGCGTTTAGTATGACTGCTGTATGTTTTCTGCGTAGGAATTTTTTATTCTGTTACCGTAACTAACAGAAAACAATCACCTGACCATTCAATGAAAAATGGATGTGAAACTATATATCAATATTGAGTGGATTATTCATAACTTTTTCAAATTTGTGGGCCCCTAAATTTAGAAATTCGGTAGCCCACATTCCTCCAAGAATTTTCACGAATTTTGCAGCCCCAATACCCCAAGAAATGGGAGCTAGATAGGGCTGATCAAGTTTTGATTTTTGAGAAATTAAGAGTGGGGGATAACAAATTCTTCAAGTTGGACAATCACATTTATGTACATAAGAGCACATGGCCAAATACTTGTGGTGTTAAATATAGGAAATGCATGCTCACAGTACATGTAGGTAATCTTCAAAGTGCAACATCCAGAGTTTGGCCTTTATTCTGATGTGAAGGAGGAATCTTATTATGTTGCCATTTTAAAGTCTTTTAGTTAAGAGAATCCCTTCACAGTCACAGTTCTAGTTGACTTAAATTGACATAGTTTTAAAACCTACCTTAAAGTTATAAAACTAGACTGTGTGCATGGTAAATTGTTGTATAAAAACACCCTTCCCCTCTACAGTCTTTGGAAATTGCACTGTGAAACTTGCTAAACTTATTCAGATACATTAAGAGTTTTATTTTAAGTTATGCATGTAGTTATACTATATCAAAATACCATCAAAATCACAGTTTGATCGACCAGAAGTCATTTGAATATAAAGACTAGAATGGTTCAGTCTAGAGTGATAATTATAAGAGTTATCTTTCTTTGTCCACAGTTTGACTGACTAGAAGTCATTTGATTATATAGACAGAGTGAGAATTGTAAGAGTTATCTTTCTTTGTCCCCAGTAAATTGAATCACAGTTTGACTGACCAGTAGTTATTTGATTAGATAGACTAGAGAGGTTCAGTGTAAAGTGATAATTGAAAGAGTTATCTTTCTTTGTCTACACTAATTTAACTGCAATAAGAACAAAATTGACAATATGAATGGTCAGTAGTATAGAAGAGAATGTAAATAAGACTCAAAGGATCAGTCTAAAGTGACAATATCTGCTCATGTAATATGATAATTTAGGAACCGTTCAGATACTATTACATATGCTAAATTCCAAAAATATCTTTCTAAATGGCTTAAATCTGTGATTAGTCCATCAAGGTACTACAGTAGTATAAGATGCAGCCTGGTAGTAGTGAGAGTTGGAGGGATAGAATAATGCTTGCCTTGTCATTTGAATAGATATTGTGTCAGAAATTTAAAAGATACTTCTTACCGGGTATTTTATTTTATACAACTTCCACCTTGTAAAAGACAAACTCTGCCCTACGTTACAGTGTTCTGTGACGGATGCGGCAGTATTAAAGTTATCATGAGTTAATAAGATGTCATTGGCCCTCTTCCCAAATCTCCTATGCAGCAGATCATGGGAAATAGGACTGAATTACCATTTGTATGGAAAAATTGCATTACGTTTTAGATATCTCCCTTAATGAAACAGTCATATATGCATTACTTTTATAACAATTATTGTAGTTTGTTATTTACTGTATGGGCTACATGATTATTGTGAATATGTGTTAAAGCCAAAAAAGACTTTGAATTTGAATAATTTAGATGATTTGGGTCCTAATTGATTTAATGAATAATTTCTGCAATAGATTAGGGTCAGTAAAAAAAGTGAAATGGGTTTGGAAGTATATGGCAAGTAGTATTGCTGTTGTTCAAATTGTAGCGTTGATTATCTACATGAGTTAATAAATCAGAATTTTTAGCTGAATTTTATGGTTATATTTGTATATACAGCAAAACTACCCCACTTTAAAGAATTAATTTGACCCTAACAAAGTATCCAGCCATCAAACATACACTATATACATATACCTAAGAGCACTAACAATACTAAAGGTCCCAGTAGTGAATGTATAAATAAAATCATTATTTGCAATATTCATAGTAGACTGATAGACTTTAAATATGTCAAAGGTCATGTTCACTATTTGGAATTATTAAAAACCTTATGGACACATAGTCTTAAAATATGTCAAATGTCATTGTCACTGTTTGGAGTCATTAAAAAGCTTTGGGACATGCCGCAGATAAATTTATGTGATGTTCATCAAATTTTTAATGGAAGGACAACATATTTTGATCTGCAAGGTCAGGGATCAAGGTCACAATTGGCAATAAAAGAAAAAGAAAAACCATGAACACTCCAATATTTTCAACTTACTAAGAAAGTTTGTCAACCTTTGCATGTGAGTTGCCAATAGTGAGAGGACAAAACCTAATTGATTTTCAAGGTCAGGACTCAAAGGTCAAGGTCACAATCAGCAATTATAAATAACTTGTGTAGACTCTCCATAGTTAAATTTTGGTGTTCATAAAACTTTGAATGTGAGTTTCCCATGGTTAGTAGACAACTTTTTTAGATTTTCAAGGCTGGAGTCTAAAGGTCAAGTTCACAAAATAGCATTGAATAATAGAAAATTTTTGTGGTGTGTACTTCTGCTGTGAGTTGCCCATGGTTAAAGGAATACACCTTACGATTTTCAAGGTTAGGGATCAAAGATCAAGGTCACAATTTACAGAACTAAATCAACCTATTTAACAGTCTAGGAAATCCTTTGAAAAAAAGCTGATGGAATAAATATTTTAATGTTTGAAATTTTTGTTGCTATGCAAGGGGATGCTATAATTCACACTGATTCGTTAAAATCCAACCTACTTTTCAGAAATATCATCTAGACATGATATACCTCAATTTTAGTGTTAATACGCAAGATCGCAAAATACAGCACGTGCAGCCTGTCGGTTCTGATTATTCATTTAGTCACCTACCTAAACCATTGTTCAAAACTTGAACCTTTTCTGCCAAAGTAAATTGACCCTTCCGATTGCGGGGAAAAAATGCAAAATTTCGTGACGTCACAATGCTTTTACCATGTGTTTACCTCGGACAAACAAGCTTCGAACCTCGGTCATACATCGAAAATGCATTGTGACGTCATGGAATTTCTAAAATTTTTCCCGCGTTCGGAAGGGTCAATTGATGACGTCAAAACAATTGAGAACAGTCGAAGAGTGCGCGAGATGATTCGTATAGTCTTGGTTAGAAGTATTTGCGATCTTCCGTATTGAAATGATCGAGTTTGTGTGATTGGAACTTGTTAAGGTTCAGCAACAAGATTAACAGAATTTACCAATACATCATTCAGTGGCATAGTAGTGATCAGTGTAATGAAAATGGAGGATTAATGCCTCTTCCATACAGTACATGTTATTAGGCTAGCAAATCCTAGAGACAAGCATTGGGTATAAATGTCTGGGACCTGTAATTTGTGATACATGTACAGGAATGTATATATGCATTACACTGCCAAGCATGTTTTGTTATTTGCAGTATGCAGTCAAGCGTATCAATTTCCAAGGTCAGGAGTCTGAGAGGAAGGCAGCCAAGAAAGAAGCCGACATCCTGTCGCGTGTTAGTCACGACAGTATCCTGAATTACATAGAATCATTTGAGGACGAGGAATGTCTAAATATAGTAACAGAATATTGCGATGGAGGAGACCTGGAGGTTTACATTAAGCAGAGAGAGGGAAAAAAACTGCCAGAGGTCCGGATCTGTCACTGGATTCATCAGATAGCCTCTGGATTAAAGGTATTTACTGGATAGCCAAATGGAAATATGCACCTGCTGGCAGTCACTTTTGCATTATGAAACCATATTACAATGGATAATCATCAAAGCAGTATTTTGACATGCAGCGAGAGTAGCCAAAATGACTCTTGTGATCACTTAAAAAATGAACTTCAGAATAAGAGTAATTTTTATTACATTGCATAAAAGTTTATTAGAAGTAATTTCCTTCGATTTAGGTGGTGTATTTACGTAGACTTGCTTTTCTTGGAGATATTGATAATAATTTGATTTATTCATCTGCACTTATTCATGTCATTATTCATTTGTAAGGTAAAGGTGCAAATTGTCCATTTCAGTATCTCCATGACAACAAGATTTTACACAGAGATTTAAAGACAAAGAATGTATTCTTGATGGGAGATCTGAGCCTAAAACTAGGGGATCTCGGAATAGCCAAGTAAGTCTATTACGAAGTGTGTGTCTTACACAGAGATTTTAAAGACAAAGAATGTATTCTTGATGGGAGATCTGAGCTTAAAACTAGGGGATCTCGGAATAGCCAAGTAAGTCTATTACTAAGTATGCACATTAAAGCATGCAGGGATCAAGAGATGCATACATATTGTTCTTTGACCGTACTTAATTCGTTATAATACATTATTTTGTGCTCATTTGATATATTACAATTCATTTCTCTCTCATCATTTGTTACAATGGTCTGAAAACAAAAAGTGGAACTTTTATATTGTGTTTACACAGTAAAACGTTGTTAACAAATTTCAAGGAATCAATGAAATAACTTTGTTTTAGATATACATGTTAATTTTTTGTATCCTGAAGAAAATCCACTATAAAACTCTGTTTGAACATGGATTCACTGAAAATATGCCGATCACCAAAAGATATTTTTTACTACTTATGTTTTGCAGGTTACTTGAGTTAAATCAAAGTAAAGCAGAAAGTTTTGTTGGAACTCCAGCATACATGAGTCCAGAACTCTTCAAACATCTTCCATACAATCATAAAGTAAGTATTTGTAAAAAAAAAACCAGAAAGAGACATGGACACTCTTTAAGCTTAAAAATCGTTATAAAAGTATACCATTGAGGGAGAAAGCGCGATTGTGGTTCCTTGAGACTAGACCTTTTTCCTGAGGCGAAGCCAAGGGAAATAGGTCTGGTGGAGGGGACCAGAATTGTTTAATCCCTTATACCCCATTTAATCCCTTATACCCCCTCTCAACTCTCAAACGTGCTAACTCCCTCAATGGTATACTTTAAGTGTTTTATCATACCATCATTGTGATGTCTCCAGCATCATGTGCAAAAGCTCCGCCCTTTTTCAAAACTACTGTATTTCCCTAGGGAAATAGTCTTCCCAACTAATGCACCCTTCACAGAGAAATAGCCTTATCAGTTGAAGAAGAATAAAGATTTAGCTCTTTGGCCACAGAGATACTTTTGAAGAATACTGATTTGATAATTCCAATATTTTTCTATTTATATAATATACAAAGCCCGTTTTGTGATAATTTACAGTCGGACATATGGAGCTTTGGTTGCTGTTGCTATGAGATGGTTGCATTGAAGAAAGCCTTCGGCAGTGATGAGGGACTGTTTGCCTTGTGTAAAAAAGTCTGCAGCTCAGAGGTAAAATGAAAACATTTGTTATATTAGAATTTCTTTATTAGGTTTGATCTTATATTTACTTCTTCCAAAAGACCTTTTCTAAGTTTGAAGGTTAGTACAGGGACACAAACATTAGATTGTGCTTGCACTGTGACATTATTTTATTGTTATAAGATGTTTTGCGCAAAATCATGTTTCGTTTGTTCTCCGAAAAGCGCCGTTAAACAATTGCCACAGTATATGATGTTACTGGATCATGCATAATACATTAATTGTTTGTCCTCAAGAAATGAGCTACAAATTGCAGATCATGTGACAGGATCTTTGGCTTTGTTGTACTTGTAGTTGATAGTCCTGAACATCTTTGGTCTGTCTGTTTCTTGTTGTAAGTTTTTTAGGAAATTTTAGGCAGCTTGATACATTTTACAGATTAACACCTTATAAGCCAAATTTTTCGCGAGATACTAATTTTCACTGTATCATTCTTATTATTCTTATGAAAAATTGTGTTTGATAAGTTATGTCATGAATTGGTATATCCCTTACATTTGTTCATACTGTACATGTGTCATTGTTAATTTTTCCGGATTAGAAGTAAAGAGAAGTGAAATGAGCATATTCTCATGATAGAATTAATTAAAACTTCAATAATGAATGATATTTGTTTGTAATTCAAGAATCGCGAAAAATTGTACTCACGAAAAATAAAGACACCCTTATTACCATAAAATTGCAAAATTTCTGGTTATACAGTATGCTTCCAGAATCAAAGATATGAATAGGCCTTTCCATTGAGTATAAAAGTTTTGACCTATTTTCATTTGCAATTTACGGTATATGATTTGTGAAGTAAAATACATTGTAAATCCCCTGTGCAGTTTAGCAGAAATTCCTTAAAATGCCTGCCATCTGCTTTGTTAATTGCTAATTTAGATTAATTGATGTATGAATGGAAAGGAAATTATTTGTTGAACTTAACGTTTCATTCCATAGAATTAACACTTGCATTCCTCGGAGCCTACAGTGAAAGTTTAAAGTCTCTGGTATATGGATTGGAAAGAAATTATTTGCTAAACTTCATGTCAACCGGTAACATATATGTATTTATGACTTAACAATATGTACGTGTATTTCATTCCAGAGACCTGCTTTCCCCAGGGCTTATAGTGAGAGCTTAAAGTCCTTGGTCTACTCTATGCTGGAAGAAGTACCGGACTGTAGACCTAGTGCAACGGATGTGTTCACAAACCCATACATCAAGAGGAACTTGGCAAGGGTATGAAAATATATTTTACAACTAATATTTTTTCCAGGGTTACCATTCTGTATAACCTCAAGGTAGATAAAATTGCAGTAGTCACTTGACATAATTAATGACTCTTTCGTCTAATGATACATTGTAGATATCTAGATACCAATGTTTTGAGTCTGTATTTATTTTTAGGAGGATCCTTCAGTTCTGAATTTTTGAAGTAAATAAAACTTCTGACTATCATATCTGTAAAATGATTTATTGTCTATATACATTGTAAATGTACTGTGATTTCAGTAGAAATACTTCAAGGATAACATGTTTGCATAGAATTTTAATGAGACTGAACTTGCTTTGAGAATTGGATATTGACTTTTGAAAAAAATTGGAATGATATTATACATGTATATTTTCAAAAGAATAGGTACACGTATATTTACTCTTGCTATAACTTTTATGTAATTCATCATAATCATTTCTATCATAATAAATGATTTACATGTTAATTTCTAATGAATGTTTTCTTCAGTCTATCTATAAAAGCGATTCGCCTGAAAGGGGAAGTAAAGAGAAGAAATTGACCACCCAGAAGTCTGGTATTAGATCAAGACCTCAAAGCTCTGCTCGAGAAAGGAGACGACAGAGGGAAGAATTCCGAAAATCACGGACGTTTTCAGGTGAATGGAAACACATAAAACAACAAATCCAACTCGACAAGCTGGAAAAGAAAAGTGTGACAAAAACTGTCGAAAAAATGAGGAAACTGAAATTATCTTCACATAAAAGTGAAAGTGAAACTACATCAGACAGTTGCCATAGCAACGATGAAGATGATAGTACATTTGTGAATGGCGGAACAACAATTATAGAAAAAGTTAGGAAATATAACAGTCGCACTGTCGGGAGTTACTTTGACCTAGAAGATCCTGATAGTACGTTAGGGTCAAATGAAAGTCAAGGTCATAATGGTTTTGACCTTGACCCAAATGTGGCAGCTAAACAAATGGTGCAAAATATGAGAAATAATCTTACGCCGTTTGAAACTGTGAACACAACACAGGATGAAGTTTTTGATACAACAGAAACTGAAAGGGCCACCAATCAAAAGGTTTGTATCAGGCGTATTAGTATATTACTTGTAGCATTCTGAAATTGTCATTTTTTAGAACGAAATGAAATAAATTTCAGAATTGTTAGTATAAAGTAAAAAGTATCTTGTTTAATCTTTGCATCAAGTGTTGTTGTTGTAACATTGTATTGGTGAAAAAAAGAAATTGCATTTTTTGTACAAAGTTGAATGACATTAATTGCTGTTCTTATGCTTCCTTTAATTTCTGTAGCAAATACATGTAATATGATATTTTGCTTTTACATACGTAACAATTACCACATTAAATCGTTGTTTTACAATTTTTGTTTAATTATTTTTGATATATGTACAAGTATATTGTTTATCAATCATTCAGCAAAGACCAAAGAAAAAGAGGAAGATTTTATCCAAGATGGCCGTTGGTAAGGATTTAGTCAACTACATGTTTACCATGTCACAGTAACGGCATGATTCTTGAGACTTCTTATAAAAGAGAAACTTTAATGTTATAAAATAGTAGTCTAGTACATACTCTACGTTTCTGTTTTAAATATTTGTATACATGTATTTATATAATACCTGCTGTATGTTCCTCCTTTTCTAACCTAGAAAAGAAAAAGAGTGAGAGCACCAGCAGTGCCGATACAGGATTAGGAATGTCCGAGGATATTAGCTCCCCAGAATCTCAGGTACAAGGTTTACATTTTTGTGGCAAATGTAGACATAACCATCTTGATAATATTTTGACATGTTTTGTAGAATTTTAAAAATGCCACAGTTCTAGATATTCTGTCAGTACATTATCAGACAGACTGAAGTTATGGCTTAGTATCATGAATATTCGCTATTTTTGAAAACCTGAGTTACTTCCCACCTGAGACGGTATCTGACGTAGACTGATTATGACGTCATCAAATTTTATGGAAATAGTCCAAAAAGTCTGAGAAGTGACAGCATAAAATCGATGTTACCATACCATTTTCATGACGTCACAATGGTTTTACGTCAGATACATGTACTGTCTGTAAGGGGAAAAAACTCTGTATTCCGCAAAGACTCCATATATAAATGGATCAAAAGTATGAGTTTCCAGATTTACAGAATGAAGTTGAATTATCTTTATTTATATAAACATATAAGTTTCTTCCTAATAAATAATGCCGATTTATATTTTAGAAGATGCTTATTTTGACATTTTGCTGATTTCTTTTACAGAATGGTAGTGAAGAGGTGCGACTATTCACCCATGGACAACATGTCACATTCTCCAGATACAAAGAAAATGGAGCTCAATCACAGAATGGGTAATTATTATGAATAACATCAGGTCTTCATTGGCTATCAATATTCATTTCCATTGTCATAAGAAGTATTGTTGAACATTTAAAATTTGTATCCCTCAGTATGATGTCTGTTTAACTTTAATCATTACATTGCACATGTAAAAAGAACTATACAAATTTTAATACTGTAAACGTGCAAATTTTCACGTGGGGGTAATTTTTGCATGGGGGTAATTTTTGCATGGGGGTAATTTTTGCGTGGGGGTAATTTTCACGTGGAGGTAATTTTTGCGTGGGGGTAATTTTTGCATGGGGGTAATTTTCACGTGGGGGTTATTTTTGCGTGGGGGGTAATTTTTGCGTGGGGGAAATTTTCGCGTGAGGGTAATTTTTGCATATCTCATGAATCAAGGGACTTGATTTCCACTATGCGAAAATAACCCTGCTGTATTCTTACAGAGGCAGAGACATTTTTATTGTGAATGTTTCTCCCAAGTGTAATGTTTTGATGTTTACAAAATTTTCCCCCAGCGAAAAATAAACAATTTGTTTACAGTATCACAGATCCTGATGCAGAAATTAAGATATAAAATGAGGTAGTGGATAGTGTGAAAGGGAGGCAGGGAGGTAGGAGGAAGGGGCGAAAGAGAGGGAGAAGGAGGAGGGAGGAAAGGGGAAAAATAAGAGGGAGGGGGTGGGAGGAGGGAGGGAGGGGGAGGTAAGGGAAGGGTGAAAAGGAGTGGGTGGGAGGGGGGAGGGAAGGGGGGGAGAGAGGTACCCCCTGTCCACACCCCCCCCCCCCCCTAAAATATGCATTAAAAAGTAATATTAGATGACTAATATTATACAATTACAAAATACTTTTCACATTCCTTATTGTCATTTTAGTACACATGGGTAAGTGTATGTACTATGAAGAATTCAAAGTCATTGCAATTATACATGTATCTTCTTTTCAGAAAAGTTCTTGAGAAATATGTTCCATTTAACAGGAAACAATCAACAGAATCAGTAAAGGATGTTATGGGTAAGGAAGTCGACTTTTAAGTGTATTAAAGATTAAACATATTTAAAAGAATAAACATTGAAAACAAATTAAAATGCCTTAATCCTTTTGCACATTGGCTTTGTGCATGCAACATGCTGTAGTTATACATGTACATAAGCACATTCTCCCCATGCTTTTGAAGTTCAATTTACGCTTTTGAAATATAATTTCTACAAAAAAAATTGTACAGTCACTTACGTTTCAGCCTCTATTTTGCTCTCTGAATGTTATATGCATGATGTATCTGTTATGCTTTGATTATGCATGGTTCTATTTTCTTACAGCTTTAGTTGGCTCACAAGAAAATGAATCTGTTTGCATGGACCTTATTGCACAAATTCAGCTGTAAGTAAACAGCTCCTTTTTTTTCATAGATGCTTTTTCATTAGCATGGCTATCTCATTTCTGTCAAATAATTAATAAGAAATTCCAAACACAGCTTTTATGTCATTGGCAATGCAGGGTGATAATTAGGGATCTTGTTGCCTACTGTCTGCGCGGCTCACTTTGGAAACTGGATAAACACAGATAAACATGCAAAAAATAAGATAAAATCTATATCACTGAATTGATCTCTCTTAGTCATAAATTTTGGTATATGTTACATGGTCGAGGGTTTATTTATAAATTTAGACGGGGCATTTTCAATGTTAAATTTCAGCGTGACGTCGCCGAGTTTAACATTGAGCATATGGAGAGCGTCACGACGTCAGGGGAAAAATTAGCATGGGAAATGGCCCATCTAAAATTTGTTTTGTCTATTAATTTTGATTGCTTGCACTGACTATCATATAACTTATACCGAAATTTACAACTAAGCGAGATCTGCTGTATGGTATCAATTTTATTCAAAGTTTTGCATGATGAAATACTCAAAATCGCGTAAATCCAGTTTCCGAAGTGAGCAGCACGGACAGTAGTGCACATCTACATGTATCTACTGTAAACGTGGAAATTTTTTATGTGAGGGTAATTTTCACGCTTTCTGGAATTGTATTATTATCACGAAAATAATCACACGTGAAAATAATAACCACAATAAAAGACTTAAGGGAATACTCCCTTTTTTGCCAAAATTACCCCCCTGTGTTCTGTTGCAGTGGTCATTTCGCGAAAATTTCTCCCTGCAAAAATAACAACATTTACAGTATCAGTCCGTCTAACTTTCATGTACATAACCATAACTTACTTGATGCATACATGTATATACATTACATTACCATCAAACTTGGAGGGTTGGGTTGGCATGATGAGACTCAACACTCAGTTAGGGTCTAGGTCACCTTTAAGGTCAAGGTCACATTGTCAAACTTTTGACAGGCAATATGCCTGTTCTTAAAAAATCAGTCTAGTTTCATTTAGCTTACATGTACCTAAGCAAAGCATTAATTACTGTATGTGGTTATTTTTGCTGGGGGAAAATCTTGAGATAATAAGATCAAGACATAACTCTTGGGGGAAATATTTGCTATATAAATATCTCGGCCATTGTAAGAATGTGTCGGGGTTATTTTCCTGTGGGGGTTATTTATCGTGAAATCCATGGATTCGTGAAATATGTGAAAATGACCCCCGTGTGAAAATATCCAGCATTACAGTAATTATAAGTCACTTAAACATTTCCTTTCTATTGGTCTCAACTTGGGCAAATGTATTTAAATCATTATGATGTGCAAATTGTCAGATGTTTCTGGTAAAAATTCTACAATACATGTATAAGTATTTTATAAGGAATTTGGTAAAAGATAAAAAGTAATAAAAAGCTTGAAAAGAAAGAAAAAAAGTAAGATACTAAGAATGGAAAGAAAAAAAGCGGACTACATTTCACGTCATTTCCCATCTTGTAGTGAACTTGCGGTAGAACTCGGAGGAGAGAATTTCCAGAGATGTCATGAAGCCATGGGTGCTGTAAAAGATGATCAAATAGTCAAGGTATGACATGTTTTAAACATTTTGAAGCTATAGATTTTTTCCCATCATTTTATGTCGCTTGCAACATAGGGATCTCTTTGTCCAGCGTCCGTCTGTCTGGTAGTCACATGTTCATGTATTTAGCTATAATTTACTTGATATACATCAGACATCTTTCAAACTTGCAGGGATGGTAAAGTATGATAAGAGTCAGCACCTAATGTAGGTCAAGGTCACTTCCAAGGTCAAGGTCATGTACTTATAGTCAAACATGCGACAGGTGACATACTTCTGCTTGAACGCTTATCATATTGTTAAAATTTTGTTTTACGGAAATGCACCAGCATCTAGATCAATATAACTCGCACATCAACATTGTATCAATAAATATAGATTACTACAAGTGATTTACTTTATTGTCAATAAATATTTGATATAACAGTATATGATCAAGCCATGATTTAGTATGAAGCGCCCTAAATTTTACTGAATAGAGAAGATTTATTAAATTTTTCAGTAGAATGTTTTATGCCCCTGGAGTGAAAGGCTTAGGAGCATACAGTTTTTGATTTGTCTGTCTGTTTGTCTTTACATGATCTTTAACATTGGCTATAATTTTTTATTGGTAAGTAATAAGGATTTAATATTTCACATGTGTTCCCTTGTGACAAGACCTTTCTTTTGTTAAAAAAAAAAACAATGTATGACCCCATAAGATTGACGTATGACCTTCTTTTTATTTTAACTGTTGCTAACTGTAACGTTTGATCAGTAGTAAATATATCTGATCTAATGTGATAATCTAATATATTTTGTGCATCCTTTGAGGCATGACCAATTGATATAAAAAAGTTCTAACCTCATGACCTTGACCTTGACTGAAAATTTTAGCCCTTATTTAAGTGCAGAAATTTGAATATAAATTTACCTAATATGTTACCTTCTGTTGATTCTGCCCCCAGTACCTCTTGGTCCTCTATAGGCACCTCTAATTGCACATTTGTACTATTTTCATACTTTTCATTTATTATTTATGTTTTTTTTTTGGAAAGATTATTGGTTTTTTTTCTATTTACTAGTACATTCATGCAAAAAGAAAAACAACTTTAGAATGTCTCATTATATAATGATTTTCTTTAATTTACTTTCAGGCATTGCTAGTGGAAATAATTGGTCAAACAAAGTTTGATCAATGTAAGGAAAAACTTTCCTTCCTAAGAGAGCTGGAGATGAATTCTCAAGCACAGTAAATCCATAATGACAGTTGACCTTGAACTAAGTACATGACCTTGACCTTCTTCAGATATTTTTGTCTTTGGTCATTGTTTATGCAGCTGTTTAGTGTTTATGGTTAGTGACATTTTTGCCTATCATATTGCATGTTTCATGTGTTTTAAAGTGTCTTTATCTTTTTGAATTACCTCAATATTTGTTGAAAATTGTCTGTTTATTTTTATTTATGTACTTTTTAAAATCAAATCATGGAAATGTTATATTTGCAGACTACATGGTGTTAATCTTCACTGTATTTACAAAACTTGAATTATGTAATTTGAAAAGTAAATGCTTTGTCAAATTAAGGTAAGTCAAAGTTTCATGTGCATATATGCTCATATGATTTATAGGAATTGTGCTGTTCTGTAATTAGCTAATTATTAGCTCGCCAGGACGAAAAAGTCCGGGGGGCTAATGCCATACCCTCGGCGTCATCGTCGTTGTTGTTGTCGTCCGTAGACAAAACTTTAACCTGGGCTATATCTCTTGAACTATAAGGGATAGAGCTTTGATATTTCACTTGTAGATACCTTGTGACAAGACCTTTCATTTGAGACCATGACCTTTGACCTAGTGACCTTGACCTTGAACTTTGACCTACTTTTCAAAAACTTTAACCTGGGCTTTATCTCTTGAACTAAAGGGATAGGGCTTTGATATTTCACATGTAGATACCTTGTGACAAGACCTTTCATTTGAGACCATGACCTTTGACCTAGTGATCTTGGACTTTGACCTACTTTTCAAAAACTTAAACCTGGCCTATATCTCTTGAACTATAAGGGATAGGGCTTTGATATTTCACATGTAGGTACCTTGTGATGGGACCTTTCATTTGAGACCATGACCTTTGACCTAGTGACCTTGACCTTGGACTTTGACCTACTTTTCAAAAATTTTAACCTGGTCTATATCTCTTGAACTATAAGGGATAGGGCTTTGATATTTCACATGTAGGTACCTTGTGATGAGATCCTTCATTTGAGACCATGACCTTTGACCTTGACCTTGGACTTTGAACTTCTTTTCAAAAACTTTAACCTGGGCTATATCTCTTGAACTATAAGCATATGATACATGATAAGGGATAAGGCTTTGATATTTCACATGTAGATACCTTGTGACGAGACCATTCATTTGAGACCATGTCCATTGACCTAATGACCTTGATCTTGGACTTTGACCTACTTTTGAAAAAATTTTATTTATTTTTCATGCATATATTTACTAGTACCAAGACCTTTCATTTGAGACAATGACCATTAACGTAGTGATCTTGACCTGATTCATTAACCTACTGTTTTAAATTAAAATTTTACTTAAACTTTGGCTCTATCTTTAGCTCTCTAAGGGATATGACTAATGTTAGATGCATAAACTCTTCATGACAATGCTTTTTGTAATTTTAGAAGTTTTTTGATTTTTGACAAAAAGCTGCTACGGCGAGCTATGTAATCTTTGATTACCCTATGTTTAAATTTTCTTTCACCTTATTTTGATGATAAAACTTACGAGAAAGCAATACATGTACGTGTATCTGGTCAGAATATTTATTACATTATTGTGGAAGAAGAAAAAACTTTGTAAAATCAGATTCAGAAACCTTTTCTGTTTAAAAAAAAATTCAACTTTTGCTTTTGGTTAACTTTTTATTTTTTTAAATCTAGGAATTTGGAAGAAACGCAAAACTGGTCATTACATTTCATTTTATTTTGACAATCCCACATTCTCATAACAGTTCATTTAATATGATTCTGTCTTTTTAAGATACAATATAAATGATATACTTATTACTTTGTTCAGTTTTTCTTGAGTTTTTCTCATTCTAGAGAAAAAACTCTCCATATTCTTTTTTTTTCTTGATATAGTTTTTATCTAATTTCATTGTATGTTACATATCTTTTAATTGCCTACCATGTATTTGTAATTTAAAACCTTGAGCACAATGTAAAATATTTTTTATCCTATAATTGTACATTGTATATTTTGTTCGTCTAGTTGTCAGTTGTAGTTGACAAAAACTGAACACAGATGACAATCCAACTAGTGTGTCATTTTGTATTGAATATACATGTACATGTACTTTTTGAGAAATGAGTACTGCCTCTTGTTTTACAAAGAAATATTCATTCCGCACAATTTTGTTAAAAATATGTTTTTCAGTTGAAAAAAATCGGGATAAATTCACATATTTTTACTGAACGATATATGAAATCTGCAGCCAATAGTGTCTCAGAATATCTGTGATAATTGTAAATTTACATGTACGTATTATATACATGTATGTTGTGTTAAATTTTTGAATTTTAGAAATTGACTTTGTTTTATTTATATGTGCATATATTTAAGAAGTTATGTATATATCTGATTGTTGTGTTTGTGTGTTTGCCTGTGAGTGTTTGTGTGAATTGCAGAGATACAGCAATGTACATGTATGTTGACTTGTTGCTTGAAATGAAAGTTGTATTTTCAAACTAAAATTGGATTTTATCATATGAGTGCCAAAATATATGAAATATTTCATTGTACATAGCTAGTGAAAGGACTATAAATAGTTTTCTTTAAAAAAGTTAGTATAACTTTACATATGTATTCAGTATATCCAAAATCAGAGAAAATCCAACGTTAAGAATTTGAATAATATATGAAAAAAAAAGGGGTAAAGTACCACAAAATAGGGATGTATAGTTTCATATTTTATTGCGACACATGTTTCAGCTTTATGCTTAGCCTCTTCAGACAATAATAATGCAATATTGGTACAAACACTATGTATTTAGTATTACACACCATTTTGCACTGCCCACTAGAAACCAGTGCCACAGGCTGCTGGTGCAAGTTGTTCAAAATCAGTTGTATCAGCGCTTGTCTGATAAGTAAACACTGGCACATACTGTTTTAGTAGAACCCTTTGCTGGTACTTTCTTTCAAGGTTTTATTTAGTATACCTTTATGCATGGAGAAAAATTTGCTGAGTCATGCACCCCTGAATTCATTGCATTATTCCTTATTTTCTTAAAACAGAGTTATCTCCAGTTTGGAAGGGTGTCAGACGTAGACTAATTGTGACATTATCAAATTCTATGGAAATGATCCTAAAACTCTGGGAAATGATGGTATAAAATCGGCTTTATCATACCATTTTCATGACGTCATAATAGTTTTATGTCAAAATCATACCCTCTCAAATGGGAGATAACTCTGTTTTTTTCTGCAAAGACTCGATACACATGTGTATGTCTTTGGTGTTTACATTAACTTAGACAAACTTTCATGGAAGGAGCCTGATTGTGAAAAAAAATGTATTTTCCTCATTTTGGGCAAAACTTAACCTTGACATAACTAAAATGTTATGGATAGGGGTTCTTTAATTCACATTTAATCGTTATGCATATCAGCACAAAAGTTTTGTTCTTGTTACCTTGACCTTGATATATGTTTTAAGTTACAAAGTGGCTGCTGCTGGTGCATAAGAATGTTTGAAAGCACATCTTTCTTATCTATAAATTACAATGTTATAGTACTGCCAAAATAAAAACTACATACTTTTTGAAATTGTTAAAAAAACATTTGCTTATACTTCATCATACATTTGTACATAATTTTGACTAACTTCAAATTATTTTGTATACACATGCTAATATATTGTATATTGAACAGGAAATTTTAGGCTTATATCTATTATAGTTATATATCGGTATTTTCATAATGTACATGGATTAATTATTGCATGTTGAGATCTATACGTATATGTATCAAGAAATATATGAACATTTTCATAAAATGAAAAAATCATATCTGTGATAACAAGTTTTTTAGTATATTGAAGAAATATCCAACAAAAGATCTACATTGTAATTTTAATGGGTTTTTTATGTTCGCCATTTTACTATACAGATTTATACTTTAAAAATAAATTAACTACTGTCTCTTACACTTGTGATTTTACATCTCTGTTTCATAGAGGGATAACTGTAGTGAAGAGCCTTAGCTGAAGGAATCAAATGACGAAAAAGCGATTGCAATGTTAATATTCCTGAAAGCAGCACTGGGTGGATTTTCATAAGCTGATGATTTACCATCAACTAAAAATTTTGTTAAAACTTCACTTGTTCTTGTTCACTTGTTCATGTCCTTTTCGTATAAGGTCAAATGTTAATTGTAGCATTTACTATACAGGGAATGCAGTATCATTATATGGAAGGTCGCAAATATTTCTAACCAAGGTTATACAGATGTTTTCACACACTCTTTGATTGTTCTCCATTGTTTTAATGTCATCAATTTACATGGGCAGAAAAGTTGCCCAAGTTTTGAACAATGGTGTAGGTTGTACTTAAATGCAAATCAGAGAGGACACGCTGTAGTTGCGATCTTGTGTATTGGTCTCTATCTTAGAACATTTTCAGATGGTAGACTCAGTACATGGCTAGCATGAAATGTAGAACAGATGTCATGTCCAAAAAATGCTGCTTAAATGCATACAAACCATGTGTTTGCTTGGTGGAATTCATTTTGAGGTAAAAAAGTCATGGTCAAATGTTGTGTCTTATGTTTTTCTGTACTTAGTACATGAATATCTGTTTTATTCTTTGCAAATGATGACTCGTTCTTTAGTTGCTTTTAAAATTTCTTTGCAACAGAAATGAGTCGGTGATGGCTGCCAGTTAATTTTGGCAATCATGTCCTGAGTTTACAAGTTTGATTTATTCATTTGATTTATTGAAAATCTGTCTAAAGCTTGTGAAACAAGATACCGCTAAAGATGGTGTTAATAAATTGTGTTTTGAAACACCATGTCCGTTGAAAGCAGCAGTGTGCAATATCAGTATCTCCATTCAAAGTTTTTATGTGAATTCTTTATAGTTTTGACACTTCTTAGTCTAAATCAAAATCAAGATTAATCCTCTAGGTTAACTTTAGGACCAGAAACTGTGACTTGAAGTTTAAATGTGATATGTGATGTATTATTGGTACCTTACTATGGTAAAGTCAAATTCAAAATAGTATCTTCAAGTCAACTTGGAAATAAAGTCAACTTGTTATTTCCTATCTCTAAGCAAAGTTCGAAAGTAAAATTCCATATAGTATTTGTACAATAGAGATTAACTCTAAATTATATTTTTCAAGGTTAACGTAAAACCTCAAGGTCAAGGTCAAAGACAATACATACGTTCAGATCCTCTGACCATACTTTATCTTTGTGCCGAGTTTGAAGGTTGTACCCCTCATTGTTCTTTCACAACTAAAACCTAAACACAAAATTACATTTTTCAAGGTCAAGGCCAAACCTTAAGGCCAAGGTAAAAAGCAATACCCTTTCACTCTGCTTTATCTTGATACCAAGTTCAAATATTGTTCCCTTTATAGTTCTTTCACAAGTTACAAACACAAAATTACACTTTTCAATGTCAAGGTCAAACATCAAGGTCAAAGACGAAACTTGCTTTCAAATCCTCTCTTCTTGCTTTATCTTTGTACCAAGTTTGAAGTTTGTACCCCTTATAGTTCTTTCACCACTAACCTAAACACAAAATTACATTTTTCAAGGTCGAGGTCAAAAACAATACCTGCATTCAGATCCTCTCACCATGCTCTATTTTTTGTAATAAGTTTGAAGATTGTACCCCTTATAGTTCTTTCATAACTAACCTAAATGCAAAATTACATTTTTCAAGGTCAAACACAATACCTGAGATCCATCTTTGTTCCAAGTTTGAAGATTGTACCTCTTACTGTTCTTTTACAACGAACCTAAACGCAACAGCTTAACCAAATTGTTGATGCAGACGGACAGATAGACGGATGGATATCGCCTCTTCATAAGCTGGATTTTGCTTCGCAATCCAGCCAAAAATGAGAATGGGTTATTGTATAATATTGTTTCCATTAATGACCTTGAAATACAAATGTGGATCAATGGATCACATTGGAAAGGTAGATTTTGATGATAATGTATCCAATCACAGAAATATTGCCCACATGAGCTCAAAGGAACTAGTACATATATTCTTAAGATCTTGAACCCAACATCATTGTTGCAGTCCACCCTTCACCAAACTTCAGAATTTGACATTTTCTACATTTTATTTCTCTTCAGACTTCTCAATTCTGACTTCATTTTGCAGTAACTGCTGTTTCATAGTCATTAATTGAAGTTCAAGTTTCATAATATTGAAGTTATATCTTTACTTGATGGAACATCATACTGGACATTTTTTATTTTCACGGACTTCGCACTTCGAACATCGGACTTCGAAGGGACTGTGTCACAGAATTAAAATGTTGATTCTATTCCAAGGTACTTGGAATACTTTGTGTGAAGAATTCGGTTGTTTTCGTGTGTGAAAATACATATTTAAAACTCTCTAGTGTCACTTCCTCAATTGTGTGTTCATATTTAATTGTTCCAATTGCATCTGATTTTATTTATATGACCCCTTAAGTGTGAAGTCCAGAGTGCAAGGTCCGAAGTACGTCAACTTGAAAATTGTCTACTAGAACTGCAAGCAAGATCAAATAAACAGACTTTTGAAAATTCTAATCTTGTGTATGTACCAGTAACAAGTGAACCCTCTTGTATATTTTCAAGAAGAATACGAGTGTAAAATGTAACGGCATTTCAAATCTTTACCACCAACAACACAATACCAATTAATAGTAAAGCACAATACTAAAAGTCTTGGACTATTGGAGAGTTATGACCTTGACATTTTACCTTAATACACAAAAGGGTTTTTTCCACTTGCTATTGCGATCATATGTGGTAAGTCTTTAAAATATCCTTGGTTTCAGTACTCATCCTGCCAACATAAGTTATATTTTTGTAATATTGAATGTGACCTTGACCTTAAAATTCAATTTTTCTTGACCTTTGACCTTAAAAATCAAATCTTCCTTTTTTCAGGCTGATCCTTTATGGCAACAATAGAACTGGAGCCTATTTTACAAAAATACTTACGAAAATTTTTAGGAATTTTCTTAACTTTCATCGTCAAATAAAAGCGCATAATCTTTTTCACGTTAGATTATGTTGTCCTTTCTAAATTTAATAGCACTTCTGCACACTAAATACAAATTCAAAAGCAAAACATTGCAATTTTTAGTTTATAGGAAGTACTAAGCGATCAAAAGTTACGAAAATTAGTTCCTGGTCTGTAAATAGCCCACATTTTCATTGGGACAGACATTGCCATACCATAATAAGGATGAAAAGACTTACTTGGACATCCAGAAATAAAACTCATTGCTGTTAGAAATATTTATTTTCACAATCTTGAGTTAAATCATATTCAAAACACCAGAGATTGTATAACGCTCCAATAACGCTGCCTTCAAAATCGTATTGCCACCTTTGTATATGTTTGGTTTTCTTCTAAAGATTAAAGATTATAACATATTTAATATACAATAATATCTTAATCATTCATCCTATCAATAATTGACAGAGATGCAGACACACTTTTTTCCTGTTTTTGCTATATAACAGTTGTCTTAGTCTGGGACTCAGATTTCTATATTAGAGACATATTAATTAAAAATATTTCACTCCAGAGGGACTTGGTCCCAATTTCAAAACTTTTCATTTTCATCAAAATTCTTTGTAAAATATCTTAACTTATACAATATTATAATAGACCATGAGCTAGTTGGGCAATACCTGCACCCCCCGGGGGAATTTATGGGACCCTGATTTTTTGTTCTGAGATGTACTATTATGTATCCATATAAGGATGATATTATGACTTCATAGATTGTAATATTGTTGTTGTTTATTTTTATCAGCAAACCTCCCTACTTAACAGTGTTATTTTATGATTGAAAATATTTTCTTATTTTCACATCCTGAATGTCTCAAGCATCATTGCCTCTTTCATACGTATTGTTGAACATGTTACCGTGAACATGTACATGAATTTGAAACGTGAGTGCCATTATATTATGTTAATATACTGTATACGTAGAATCTTTCGCTGTGTATAAACCTTCGCAAATTTCGCACTTAACCTCCTACAGCGAAAGTTTGTCTCAGAGAATATAAAGACCGATGGCATAACTCAATGAAACCAGATGCAGATCCACAAATTATTGCCCATGCAAGAAGGCTTACTTATTTTTTTAAAACGGGGAAAGATTAAGTATCAGTGAATGAATCTACTGATACAGTATTGAAATTTTACCATGAAGTTTTCATTGTCCTTTGAAGTGTTTGACAAGGTTTGATTTTTTTTTTTCTTTTTAAAGCTTCAGTGATGTTAAATAAGTACATCTTTGTACTTTATTCTTGTGAATGAAATACATGTATATTATAGACCATGAGCTGGCTGGGCAATACCTGCACCCCCCGGGGGAATTTATGGGACCCTGATTTTTTGTTCAAGGGATGTCCCCTGAATATGAAATGGGCCATGCCCCGCTTAAACTAGGGGGCTTTTACTAGTTTTGGGTGAAAAACATGTATTTTTGATCAAAAATCACTGAAAAATGGAAAAATTTTATAAATTTTATTCGAATAGATATTTGAAAAATTAAACCATGTGAATGTATACTTGTTTTGATCTTCTTTCAGATGAAATTAATTCTAAGTCTCAATTTCTTCTTTTCATATGATTTTTTGGGGTAAAAAGTCGACATTTTGCAAGATTTCACAGAAATTTTAGGTAATTTTGACTTTTTACAGCTTTTCAGTTCAACGCTATTGCATGTGATCATTCATTGATGGTGTAGAAAATAACTTTAAAGTCTCCTCTCTAAAATGGCATATATTTTGTATTTCTAATTTCTTGCAAAAGCCTCGAAATTGTCATTTTTATACAAAATTTATATTTTCATTTTGAAATCTCTGATTTCTGTATAAAGATTTAAATAAGCCTTATCTGTTATGAAATCAATGATTGAAAGCTATTTTCTAGTGTAACTTTTCATTCTCTTTGAGTTTATATATTTTTTATTGACATTTTGTCATAATTTTGGTATTTTGGGGAAAAAAACATATTTTTCATTCAAATATCACTTATTTCTGGAGAATATTTATTGAATCTATATAGGATTTCTTAAAATTATAGTAACAATATATTTCCAACTGAAATTACTTAGGTTCATTCAGGCATTGCATTTCAAAGCAAGTACGGTATATTTTTATTTCATTTTGGGGTAAAATGCCTGTTTTTTGTTTAAAAATAACAGATTTCTGGAAAAATTTTATAAATTCATTATCCACGGTGTAATTAAAGACTGAAAGCTGTTTTTATATAGATGATAAATTATCTGATCAAATCAAAGTTATACCAAATGCATACTTAATTAAATTCTGCATTTTGAGGCAAAATATGTATTTTTTGTGCAAAAACCATTTATTTTGAGAAAATACTTATAAATCCTTTTAATCTGCCCAAATTTTCACATTCTGGCTATGGTAGGATGCTATTTCTTATTATGAAAGGGGGTAAATGTCATTTGATATCTGAAATTCAAATTCTATGCTATTTTGGGGCAAAAAACTTTTGTATGCAAAAAATCACTTATTTTAAAATTTCATATTTCACTTGAAATTACTTAGGTTCATTCAGGCATTGCATTTCAAGACAAGTAGGGTATATTTTTAATTTTATTTTATGCAAAAATCACTTATTTCTGTGAATAATTTTAAAATTTCATGTTTTCATAATTTCAAAGTAGGAAAGGCTTCGTATGATTAAATGGTATATGAGTGATCAAGTGAAATAAGCAAGAAGAGAATGTAGTCATCATTAGCTATTTTTGGATGAAAATCTTTATTTTTATCTTAAAATAACTTATTTCTGTAAATAATATTTTAAACCAATCCTGCATCGAATTTCAGTCATCAAATGACATTCATGCCCTTTCAAAATAAGAATCAGCATCCTGCAATAACATCTGATAACTGAAATTCAAATTTCAATGCAGGATTGGTTTTGTATGATTTAATACCATTAAAATGAAATGAGCCATAAAAAATGCTGTGATTATCATCTTATTTTTGGGGGGAGGGGGGGGTCTTAATTTTTATTTAAATTTCGCCGATTTATTCGGAATCATTATTATTATGAATTACTATCATATTTATCATATTAAACCGTGATCTTGGGTGAATCATAGTTTATCCTTGTGGGTTATATATGTATTTAAAATGCTTTCGGAAAATATAATTGATATTTTTTGGCAGAATCTAGGTTTTATATCAATTAATTGATTAAAACTGGAAAAATTATTACAGGCAGTCTTTTTTTTCAAATTAATTGTGTTAATTTGCCATATAATTGTAATTCTTAGTTTGCTTTTACTATTAATAAATAATATTATACAACAATTAAGTCAAATTATTAAAAATAAACATTTGAATAGCAAATGAAGATAAAAATATTGATAATTTGAAAATGAGACTGCCTTAAATAAATTTCCTGTTTCAGCTATTTCTTAAAAAATAAAACATACTTTCTGCCAAAAATATCAACTTATTAAAGGTTACTTTGAATACATATAACTCAAACGGACAAACTATGATATACCCCAGAACAGGATTGAATATCATAAATAATGTACATGTAATATCAGAATAATAGTAAAGATTTTCCAGAAATAAGTGTTTTTTAAAGTAAAAATTGAGATTTTCTCCCCCAAAATAGGGAAATAATAAAACCATTTTCTTCTGGCTCATTTCACTTCATCACTTAAATACCATAAAATTAGAGGAAAACTCTTCTGCTTTAATTTACGAAAATATATTTTTAAAAAAAAAATTACAGAAATAAGTGATTTTTAGATGAAAATAAAGATATTCCTCCAAAAATAGGTAATAATGACGACATTCCCTTCTTGCTTATTTCACTTGATCACTCATATACCATTTAATCATACGAAGCCTCTCTTATATTATGAAAATATGACATTTTAAAATTATTCACAGAAATAAGTGATTTTTGCATACAAATTAAGTTTTTTGCCCCCAAAATAGCATAGAATTTGAATTTCAGATATCAAATGACATTCATTACCTTTCATAATAAGAAATAGCATCCTACCATAGCCAGAATGTGAAAATTTGGGAAGATTAAAAGGATTTATAAGTATGTTCTCAAAATAAGTGGTTTTTGCACAAAAAATACATATTTTGCCTCAAAATGCAGAATTTAATTAAGTATGCATTTCGTATAACTTTGATTTGATCAGATAATTCATTATCTATATGAAAACAGCTTTCAGTCTTTAATTACACTCAGGATAATGAATTTATAAAAATTTTTCAGAAATCTGTTATTTTTAAACAAAAACAGGCATTTTACCCCAAAATGAAATAAAAATATACCGTACTTGCTTTGAAATGCAATGCCTGAATGAACCTAAGTAATTTCAGTTGGAAATATATTGTTACTATAATTTTAAGAAATCCTATATAGATTCAATAAATATTCTCCAGAAATAAGTGATTTTTGAATGAAAATTATGTTTTTTCCCCAAAATACCAAAATCATGACAAAATGTCAATAAAAAAATATATAAACTCAAAGGGTATGAAAAGTTACACTAGAAAATAGCTTTCAATCATTGATTTCATAACAGATAAGGGTTATTTAAATTTATATACAGAAATAGGAGATTTCTAAATGAAAATATAGGTTTTTGTATAAAAACGACAATTTCGAGGCTTTTGCAAGAAATTAACAATACAAAATATATCCCATTTGAGAGAGGAGACTTTAAAGTTATTTTCTACACCATCAATGAATGATCACATGCAATAGCGTTGAACTGAAAAGCTGTAGAGAGTCAAAATTACCTAACATTTCTGTGATATTTTGCAAAATATCGACTTTTTACCCCAAAAAATCATACGAAAAGAAGAAATTGAGACTTAGAATTAATTTCATCTAAAAGAAGATCAAAACAAGTATACATTCACATGGTTTAATTTTTCAAATATCTATTCGAATAAAATTTATAAAATTTTTCCATTTTTCAGTGATTTTTGATCAAAAATACATGTTTTTCACCCAAAACTAGTAAAAGCCCCCTAGTTTAAGCGGGGCATGGCCCATTTCATATTCAGGGGACATCCCTTGAACAAAAAAATCAGGGTCCCATAAATTCCCCCGGGGGGTGCAGGTATTGCCCAATCAGCTCATGGTCTATAATATACATGTATTTCATTCACAAGAATAAAGTACAAAGATGTACTTATTTAACATCACTGAAGCTTAAAGAAAAAAAAAATCAAACCTTGTCAAACACTTCAAAGGACAATGAAAACTTCATGGTAAAATTTCAATACTGTATCAGTAGATTCATTCACTGATACTTAATCTTTCCCCGTTTTAAAAAAATAAGTAAGCCTTCTTGCATGGGCAATAATTTGTGGATCTGCATCTGGTTTCATTGAGTTATGCCATCGGTCTTTATATTCTCTGAGACAAACTTTCGCTGTAGGAGGTTAAGTGCGAAATTTGCGAAGGTTTATACACAGCGAAAGATTCTACGTATACAGTATATTAACATAATATAATGGCACTCATGTTTCAAATTCATGTACATGTTCACGGTAACATGTTCAACAATACGTATGAAAGAGGCAATGATGCTTGAGACATTCAGGATGTGAAAATAAGAAAATATTTTCAATCATAAAATAACACTGTTAAGTAGGGAGGTTTGCTGATAAAAATAAACAACAACAATATTACAATCTATGAAGTCATAATATCATCCTTATATGGATACATAATAGTACATCTTTAGAGAAAAGAAGAACAAGGAAAACCAACAAGACTGTATTAACATATACGAGCATGTACATGTAATTTGTTAGACTCTAAAACATAATGTTACCGGTATGCATTATGAAATACAATGTATGTGATACGGCCTATGAAATCATTAATTCAACCTCATCTAATCCAAAACAATACTGTACGTAGCAGCAAATAAAAGTGCTACATGTATATACCGGTATGAAAATGTGCACTCTTAACAGGTGCATACATTGCTTGCATTAGACATCAGTTAATCCGAAAGTCATCGGACAAATCTGGTAAAATTTGCTTTAGTCTGGTAAAATATTTCAATTTTTTCTAAATAAACATGTTTGAATTTCTACAAAAATTCAATAATGTCTGGCAAGTTATATAAATTTCCATTAAATTAAAACTTTCACGATGTCCGAGACATGTATCTACGATATGCTATTATTATATTTTAACAGTTTTAACAGCAGAATACCTTCAAATAAATGTAAATTACTTAGTATATTTTTTAGATAGTCTTAGAAACAACAGGACATTTTCAATACTTTGCATTTTTTCTTGTTTTATACCGGTAGTACTTTTTTCCAAAAGCAAAAAAAAAAAAAAACAGCCAGCAATCTGGCATTTTGTGTATACCGGCAGTACAACAGTAGCAGAAGAACAATGAGCTACACAAGTTTACTGTTACCATATATGTAACATGTATTTACATGAACATGTTTTCTGAAAATTAATAATTACATATTTTGAAAACAAATAAACATTTTTCATTTTTTGAGTGACTTTTATGAATAGTGGTATACACAACACAAAAATAAACAGTGCTCTCTATCATTGTCTTTTGATTGCAGTGGTAAAATGACATATTTTGAACTAAATACATATACCAGTATTGTCATATCATATCATACAAATATCCGTTTTCTCAAAGATTTTTTTTCCACAATCATTATTTACGGAACATGTAGACATTTTAATTTTTTCAGGGCAGATTTAAACCTATCTACATGTATTAATCGATCTCATCAGCTCTGACTTCCGTTATAATGCTGAATTGTTTTTGGTACAGCAATTTGTACCTATAAAGTATAAGAAATGCTTTCATTCAAAGAATTGTAGACTAGTATTCATGACAATATTATGTCAAAGTCAAAAGAACTTGATGGACATGCATGAATCATGTAATATACTACTTTTAATATTTTTTAAAAATTGCACAAGTCTGGTACAAAAATAACTTGCATTGTTCAATTTTACATTTAGCACTTCACTTGTGAAAAGTATACATGGCCATAAAATGAAAGATATAAATTCATAATTTACAAATTTATGTACAACAATGTTTTTACACATACATGTGTAAATATTTTAGCAGTAGAATGTCTGTGAATACAAAATGAAAGAAAATTCAGTACCACTGTTTAGTGTTAACAATAAACATTTCTAAGAAGTCAAAACTTAACTAAAACATGATCTAGGACAAGTTAAACTTGTTTCATTCAAATTTCAAATAAGTTACAATACTCAAAACAGGGAATTCAACATTTACTATGTACATGGAAGTAATAAAGGTAAAAAAAAATCCACGCACAAACACACATAATGGTATAAAGCTCTCGATCATTTTATAAAAGAAAAAACTTACTTTAAGAAATAAAATTGCACTGACCTATCCATAGTTTTACTGTGGATCTGAAAATGCTTTGGAGGGTTTGTCAGTATCCGTTAAATCTCTCATTTCTCCTGCGTCATAATAATCCTGCGATTGCTGTCGCCGCCTTACTTTTTCTCTTTGTTTCTCGTACAGATCATGGAACACAAGACCCATTATGATTACGTTTTTCACTGGAAAAATTGATATTTCCTTACTAAGGCTATGCCACACTAGCATTCTGAAAATGAACAACGGTAAATTGACAAGAAAGACCAGTGATAATTTATGTAGCATTACGATATGCTCCGAACGTGGTTTGTGACCGAAATGAGTTTGACTCAGAGTCATCAAGGTAAAACTGGGATGATAAAATTGACACATGAGATACAAATGATGGCAAGACTCATTCCAGCTGGAAGATCATCGATATCATTTTTTTCGAACAAAATATCTAAGCTGTCGACAGAGTCTAGAATATCAAAGACAACGGTAGCGGTGATTTCGGAAATATAGTGTTTTCTATGAGAGTCAGACTCAGCATCGTGATGACTGGAGAGTAAAAGAAGGAAAATAATGGCAGCAAAAGATATTGCAATTTTTAACGTATTTGGTCCGAACACGTCATTTTCGTCAAGTTTCCAAGTGAAGTCGTGGAACATGACTCCTACTCTGCTGGCCAATGCTACAGAGTATATTAACCATGCAATATATCCCATGGGCAGAGCACCGGCTTGGACAATCGTGGAATCGCTGGCAGTATCTCTCACAAGTCGCAGGTGTCGAAAAGAAATAACAAAGGCTACTAAGAAAGCTAGTATAACAGCAATATCAGCAATCACCCAGGATATCCAGAATATTCCCTTGTGAACTACTAAATAGTAATCCAATATGGCTCCTTGTAGGATTATCAGTACTATACATAATATCCTGGTAGGTAGTTGGTACATAGATTCACACATCTTAATGCACAGATTCGCCATTGTATATGTATAACTGACCCTGCTGAACTGTCAGTGTAAATTTTCTAATGCTTCAGTTCATGAACACACAAAGAAATGTTTACATGCAGAGTTACTAATGCACAGCAATGGAAAACTCAAATATGGCTTAATACTGTTTGTGACTAGTTTTATGGCAAAGTGTGGCTACTGATTATCTACAGAAATTTGCTATGATACTTTTAAATACTCATTTATATGCCAGTTTGAAGCAAAGGAATGGCGAGATACTGGATTGCAGCTAAGGCATACTGCATCATTATTCATGAAGTTGAAATCCTCTTCTACTTCTAGACACCATAGGCCCATAAATGTATCACTATCACAAGCTGATGTCTCGACAACTTAAGACTATTAAAGCACACCTGCAAACAAAAAATAAATAAAAAAAATAAGTGTACATGTATGTAATGCCATTATCAATAGAAACAAGATGTGTTTGAGAAAAACCAGTGCCCTGTTGGCAGCTTTTCATTAAAGACCAGTATGGTACAACATGTAATGATGTAGATGTTACAGGAAATATGCGTAATCAGGGATTTCATGTAATTCAGTGTGTGAAATTGACTTTTAAAGTCTTATAGAGACATTTGGTCTACAGTAATTTCAGTTCCTATAGACCGCAGCAATTTCCTGTAGAACAACATAAAAAGACCCCTAAAATCTAATCTTTTATGAATTTTATTTGATAAAACAATACTCATATTCTTTTTCAATCTGAAACAATTTCTCTGATCATTTCATTATTTTTCTCCATTTGTACTACATGTAATACAATTTCTGGAATGCTGCACAATTCAGATTGGAGATGTTACATGTAGTACACAGGTGTTTTAAGTTTACAAAGCTAATATTTCTAAAAATGCTCAAATGTCCTATGGACTAGTTGGTCTATATAGCACTTTGATCGCCAGTGACCGATCCAATTTATTGGGCCACAGTTAATTTCGCACACTGGTTATTCGTGAGAGGTTCAGTAATTTCGTGTAATTGCTGGTCAATTTAGGAATTACATGAAAACTCAAGGAAGATGATTTGCATAGACGCTGCTAATTTCGATTAAATCAAAGCAGGTTTGCTTATGTTGTACAGCAGTGATTGGGATAAGCATGCGCCCTGCGCCATAGTCACATTCAATTCTGAAATGGCACATTAATATTTTACTTAGTGCGCCAATGCGGCGCATTAAATTTTTAAACAAATTGTAGAAATCTTCCATTCTTTTATTCAACGTGGTGATATTCACTTATTTAAAGTTCTGTATGAGATTTGATTTGTTTACTTTTCGTATCAATTGATACACCAGACAGTAATTTGAAAGTGTCATTTATTCAAAACACCATCGTTTCCTATTGCAACAATCCTTATTTCAAAACTTAATTTATACATGTATGTACGTACAAATATACTTTACACCAATTATAGGCGAATCGTGGACTTTTTAATTTGTTCACAAAACGCAAATTTCTTACAAAGTTTTTGTCATTAGATTTGGATATACTGTGGTTTACAACATTTTACAGCAGAGTGCGCTTTGGGGGGGGGGGGGGGGGGGGGGGGGGGGGGGTCAGGCAAATTTTGATATATAAATTCAGGTTAAAAGCATGCAACGAATCTTTAAGACGATCTTTTGAGACTGTTTGGGTCAAATCTGTTCCCCTGTTTATCAGTAAGTACAGAAAAGTCCGTCTAAACATTTGGAGCGACGGTGATGCATATGTTCTACCTTGTTTGTTTGTTCTTGCTTTGTTTTGTTTTTTAGTCCCCTACCGGCAACGCCGAAGGGGACTCTTAGTTTCCTCTCGGTCTGTCTGTCTGTCCCATTTTCAGTTTTCCGGACTTTTTTCCGCTGTTGTTGCATATATTGAACTCATTTTTAGTATGTGGATATATCTCAATGTGATACGGATCAAGTTTGAGTTTGCTTTCGATTGACCTAATTTTACAAGAGTACTTAGCAAATTTTATGAAAATTTCAGTTTTCCGGACTTTTTTCCGCTGTTGTTGCATATATTGAACTCATTTTTGGTATGTGGATATATCTCAATGGAATACAGATCAAGTTTGAGTTTGCTTTTGATTTACCTAATTTTACAAGAGTTATGGCCCTTGGACTTAGCAAATTTTATGAAAATTTCAGTTTTCCGGACTTTTTTCTGCTCTTGTTGGATAAATTGAACTCATGTTTGGTATTTGGATATATCTCAATGGGATACAGATCAAGTTTGAGTCTGCTTTAGATTCACCTATTTTTACAAGAGTTATGGCCCTTGGACTTAGCAAATTTTATGAAAATTTCTGTTTTCCAGACTTTCCTCAGTTCTATTGCAAATAATGCACTGATTTTTGGTAAATGAATACATCTCAGTGTGATACAGACAAAGTTTGAGTTTGGTTTCCATTGGCCTATTTTTACAAGAGTTATGGCCCTTGGACTTAGCAAATTTCATGAAATCTGCAGTTTTCCAGACTTTTTCTTGTCTGTTATTGCAGATAATGAACTGATTTTTGTATGTGAATACATTATTGTGTGATGCAGATTTCAGTTTAATATAGATTGACTAATTTTCACAAGAGTTATGGCCCTTGGACTTAGCAAATTTCGTGAATTCATTTTCCCAGACTTTTCTTGGCTGTTGTTGCAGATGATGAACTGATGAACAGAGATGCAAGTCATGAATTTATGCCGCCGGTAGGGGACTTACATCGCACAGCGATCATTGCTTTTTTTTTTTTTTTTTGCAAATTGCTCATGGCGCATTCATTTTCAACAATGGCACATTCATTTTGTAAATGGCACATTGATGTTCAAGGATATGGGGCCATTGTCACATTCACCTGATTGCTTATCCTAATCACTGGTACAGGTATGCATATCAATGACTTAAGATGGTTGAGAAACATCAATGAGCCAGTAGGGGACTAATTAGGCAATTACGTCTTACTTCAAGGTCAAAGTCTGTGGGTCAAGTGTAAAGGGAGTAAAATTTTGTACATGTGGCCCTACCATTTTTCGGGTGAGCAGGAAAAACAACAACACTAACTTGTAGGGGACCATGATAATCCCTTGTGCCATTCGAGCATGGATCGTTTTATTATGCTTCCATTGACTAATTGTCCTTACCCAAATCCCTTTTCCCTTTATTCGAGGAGTAGGCCCCGATTAATCTTCCCACTTTGCGAGCATGATCGAGACATAAATACCTTTGCAGTATTGGCAGAAAGTAGGTCATTCCCCACTTCCTGACATACTTCCACTTCTATCTTTGATATTCATTGCTTAAAATCCCTATTAAAAACCGAGAAACGATGGTTTCCAATCACCTTATATATCTACCCCTCCAAATCCCTTGTAAGTTGTAATATTGTTGTTGTGGTGATCACAGCGAGGAAAGATTGAGGCTTGCATTTGGACATGAGCCACTCGTCAGTCTGCTCATGTGGTCACTTGTCCAATCGCAAACCACAATATTTCCAAGCTGTGATCACATGTTACAACAACAAACTCCTCAATAAACTTCTTTTAAAAAAACTTGACATGGGATTTATTGAAGGATAATCAGTCAAGGTTGCCAGAGGTCTCGGCCCTTGCCTTGTTCAGATCTGAGAGGTTTTGGCCCTTTTCTTTTTTTCGGCCTCCAAGGGCTCGGCCCCGCATGGAAAAAAAATGAAATAGCAATGACCCTGACAGGGCATAAAATTGGATGAAACTGAAAAGTATATCCATTCTTAAAAAAAATGTACAAGAGGGCTGTATAAGTCTTTCGAATTAAGTGTTCTGCTTCATTTTGATCTGAATAACTTCAATAAGGACTATACATGTTTGTACATTATAACAAAAATCCACAACGCATAAAGCATCAAACTTGAAATTTTCTAAACAAATATATTTAACATTCTAAATATGAGAAATGAATTTCTAAATATTAGAGAAATGAATTTCTAAATATTAGAGAAACTTCCTTAATATTACAGAAACAAATTTCTAAATTTTCTAAATATTTAACAGAAACGAATTTCTAAATATTTTTAATAGTTTACAAAAACAAATTTCTAAATAGTGAAAACGAATTTCTTAGGTACAAATTTTTTAATATGGAAACAGTAAAAACAAATTTTCAAATGGTAGAAACAAATTTCTAAATGTTAGAGAAAAGAATTTCAAAGTCTAAGATACAATTGTCTAAGTCTTAGGTATGAATGTCTAAATCTTAAGTACCGGTATGAATGTCTAAGTCTTAGGTACAAATGAACGAATTTCGAAATAGTAAAAACGATTTTCTAAATCAATGATTCATGGTAAAAAATCAACATGGCAATGAACACATCAATGGCAATAATTATGCCCGTTTCTGGTATGAAAATTGGTTAAGAAAACATTGGTGGTGTTGATTAGTTTGCTGAACTTGGTTTAATTAATGATTAGCAATTGGGCAATTAATTCAAATTCAAATTGTTTATTGGCATATAACACATTAATTATATACATTGTATGAATTCACGCCTGTCAGGTTGTAAATATTCAATAATTTTTTCTTTATTATGAATGGTTTGATTATAGAAAAGAGATGTTGACATCTAACAGATTTATCATTAGTAGTTAAAACCACATTAAAAAGGGCCAAAATAAAAAAAGCCGAAGCCTCCAGGTCAAACCTCTGGGGTCCGACCAAGGAAAGGGCTGAACCCTCTGGCAACCTCAGTCAACAGCAGCATAACGAAACGGTCAGTGCCCAAATTACAAAAGGGAATAGGGATCACAGGTACTTCATTCTACCAAGTTTCATAAAAATCCCTTCATTGGTTCTGGAGAAGTCAAATATGAGAAAGGTTTACGGATGAACAGTTCCAGGATTACTCCAGAAATGGCTATAATAGCTAAATATGGCTATTATAGCTATAAAGGGCTATATTGGAGAAATAATTTTAAGTACTAAAAAAGTAAATTTTGGAATTTTGAGCTAATACTTAAAATCGCAAATGTTTATGACCATCTGAACAATGTTTAATAAAGAAGTTGACATGTACAATGTACCATCTTTGAGATTGAATGAGTCAAATTTTGATAACTTATCCTGGTCAAAACATTAAAATTGTAAGTTTTGCATACCAACTTCTTTTGTAAACTTTGATCAGATGGTCATAAAGATTTGCGATTTTGAGTTTGAAAGAAAAATTCAAAAATTTCACTTTTTAATACTTAAAATTATTTCTCCAATATAGCCATTTATAGCTATTCTTACTGGATCTTACTGGACTCGAGATCTATTATATGCTGTGCATCTCTGATCCTTCTCTATGTCTAAACTTTTATGCTCCGCTTCCGGACCATAACAGTCAGGTATAAATTTTAAATTAAAAGATTTCCAATGAATATTAAATTGGTTTTTAAAACTATTTACAGATTTACAAGTGACCACTGAAGTAGGGAGCTTATTCCATCTATCAACAATTCTTTGGGAGAAACTGAATTTTCTGACATTTGTCCGACAATAATTCTTTGTAAGTTTAAATTCGTGCCCTCTTGTTTGTGTTTTAGAAAATGGGAATATGTTTTCCCTGTCATTTATATTGTCAATGTCATGAATAATTCTAAAGGTTTCAACCATGTCAGCTCTGAGACGTTATAGCCATATTTAGCTATTAAAGCCATTTCTGGAGTAATCCCGTACCTGATGAATACACTTTATGATAACAGCTCACTTTGAGCCTTTGGCACATGTGAGCTAAAAACTTAACCAATATTGGGAAGTTATTGACCAAATGGAACTATGAGATAATGAACATATATCAAATTTCTCACCCTCAGTCAATCCCCCTTTATTCAAAGGCGTTTGCTCTGATTACTGCTTATAGAGCTCTAATCATTTTGATTTTTAAGCATTTATGTAGACTTTGTCTGTAGTACAATGCTTTACCTTTCTGGTTTTCAACAAAATTGACATTCAACCACACAATATATAAGACAAAGGCTTGCAATTTTATGTCATTCAAAACTCACTGTCATCCGGGGATTCTAAGATTTCCACTTCCTTTGAACTTTCTTATCCTTGCTCTGATTGGTTTACTAAAAATAATGAACAACTCGCGGTGCACACTAAAAGTGGTAGTCCGAGTCCGAGTCCGAGTCGGGAAAAGCCGAGTTGAGATTTTTAATTTCAAATTTCTCGGCAATGGATGGATAGATTTTGATGAAATTTTCAGGAAATATCAATTTTATAAATACAAATCGATGTATGTTATTATATTTTAAAACATTTGTATATCTTGGAAGAAATTAGCTATATACCGATTTTTACCACACTAAAAGTGGTAGTCCGAGTCCGAGTTGAGAAATAAAAAAACGTAGATAATTCATGAATGGACGGATGGATTTTCTTCAAACTTTCAGAATTTGTTAGAAATGGATATTTGAATGCTATGAAACCTCATTTTCCCAGGTCTATGGACAATGTTTTGTTTTAGAACTAGAATAAGTAAAAGCCGAGTCCGAGTCAAAGACAAAAAGCCGAGTTGAGATTTTAAATTCAGATTTATCGGCAACGGGTATGTATATTTTGATGAAAATTTCAGGAAATATCCATTGTATACATGCAAATCGATGGATATCATTTTATTTTGAAATATTTGCTTATCTTGGAAGTATTTATCTATAAACCGAGTGGTAGTCCCAATTCAAGATGAGAAATAACAAATCTCAGATACTATTATCCATGCATGGACATGATGTATGGATGATTTTTTCCCAAATTTTCAGAATTTGTTGGAAATTCAAATAAGAATGTTCAGACACATCTTTTACCTAGATTACTTACAATATTTTTGTTTAAAAAAAAATAATAATAAGCAAAAGCCGAATCCGAGTCAAAACGAAAATCCGAGTCCGGGCTGAGATTTCAGATTCGAATTTCTCTGTAATGAGTGCATAGATTTTGATGAAATCACAGGAAATATTTATCTTATACAAATAAATCTATGTATCTATTGAAAATTTTTAAATGATTAATCATCTTATAGATAATCAGCATTTATATATAAACAGATATTCATCTATGAATATAAATTAAATGACAATATTTATAATAGTTGTCATTTATATTTTAATGGCCTGCTTTCCTCCCCTTCAGCCATCCTTCTCCATGCACCAATATATTTAAAACACTTCATTGATTGTACTGGGCTGCCGATGGAATACTTAAAGCAATACTAAGTGCTTCAAATTACGCATGTTTACTCATGTTTAATAGGAACGAATAATAATTCCAAAGTTGTGCATTGGTGTAGAACACCCCGGCCCCCCCAATCCATTGCTTTTGATGTTTACTTACTCGTGTTTAATAGGAGGAAATAGCTATCCATGTCTTTGGAATTATTTAATAATAATTAATCCCAAAGTTTTAGAAGCTTTAGAAAATCAGACACTCCCCCTTTCCATAGACAGAATTATTAGATATTGGAATCAGTCTTTGCTGGACAGAATTAACGCATGGTGTCCATTGAACAATTTTGTATAAAATCCGGAGAGAGAGAGAGGGAAGGGTTTTTTTTAGACGGGATCGTTTGTTTAAATTTCGATAGACCTTAGTTCATTCATCTTTGTTGGTTTAGGGACCATTTTAAGTGATTTGAGATTCCCCCCCCCCCCCTCCCTTAGATTTTCATTAAAACGGTTTCAATGAAATTAAACTCGGTTTAAGGCTGATTACGTGTATAATAATCAACATCTAACAAATCCAATTATTCATGTCGATTTGTATTCATAAAATACACATTTCCTGAAATTTTCATCAAATTTAATGCATTCGTTGCCGAGAAATCTGCATTTAAAATCCCAACTCGGCTTTTCGTTTTTGACTCGGACTCGGCTTCTACTTATTACACTTAAAACACAAAATAAAGCTATGAATTTGGAAAAAGAAGAGTTCCGAGCATTCCAATATCCATTTCTAACAAACTCTGAAAATTTGAACAAAATCCATCCACCCATTCATGAATTATCTGCGTTTTTTGATTTTTCAACTCGGACTACCACTTTTAGTGTGGTAAAAATCAGTTTATTGCTAATTACTTACAAAATAATCAATTATTTTGCAATCAAATAAAATGCATCGATTGTTATGTATAAAATTGATATTTTCTGAAAATTTCATCAAAATCTAATCCATCCGTTGCCGAGAAAATTGAAATCAAAAATCTCAACTCGGCTTTTCCCGACTCGGACTCGGACTCGGACTACCACTTTTAGTGTGCCTTTTAATTTTCGTCGTTGGTCGTTTCGAAACATTTTAACATTGCAATAAGTTTGAGGGTGCGTTTCTATCAAAGTAAGATTACTTGTAACTCAAAATTACTTGATGATTTCTCTTTATCAAATTACGGAGAGGAAACGATCTTACAATACTGACAGTACAGCATAGTTTTTTTAAATTCCAGAATATTTGATCGTGGGCCGAGTTACTTTTCGCCCGAACTGCACCATTGAAATATGACGTCATAACACCTTGGTGTTTATGTACACAATTTTTTTTTTCAATCTGAACGTAAGGAAGATTTATCGTATAATTTCTTTGTATTTTCAATATTTTATCTCCGTCCATTCTATTTCACGAAAATAACACAAAAGTGTATTATCAAAGTTGTTTTAGATCGAGTTTCCTCTGTTATATTGTTTCAGCTCTGCATTGGGCTGTTGGCAGGTTGGACACATACAATACAATGATAATCCACTACTTGAGATTGTAGCAATGTGCAAATGCACCAAAACATGAGAATGCAAGAACACATGCAAAAGCAATTTGTTGCACAGGGGCCACCTTACATGGAGGTTAAATCTCCCCACTTTTCCCTCGATTTCCCAACAAATCCAGCAAAAGGGAGAAAAAAGGGATGACTTTCACTTTCGACTCGACCACAATCACACATCGCTATCTCCGCTAATTTTGCATGCATCGACAAAAACTTGGTATCGATCGACCAAGGAAAGTCTATTCTCTTTGAATATCAACACCTTCTTGCTGCTTACCCCTATTTTCCCTTCGCTTTTTCACGAAATCAACGCTCTCGACGAATCTGGACATCTACTGGCAACATTGACCTTTCATGTAATGTTTATACATGCTGCTGTCGCTGGAAAAAATATTTAAAGTGCAAAAGCATGTTAATAAATGTATAAATATCATTTCCGTACCAAGATATCGTAAAATTGTCTTTCTCCATGATTTTTCACCATTCAAATCTGGCGCATTAAAACATTCGCTGCGGAACGAAATGTTCGTATTTCTCTGCACTTACCTTCACGGTAATGGTACATCCCGAATGTTCCGAACGAAGGTGAAGGTCAATGTTGCCAGTAGATGTCCAGATTCGTCGAGAGCGTTGATTTCGTGAAAAAGCGAAGGGAAAATAGGGGTAAGCAGCAAGAAGGTGTTGATATTCAAAGAGAATAGACTTTCCTTGATCGATCGGTACCAAGTTTTTGTCGATGCATGCAAAATTAGCGGAGATAGCGATGTGTGATTGTGGTCGAGTTGAAAGTGAAAGTCATCCCTTTTTCTCCCTTTTGCTGGATTTGTTGGGAAATCGAGGGAAAAGTGGGGAGATTTAACCTCCATGTAAGGTGGCCCCTGTGCTGTTGCAGTTCCCCCAAAAATGCAAATGCTAATGGATCACTTGGGATCAGATGGATGGAGAACTTGAGCTCTTCATCATGTTGATGCAAGTCTACTGTCAGGGCAGCTCACTTCAGAAATCGGAAAATTGAACTTTTCTCTACTTTGTCGGAAAATTTTGCGATTAAAGTTTATATAGGAGGCTAGATCTTGAACTCTCATAACTAACGGTGTAAGTTATATGTCTGTACGACCAATACTATGCTCACAGTAACAGAAAATAGATTTAGATGGACAGTTTTCTTTGTTAATTTCAGTGCGACATTGCCGATGTTTAATACTAAGTCTAAGGAGAAATTAACATGGAAATCTCTTCATGTATTGATAATGACAATTGCGATTTAAAAAGTGAGCACAAACCGCTGACATTCGCAAGAGAATTAAAGGATTGAATGGTGGTTATCTTCGTTCGATTTTATGTATACTCTATATGTGTGAATTTTGGCTTACTCAACGGACCTATCTGAAGAAACCATTGGTCTTTATAGCATTTAAATATTTCTTCAATGGCCTGGAGTGAAAATTTATTTTTTCTTTTTCCCTTTTTATTGACACCCATACATACCGGTAAATCAATTTGGAAGAGCTGGGGTTGGCTTGCCCCAGATCACCTACCTTACAAAGGGAATGCCTTTGAAACAATTCGGCTAGTGAAAATTTTTGGTGGCTAGTAGATTTTTGCACTCAACTAGCCCGGCTGGCTAGTGGCCAGAAATTCCCAATGATAATCATGAAAAATAATTTACAAAAAATGCTGTCAAATAATGAATTTTACAAGAATTTCATGCTTAGAAATTGCTCCAAGCATGAAAACAAAGCTAAACATAAAGTAAGATAACAGAATGTTCTCAGTGCATGAGGATATCACATTATAATTTTGATCTCCTTCTCTTTGCTGCAAATTCCCAATTTTGATGAAAATGCTGTGAAATTCCTAATTTTATCATCATGGGCCATGTACCCAAAAGGGAAAAAAAACCCTGGAGCGCTGGTTCATCTCCTGGTTGTTCACCTGTTTTTTTAGCGTGACAGTATGAGTTCCTGTCAGACCACCTGTTTTTTCTTTGCCTTTTACAAATATTTAAATAAAGATAACTCCATTGATACTTAACATTTTATTTTACTTTTTTGTGAAACTATCCATAGATTTTGTACTTATACTGTCAGCATTTTTAATAAGTGAATCATTTAATTTCCATTGTTATTATTAAGAAATGACGATTCTGATTAGCTGAGAAATTTTGTTGATACTGTATCAACACGAAACAGAAGGACGTGCTTAGCAACATCATAAGCAATGTCGTTAGCAACACAATTTCAAAGCTGCAAATAGAACGTTGAAAAGCGACGAAATCAAATGATAAGTAATCGCGCATGATGCAGTTTTCCCTCAATTTTTGGTGTTGATACCTCAATCGGTGAACCAAAAAAACATTACAATGATTCCTGAAAAGGTCATTAATATGCAAAATTTTACAGAAGTGATTCCTGATTACCCAGGAATTACCTAAAGAAACTTTTAAGTGCCATTGACAGTTGTCCTTTTTGTGCTATTTACAAGTATGTACAAAGTATATTGATCTTCTTATATACACATATTTTGTTGACAGGATGTGAGAAGCAAGATTTGAAGAGGACATGGGGATTCAAGATTTTGTCGCTATTTTCAATAATCTAGACACGGCATGTAAGGGGTTTGTGACAGATGATCAGTTGCTTCAGCTTCACCAACAAATTCATTTAGTACCGATAGCACTAGAACATGTACAGGCAGCCATTAGTCAAGTGTGTCATGTACCAGGACAAGTTCACAGGTGATTAAATCACGGTATTAAATTTTTTTTTGCAGCCGGCATGAAAACTAATTTTGAGCCACAGACCCACAGACAAATTCCACTATCCAGTTGTATAGTGTGTTAGAAATTTTTACAAGGCCAGCAAAAGTTTTGTTGGCCGTGGTCATTGGCCTAGTGAGTTTTAGTGAAAAACTGAATTGTTATTTTTGTAAAACGCGCTCTCTTGTGTCAAGCTCCTTTGACAATGTCATTAAGGTATCAGTTTTTCCATGTATACATGTATGATAATCCAACTTGTAAGAAAGTACCGTAATGGCATGTAGTAATATTATTAAAAGTCAAATATGGTGTACCGTATATGTAGAAATCTATGTATTATTATGATATTTGACCCTCATTGATATTGGTTAACTTGCAAGTGTAGATGTCATACTGTGATTTATTCAAAGTGGAATTCTAAATGTTGTAAAATTGGTAATTCTGAAGAACAATTAGACTGATTTAAGAGTTCATTATGTAATTTTAACCGATAACTTATACAGAAAAATTCAACATAGATTATAATGATGGGATTGCTATGTGCATATGTGTGAATATCATGGGAAATGAGTTTAAAGATCCCTTTCTGATTTCAAACTTTTATTTTCATCACAGGAATGAGTTTCTGGAAGTTCTGGAGGAGATTGAGCGTCGTAGGTCGACAGAGGAAACGGCTTTCTGGGATTTCCAAGCCTTAGATTATAACAACACACACAGAATTTCACTTAAAGATGCTCTACTCTTGTTCAAAGAATTTCATGGAGATAGGTGAGATGGCCAAGTTATTTTTCTCAGATCACCACATCAAAGTATGAAATAGAAACATCATTTGAGATTCTTTGTATCACATATGAAATACAACGTAATGGATGAAAATAATGGCAAAATTTCTTCATTCCTTGCAAAGAATGCGCCAGCGTTGCTGTTTCTATTGTGATGTCAAAAACGATCTTTAGCATTTCACACTTTGACAATGCATCCAGTGTTATGTAACGTGTTATCATAAACTTAAATTAAGAGATGGCTTTATGTAAACTGCATAATGGGTGTATCATGTGATTAATATATATAATATGTATTTCAAGTATATCTATTCCTTGATTTGATTTTCGGACTCATGATCATATGATGTTTTTAACAAGAATGCTTGTGTACACATTCAATTAATGCAATTTAATTGTTTTGCATAACATGGACACAAAATACATTAAAGTCCGTTTTCTAGGTTCTCGGAATCGACTGTTAAAAACCTTCAGTATACACATCAGACTACTAACATTAAGTACCTTGTCAAACTTTTGAATTGTTACGTCATAATTAATCGAAGGTTTTACTTTATATTTCTAGTACTTCATGTGTGACGTCAAAATGAAAAGCATCGCCAAAGTATGTGATGTTCGTAGTCTAGCTATCAAATGAAACATCTCGGAAGTCATCTATTGTTATCAGATACCTCTCTGACAATGATAGTCCATACCATATTAAATCCATGAAATTTTTGAACACATGGAAGTGCTTGCTATTTGAAAATCATGACTGGAATGACATGTACCATGTACATGTATGTAGTGTGAATTTCGTGTATAAAATTATAATTGTTTTGTTATAGATTTTCCATGTACACATGGCGTCAGTTTCTTGAGTCAAGGATCAATCCTGCGGCTGATGTCTGCTTTGATGAAATACGACTATGGTTATGTGATTACCCTCAGGGAGAACCTGCGACAATGGAGCAGATCATTCAGGAGGAAGAAAGAATTGACGGAAAACAAAGGAAATTCAAGGAGGATGAAATCAATTCATACAAAACTCTAGAGGTAATTCGGTATTACTACGTAGGAGCATTCAACAATTTTTCGGTGATTCTGTCAGTAGACAAAATTTAAGTTTTAATTAATGACTTACTACCTGCTTTGATCACACCTTTCTCGTTACATGAATATCATTATAATATTACCCCCCCCCCCCCCCCCCCCCAAAAAAAAAACAACAAAACCTTTGTACAAACTTATGTGTACATTCTAGACTAAGTTTTCAAAGTGATTTCACCAGCAAGAGTTAATTATACCCCGTAGCCAACAAAGTTTGAGGGAGGGGGTGTCATACTGGTTATTAGGCTGAGATCTGTTCTTATAAACTGTTTTCTTCAAAGTTTTAATTCTTTAATTCCAGGATAGTCAGTTGGAGATGCAGGAATACCATGATAATACTCAACGTAACGCATGGCGTAAACTTAACAAGTAGGTTTTTGTGGACAACTTTGAGAACTTAGGAGATGTATATATATATATATTTGTTATTTGTATACCTTTTAACATATTATACTTGGATGACGATACTGTCTGCCTTAGGTCTCTCTTTGAGGACATGAAATATAGAATTGAAGTCTTTGAAATGTAATAAAATTTTATGAGTGAAATTTTGTGTGAAACATGTTTACATGTATTTTGACCAAAGTAAAATTGAAGTCAATGGATTTTAGATGGAAGAAACAAGGTGTAGAATCTATGTTATTTGATGACGGCTTGGAACCAGATGATGCCGAGGCTCCATCCAGACCGACCAATCAGCTCACTCTAAATAACGTCATGGAAATGCTGGACACAAAATATGACCTGCTGCGAGAAAAACTCCTGATGGAAATGGCCAGGATGGTGTCAAGTAAGAACTAGAATAACATGATAAATGAAATTTATAAGTTGTTTCAATAGATGTGGCATATCTGCTCCATATAGAAGAAATTGAGGCATACATGTATAACAGTGCAAGAGGTACTTTGCAAAGGATTTTGAAATGATATCAAAAATGCATCGACATCTGCAAAAATTGTATTGATCCATGTAGATCCTTTAGTAAAGAAGTCTTTGTCATGCAGAAATTCTCTTTATAGATGCATTGTTGAGAGGATGTTAATTACAGTTAGGGAGCTAAAAATCTTTTTTGCTTAATTTTGATGTTGTGAATTTGATATGGTAACATTGATTTTGTACCACCATTTCCCCTAGGTTGAAGATGATTTCTATAAGATTTGATTTTGTCACAATTAGCCTAGGTCAGGTGATTTAACTGAATTACGAAATATGAATTCAGTTTCAAATATTTGTATTTTGTAGCTCTAGAGGGGGACCAAGCAGAGATGTATGAGCAACTATGCAAACAAGAAAGACAACTCCGAAGGCAGGGAAATTTTGAGATGGAGGTGTCTTCATTACCTGGTTCAGACCTTCCAGCTGAGAGGAACTCTCCTTTCTCTGATGGGGGAGATTCGTAATGTGGACGAGCAGCGGAAACTTGAAGCAGCGCAGAAAGTGCGGACTATGAAATCACAAGGATATCCTCTGATAGACATAGGAAAGCAGTTACAGGAGGAATACAAAGCTGTTATTGATGGTGGGTCTATATTAAAGTTGTCACATGCATTAAGAAATTGATTGAAATTCATCAAAATGAATGACCAGATTTGAAAAAGAAAGAGTTATGAAGAGTTCAATAGACTATTTTCCGATCTTGTTAGAAATTTCAAAATGTCTTATTCAACAGCTTAAGGCGTTATTTTTCATTATGACGTCACTGTTAAAAGATGCAATGCCATTGTGATATAACTATGAAAAAGTGCGCAAAAATTGCCTACCTTGGATATTTTTCATAATTTTGTCAGCCATTATGAATTTCGGCAAGTGGTCTATGATATGACTTCATTTTAAATCTGATTTTAAGATCAGAAGGTTGAAATCTTAGGTATTTCTTATATAATCTCATGATCTTAATTTTTAAGTCATACATGTATATTTTAAAATTGCTTATGATTTGCTTTTATTTGAACTATAAGAAATACATAGTAAGCCCTGTTTTACTATGGAAAAGAAATTAGAAATGCACAAGAGGGGATAACTCTTGTTATTACGGCAAATGTAGAGATTTTCAAGTAAGAGGTTATATATTTGCATTCAACATTTTCTTTAAATTACCAATTTGTTTATGGCACATTCTGTAGCTAATGTTGTAAATGATCAAAGCAGTGAATTGCCCCAATACTGCATGTATACTTATTGTAGCGCAACAACATTTTAGCAGAAAAAGGCAAAATGACACATACATGTAATAGTGTAATCCTGAATTAGTGCACATGCAATTTTCCCATTATAATTCATTGCAAATACAAATGTACATGGATAGATATAAGCAGTGATAACTGCGCTAAAATGTGAATTCGGCTAAATTAATTATACATATAGTATCATGTACATTGTTCCATTACTTATATGTCTTTTCATGTATTCCTTCAGGAGATGTATCTTGTGGAGCAGCGCTATGCAGATTGTCCAAAAGATGTAAAGAGGAAAAAGAATTCTTACTATCCCATGTCAAATCAGAATCTGGATCCACCTCTGTATTAGTAGTGGAGAATAGCAGGTTGGCACGGCAACAGCTGTTGCTTGGCGATGAAGCAGATTTCCCATCGGCAGCCATTTCTGTAGGATTGGCAGAGAGAATTCACGAATACAAATCAGACAGGTGAGACAGAAATTCAGAATCTATCAAATGTAACTCATGATTGTCTGGCTGCTTGAAACTGCTCTACTAAACCTAATTTTCACCCTTAGATAATAAGACACAACTTATCTGAAAAACAAACTTTCATTGAGTGTTTAGGTCTGTCCATGTTGTGCAGTAGTTAATTTCTGGTTAGTATCAACACATTTTAAACATACATACTGTACATGTGTATGTTCTTCTCAGATAGATTGATTAATATAATGATGAATAAAATGTTATGATCGCTGAGCGATATAGTCCCCTACCGGCGGCATATATTTATGTCCTGCAACTCTGCTTATGAATTACTCTTCAATTAAACATGTATGAGTTTTAATTAAACTTACTGTCAGTGCAGCAGAATATCTCTATTTGTTGCAGGAAAAAGTCTGGAAAACTGACAAAAACTAAATTTTCTAAGACATAAAGGGGCATAACTGCTCGAAAAAAGGTCAAGTGTGACAAAAGTCCAACTTGCTCTGTAACTATCCAAGATCAAGCTGTATATCAAATTTCATCTGAATATCTTCATCCGTTGAAGAAAAAAGTCCGGAAAACTGACAAAAAGTGAATTTTCTAAGACATAAAGGGGCATAACTCCTTGAAAAATAGGTCGAGCGTGACGAAAGTCAAACTTGCTCTGTAACTATCCAAGACCAAGCTGTGTATCGAATTTCATCTGAATATCTCCATCCGTTGCAGAAAAAAGTCCGGAAAACTGACAAAAAGTGAATTTTCCAAGTCATCAAGGGGCATAACTCCACAAAAAATAGGGCAAGCGTGACGAAAGTCAAACTTGCTCTGTAACTATCCAAGACCAAGCTGTGTATCGAATTTCATCTGAATATCTCCATCCGTTGCAGTAAAAAGTCCGGAAAACTGACAGAAAGTGAATTTTCCAAGTCATCAAGGGACATAACTCCACAAAAAAATGGTTCAAGCGTGACGAAAGTCAAACTTGCTCTGTAACTATCCAAGACCAAGCTGTGTATCGAATTTCATCTGAATATCTCCATCCGTTGCAGAAAAAAGTCCGGAAAACTGACAAAAAGTGAATTTTCCAAGTCATCAAGGGGCATAACTCCACAAAAAATGGGTCAAGCGTGACGAAAGTCAAACTTGCTCTGTAACTATCCAAGACCAAGCTGTGTATCAAATTTTATCTGAATATCTCCATCTGTTGCAGAAAAAAGTCTGGAAAACTGACAAAAAGTGAATTTTCCAAGTCATCAAGGGGCATAACTCCACAAAAAATAGGTCGAGCGTGACGAAAGTCAAACTCGCTCTGTAACTATCCAAGACCAAGCTGTGTATCGAATTTCATCTGAATATCTCCATCCGTTGCAGAAAAAAGTCCGGAAAACTGAAAAAAAGTGAATTTTCCAAGTCATCAAGGGGCATAACTCCACAAAAAATAGGGCAAGCGTGACGAAAGTCAAACTTGCTCTGAAACTATCCAAGACCAAGCTGTGTATCAAATTTCATCTGAATATCTCCATCCGTTGCAGTAAAAAGTCCGGAAAACTGACAAAAAGTGAATTTTCCAAGTCATCAAGGGGCATAACTCCATAAAAAATGGGTCAAGCGTGACGAAAGTAATACTTGCTCTGTAACTATCCAAGACCAAGCTGTGTATCAAATTTCATCTTGATATCTTCATCCGTTGCAGAAAAAAGTCCGGAAAACTGATATTCGGACAGACGGACAGACGGACGGACGGACGGACAGACAGACGGACAGACAGACCGAGAGGAAACTAAGAGTCCCCTTCGGCGTTCCGGTAGGGGACTAAAATCAAGGGGCATAACTCCACAAAAAATGGGTCAAGCGTGACGAAAGTAAAACTTGCTCTGTAACTATCCAAGACCAAGCTGTGTATCAAATTTCATCTTGATATCTTCATCCGTTGCAGAAAAAAGTCCGGAAAACTGATATTCGGACAGACGGACAGACGGAGGGACAGACGAACGGACGGACGGACGGACGGACGGACAGACGGACAGACAGACCGAGAGGAAACTAAGAGTCCCCTTCGGCGTTGCCGGTAGGGGACTAATAACATGTAACATATCTCTGTGAAATTGTGCTTTTACAAAGTTTGAAATTAGTAGTCACTGCAAGAAATATTGCTGAACATTATCAGTTTGAACAAATTGATACCAGCGTTCAAAATTTCGCAGTCAAAACAAACCTCAAAGGTCCGATAAAATTCCACTTACATGTATTACATATTTAATATTCATCTTTTTATTTTTCATAGACTGATGGACTGGGACAGAATTAGAACAGAGAGGCTAGAACAACAGCATCTGGAAGATAGAAAAGGTCGTAAGCAACGTAGAACGCCAAAAGATGAAACGGACATGGACACGCTTGAAGAATTTGGAATCGTTAATGCTCAGGGAGAATACGTTTCTGAGATTGTCAAGAAACATTTGTATGAGAGAGAGGCCCTTATTCAGATGTTACAGGGAAGAGAGAGTGCCATAAAGAAGGCAGACGCCAAGTCCATGAGACAGGAAGAGAGATATAAACAACTTAAAATCCTCAGAAATCAGCATAGAAACTGGAAGAGCAGTAGTTCTCCTGATCCAGAAGTCGTACTGAGGATCTTATTGGAAGGTAAGAGATTCAATTTTGATTTTTGTTCCTTTTTGTTCCTTATTTTTGTAAAACAGAGTTACTTCTCAGTTGGGACAGTATCTGACATTCAGACTAATTGTGATGTCATCAAATTCTATGGAAACGGTCCTAAAACTCTGGGTAATGACGGTATAAAATCAACTTTATCATACCATTTTCATGACATCATAATAGTTTTACCAGATACTGTCTCAAGTGGGAGATAACTCTGTTTTCTGCAAAGACTCAATTAGAGGAGAGGGGGGGGGGATTAAATATTATAGTGTTTTGTTATTAGAATGTAGAAGATTGAATATTCATTGTGTTCAGTTATTAGAAAGGAAGAGAGTGACAATATTCGTTATGTACCACTATGACTATTATGGTAAGAGATTCAATATATAATTGTGTTACATGTATTAGAATGTAAGAAATAAATAATCAGTGTGTTCTATTTCATCCTATTTATAATCCTGGTAAGCATGGTTAAGTTATTCAAATTATGTTTACCTTTGAAAGGCTTTCTTCAACATGGAAATAGAAATACTAAGGCGTATATACATGTACATTTTTTTTTTGTAAATACTGACTGAAACTGAAAATCTGTTGAAAGTCTTCTACAAACATGTAAAAAACAATTTAATAAAAGAAGGATACATGTATTCATTTTAAAGTTTTCCTTGTTTTTAGCTCACCTCGACGAAGTTGAGTGAGCTTATGCTATAACCCCATGCGTCCGCGTCCGCGTCCGTGTCCGCGTCCGCGTCCAGTTAAGAAGTTTGGGGTAGCTCAGTATCTGACAAAGTACTAATGCTACAGTAACCAAACTTGCACAAGTGATTCATCTTTGGATGCTGAGGTGAACCCATGCATCGGATGCAGCATCTGACCTACATTTTCCGCTTGAGTGACTTGGTTAAGAAGTTTGGGGTAGCTCAGTATCTGACAAAGTGCTAATGCTACAGTTACCAAACTGGCACAAGTGATTCATCTTTGGATGCTGAGGTGAACCCATGCATCGTATGCAGCATCTGACCTACATTTTCCGCTTGAGTGACTGGGTTAAGAAGTTTGGGGTAGCTCAGTATCTGACAAAGTACTGATGCTACAGTAACCAAACTTGCACAAGTGATTCATCTTTGGATGCTGAGGTGAACCCATGCATCGGATGCAGCATCTGACCTACATTTTCCGCTTGAGTGACTTGGTTAAGAAGTTTGGGGTAGCTCAGTATCTGACAAAGTGCTGATGCTACAGTTACCAAACTGGCACAAGTGAATCATCTTTGGATGCTGAGGTGAACCCATGCATCGTATGCAGCATCTGACCTACATTTTCCGCTTGAGTGACTTGGTTAAGAAGTTTGGGGTAGCTCAGTATCTGACAAAGTACTGATGCTACAGTAACCAAACTTGCACAAGTGATTCATCTTTGGATGCTGAGGTGAACCCATGCATCGGATGCAGCATCTGACCTACATTTTCCGCTTGAGTGATTTGGATAAGAAGTTTGGGGTAGCTCAGTATCTGACAAAGTGCTGATGCTACAGTAACCAAACTTGCACAAGTGATTCATCTTTGGATGCCGAGATGGACCAATGCATCGGATGCAGCATCTGACCTACTTTTTCCACTTGAGTGATTTCGCTTTTAAAAGCCAATATTGAGCAAAGTATAAGTGCTACATGTACCAAACTTGCATATTGGATGTATCTTTGATCAAACTTTCATAAAATGACCTTGACCCACTTTTTCCACTTGAGTGATTTTGCCTTTAAAAGCCAATATTGAGCAAAGTATAAGTGCTAGATGTTCCAAACTTGCATATCAGATGTATCTTTGATCAAACTTTCATAAAATGACCTCGACCTACTTTTTCCGCTTGAGTGATTTTGCCTTTAAAAGCCAATATTGAGCAAAGTATAACTGCTACATGTACCAAACTTGCATATTGGATGTATCTTTGATCAATCTTTCATAAAATGACCTTAACCTACTTTTTCTGCTTGAGTGATTTTGCTCTATAAAGCCAATATTGAGCAAAGTATAACTGCTACATGTACCAAACTTGCATATTGGATGTATCTTTGATCAAACTTTCATAAAATGACCTCGACCTACTTTTTCCGCTTGAATGATTTTGCCTTTAAAAGCCAATATTGAGCAAAGCATAAGTGATACATGTACCAAACTTGCATATTGGATGTATCTTTGATCAATCTTTCATAAAATGACCTTGACCTACTTTTTCCGCTGGAGTGATTTTGCTCTATAAAGCCAATATTGAGCAAAGTATAACTGCTACATGTACCAAACTTGCATATTGGATGTATCTTTGATCAAACTTTCATAAAATGACCTCGACCTACTTTTTCTGCTTGAGTGGTTTTGCCTTTAAAAGCCAATATACATGTACTAAGAAATATGTTTGAATTGAATTTTGCTGTCACGAGGTGAGCTTCGTAATCTGTGATTACCTATGTTTTTTTTAACCACATTGAAATGTTTAATTTTCCTTTCAGCTGTGGGCCTTTACTATGAAAACAGGAAAATTGAGCTACAGGAATCAAGTCCTAAAATCTCCGAGGAAGAAACGAATGCCAGTGTTCTAGCTGATCTTCATCAAAGACAGGAAGTAGAATTTAACATCAAAATACAGGAACTTCATTCTAAGGTAACTGTGGCTAAAATAAAAAGAAAATGTCAGAGTAGTCAATATAAAGTAGATATTTATGTAGGAATCTCTTTTCATGTATGTTAGCTTTAAAAATCAAGAATTTTATGCAAATATAGCAGACTTTATGAATTCAGAATTACGAGCAATTTTTCTAAGTCTTGTGCACATACATGTATTTTCAATTCAAATTGATTCTTTTCAAATGAACTAAAATAATATAATAGAACATGTACGTGTATTGGTTTTATGGAAACTATGTCTTTTACAATTCTGTTTTGAAGCAAGTGATGTTTACTTGATTATGAATTATTCATACCTAAAATGTAGTATTAGTCGTTGAACTATTTTCTTTTTCCTATAGAGCAAAGAAGAAGTTCTCCATTTGATTGTGAAAGAAAACAAAACAAGACGCTTAGAACATTTTGATAACATTGCCTACGTTATTCTGGGAACTCTTGAAATCACGGAGGATGAGAAGGAATACATGCAGGCATTGGAGGAGAAATACAACACTCTTAGAGAGAGGGTGATCGTAATGGGTCTGAGGGATGAGAAAGGTGTCGATTGGAAAAGGTGTGGAGAAATTATGGCTTTAAAAAAACTTTTTTAAATGGAAAATGCGGGAAACAGTTTAGGTTTTAACTTAATTTTGATTAAGAATAATTATTCTGGTATTTTCTGTCTTGAATTCACATTCATGCAAACGTTATTACAATGCACCTTGCTCGTGTTGGATGTCTGTCTGATATCCATGCTTATTTTGTGGTGAATGCATCTTGCCTCTAGTCTGCATGTAAATTTTGCTTCCTGCTGTTTAAGTTTTATTAGTCCCCTACCGGCAACGCCGAAGGGGACTCTTAGTTTCCTCTCGGTCTGTCTGTCTGTCTGTCCGTTCGTCCGTCCGTCCGTCTGTCCGTCTGTCCCATTTTCAGTTTTCCGGACTTTTTTTCGCTGTTGTTGCATATATTGAACTCATTTTTGGTATGTGGATATATCTCAATGTGATACAGATCAAGTTTGAGTTTGCTTTCGATTGACCTAATTTTACAAGAGTTATGGCCCTTGGACTTAGCAAATTTTATGAAAGTTTCAGTTTTCTGGACTTTTTTCCACTGTTGATGCATATATTGAACTCATTTTTGGTATGTGGATATATCTCAATGTGATACAGATCAAGTTTGAGTTTGCTTTCGATTGACCTAATTTTACAAGAGTTATGGCCCTTGGACTTAGCAAATTTTATGAAAGTTTCAGTTTTCCGGACTTTTTTCCACTGTTGTTGCATATATTGAACTCATTTTTGATATGTGGATATATCTCAATGTGATACAGATTGAGTTTGAGTTTGCTTTCGATTGACCTAATTTTACAAAAGTTAAATGGCCCTTAGACTTAGCAAATTTTATGAAAATTTCAGTTTTCCGGACTTCTTTCCACTGTTGTTGCATATATTGCACTCGTTTTTGGTATGTGGATATATCTCAATGTGATACAGATCAAGGTTGAGTTTGCTTTTGATTGACCTAATTCTACAAGAGTTATGGCCCTTGGACTTAGCAAATTTTATGAAAATTTCAGTTTTCCGGACTTTTTTCCGCTGTTGTTGGATAAATTGAACTCATTTTTGGTATGTGGATATATCTCAATGGGATTCAGATCAAGTTTGAGTTTGCTTTAGATTAACCTATATTACAAGAGTTATGGCCCTTGGACTTAGCAAATTTTATGAAAAATTCAGTTTCCGGACTTTTCTTTGGTTCTATTGCAAATGATTTTTTGTATGTGAATACATTATAGTGTGATGCAGATTTGAGTTTAATTTAGATTGACTAATTTTCACAAGAGTTATGGCCCTTGGACTTTGCAAATTTCGTGAATTTAGTTTCCCAGACTTTTCTTGGCTGTTGTTGCAGAAGATGAACTGATGAACAGAGATGCAAGTCATAAATTTATGCCGCCGGTAGGGGACTTATATCGCACAGCGATCATTGCATTTTTATTGATTGTATCATACATTTATCTATTGTTAAGTTAACTTTTAGTATGTGTACCTTTTCTATAGACTACCTGATAAAGAGAAGAAGAAAGAAATAAAAGAAAGAAAGAAACAAGAAGTGAAAATACGAGGAGAGGGCAATTACAGAGAGCTTGAAGAACTGATAGGGCCTAGGGGTAAAGCTAAGGTAGATGCAGGTTACAGTTACATGTATATAGGACACGATGGACATACACTGCCATCAATAAGTAACTATACAAACAAGGAAATCGTTCTAAATTCTTTACATGTTTATCAAAATTTTCCATTCTTTTTTGAAAGACTCAAAGTGATTGGCTTCACATAATTCAAAATCATGAAATGTGATAATGAAAATGTAAATGGAAAGTTAACATTTTTCATCTGCACAATTTTTTTTCTAAAATTGTCATTTTTATAGAAAAAAATAAAAATTCAGAAATTGAAAATATTTGGGTCGAGCTTGTTACTAATGATTTCTATAAGGTTCATCTTAAGAATTATACAGCAATGGATTCAAAATTGTTCATTTTCTAATAGCAGCATGGACATAAATGGTTTATACTAATTTATGGATGGCAGTGTATATGTACATGTAAACTATTGAAGACAGTCATTGAGTTTTTACATGTTGTAGTTTACCATTTGGATAAGCCAACAGACATTTTTTTTTTCATTTTGTTTTTGTAATAGTGCATGTTTGTCTCATGAGTTTTTGTGTTCAATTTCAAATTTTGTAGATGCTTCCATCACTGAGAAAATTAATGGGAGAGGAAAAAGGAGAATTTACATCAAGATTTGCACAACAAAGAGAAACAGGAACAATTTATGGTAACATGACAAATATTTACTTATTAGTCCCCTACCGGCAACGCCGAAGGGGACTCTTAGTTTCCTCTCGGTCTGTCTGTCTGTCCGTCCGTCTGTCCGTCTGTCCCATTTTCAGTTTTCCGGACTTTTTTTTCGCTGTTGTTGCATATATTGAACTCATTTTTGGTATGTGGATATATCTCAATGTGATACAGATCAAGTTTGAGTTTGCTTTCGATTGACCGAATTTTACAAGAGTTATGGCTCTTGGACTTAGCAAATTTTATGAAAGTTTCAGTTTTCCGGACTTTTTTCCGCTGTTGTTGCATATATTGAACTCATTTTTGGTATGTGGATATATCTCAATGTGATACAGATCAAGTTTGAGTTTGCTTTTGATTGACTTAATTTTACAAGAGTTATGGCCCTTGGACTTAGCAAATTTTATGAAAATCTCAGTTTTCCGGACTTTTTCCCGCTGTTGTTGCATATATTGAACTCATTTTTGGTATGTGGATATATCTCAATGTGATACAGATCAAGTTTGAGTTTGCTTTTGATTGACCTAATTTTACAAGAGTTATGGCCCTTGGACTAAGCAAATTTTATGAAAATTTCAGTTTTCCGGACTTTTTTCCGCTGTTGTTGGATAAATTGAACTCATTTTTGGTATGTGAATATATCTCAATGGGATACAGGTAAAGTTTGTGTTTGCTTTAGATTCATCTATTTTTACAACAGTTATGGCCCTTGGACTTAGCAAATTTTATGAAAATTTCAGTTTCCGGACTTTTCTTTGGTTCTATTGCAAATAATGCACTGATTTTTGGTAAATGAAGACATCTCAGTGTGATACAGACCAAGTTTGAGTTTGGTTTCCATTGGCCTATTTTTACAAGAGTTATGGCCCTTGGACTAAGCAAATTTCATGAAATTTTTAGTTTCCCGGACTTTTTCATGCCTGTTATTGCAGATAATGAGCTGATTTTTTGTATGTGAATACATTATAGTGTGATGCAGATTTGAGTTTAATTTAGACTGACTAATTTTCACAAGAGTTATGGCCATTGGACTTAGCAAATTTCGTGAATTCAGTTTCCCAGACTTTTCTTGGCTGTTGTTGCAGAAGATGAACTGATGAACAGAGATGCAAGTCATAAATTTATGCCGCCGGTAGGGGACTTATATCGCACAGCGATCATTGCATTTTTTTAGATAAAAGCCCTACATTTTCAACTTTTTGCATGAAATTCATCATCTATTACAATTCTACAATGATGAAAGAAATACAAGCTTCAGAATTAAGAGAGAGCTTAGACATTTTGATATTTTCTTAGATGAGGCAGTGCAGGGTAGTTTCGATCATGTCAACATTTTGGCTGATTTGACGTCACGGCTGGACTCCGAGCAGGAAGCACTGTTGGGATGGCTGAAGCAGAGTGATACTAAATCCTTACCTATCAAAGTACAGAGACTTAAGATTTTACGTTTACGATTAGAGACATACGCCTGTAAGGCTGAGGAAGATTTTGAAGTGGCCGCTCGGTTTGTAGGACTGCTGGAAAGAGCTGAGGCATCCTTACATGGACGGTAGTTAGCCTTTATATTTAATATTCATTTACATGCATATTCATATATTACCTGCATATTCATATATTACATGCATATTCAAATACTCTATTTGAAACTGAAAAAAAGATACAAATTAGTATTTTTCATATTTACATAAACTTTACATGTACATGTACTTATTTAAGTGCAACCCAATTTTTTGTGGAAAGGGATGATATTGAGCAAATTGACAAATGAGCATAATCAAGAATTCATGAAGTTGACTTATTTCCTTTATAACCATTTACACTCAAAAAAGTGATAATTGTCCCAAAGTATAAGTCCCACTAATACTATAAGTACATATACAGTACATATCTTCCATGATAGATGAAGACTTTTAGATAAGATTTGAAAATGCAACATCCATCCATCTTCATCAATAACCATATATTAAAAAGCATATACTAATATTAGGTTTTTGATACTATTAAACAGATATTTCTTAATGCCTCAATATTAACTTTTTCTTCTTAGACACATGTCAGATAATACCAGACAACAAGAGCTTGCGACCAGGAGATCAAATCTACGCAGGAAGAGACTTCTAGATAATGACATGTATGAAAGGAAGACGGATAAAATGCCCAATCCTAGTTCAGGTTTGAAAATAATTCACATGCTCTTCAAAATTATACGTTTTCATGAAAATTTAATGTCTTTTCTTTTCTTGTTTGTGTTTAGTTCTAAGCTTAAGCATTACAGGATTGTTAAATACATAATCAATCCTAGCTTCCTAGTTTAAACAATACATGTATTTTATTTGAATAGCATTAGTTTGTACAATTATAGAAATTAAGGATTGAGCAACAAGTTTAAACCTTAGACTAAGCTCTCTGCTAGCTTGTGCACATCAGGAATATTATGCCATATGTCATGTCACTCTGAAAACATTTAAGTTCTGCCTGATTGGACATTATTTTGCATTTTATGTTACAGGTGATCTGATTGGTTGGCAGGCAGCGTACCTTCGTCAGGTGATCTTGCGGCATGATGAGGAGAGAGAGCAGCTATTACAGTATCTCCAAGATGAGACAATGGACGATTTGACGGAAGCAGCTACCATGATGTCATCTGAGGAGAAGAAATTACGATTGGCTGAACTACACGCAAAGCGCAGGAAATTAGATCTTCACAAATCTGGTATGTTCAAATGTGTACTGCATGTCTACATGTACATGTATATTTCATCAACTTGTAATAAACATATTTTAGATGAAAAATGCTTACCATGTATAAGATTTTTTTTTTTAGAATTCTCAGTTGTGATAAGAATGTTAAAGGAGCATTCACTTCTTGTATGGATAGTGATAAATTGTATAATACACTGTAATAGACAAAGCTCATACTTATGTCATGGATATGATAAGTTCTGAATGGTTTTCTAAGATAAATGACTTTTCCAGTTTGGACTTATACAGGGTATTGTACATGTGCATGTATGCCAGTAACCTTATTTGCTTCCTTCTTTAAAAAAATCACAAAAAAAAATCACAAGGCATGCTTTAGTTGATTAATCTAGAAGTTCAATCAAGTTCATATTCGCATCAAATATTACTGCCTATTTCTTCTACTGTACGAAGTCTTTTACATGATTTTGGGTGGTATAGAAATATTGCCTCTTACAGTCAGATTTAATTTAAATAGTCCATTTCCAGAAAATATTTATGACCCTTTTAAACCTTGATTTTATATGCACAGACATCACATCATTCGGCAAAATTTTAAATTGTGACGTCATATTTGATCGCACTAACTTTATGTGTTGTCATGTTTTCAATTGTGACGTCACAATGAAAATATCATCAAATTTTGTGATGTTTGGTGTCAGACTATGAATCTACTGGAAAATCAGCTATTATCATCATCATCGATTTTATTGTTTACATTTATTTGCATTCATTTGAATTATCCTTATTTCAGGTGACCAAGAAGAGAACATTTGTATCTTGGAGGAAGCTGTAGCCATTCGCTTTGTTTGCCGACGTCAAGAGATAGAGCAACAGACGAGGCGTTCACCAGGAAAAGACGATGTAATTATAGCTCTACTGAGAGAGCTTCAAGAGGAGCAGGACAAAGAAATAGCCAGTATTCTAGAGGGAATTGTAAATCTGGTAAGTTTTGTTTGAAGTGCCATCTACAGAAGATATAGATGTATTCATAAAAAAAATATTTGTATACACAGAAGTACTTTAAGAATGACAGAAATTTCCTCTTCTCTTGTCCTGTCTACCAGTCCGACTGCTGCTCATCAGTAATCTTTTTATCACCCAATCACATGTAAGAAGAATCATTACATATATCTGTCTATTTCACAACTATTTTGAAATTTCTGCGGTAGGGATTTTTTTTTTAAAACTTTATTCACATAAACATATAAAATATACACATATGTTCTCTTTCACTCTCCGATTCATACCGTCAATGTACTAATTATAAATCGCCTTTATGTGAAAGTATGTTATTGATTTCTTCCCATCTACAATCGTATATTGGGAGGACCCCCCTTCTTTTATATACGCATTTTTCGAGGTTCCAATAATTCTTCAACAAAATTAGAAAGCTACTAATATCAATGATACTGTTGTTCTTTTTTTGAGTAAATATGTATTTCTTTGCTAAGATAAGTATTAAGTTTATGATGGAGTTGTGTTTTTCATATCTTCTTCCAAAAATAATGGTCTCTTTATCAGCGGAGAAGTTTGAGTTTATATTTTTTTAAAATGATAGCTAATTGATTCCAAAATCTGAGTGTGATATTACATGAATAAAATAAATGAAGCAATGTTTCATCTTCAGCATTGCAAAAGGTGCACATACATGTAGTAGTGTCTTTGATTTTAATTTGCATTCTGCGGTAGGGATTAACTCAAACACATACAGTTCATACAATCAGATAGCATTTCAAACTATTTTGTCTCTGACCTAAGGACTCGGACCTCGGCCATGTGTAACTGTTTCCCAGGTCTCTTTCACTACCTGAGGACAGCAGTTTGACCGTTCTGCAAATAGGGATGAAATAACTGTATGCAGTGGTATTTTTACTACATTACGTGTTTACATGTAGGTGTTTGCAATCATACTTACTTGTATTTGAAATCAAAAACTTTTTTTTTTAATCAGGTTTTTCATTACAATTCATACTAATCCCTCTGATACATTTTGTATTTCTGAATACATTACCGTATGTGGTTACACATACATGTATATAATTTCTGCAACCATAGGATGAATCAGAGCTAGAAAACCTGAGATCCAAAGAAAAAGACTCGAGGGACAGCCAGGAACTCACTAATGTGTTTGTGATACTGACTCAGAGTGAGGGAAAAGCACACGAAAAACAACTCATTAAGGTATGCACAGTAAAACTAAAATAGCTCCACTTCAAATTATTGTTATATTATTGGACAATGTTTGTTTTGTCTTCTACTTCTTTCTGAAGGAGGGTCTATCTGAAAATATGTACTGAGTCTCGCTACTTGATTGAAATCTTCATGAACTGTTTGATAAACGTTATTTAGTAAATGCAATTTAGCCCATAGAGATGTATTTATAATTGATTTGTAGATAGTTTTATTCGTGAGAAATAAATACTGTTGTGAATTGTTGTGAAATCTATTTTTATTCCTGTTTTAATAACATTTCTGAAGTAAAGATAAAGGTGTATGTGAAATTTTTTGCGAACTGGAGATAATTTTCTTAAGTACTTGGAATGTTCAATAACTTGCAATGATATTTGTTTCAGATTAGGTTTAAAAATATTCATGAAAAAAATTCAATTTAAATTCATTATCTCAGGCTTTAACAAAGAAGTATGAAGCTCTGCAAGAGACCCTGATCAGAGAAGCTTTGGGACATAAACACGGACGCAAGGAATGGGATAAAAAATCGGCTCGGGATAAAGAACAAATGATAGCGACCGTCAAACAACAGATCACTGAGATGCGTACAGCTGGTATGTATACCATTTATAACATGGTGAGAGGATTCTAGCAAGCATTCTCCAATTTCTTTTCCAATGTTAAAGTTTCTGAAGTTCGATACATTTTGCTGTTGTTTATCAGTATAAGTGCCTATTTGTCTGTGAAAAATGATAAATATCAAATCTAAGCCATGATTTAACATGCCAATTGTCTTTCAGAGGCCCTTGTGTACACATACAACCACTTACAAATCTGATTTTATTGAATTAAGAAATACATGTAAATTAAAAAAAATGATTGCACATGCACAGTGCATGTACATGTATTCATGTGTAACGCTAAAAAAGAGCATACATGTATGTTTGGTATACTAGATCATGATGAATGAGCAAAATATTACATGTATGTTCAGTACATGTACTTCACAATATTTGCATGTAATACAAAATTAATATACATGTGCATTATATCAAATTTATTTGTGGTTTATAGAGATCAATAATTGTTTTGTTGATTTTCAGGGAACAATGTAGGGCTTATTGAAGTCCAAGGTGGTCTGAAATGGGAGAGAACTGTGACAGGTCTGATGGGCATGGGACGTCATGAATTTCTACAACTAGCTAGTGCAAGTGAAGGTCAGTAGAATATGATGTGGCATAATTTGTTCCCCTTTTTTCACATTTACATACATCTGAGTACAAACGTGTTGCTTGTATTTATACAAGCTATATGTTGAAATATCCATACACCAAAGTTGTCATGACATCATACCTACATGTAGCATTTTTGCAGATTTTGTGATGTCATTTCTAGATAACAACAACAAAGCCATAAGGGCCCTTATGTCATGGCAGCAATTATATGTATTTCCAGGTCAAAGGGAATGTTGTTTTTGTGTCATTCTTGGAACAAGAATGGGGAATTTGTTTAATTAAATGAATTAAATACATCAAATTGAATCATTTAATAAAATTGTACATGTAAATTACAGGTGAAAATTTGCTTTCTGAGGAAGATGGAGTTCCTACAGACAAGATGTATAATGCTCTAGGAGACCTGTGGATGAGGTTTGCCGAGGAAAAGAAACATCTGTTACAGAAACTGAAAGGTACATTAGTGTAAAGGCCATTCATGCTTTACGTTTAGCATACTCATGTATGTACGTGTATATGTTGTATGTATTATGTATGATAGAATGGATTGAGGCATCGGTAATGTTTTCAGGCATATGATTAAGTACATGATTGAATGATAGATTATATGACACAAGTTCAAGAAATGAAAAATTGGTTAAACAGTGCTGGTGAATATATGAATATATATTTGGATTAGAAAAATAATTTTTCAAACTTTTCAGATTTCATGTAATTTAGTGAAAGCGGAATTTGAAGATGTTTTGAAGAATCAAATGAAATCAAAGCATGTCGAGAGGTATTTGGAAGAATTTGGATACCTCTTCATTTGAATTTTAATGAAAAAACTGAAAATGACATATGATGATTATAGAAGTAGATTTCTGTTCAAACTCTACCCAATCAAATTTGACAGGTTTACAGGAGGAATATATGAGTGATATTGACCAACAAATTCACACTGTCAGACTTTGGAGGGAGGAGCTTCTCTGTTACCGTGACAACAAGTTTACAGTGACATCACTACTAGTGGGAGTGGCAGAAAGGCAGAGAACAGATGGAAGACCTAGGTAATAAGACATACATACTCAGGGTTTATGTATCACTTATTTTTTCATGGACTTAAAGAATTTTTAAGAATTAAGAAATGAATCTGTTTACTTGTCTGTTGAAATAGGGACCTGCTCTTTCAAATAATCTTTTGAACAGGTGTGTGCATTGTTTAAGGCCTCTTCACATATAGACGAATCCATAGAACGAAGCCTTGCGAATGATTAAAATTAGTAAAACTTGACGAATTTTGAACGAAAACGGTGTTCAAAAATATGATCATAACGAAATGCAAATGCAATGAAACTGCTTATTGCGAATAAGAAACGAAGCACTGCGAATTGTTACGACTTTGCGCTATGATACGTTAGAATGAGCATTGTGTATTTGTTTTTTCACTTGCGATTAGGAGCGTAATTATGCGAAAATTTACGCAGCGTTGCGCATTGACACGAACACTTCCAAAGCTAGCTACACCTTCATTTAACAGACATAAGTACAATTATGCCAAGAGGAAAGGGGAAAGGTATGTGTAGAGAATCGGGAAGGAAGCAGCCAGAAAATCGGCCTAGTAGTCCTAATCTGTAAGAACTACATGTATGTGGCTGTTTTTGTAATATGCTATAAACGTGAAAATAAATTTCTCAAGAACTATTTGTTGAAAACAAATTATTGATGTTTTGATAATCACCGATAAAAGCTGGTCTTTGAGTCCAACATTTAGTCCACCTCTCTATCTGTCCGTCTGAGCTCATACATGTGCATCCTTATATAATATGTATACGTCAGGAGTTTTTGGGTCAAAGGTCACTTAATGTCACTCAGAAGTCAAGGTCACACTATAGCTAAATTAAAGCATTCACTCAAAATATTTCGAACATGCATTAAAATGTATTTCTTGCCCAAATGATATGAAAGAATATATACAATGTTAGAAAAATACATCCATGTGTTCTATAATTATATAAGAGTTATACTTATTATCAAGAGGGGATAACAACTTCTGATGTTACATGTATAGGCTGTTCATATTATCATCATACATCGACAAGTTGTTTTTGATTGTGAGCTTTTTCTTAAAGACCAAGGTCATTTGTTAATCAATGATAATTTGGATATTAAAATACTAATTCAGCAGACTTCACAAAATGTTTTGCATGGTCTGAGCTTTCCCTCAAAGGTGTTCAAGGTAATTCTAGGATTAAAGGTCAAGGTTGTAGATATGAACTTGTCGTTTCAGATTATTGATATGAAAAATTAATTTACATTAACACATGAAATTCTTATTAATATCTTAAGGGTCAAGGCCACTCAGAAAACAGAAGTTCATTAAGATTGAATTGTTTTGGGAGTATGGTTTTCCTTATCAATTCTATTTTTTTTAGTCCCCTACCGGCAACGCCGAAGGGGACTCTTAGTTTCCTCTCGGTCTGTCTGTCCGTCCGTCTGTCCGTCCGTCTGTCCCTCCGTCTGTCCGTCTGTCCGAATATCAGTTTTCCGGACTTTTTTCTGCAACGGATAGAGATATTCAGATGAAATTTGATACACAGCTTGGTCTTGGATAGTTACAGAGCAAGTTCGACTTTCGTCACGCTTGACCCATTTTTCGAGGAGTTATGCCCCTTGATGACTTGGAAAATTCAGTTTTTGTCAGTTTTCCGGACTTTTTTCTGCAACAGATGGAGATATTCAGATGAAATTTGATACACAGCTTGGTCTTGGATAGTTACAGAGCAAGTTTGACTTTCATCACGCTTAACCCATTTTTCGAGGAGTTATGCCCCTTGATGACTTGGAAAATTCAGTCTTTGTCAGTTTTCCGGACTTTTTTCTGCAACGGATGGAGATATTCAGATGAAATTTGATACACAGCTTGGTCTTGGATAGTTACAGAGCAAGTTTGACTTTCGTCACGCTTGACCCATTTTTCCAGGAGTTATGCCCCTTGATGACTTGGAAAATTCAGTTTTTGTCAGTTTTCCGGACTTTTTTCTGCAACGGATGGATATATTCAGATGAAATTTGATACACAGCTTGGTCTTGGATAGTTACAGAGCAAGTTTGACTTTCGTCACGCTTGATCCATTTTTCAAGGAGTTATGCCCCTTGATGACTTGGAAAATTCAGTTTTTGTCAGTTTTCCGGACTTTTTTCTGTAACGGATGGAGATATTCAGATGAAATTTGATACACAGCTTGGTCTTGGATAGTTACAGAGCAAGTTTGACTTTCGTCAGGCTTGACCTATTTTTCAAGGAGTTATGCCCCTCTATAAGTTGGAAAATTAAGTTTTTGTCAGTTTTCTGGACTTTTTTCTCTGCAACGGATGAAGATATTCAGATTAAATTTGATACACAGCTTGGTCTTGGATAGTTACAGAGCAAGTTCGACTTATGTCACGCTTGACCTATTTTTCAAGGAGTTATGCCCCTTTATGACTTGGAAAATTCAGTTTTTGTCAGTTTTCCAGACTTCTTTCTGCAACAAATAGAGATATTCAGGTGAAATTTGATACTCAGCTTAGTCTTGGATAGTTACAGAGCAAGTTCAACTTTCGTCACGCTTGACCTCTTTTTCGAATCGATAAAGCAGATAAAACCTCAGAACTGAGCTGCACAGACAGTAAGTTTAATTTAAACTCATTTATGTTTCATTGAAGAGTAATTCATAGGCAGAGTTGCAGGACATAAATATATGCCGCCGGTAGGGGACTATATCGCTCAGCGATCATAACATTTTTAAATTTATTTTTATTATCATTTTTTTGGGGGGGGGGGGGTTCAGAAGCAGTGGTATGCAGCCATAAAGTCCAATTTCTTGTAGGATCTAGGATTTTCTCTCCTGAGCTCAACCATAAGTTGATCATAAATTCCAAATTGGCACCACATGTCGTCATGTAACCATGGTCTTCTCCAGATACGACCTGCTCTGGCTTCTCTTCTCCATCTGATACGGCATCTGATATACTGATAGATGTTGAGGTTTTGCCGTAGTACTTCCTAATGGGCACAGTCGCACACTGAGGAACCAGACGTTGTGTATCTTCCATTTTGAACAAGTAATTTCCAGAATAATTCCCTTTTCACAATAAAAATAAATTAATTTGTAAGATGTTACAAAAAACAATCAAAAGTTAATTTTTGTTGCTATTCGTATGTGATGGTAATTTTTCGCAATGATTATTACTAAAACGTTTGCAGGGATGGAGTCAATTACATTGAAATGTAATTAATTAAATTACACATTACATTGTAATTTTTTGCATTGTAATTAATTAAATTACACATTACTTTGCCATTTTTATGCAATGTAATTAATTAAATTACAATTACATTGCAAATGTAATTAATTAAATTACACATTACATTTCATTTAATGAATTTATTTTTAGCATATCATTTTTTTTAACAATGCCGAATAGTCATTTCTAGTCTCTGACAAAATGCAAGAAAGTGCAGGACAATATTCATTTTACATTCCAATCCTAAGAAACCATTAATGTACAATGCACAAATTTTGCCTAGAAATTTCTCCCAGAATTTTTGGCCCTAAAAAACACTAGCCATTTTGTCCTTGTCTTTGATAAGTTACTCTTCCCAAATGAATTTTGTTACATTATGATTAAAACACATTTGTAAACAGTGACCTTTGACAATTTTATTCAGGCATTCTTTCTACTGTGGACAACCAAGTGAAAATGCATTATCTTTAAGACTTATATACATGAGGTCCTTGCAGAAGTGACAAACAAGTTAATTAGAACATACTTTGTTTTGATAACTATAAGTCACATTAGGCCTTGTGGTCATTCAGGCAAGACTGTTTATTTAACCATTAACTGTGCTTAACCTAAATGATAATTGATTACACAACAAGTTAATTTTTCACAGATCAATCTCTGTATTCATTATTTTTAGTTCAACTCAACTCAGATTTATTGGCATCAAACAAACATGTTCATAGCCTAATACATATAAATAATATATAAATATAGTTGCAAATGTAATTGAAAAGTAATTGAAATGTAATTGGAATTACATACAGTTTTTGCCTGGTAATTAATTAAATTACAATTACATGTAATTGAAAAAATCTTCAATTACACATTACATTCAATTACTTGAAAAAATGTAATAAATTGTAATTAATTACAATTACATTTTCAATTACCCCATCCCTGAACGTTTGCCGTTCGTTTCGTATCGTCAACCTATCGCAATAATTCGTATTTATTCGCCACTTAATTCCGATTGAATTATTTACGCATCGTCGCTATTCGTTACAGGTCGCACCAATAAGTAAAATATCGCAAAGGTGCACTTTCAGTCACCTGGAATGCAAATACGTTGTGTAATATGCAAAACAGTAGGTCACATTCTAGTCTCTTGCAAACGTTGACGAACATATAACGAATGCATACCGAATGATCAACGCATCATAACGAATACTTAAGAATGATGGACGAAAATTTTATTCGCTGAGAAATTTTGAACATGTTCAAAAATCAACGACGAACAAAACTAACCGAAACGAATCAAGTCGCTCACAAACGAATCCGCGCGAAGTCGACAACGAAGCATAACGTTGATATGCAAACGGAAACGAATTTTGCAAAAACCTTATTCGCCAGTTTGCGCAAGTTGACGTCAGGGGGCTTTTGTCTATATGTGAAGGGGCCTTTATTGTACATAAGAAGCATATGATATGGTATGTTCAGGTACATGTTACTTTGTGCATAAGCTGTTACGGAAATTGCATAAATTTTCCATTGTGAGTTGCCGCAAACTACTTTGTAGTTTAAAAGGTTTTTGCCATGGGTCCGAATTATTTTAAAATTGAAGATTTCTGTGATTTTAAGTTTTATTCTTTATTATACCCCCCATGAAAGAAGGGGGCATATAGGAATCACCCTGTCTGTCCGTCTGTCTGTCTGTCCGGTGAAGAAGTTTTGAAGGGAGATTTCTTTTATACATGTACTATTAATGGTAGGCCTTTCATATTTCATACGTACATTCACCATGAAGAGTACTAGATTTTGGTACCATGACTTTTGACCCTGTGACTTTGTGACCTTTACCCTATACAACATTTTGGGTTAAGAAGTTTTAAAAGCAGATTTCTTTTATACTATTAATAGTAGGCCTCATACGCACATTCACCATGAAGAGTACTGCATTTTGGTACCATGACTTTTGACCCTGAGACCTTGTGACCTTTACCCTATACAACATTTTGGGTTAAGAAGTTTTGAAAGCAGATTTCTTTTATACTATTAATGGTAGGCCTTTCATATATCATACACACATTCAGTATAAAGAGTGCTACATTTTTGTACCATGACTTTTTACCCTGTGACCTTGACCTTTACCCTATACAACATTTTAAGTTAAGGAGTTTTGAAAGCAGATTTCTTCTATACTATTAATGGTAGGCCTTTCATATTTCATACATGCATTCACCACAAAGAGTACTACAGTTTGGTATATTGACTTTTGACCTTGTGCTTATGTTGAAATTAGGTTAAGAAATTTTGAAAGCAGATTTCTTTCATACTATAAATGGTAGGCCTTTCATATTTCATACACATATTTGGTATAAAGAGTACTACAGTTTGGTATCATGACTTTTGACCTTGTCACCTTGACCTTGATTTTGGGCTTATGTTGCAATTTAAGTTAAATAGATTTGAAAGCAGATTTCTTTCATACTATCAACGTCAGGCCTTTCATATTTCATGCACACATTTGCCATAAAGGGCACTACATTTTTGCACTTTGACGTTTGACCTTGTGAACTTGACATTAACTTTGGGCCTATGTAAGAAGTAAGGAACTTCATAAGCAGAATAATAGTACATGTATTTTGGTTATGAAGTTCTGAAAGCTGCGTACTAATTACAAAATTTTCATACCAAAGCATTTAATCCTGAATGAGAATTTCCATTTGAACAATTGAGCGTGCGTCATAAATTGTTTATAAAAGATGTCCAGCGATGGGTATAATTCGTCCACTTTGTGGCAGTTCTAGTTTCTAATAGGTTGAGGTTCTTTAAATATACACATACATGTAGGTTTCATCCATCCAAATTATATTTACTTGTATATGCAGCAACCAATCTTAATTTCTTCTTTGTTTCTTGCAAGAGCATTATTTGAAATTTCTGTTTTCACAGGCTAACCGGCGACAAGACTCGCTATGAAAATCTTGCCACGAGCCGATTGGATCCTGATGTCAAATCTGTTTCTACGTTCACCTTTAAAGATCAGGTGGCCAGGGGACCTACAACTACTGAACAAATGGTAGGTAAAACTCCATCATTGAGTCATTAAGAGATATTATCACCATTTTGGGAAATATTAATTTTATTTCTTACTCTGTTAGCAGTGGAAGAAAACATTAAAACAGAGAGCTTTGAAACAGCAAATGTGATTTTCAGATTTTAGCATTTCATTTTTCTTTAGATTTGAAATACATTTGTAATACATGTATCACAACAAGAAATATTTTTTACCTATGTTTTTCTACATTTGTAGTATATGTGCATGAATTTTAGGTCCATTTTAGATTATTATAGCCTTTTTGCTATTCAAGGACGGAACACCCCCATCATAGAATTCTTCAAAATTAATGTTCTTATTATTCAGATTTTTTTTAATGATTTCTTCTCCCCCCCCTCCACCCCTATCTTGACTGGCTAGATCTGCTTTCAGAGAGTTCTAGATCTACCCATGCTATATTCTCTTAATGATGTATTATAGAATTCTGCTGTGGAACTGCTAGAGAGCAAGCATCAAGCGGAACAAGAATTTTTCACTCGTCTTCTCTCATCGAGTCCCGACAAAGCCTTGGTGGAAGAGTTACTCCCCTTATCACAACAACAGAGGAAGGACAAGCTCCAGGCAATCAGTGATCAGAGACAGGATGTGCCTATTGGTATATAATTACTGAATGAATACTTGTACAATACATCAGTTGGTCAGAATCTTGATTTCTACAAAATTTGAATAAAGTACAGAATATTTATTATTTCATGCCAATGTAACCAAGATTATGTTGCATGTTGCTGTCCTATTGACATCTATAGCTGTGCACTTACATGTACATATACATGTATATCTCTGACATGATTATTTTCCGTTCTGCATCCCAGATTACCAGAAACCTTAAATTTGTCTTCAGAATTCCATTTACATGTATAGGGGTATCTGTGTGATAAAATTGTCATTTTGTATCCCATTTAGATTTTTTTATTGTTCAGTAGACATGTACATGTATGATTACTTTTAACTTACAAGTACATGTATGTCTTTTACCAGACTTTACCATGATACCAACATTGTTGACCTTGACATTTTACCATCTTTTAAAAACTTTGTCTCTGCATGTAAGTTTTGAATGGTGATTGATAGAACTTTTATTCTTTCACGTACTTCTTGAGACAAAACCTTCTGTTTGATACAAAAGTGTCAACATTTACACTGGAATCAAGATTTCATCCATCATTCTGTTTTCTTAATACAGAAAGGTCCAAGGAGCACCAAGTCTTCTTTGAGAAGGGATTGACGGTAAAACGGGAAATTTGTCGTCACCGCATGAGTGAAGAATCCAAAGCGGAAGCCTCAGATTCCCAAGTTCATCGACTACTGATGGGAGAACTGATTTTTGCACAAAATATGGAAGCTGAGAAACTGCTAACAGAGTTTGCAAATATGGTATGAAGTGTATTATTAAGATAACATTTTATAAAATACAGTCATGTTGGCATATTACTTAATTTGTGGTAATACATTGTTCAATCTTTAGGAACATGCAGTATATTTCAAAAAAACATATCAGCAAAAGCTTTTTTGTTTCTTTTTTTTCCCACTGTGGACTGGGGTATCCATGGAAACACTGGAAAAAGATATCCTTGTCTTACCCTTGTCAGATAAGATAACGTTTTCATGTGTCTTTCAACTGTAATGTCATACATGTTTGATGCGTTAGCCGATCAAAATATGAAAAAGAATACATAGAATCTCATTTTTGAATCAATCACCAGATGTGATCAGAGACAGGGAAATCCAACCCTTGTGTCCAGGATTTGCTTTTGTCCACAACTCGACAAGCCTCGTAGTGGTACAAGCAAATCCTGGACACTCTGGTTGGATTTCCTTGTCCCTGATCACAACTGGTGATAGATTCTATTATTCTCAACACAAGAATAGGTTAAAATGAAGAAAAATTTCGAACAGAAGATACATGTATCAACAATCCACAAAACAGCACATATGCAGGCTGATTTTATGATTAATATTGATGCAGTGAATGTAAATCTCAACACCAATTAAAAGTACGTAAATGAAATAAATAAAGAAACCATTTCATGACATAACATCTTCAATGCATCCTATTCAAAAGTTACTTAAAATGTTTTTTTTTAATTTAAGTGAATTTTGAATAGGATGCATTGAATCTTATACATGTTATATATTCCTTCATTTTAATTCCCAGAATGAAGAGGACCTCTGCACACTTCAAGCCAAACTCATCAGTGATAGGAAACTTAATGTAGCAGAGAATGTGGTTGTAGTAGTTTTCTCCCCTGGCTTGATACTAGATGGCAGCACTGAGGCAGACTTACTAGAGGCTTTGGATGGGAAGTATGATGCACTAAGAGATAAACTTCTGGCTGATGCTCTGATGAAACAGGTAAGAGGCTAGATGGTTCAATAATAGAATAAGTATCTTTATTTGTGATTTGTTATGGGTATTCAACAAGTACATACATGTATGTTGTAGATGAAACTTGCATTACATATGATAAATGCACATGCTTTGTGATGTATACCCATAACAAACACAAATTATGACATTTATTCCATATACATGTATATATATGTACCACAATTGTTCATTTCATTCTTGTGTTCTGAAATTGACACTTTCCATACAAAAAGACATGTTAAGGACAAGGTTACTGCAGATTCAATAGACCTTTTAAAGATAAGGTTCACTCAGTTAACTTTTGTCTTTTCGTATGTTATTTTACCCACTCAATGCAATCAATTTACCTCATTGCACAGCAGTAGCATGTTCAAGATAGAGAGCGCTCGCAGATGTTTGCACGTGCTAGCTTCTGAACGGACGCGGACAGGATAGCGCTCGCTAGCACTCGTGTGCACTCTTGGAAGGTAGTTTGCCTCTGTAATTTATTGTTGCAAAATGGCGACGAATGTCATGAAATGGAAAGTCTTGATCTTATTGATTGAAATAGTACAAAATATACACCACAAGAAGATATAGAAAGGCAGCAATGCCAATGACAAAAGTTTCATCAAAAGAACTTGACACTATATTTCTAAATTATTTTCATATTTTTTTAGCTCTACTGGTCTAAGACCAGTCGAGCTTATGCGATCGCCCTGTGTCTGTCTGTCTGTCTGTCTGTCTGTCTGTCTGTCTGTCTGTCTGTCTGTCTGTCTGTCTGTCTGTCTGTCTGTCTGTCTGTCTGTCCGTCCGTCCGTCCGTCCGTCCGTCCGTCCGTCCGTCCGTCCGTCCGTCCGTCCGTCCGTCCGTCCGTCCGTTAAACTTTTCTTGTGAGCGCGAATCCTCTGAATCTGTGAATGGTAGAAAATAAATTCTTTTTGCATTATAATGGGCCTGTGGTCTAGTTGTGCACCTGCTATTTTGTTTTAGCCCCTGACCTCCAGGATCTTGGAAAATGGGCGTGGTCATTTTCTCCTATATAACTCTATGTAATCTTGTGAGCACCAATTCTCAGAAAGTATAATTGATAGAAAGATAATTGTTTTTGCATTATTCTCAGTCTGTGTTCTAGATGTGCACCTGATATTTTGTTTGAGCCCCTGACCCCCCAAGGTCTTGGAAAATGGGTGTGGTCATTTTCTCTATTATTATCTATGTAATCTTGTGAGCACCAATTCCCAGAAAGTATAATTGATAGAAAGATAATTATTTTTGCATTATTCTCAGTCTGTGGTCTAGATGTGCACCTGATATTTTGTTTGAGTCCGTGGCCCCCAGGGTCTTAGAAAATAGGTGTGGTCATTTTCTCCTATAAAACTCTATGTAATCTTGTGAGCACCAATTCTCAGAAAGTATAATTGATAGAAAGATAATTGTTTTTGCATTATTCTTGGTGTGTGGTTTAGATTTGCACCTGATACTTTGTTTGAGCCCCTTACCCCCAGGGTCTTGGAAAATGGGTGTGGTCATTTTCTCCATTATAACTCTATGTAATCTTGTGAGCACCAATTCTCAGAAAGTATAATTGATAGAAAGATAATTGTTTTTGCTTTATTCTCAGTCTGTGGTCTAGATGTGCACCTGATATTTTGTTTGAGCCCCTGAGCCCCAGGGTCTTGGAAAATGGGTGTGGTCATTTTCTCCTATGTAACTCTATGTAATCTTGTGAGCACCAATTCTCAGAAAGTATAATTGAATGAAAGATAATTGTTTTTGCTTTATTCTCAGTCTGTAGTCTAGATGTGCACCTGATATTTTGTTTGAGCCCCTGGCCCCCAGGGTCTTAGAAAATGTGTGTGGTCATTTTCTCCATTATAACTCTTTGTAATCTTGTGAGCACCAATTCTCAGAAAGTATAATTGATAGAAAGATATTTTTTTTGCATTATTCTCAGTCTGTGGTCTAGATGTGCACCTGATATTTTGTTTGAGCCCGTGGCCCCCAGGGTCTTAGAAAATGGGTGTGGTCATTTTCTCCATTATAACTCTATGTAATCTTGTGAGCACCAATTCTCAGAAAGTATAATTGATAGAAAGATAATTGTATTTGCTTTATTCTCAGTCTGTGTTCTAGATGTGCACCTGATATTTTGTTTGAGCCCCTGAGCCCCAGGGTCTTGGAAAATGGGTGTGGTCATTTTCTCCTATGTAACTCTATGTAATCTTGTGAGCACCAATTCTCAGAAAGTAAAATTGAATGAAAGATAATTGTTTTTGCTTTATTCTCAGTCTGTGGTCTAGATGTGCACCTGATATTTTGTTTGAACCCCTGACCCCAGGGTCTTAGAAAATGGATGTGGTCATTTTCTCCTATGTAACTCTATGTAATCTTGTGAGCACCAATTCTCAGAAAGTATAATTGATAGAAAGATAATTGTTTTTGCGTTATTCTCAGTCTTTGGTCTAGATGTGCACCTGGTATTTTGTTTGAACCCCTGACCCCCAGGGTCTTAGAAAATGGATGTGGTCATTTTCTCCTATGAAACTCTATGTTATCTTGTGAGCACCAATTCTCAGAAAGTATAATTGATAGAAAGATAATTGTTTTTGCTTTATTCTCAGTCTATGGTCTAGATGTGCACCTGATATTTTGTTTGAGCCCCTGACCCCCAGGGTCTTGGAAAATGGGTGTGGTCATTTTCTCTTATGTAATCTTGTTAGCACCAATTCTCATTATTCAAAGTATAATTGATAGAAAATGTCAATATTGAAATATATGTTCTATAGTACCAATTTTGTTGTACTAGACTAGATAATTGTTTTTGCTTTATTCTCAGTCTGTGGTCTAGATGTGCACCTGATATTTTCTTTAAGCCCCTGACCCCTAGGGTCTTGGAAAATGAGTGTGGTCTTTTTCTCCTATATAACTCTATGTAATCTTGTGAGCACCAATTCTCAGAAAGTATAATTTATGGAAAGATAATTCTTTTAGCATTATCTTAATCATTCTCTGGTCTTGTATTTTGTTTGAGCCCCTGATCTCGGGGTCTTGGAAAATGAGTGCGGCACTTAGATTAATTTAACCAGGAGAGCTTCAGTCTCATCAGAGACTTCTGGTTTAAATTGAATGCAACTTTGATATTTGATTGAGTGTTTCGAGAGTATTTTGTTTTGAAATTTTCATTTAATTTGTATTTTGAATTTTCAATTTTTGATGGCCATTCGAGTTTGCCATATTGTTTTGCTTTGATGACGAGTCGAGCGCTCGCCCACATTCAGTTACTATGTGCGATCATACTTTTTGTAAAGACGAGCGCTCTTGTGTCTTGAACACGTCTTGATACATGCCACAGTTTTGAGCGGTATGATGTCATTTCATTCTCTTGAGTGTGTAAAGCATCACATGAAAAGACAAAAGTGTTGCGAGTGAACCTAATCGTGAAAGGGTCTATTGCAGTTTAGAACAATCAATGTGCCATGTTTCTAAAGAGCAATTGAATTGTGAAGTAACTAAATTTGTTTTCAAACAATAAATCAACACATTTCATTCCAAGAGTTTCCTCTCAGCAAATTGCATTGGTGCATAGTACTTACATGCATTTGCTTTGTGTTGCATACCTGTAAGAAAACGCCAATTGAGACAGATATTCTAAAATTTTGAAAACATTTTAAACATGTTTCATCACATTTGTTTCATCATGTTCATCTTAGAACACAATCATAGTTGGATATTCACATGTAAATGTATATTCACATGAACATTGTGCTTACTGCTGTATGGTATCATTTACATCATATATTGAATTTATATTGAGAAAAGAATTTATGGTTAATTGTTGATATTACAGTATGGGGAGGCTGAGTGGCAGAGAATGTCAGACTTAGAACGTCAGAAAAAACTGGCAGAACTAAAACTGAAGCAGAAAAAACTCAGACGAGAGGGAAAAATGGATGAGTTGGCTCACATTCTAGGTCAGTAATAGATAGTAAGGGTTTAGGAGAAAGAAAAACTTTTCCTGATGTAATAACAGAAAATGTAATGTGGGCATATTTATTTCTCAAGATCAAAACTTGCCATGAACTGTAAAAGTTTGAAAAGAAAAATTTAAACTTTTGTGAATATATCCAGGATAAATATCAAATTGCTCAAGGAATAACTCTATACTATTAACATCTGCTTTGTAAGTTATAATAAAAGAAATACTTTGATAATGACTGATTTTGTATATGATAAAAACATTCAGAATTTGATGAATTAAGTGCTCACATTTGACAAGAACTGTGGTCGACTTACTTTTGCCAAAGTTTTTACCTTTGTGACAGAGCACTTAATCAGATTTTGATATGATTACCTCGTACAAATCTATTATTTTCCATTCTTTTCTTTTATAGGAGATGCCTTTGAGAACCAAGAGACTTTGAAGAGATTAATGGGAGACACAAAAGAGGAGCAGGAACGTAAAATGAAGGAGAGGCTTCAGAAGAGAAAACAGAGGCTTGCTAAGGGTAGACATCAATTCAATATCAATTCACTGCTTGTGTTTGGTCTTTTTAGTTATATTTTACTTCTCATTAGGGATGGTATTTGACATAGACTAATTGTGATACCATCAAATTCTATGGAAAATTCAGGGAAAACATGCTCAAAATATGACGTTTCTACAGGAATTTCATTGCGTCGTGATATATTTTTTAATTTGGATCTGTAATTATGTAAAATATATGATGTAAGTATATTTTGAAATATAGTTTGTTTCATACAACTCAAGTGTTGAAATGTTCACATTTAGGAATGTCAGAGGAAGAGTGTAATAAGTTAGAGGAAGAAGAAATTGCTCAGGAAGAAGAGGAAGAGAAGAAGAAAAGGAGGAACATACTGCTTGACCTAGAACACAGATATGAGGAGGTAAATCAAGAGAAATTGTCATTGAAGCTTTTTACCTTACACTGCCATCCATAAATACATGTAACTATACAAACAAGGAAATCGTTCTAAATTCTTTATTATTTTATCCTAATGTTTCCATTCTGAACTTGAAAGAATCATTATAATTGGCTTCACATAATTCAAAATTATGAATTGTGATAACAAAAATGTAAAAAGACACTTTTTTCATCAGCACAATTTATTTTCAAAAATTGTCATTTTTATGTAAAAAAAAGAATAACAATTCAAAAAATGCAAGAAGTGACTGGTACTCTATATATTTTTTACACCTTGTGTGAAAACTATTTATGTACATTTTGACGAAAACAAATGATGGTACAATTATGTATTATGAATGAAAAACTCTGATTTCACAGACTGAGCTATATAATCATTCAATTTTCTCTTGTAATGCTTAAGATATACTCAAATTGTGTTAGTTGTTCCTTTACATACATTCTCATATTATTATTTATGAAGGAAAAAGCAGAGTTACTACGTCAGATGGAAGAAGGAGAAGATAGATTGTCACGGGAGAAATCACGACAACTCAAGTTGATGAAACTTAGGAGAGATGAACGGAAAGCTAGGGACGAGGACAAGTTTGATTCAGCTGCTCTAGTTCTAGGATTGGCAGAGGAAAACTGAAAAACAGTATGTAGGATTTAATATTTGCATGTAAAATTCTGCTTGGCTCACAGTAAAATGGAGGCTTTGATTTGTAACACTTACATGTATTTAAAGTTAAGGATATTACATGTAATACATGTCATCTTATTTCTGAATTTTATTTTATGTGTTGTTCAACCTTTTAGAAATAGAAAAAACAACAATCCTACAAAATGAATCGTGTGACTTAAAAAAAACCCATTAAATTTAAGAAGAAATATCTCTGAAAATAAATCTGAAACAAAGTGATATTCAATTTTGCCAAAAAAAAAAAAGAACCGAAAACAAAACACACTCCTTGTCAAATACTCAAAAACCTCACAAAATTTTTCAGTCGACAAGACATGAGCGAAGAGGAGAAAAAACGTCAACAAAGGCTCGCAAAGGAAAGAATATCAGCAGCAAGGAGGAGGAGGGCTGAGGGAAAGGAGGATGTTAGTGAAAAAATAAACATGGATGTGACAGAAGTTGAAGACCCAGTAGAATTACGGGAGGCTCTCGGCTCAGCCATAGATAGACGTCACAGGAATGAACGGGAACTCATGATGAAGGTATTATTTTTGGGTAGAAGATATTTTTTTTTCAGAAATGTCAGTATTGAGTATCTGGAAGAAAATTTTATGAACAAAATTCAGAACATGCATTGAAAGACTATAAAGATTCACAAGTAAATTTTAATAGTGGAAATTAAGAATGAGTTTCAAAAGTTTGTGATTTTTAAGGTTTTGTGAAATTCTGTGCAGCAGTTTTAGAGGAGAAGCCAAAACACATCAGAAATTAGAGCCCACTGCTCATTGGTCATATATTTCGACTAAACACTTATCACTTACCACAAACATAGTGGACAACTTTTAGTACTTGTTCCTCTTTATGTTTTAAAGATCTGTTTTGCAGCTTCATTTGTAAATTTTTTTATAATCATCATTTCATACACATGCATGTATTATCCATTCTTTGTACTCAGATTTTGGATGAGAGTACAGACATTAGAGAATCTACAAAAACAATGTCAAAGGAAGACAGGGACAACAAGCTTGAAGAGTTATCAGAATTACGTAGATTATGGAGACAGTCTGATAGTAAAGATCCTATACACCATTCTAACATACTCAAGGTATGTATTGTTATCAGAATTACGTAGATTATGGAGACAGTCTGATAGTAAAGATCCTATACACCATTCTAACATACTCAAGGTTTGTATGGTTATCAGAATTACGTAGATTATGGAGACAGTCTGATAGTAAAGATCCTATACACCATTCTAACATACTCAAGGTTTGTATGGTTATCAGAATTACGTAGATTATGGAGACAGTCTGATAGTAAAGATCCTATACACCATTCTAACATACTCAAGGTTTGTATGGTTATCAGAATTACGTAGATTATGGAGACAGTCTGATAGTAAAGATCCTTTACACCATTCTAACATACTCAAGGTTTGTATGGTTATCAGAATTATGTAGATTATGGAGACAGTCTGATAGTAAAGATACTATACACCATTCTAACATACTCAAGGTATGTATGGTTATTAGGACCACGTAGATTATGGAGACAGTCTGATAGTAAAGATACTATACACCATTCTAACATACTCAAGGTATGTATCGTTATCAGAACTATGTAGATTATGGAGACAGTCTGATAGTAAAGATCCTATACACCATTCTAACATACTCAAGGTATGTATCGTTATCAGAACTGCATAGATTATGGAGACAGTCTGATAGAAAAGATCCTATACACCATTCTAACATACTCAAGGTATGTATCGTTATCAGAACTACATAGATTATGGAGACAGTCTGATAGTAAAGATCCTATACACAAGTCTAACATACTCAAGGTATGTATGTTATCAGGACCACGTAGATTATGGAGACAGTCTGATAGTAAAGATACTATACACCATTCTAACATACTCAAGGTTTGTATGGTTATCAGAATTATGTAGATTATGGAGACAGTCTGATAGTAAAGATACTATACACCATTCTAACATACTCAAGGTATGTATGGTTATCAGAACTACATAGATTATGGAGACAGTCTGATAGTAAAGATCCTATATACCATTCTAACATACTCAAGGTATGTATGGTTATCAGAACTACATGTATGTAGATTATGGAGACAGTCTGATAGTAAAGATCCTATACACCATTCTAACATACTCAAGGTATGTATGGTTATCAGAACTACGTAGATTATGGAGACAGTCTGATAGTAAAGATCCTATATACCATTCTAATATACTCAAGGTATGTATGGTTATCAGAACTATGTAGATTATGGAGACAGTCTAATAGTAAAGATCCTACACACCAATCTAACATACTCAAGGTATGTATGGTTAACAGAACTACATAGATTATGGAGACAGTCTGATAGTAAAGATACTATACACCATTCTAACATACTCAAGGTATGTATGGTTATCAGAACTATGTAGATTATGGAGACAGTCTGATAGTAAAGATCCTATACACCATTCTAACATACTCAAGGTATGTATGGTTATCAGAACTACGTAGATTATGGAGACAGTCTGATAGTAAAGATCCTATACACCATTCTAACATACTCAAGGTATGTATGGTTATCAGAACTACGTAGATTATGGAGACAGTCTGATAGTATAGATCCTATACACCATTCTAACATACTCATGGTATGTATGGTTATCAGAGCTACGTAGATTATAGAGACAATCTGATAGTAAAGTTCCTATACACCATTCTAATATACTCAAGGTATGTATGGTTATCAGAACTACATAGATTATGGAGACAGTCTGATAGTAAAGATCCTTTACACCATTCTAATATACTCAAGGTATGTATGGTTATCAGAACTACATAGATTATGGAGACAGTCTGATAGTAAAGATCCTTTACACCATTCTAACATACTCAAGGTATGTATGGTTATCAGAACTACATAGATTATGGAGACAGTCAAATAGTAAAGATCCTTTACACCATTCTAACATACTCAAGGTATGTATGGTTATCAGAACTATGTAGATTATGGAGACAGTCTGATAGTAAAGATCCTATACACCATTCTAACATACTCAAGGTATGTATGGTTATCAGAACTACATAGATTATGGAGACAGTCTGATAGTAAAGATCCTATACACCATTCTAACATACTCAAGGTTTGTATGGTTATCAGAACTACATAGATTATGGAGACAGTCAAATAGTAAAGATCCTATACACCATTCTAACATACTCAAGGTATGTATGGTTATCAGAACTACATAGATTATGGAGACAGTCAAATAGTAAAGATCCTTTACACCATTCTAACATACTCAAGGTATGTATGGTTATCAGAACTACATAGATTATGGAGACAGTCAAATAGTAAAGATCCTTTACACCATTCTAACATACTAAAGGTATGTTTGCTTTGACTTACATTATCCATAATGGCGGCACACTATGTAGAATTGAAGGAAATTGATGTGAATAAGTAAAATGTTATTGACAATAATCGGTGCGAAATAATTGGTGTAAAATGTCAAAGAATGTTTAAAAGCAATTGTACTCAAGATTTCCATATGGCTAATTTTTCACCGGTTATACCTCCTTATAATAAATCAGATTCATTCAGGATTTTCATATGGGCCATCTTTCGCTAGTTATACCCCAGTTTCAGAAGTTACATACACATAGATTTTTCTCAATACCTTTTACTAAAACAATAGGTCGAGAATGAAAACAAGAACAAAATTATCAATAATTTCAGATTCTCAATCACATTTATTATAAGCAATAAATTTACTTTGTGATATTGAAAATATAAAAAAGAATGTTGAATATTTTGTAGGAGGCAGCTGCTCATGTCATTGAGACTGTGTTGATACAACAACAAGAAGGTGGAGAGAGCACATCTGATGAAGAGGTCAAGGTCAACCTACTGTCAGATTTACAGATTCTACAGGACAATGAGACAAGGTTACTGCTGGAGAATCTGGATTCTAAGGTGAGACTGAGAGTATATGCTCTAAGGTCAAGGTCATTTTGTTACAGTTGTGTGACTCTTTGGCAGTTTTCACAGTTTGAATTCTGAGATAATCCATCAATGCCTGTGGGGTCAAGGTCATGAGTGAGGTTTATCAAAATCTGAATAAATCTGCAATCAGCAGAGCCATTCTTGCTTTTTCTTCTCTTCGTTTCCTGAAAACTCTCTTTGAAAGTATTAATTCTATTTTCCCTTTGCTATAATTTACATGTAAAATGGATTTGAACATTTTTGAAATACATGTTCATATTAATGAACAGTCTACTTTACATTCTCTTTATACATGTACTCTAAATTGTAATGTAATACTAAGCTCAATGCGTTAGCTTATTGCTTTGAAGTTCTAAATCAATAGTTACAAGTATGTTACTTGTAAATTTACAATATATCATAGTAAAAAACATTTTTATTACATGTATGTTACTTGTAAATTTACAATATATCATAGTAAAAAACATTTTTATTTTGTTTTTAGGACATACCAACCTTACAGAGCTTAGTTAAACATCAGATCATGAAGGATGAGGAGGAATCGTGTGAGAATGTCGCTCATGTGATTTTCGATAAAGTCGGTAAAGGTGACAAGACAGGAGCCGAGGAGGGAGAGAACAGCCAGCTTATAGATGCTCTGGAACAAAAGTACGAAACTCTGAAGGACAAACTACTGGAGGCTGTAAGTTAAGATTACATTACACTGACCATTTCCCTAAAATACAAGAGGATTTTTTGTTTTGTTTATGTTACCATAAAGTAGGTATTTTTCTGGAATGAAAAAAAAAACAAAACCAAAAAAAAAGGGGGAGTATGCTTTTGTATTGCTTCCTACATGTTTAGGCATTGCTTTACAATGTATAAATATTGCTAGATGTGTTCATAATTGAAAATTTATATTCTGGTAAATATTCTGAAAATTAATTATTCTATCACATTGCTTCAGTGTGTATCGTAATAATATTTGAAACATCTTTCAGAGTGATATATTTTTAATTCCAAAATAAATTACATGTCATACATATTTGTAAAACAAAATTTGTTTATTCTTGACTTCTCCTGAAGGTTTTAAAAGAAGAGATGGGAGAAGCAGAGTGGGACAAGCTGTCTGACAAGGAGAAACAGGAGAAACTTGTGGAACTGAAAATGAAGGAGAAAAAGTTACGACAGGAAGGGAAGGACGATGAAGCTGCTGCTCTGTTTGAAAAACTTCTGGAGAATGATCAAGGTAGGTGACTCATGTCATTCTTAAATGGAGTAAGCAGAAATGAAATCTGGTAGACTCTTTGAAATGAGCAGGGAAGGTAACTCTTGTGAAGATTGTTTGGATTGGGGAAAATTAATTTTGAGAAAATCATGAAGTAACAGTAGAATGGGGTAATATGCTTTGAGATATGCTTGAGTAGAGTTAGCAAAGTTGAAATTTGGAAATTACATCAAATACATGTACTGTATAGTGATGTGTGGATACAGTAGTGGGTGCATATTTCATTTCTTGGAAAGGAACATACATGTACATTTCATGTACAAAATGTATTAAGATTCTATCATGTAGAATCCTCAACACGCAAATTGCTGTTCATCACAATGTGTATAATCATTAGTTCAAATGATGTATGTTTCCTTTATAGTGATTGGTCAGATACTTGGAGATGAGGGTAAGGATGAAGAACAGAGTGCAGAAGAAAGGGAAAGAAGGAAAGAAAAACTAAGGGAGGAACGAGAAGCTCAGGGTTTACCCGTGGATGAAGAAACCTTGGACAGCTTAGTGGACCAGGAGGAAAAGGAGAAAAAACAGAAAAGGAGGAGGGTAAAAATTTGATATTGATATGTATTGTTTCAAAAATTGAAAGATCAGGATTTCATCATATTATCATCAGGATCATATCTCACCCGATTCCTACATTCATTCGCTTTGGGGAAGTTTTCAGATTTACTTTCTCAATTTTATGTTTTCACTGTTCAGAAATTGCAAGAAAAAAAATATCACTCACATCATACTCTTAGCATTGATCACATAATTCACTCATTAAGAGAGCTTTGTTGAAAATTCAGCTAGTGCTTATACAGTCAAACCTGTTTTAAAGTGACCCTCTTTTTAGCAAGTCTTCCTGCTTTATGTGACCTTTTCTATTCCTCCCGAGCAATTTTGCTATCAAAGTAACCTGTATATAGCGACAACCTGTCTAACGCGAACGATTGGGTTTTATTTGTCCCGGACCGAATTTCGAACCTGTATATCACGACTTTCAGTGTTGCAAGAGACTCAAACTACATCATATTTTACATTAGATCTCTTCATCAGTGTCTTTCATAATTAAATATTCTGTGATAAATAAAATCTAATGTGATTTTATATGTTTAATACGATTTATCAACAAATACATGAATTGATATTTGAAGTGATTAATTAAATAGTATTGCTCGTATGCTATAAGAAAAGTTTGTTGGTCAAAGTCAGATCAGCTTGAACCTGTATTCAGTGACCACCTGTCTAATGTGACCTAATTTCTGCTGGCCCTTGCAAAGTCACATAAGACAGCTTTGACTGTATATGTTCAGAAAGTAGAATAAACTTACATAATCAAGTATTTAAGAAATTTACATTCTTTATTACTGATATTGTTTGCAGAATACATGTATGTACATCTTATTCATGTACATGTATTTCATATAACACAATGATTTATAGAATGTTTTGGAGAACCTAGACATGATGTTAGAGGATGAGAAAGCTGCATTACTTAGAATGCTGAAAAATCAACACAGTCACATTGAGCAGGAAAAACAGAGGCAACTAGCCATCGCAAAACTCCGGCACGATCAACGCAGGATGAAGAGGGAAGAGAAACTAGACTCGGCAGCTCTTATCATCACTTTGGGGAAAGAAGCACAGGAGTTCCATAAGCAGAAGTAATATTTAAAGTTACATGTATAACTACTGTAAACCATCTTTTATTCGCAGCGTCTTAAGTTCGCGAACACCATTGAGATGACTAGTTCGCAACGTTTTATTTTCTTGACATCGTACTACAAATGTGTTGGGACCTCATGAATATTGGAAAATGAAACACTCGCTAATAAAAGACGGTTTACAGTATGTGATTTGGTTGTAGAATTTCTGCAAATTTACATGTTTTGTTTGAAACTGTTGTTTTGAAACATTTTCAAAAGTACAATTTAGGTGTTTTAGTCAGTTCAATCCATCGAAAATTGAAATTCAGCAAGAGAATAAAGAATGTAAACAAATATCTAAATAGTTTGAATTTCGCCATTTAGCTATCAGATATTGCTGTTTTTCTATGAGCAAATTAAATATTTGATACTAGAATGAACTAGAACTCCAAGTAGTACTACTTGGTTTCATCATATACATGTACATTGTAAATAATACAGTAATGATGAAAGCATATTGTTTTTCAATATGAATTTTAAGAAGTGTTTTATCTTGAATATTTGAAGCATGTTGAATGAGAGGGAGAGGAACAAGGCACTAGCCATGGAAAGATTAGAAGCCAGAAAGAGAAAACTCCGACAAAAATCAGAGAACATGGAGGACCAACTTAAAGCCGATGATGAGAGTGACAGACTGGAAGACGCTGCATTATCCAATCAGGATGGTAAGTATAATAGTTGTATTTGGAAGAAATTTTCATGTGATTGAATCATATCCAAGTAGACATTTACAATCATGTACATATATCCCTTGCAAAGATTAACAGAGACCGCTTTTTCTGGCATTTTTGTGTCACTAGTCTGACCATCCATCTTGTTGACACTTTCATATACATAGAAATGACATCATAGAACTTTCTTGTTATATCACACTGGCATGAAGTTTGCAGATTGGGCAAAAGGACACAATGCAACAGCCATGAAATGTCATATGCTTAATTAACGTAATTCCCTAAGATGAAGCTATTCAAAGGAACATGTTGCATTTCTGCATGTAAATGCTTGTGACGTCTAAAAGTATTAACTCTACAGAAACATGCAGTGACGGCCGTTTTAATCTGCAAACTGAACCCGCAGTGACCTGAATTTAAACATCACCTTTTTACCTAGAAAAAATGTTATTTCAGGAAACAACAATGAAACAGACAAGTGTGGTGCATATACATGTATATTGAATAAATGTCATAAATTGTGTTTTGTTACATGTATGCAACACACAGTAAGTGCATTTATCGCATGAAATGCGCTAACGCACAATACATATATCATAAATGCATTTGCTGTGCGTTGCATACACGTAACAAAACACAAATTAAGACACTTATTCTGTATATAAATGACATCATAGAACTTTCTTATTACATGTATACATCACACTGGAATGAAGTGTGCAGATAAGGCAAAATGACAAAATACATGTACAACAGCCATCAAATGCCATTACTATTTGAAAATCAAAACTTCCTTGTGAGGCATATTTTCCTTAGTCAATGTTGCTATTATTTGACTGCCAATACACTTAAATACACCTTTTAAGGACTTACAGCCATGCATTCAGCCATTCTGGATACAGTTGACAAGAGGCAAACAGAGGAAAGAGAAGCTCTCATGGACTTAATTCAGGCAGCAAAGGGCAATAATTCAGTTATAAAAGCTGCCAAGAAAATGGATCAGCAGGTACGAGAAATACTGTATAAACTAATGATAATGATGATACAGTGTGTACTACCCTAGATTCAATGAAAATATCAAATTTAATTATAGATTTAATTTTCTTTTGAAAAATTTCAGTATAAATTTAACCTTTGACTTTATTTTTGAATAAATTTGTCTACTTTAGAATTTGTTAATTGCAATGCCCCTTTTATACTGCAAAAGAGAATCACTGTTGACTTTGTCTTATGAACTTATACTGTAGAGGATAATAGGAAAAAAATATGTATGAATAACAACTTAAGGTATGCATTATCTTAAGGAAAGCATGGAGAAAAATTGAACGAAGCACTTCTTAACAATAATGAATGAATTTTTATATAGGAACTAAAGACCAAGTTAACAAAACTAGAACAGGATCACAAAAACTGGAGGAAAAAATCCCAGCAGGTGGCGCTAAGTGTCAGTGAACAAAATATGTCAAAGAAGGAAAAAGTTAAATTTTATAAAGGTGTGGCTGAAAGGAGAAAGGAACAAGACAAGCTACTGGCTGAAGCCATGGTATATAGAATGGAATGTAAGTACTCATAATACAAACAGTGACAGATCTCAGAGAAGTTTACGTGGATAGGGAAAGGGGTCAGTCTATAACGTGTAAGGGAGTTCAGTGGTAGAATTCTTGCCTTGCATTCACAATGTTGTGAGTTTGATTCTGGGCTGCAGCTATGTTCCTTGAGTAATATTCTTTACCCTAATTGCTCCAGTTAACCCAGATGTGAAATGGATACTAGCATTGCTTTGGAGTTAACCTGCAATAGACGATTTTCACATTACCGCAGTGGACTTGAATTTTATACAGGCAGAGACCCGACATGACAACATTTGACGTAACTTTAAATTGTGACGTTGGAACATATCTATAATGTCATAATAGAAAAAAACGTCAAAAGTTGTGATGTCGGGTCTTGCAGTGTCTAAAATGCAAGTCTAACGTTAATATGCAATGGTCTGTTGACCAGCGTCCTATCCAAGGGGAAGAATAACACCCTCTCATCCTCTTGCGCTACTGAAACCAGGTATAACCACCGGCCTTATCGGTCTCAAGGCTCGGAAAGGATTTAACTAATATGGAATACCCCCTAATTAGTCATCCTCTACCACTTTACCCAGATTCAAACATGAGTTATTTTGTTCAGTCAAAAATTACTACAACCACAACAAGATGAAGTTTATTCTTAAATAAAAAAAGTATCAAATGACTTTCTAAGCATATTTTGTTGAATATTTTTTTCTACATGTATGCTGAATGATAAAGAATTCGGATAACATGACTTCTATGTTCTCCTCTTGTTTGTAGTGGAGCAGCAGATGGGATCTAAGACTGATGATGACATTGCTGTTACACTGCTGTCTAACTTGCAGGAAAAACAAGAATCTGAGAACAGGGCCATTAGTACTCTACTGTCATCTCAGGTATGTCCTGTACAATACGGAAGATCACAAATACTTCTAACTAAGATTATACGAAGGTTTTCGTGCACTCTTTGATACATGTAGTTCTCCATTGTTTTGATGTCATCAATTTACTAGGGTAGGAAAGTTGCCCAAGTTTTGAACGACGGTTTAGGTAGGTGACTAAATGCAAATCAGAACGGACACGCTGCATATGCTGTATTTGCAATCTTGCGTATTACTGTTGCCAATTAATATTGGCTGAAGTATATACATGTATACAATGTATATACTTCTGTCAATTAATATGGTTTACTGGGAAATTCTTTGGTTGGGTCATTCTAAAAGCATCATAAAAAGATGACATACATCTATGTTTGAAATTACTTTATATTGAATACTGTATGGTGCCTGGTAATCTCAGTAAGTAAGAGAGTCTGCAAAGATAGCAGACGGTCTCAGATTTGATTATAGGACCAGTCAAATTTTCCATTCCACCTGCCAAACTGTATGACAGGATTTAATGGAAGAGATAAAATTAGAAGAAAACAGATTTCTAATAATTAAAAAAAAAATTGTTCTGAACATTGGATTCCGTAATTTGATATATTTTGCACATCTCATACATGTAATTCAGGAAGAGGCAGCTCTTACCCAGATAAAGAACCTTCAGAGAGTTGGTAAGAGGGAGGGGTGGTTTGACAACCTAACGGCCATGGTCTTCAGTATGTCGTCTGCTGGGGAAGGAGTAGCAGACGATGATCATGAACTGCAGATGATGGAGAAAATGAAACAAGATACAGACAGACAGATGGAACAGGAAAAAGAAAACTTACTCTCAGAAGGTGAGAACTCCCCTCCTATTCCATACCCCCATCCCATCTAGCTACTCTTACCCCTACCCAAATTAAAAAAAAAATGGAAGATTTCATGGTTAACATTTTTAATATTTTTCTGCAGGAAACAATTTGATTAATTAGATCATGACTGAATTTGTAAGACTTTTCCAAAAACAGCAAAACTTTGACGAGATTTTGATACTTAAGTGAAATTATGATATACAAATTTTTATCAAGCTAAACTTGGTGGAAAACATAAAACAGTACAAATAACTGAAGTTCTGTTATTTTACAATTCAGGATTTAAATATTTTATCTGTGGAATCCTTACTGAGTTAAGAATACTTCCATCTTTGATGATCTTACTTTTAAACTCACCTCATTCCTTGTTGTTTGTACTTTTAAATTTACTTTATTCCTTGATATTCTTATTTTCGAATGCACTCTATTCCATTCTTACTTTTGAATTGATTCCTTGTGGAACTCTTAAAGTAGTTTAACTAACAAAGTTTTACCCTCTTTCGTTGTAGTACATACATGTATATACTGTACATTATTTTTGTATCAAAATGAGTGATTTTCTTAATTTATTTTCTTTAACAGCTGTAGGAGGTGAAGATTGTTGTTATTTGCATGTGTGAAGTGGAATGATATGTACACATATTCATAGTGTTGTTTTATTGTAGTGATTTGTTAAAAGAGTGGAAAATGACTGCATATGGAAAAAATGGTATAGAGCTTATAAAAATAGAAATTGAGGGAATGGAGATATGAGTGATTAGGCTTCAACTGATTGATCGCCAAATGTCCTACACAAGCTCACCTCCCCTGGATCATAACGGCAGAATTTTTGCCTCATAGCATTACAAAAATCTAATGCAGGTACTTGTCAGTGAAGGAGCTATTAAAAGCCAATATAAGTCACATTGTTTTTTTTTTTCACCCTTAAAATTTACAAATATGAACCACTATCATCATTGTTCAGAACATTTTTAGCTCTACTGGTCAAAGACCAGTCAAGCTATGTGATCGCCCTGTGACCGGCGTCTGTCTGTCCATCTGTCCGCCGGCCATCTGTCCGTCTGATTCTCAGGGTCTTGGAAAATGGGTGTGTCACTTAGATAAATTTAAGCTAGCAACCAGGAGAGCTTCAGTCTCATCAAAGACTTCTGGTTTTATGATAAAACATAAAATAGATCATGCATTTACTATCGATGACACATTGACTGACAAGTACGCGCATTAGATTTTTGTTATCATGCATTCCAGGGAAAATTCTGCCATTATGACCCACGGGAAGTGAGCAAGCGTGACTGAGAGTGTGTTTCCGACAATGACCTATTGGCGGATTTATTCATTATGATGTACTGTATTAATCAAATGGGCGGTCAATGCATTGTTTGATGGGTCATTGATTGTGACATCATAATGTGAAAGTTTGCTTACAGATGCAATGTCCAAACTTTGGTGATCAATCAGGTGTGTTTAGGAATGAGGGGATTACAAGGGGACAATCCTGTCTTTTTGATATACAGACTTACTTCCCTTTTAAGATGGTATCTGATGTAAACTGATTGTGATGTCATAAAATTCAAGGGAAAGCAGCACAGAATTTAGGGAAACAAGCTTCAAATTGTGACATTTCTATAGGAATTCCACTTATTTTGTCATGATGCATTTACATTATGTCATCCAAAATGGGAAGTAAATATCTCTTCAAAAGAAGGAATAAGGGGAGGGAAGGGGAACTAAGCCTGCAACTGTTATAGAGGTAATATGGATGCCAGAGATTATGTAAGCACTTGATGAAAAGTGTGTGTTTGAAGGAAGGGGGGGGGGGGGGGGTAGCAGGATAGAGATTCAAGAGAGGTTAGTTGTAGGATGCATAAAGGAAGCTGGATTTCTCAATTTTGAAGTGAAATATATTTATACATATGGCTAGATCCTTTTTATCTTACATAAGCTCTGAATATTCAAAGGTCATACATTGTATAGCCTACAATTGAGTTCAGGCAAAACATATAGTAGATTTTATCATAGTATATAGATCTTGCAGTGTTGTATATTGTTTTATGTATTTATACATCAGATGTGCATTTGCAGATCTTTATAGACTCTATATATCTCTATATCAAACAGAGTGATTGATTTTATCGTTATGTGATTTTATTGTATGGAGAAACTAGAGAGATATAATCCAATTCCTCCAATTTTTATTCCTTTTAAAAGTAATTTTCTTACAACTGAATATGAACACTTTTCCTTCATTTGCTTTAGATCTTTGGCATGAACCTATATAAAATTAATATCAAACAAACAATCAACGAAAACAAAGAATCTCCACTAGTTTTTAGCTCACCTGAGCCGAAGGCTCAAGTGAGCTATTGTCAAAGCGCGTCGTCCGTCTGTCCGTCCGGCGTCCGTCCGGCGTAAACTTTCACATCTTTGACTTCTCCTCCGAAACCACTGAACAGATTCTGACGAAACTTGACAGAAAGCAAGAACTCAACATCCTCTACCAAGTTTGTGTTTTTTGTGCCGATCGGTCAACAAATATGGCCGCCAAGGGCTCTGATTGGCTGACACATTTTCGACATCTCCTCTGCAACCACTTCACAGAATTTCATGAAACTTCACAGGAAGGAAGTACGCAAGGTCCTCTACCAAGTTTGTGTTTTTTGTGCCAATCGGTCATCAAATATGGCCGCCGAGGGCTCTGATTGGCTGACACATTTTCGACATCTCCTCTGCAACCGCTGCACAGAATTTCATGAAACTTTACAGGAAGGAAGTACTCAAGGTCCTCTACCAAGTTTGTGTTTTTTGTCCCGTTCGGTCAACAAATATGGCCGCCGAGGGCTCTGATTGGCTGACACATTTTCGACATCTCCTCTGCAACCGCTGCACAGAATTTCATGAAACTTTACAGGAAGGAAGTACTCAAGGTCCTCTACCAAGTTTGTGTTTTTTGTGCTGATCGGTCAACAAATATGGCCACCGAGGGCTCTGATTGGCTGACACATTTTCGACATCTCCTCTGCAACTGCTTCACAGAATTTCATGAAACTTCACAGGAAGGAAGTACTCAAGGTCCTCTACCAAGTTTGTGTTTTTTGTGCCGATCGGTCATCAAATATGGCCGCCGAGGGCTCTGATTGGCTGACACATTTTCGACATCTCCTCTGCAACCGCTGCACAGAATTTCATGAAACTTTACAGGAAGGAAGTACTCAAGGTCCTCTACCAAGTTTGTGTTTTTTGTGCCGATCGGTCAACAAATATGGCCGTCGAGGGCTCTGATTGGCTGACTCATTTTGGACATCTCCTCTGCAACCCCTGCACAGAATGTTATGAAACTTTACAGGAAGGAAGTACTCAAGGTCCTCTACTGAGTTTGTGTTTTTCGTGCTGATTGGTCAACAAATATGGCCGCCAAGGGCTCTGATTGGCTGACACATTTTCGACACCTCCTCTGCTACCGCTGCCCAGAATTTCATGAAACATTACAGGAAGGAAGTACTCAAGGTCCTCTACCAAATTTGTGTTTTTCGTGCCGATCGGTCAACAAATATGGCTGCCAAGGGCTCTGATTGGCTGATACATTTTCGACATCTCCTCTGCAACCGCTGCACAGAATTTCATGAAACTTTACAGGAAGGAAGTACACAAGGTCCTCTACCAAGTGTGTGTTTTTGGTGCCGTTCGTTCAACAAATATGGCCGCCAAGGGCTCTGATTTTCCGACACATTTTCGACATCTCCTCTGCTACCGCTGCCCAGAATTTCATGAAACATTACAGGAAGGAAGTACTCAAGGTCCTCTACCAAGTTTGTGTTTTTCGTGCCGATCGGTCAACAAATATGGCTGCCAAGGGCTCTGATTGGCTGATACATTTTCGACATCTCCTCTGCAACCGCTGCACAGAATTTCATGAAACTTTACAGGAAGGAAGTAATCAAGGTCCTCTACCAAGTGTGTGTTTTTGGTGCCGTTCGTTCAACAAATATGGCCGCCAAGGGCTCTGATTTTCCGACTCATTTTCGACATCTCCTCTGCAACCACTGCACAGAATTTCATGAAACTTTACAGGAAGGAAGTACTCAAGGTCTTCTACCAAGTGTGTGTTTTTTGTGCCGATTGTTCAACAAATATGGCTGTCGAGGGCTCTGATTGGCTGACACATTTTCGACATCTCCTCTGCTACTGCTGCACAGAATTTTTATGAAACTTTACAGGAAGGAAGTATTCAAGGTCCTCTACCAAGATTGTGTATTTTGTGCTTATCGGTCAACAAATATGGCCGCCGAGGACTCTGATTGGCTGACACATTTTCGAAATCTCCTCTGCAACTGTTGCACAGAATTTCAAGAAACCTTGCAGCAAGCAAGTACTCAAGGTCCTCTGCCAAGTTTGTGTTATTCTTGTTGATAGGTCAACAAATATGGCTGTTGAGGGCTTTGATCTGTAGAAGTATTTTTGTGACTTTTAACCCTTTATCTGCAACTCAGGTGAGCGATGTGGCCCCCTTGGGCCTCTTGTTTTTTTTTTTGTAATTAACCGTTTTTAAGGATACATTTATTTTGAATACATGCATACATTTATAACATGAACATATGAGTCGATAGTGAATAATGTTTGTTAGATGAAATTGCTCATCAATTTATATTATTTTCAAAGCCAAGGAGAGAAGTCACAGCGAGGAAGAAGTTAAGGCGGCATTACAACAGTTAGAATGGGAACAAGAAAACAAGCGCAAGGTATGTCTCATCTTCTGAGAGGACCTCAATCAAATTTTGACTTCACCCATAATTATGTTGTATTCCATCATTTCAATAAACCGAGTGTCCTCCCATTTGGGACTGTATCTGATCTGATGTAAGTGCTATAAGTGTGCTTAGAACACATAAACTTTAAGGGACCATAAGAAAAAGTTCAACTTTTCAGAAGTTCAACTTACTGAGTACACCAGGCAAGCAATTGACTTTTAATAAGACTGATGTCCCTTTCTCTATCTCCGTTCACAAAAATTTGTGTGTCTTCTTCCACAATCAAGCTACCTTTAATGTATATAATGCAACTTCATTAGCAAGAAAGTATCAATTAGGCCATTCCAAGTTTTATTTCTGTTTAGCGTCCGTGTGCGCGTAGGTTTTCAGCAGGTGTTATGAAAAAAAAAAAACATAAAAGGCAAATTTCCTGAACTTCGAATTTGTACATTACGGATTTTCTCCTTATATTTTTCATTTCCTGTGCAACAAAAAAGGTCTCAAGTGACATATTTTTACTACATTTTTATCAGTTTTCGTCGGTGTTTGGTGAGGGGCAGTACCTAAATGAATTGTCAGGGTGGTTCTGGGGGGTACTGTCTGTGCTGTGATAAGGATAATGTCCTAGGCTACTTTGCATCTGTTGAAGGTAAATGACATGTAAACATTTTCCTCCCTGTTCGAATGCATATGTGAAGCAAGTGAGAGGTATGTTTAAAGAAAGATAGATATGAAAGACCGCTCGTACTCATCATGTTTTATAAAAGCTTCTGAGGGAGCTTCAGAAATAGAAGATGGGCGGACCCTCTTAGTTCATGAAACTTTGACAAAGTTTAATTGTTCTAAAGCATATTTCAAGGTCAAGAATATTGTTGAGAAAGTCAGGACCAAAGTAAATGTGTTTAGTCAGCTTATTAAAGGTCATATTTTTTTTACACTGAGAGATACTCAAATGATTAAAAATGCAAATTTGTTGAAAATTGCTTCGTTTTTTCTTACGTCCTTTTGTTTTTTAATTGAATAGGTAGGAAGGTTTTGGTCATCTGGGTGGACGCTAAACAGAAAAAAAACTTGGAATGGCCTTATCTGTCCAACGATCTCCTTATAATTAATTGATTTTTGTTACAAAATTAAACTTTATTCATGGTTCGACTTATCGAGGTGAATTTTCAATGTTAAATGAGTAATGGGACCTAAAAAATAGTTCGATATAACGAAAAATTGAGTTTTCCGAATTTGAGTTATCAGGAGTAAAAATGCATAGAAACCAATGAAGGAGAAACGGGACTTTTCAAAATAATTCGAGTTAAGGCATACCTGTCAACTCTCCCTCTTTAGGAGGGAGACTTCCTCTTTTTGACCTTATAATCTCCCTCCTTGGCATATCTCCCTCGAGGGAGACCAAAATCTCCCTCTTTTTGGCCCAATCAACCCTCTTTTTCCCTCTTTTGGTACATGTATATTTACCAAAGAAGAAACACTCTACATAGCGGCTTTCAGAGCATTTCATAAGAAAATGCAAGAAAACATGTATAGAATGCAATAGATTATTGATACATGTTTCATAAATTATAAATGTTTTTGCATTAAAATGTCAGCACAATGAAATTATTTGAAAATTGGTTTTGCACAAAATGTTGCGATCCATTAAAAATGTAGCAAAATGGGTTCACGCACAATCTCCCTCTTTTTCAAGTGCCAAGGAGGGAGATCTCCCTCTTTTTAAGATTTCAAAGTTGACAGGTATGGTTAAGGGGAAATTCAAGTTATTCAAGTTTGAGAAAACGAGAGTAAACTGTACTTTAAAACATGTGACTTTGTTGTTATATTCTTCAGAGAATGGAGGATGACATGTCTGCCCAGAGAAAGAAAATCTTAGAGCGAGTTGCAGCGCGTAAGAAACAAGACACAGACAAGGAGACGGAACAACTAACAGCCATGCAGCTGGTCATGGTAGCCGAGAGTCAACAAAAACAACAACAGGAGGCAATAGCGAGAGAAAAATCTCATCAAGGTTCAGAGGTATGTGTAATGCCAGATTTTCAATTTCTCTTAATTTCTTAATTTCTGAGAAAATTCATCATGTATTTGAGAATTTTTACCATGAGTTGTTGATTTTGCTTATTGACACTTCAAATACTTGTTTATTGCCTTTGATGCTTAAATCTACTCATTGGAGTAACTCTTTGATGAAGCCATAGCTTAATTACATCTGTGAATGATTAAATAACAGGTATTGCTCAGTACAGACTTTGTTACCTCAGATTGATTCTATATAATTGCAACTTTTCCCACAACAGCTTCAGAAGCGTTTGGAGGCACGTAGACTTGCACGTAAACGTAGCGTTGAGGATAACAAAGGCCAAGAGAATGCCGAGAGTCAAGACAAACCAAGCTCCTCGTCATCATCCAGAACTGTGGATAGTGTAAGTTTGTACAGTTGTACAAGAAAATACATGTACATGTATCATAAGAATACTCATTTTCAATAGAACAAGTTACGTTTTAAAGAAACTTTTCTGTTTTCTTATAATTTGTATGTGAAAAAGGCATTTGACGAAATAAAAAAACTAGCAATGATAAGTTTCTGATAGATTCTGGTGTAGAGATCAAGTTTATGTAGGGATTTTCTCAAATTCCTATTTCACCGCGTGGCATCGAAACCTATGGGGTTATGATTCCTTAGAGAGTTTTTTGGTTTTTTTTTTTTTTTCATTTTCTAAATTAAACTTTAAATTGCAGTAGGATAATGCCTAATAAATCAATCTATATCGTCCAGGTATATGAAAAGTTCATAGTTTTTGCAAACACTTCAATAATTTGCTGACGACAGAAATGTTCTTGAGCTAGAATTCCTTTTGAGGAACTGTTTGACGAAGTGTTTGCAAAAACTTTAGACTTTCAGATGTTTAAGCAATATGGGCTTACTTATTAGGTATTGTCCTACTGCAACGTCTCATCAGTTTTGTGCAGTATCACTTAAATGATGAAAATAAATGAAAAACCTGAGTAAGGAATTACAACATCATACAGTTTCGATCCCATGCAGTATATTTTCAAAATTGGACTTTTATACTCTATCTTATTTGGTCACTGATTATTTCAAATATACAAAAAAAAAAAGAATTTTCAATATAAAACATATATACATGTAAATTATAATAATACAAATCCATTCACCTATTCAATATATAGAATTTTATCGACAATGTTTTACTGGAACAGAATCCATTTGCGGCAATGAAGAGAGAGAAGACAGTATTGAATGTGGAACTGACAGACAAAGAGAGGGATGACGAGTTAAAGAAACTCCACAGAGAACAGTTCAATCTACGGTCAAGGATCCAAGATCAGCAAAAACAACAGGAAGAAATGGTATTGTGTAACTGATGTAGAACACTGATCTTGAGATTGTTGCAACTATTTTTAGTTTATAAAGCATTCCAGCAAACTCTTAATCTGTGAATTATGATAATTAACCCATATGTACATATACTGTTGAATTGTACGCCTCAATTTCATTAATTTCTTAAAACTATTTGGGTCAATATGCGAAAATGTTTAATGACCTGCACTTTAAGCATATTGCTTCATTGCCTACATCTTGAACCGTGCTGTTGAGATTATCGTCAAGATTTTCTTTAACTCATGTAGGTAGTTGACAAAATAAACATTTTCTACATTGCATATCAAAGGGGTTTACTACATTGCATATTTAAGATTGAAATCATCTTATATGTTGATTTTGTAGCTACAAAGAAGGCTTAAGCAGAGACAAAACAAGAAAGAGCTGGAGGCCCAGCAGCTCCTCAGCCTCGGTGAAAGACAGAAAACTCAGCTCCTCAACGTCAAACAGGTACAATTTAACTTTATCTTGGGTCCATCAATTAGAGGAAGATAAAATCCAATGTGATTAAGATCGATTTATATTCATAACAGCTTAAAGAATAATAAAAACTTCAGTTCTAACAGAAAATTGATAAAGAGATTGATGAGGCTCTCGCATTCACTGTTGTTTTGATGATCCATTTTCAATTTTAATTTCAACATTTCATTAAACACCCAACAAAGCATCAACATCTCCACTTGATAAAAGCCAACGAGACTGAGAATTTGTATATATTTCTAAAAGTGTTTCTTGTTATTTATTTATATTAACTTCCCTGAGGAGGACTTTACTACATTCAGGATTTTATGATATTTTTAATAAAAAGATCTTGATATCAAGTCTATTGTTATTATCATTGCCTGAATCAGAATGGAATAATTACAGGATGAGAAGTCTCGTCAGATCGAGGCCATACAAGAGAGAGTACGAGGCAGATCTCGTAGCCCTAACAAGGCATCTCGAGATTGGGACATTCTGATATCAAATGTATTATTGTAATTACAGGATGAGAAGTCTCGTCAGATCGAGGCCATACAAGAGAGAGTAGGAGGCAGATCTCGTAGCCCTAACAAGGCATCTCGAGATTGGGACATTCTGATATCAAATGTATTATTGTAATTACAGGATGAGAAGTCTCGTCAGATCGAGGCCATACAAGAGAGAGTAGGAGGCAGATCTCATAGCCCTAACAAGGCATCTCGAGATTGGGACATTCTGATATCAAATGTATTATTGTAATTACAGGATGAGAAGTCTCGTCAGATCGAGGCCATACAAGAGAGAGTAGGAGGCAGATCTCGTAGCCCTAACAAGGCATCTCGAGATTGGGACATTCTGATATCAATTGTATTATTGTAATTACAGGATGAGAAGTCTCGTCAGATTGAGGCCATACAAGAGAGAGTACGAGGCAGATCCCGTAGTCCTAACAAGGCATCGAGGGAATCTGACAGGTCAATTCCAGAAGAAGAGGTAAGAGCATAAATGTGTTCATAATTTCAAAACTAGCATCTGTTTAGATACTTAGGTTCTTATGTTTTTGAACATTTCCACTGCAAGAGGTAAAAAATTCACATGTCTTTGATCTTAGGAAGATGTTCATATAATTGGAGTCTGCATTTACAATGAAATTACAAGCATAGAAATGTAGTTTAAGGCATTAGGGGTAGAATACCCTACTTCTGGATGTTTTGATAAAGTTGGCAGAAGATGCATGACTTTGGCAATGTTTGGGACCATACATTTTCATTGCTAGTTGAATAATACATTAAAGATATCAAATATTTAAAAATATGTATGATATGAAAGGACATAATTACTAGCTATTCCACAATATTATAATTATACCCCTAATACTTTAAATAAATGTTAGACATGTTAATGGTCAATGGGAATGGAAAATTTTATGCTATTGGAATTAGTTCTGTGTTTTGACGCAAATATATAAGCTAGTGTCATCATGGTTAAAATGAAATGAACATTTGAATGAATTTCAAATTCTCTCTTAAGCTTCATGAGAAAAAAATATGTAGAAATATTGGATCTAAAGCTGCTTTTTAAGAAAAAATGTCTATTACAACTCTATCAGGAAAAGTGCTGTAGATTAGGAATTTTATATTCATTACTCTGAGAACACATTAAATTTATAAAACATACCTGTTTACAGGAAGAGAGTTGAAAAGTAAGACTTCATATGTTGTAGTTGTACCTTTTCTGAATGTTGTCATTTTAAATATCTATGTACTTATACCAAGATAATCATTAAATTGACTCCCTCCCCCTCCCCCCCCCCCAAAAAAAAAATCATCATCCCCTTGCAACTCTGTTTAGAGTTGCAGAGGGGATATATAATAGCTTCACTGTTGTGTATTTGTTTGTTTGTGTGTGTGTGTCTGGGTTCTTGTGAAAAGCATAGAAAACAGAGCATCATGACAAATTCCATAAATGTTTCCCATGCGGGGAGGATTAACCCTATTGCTTTTCAATGTCAAGAGTCAAAGGTCAAGATCATTAGGAACTATAAGTGGAAACCTAGTATACAAGATTAAAGGTAAAGTAATCATCTTAGAACCATCGAAATTCCACAAATGTCTCCTGAGGAATGAGGATGAACCTTATCAATTTACAAGGTCAAGGTCACTATGGACTGAACTATTAAAAAACAAAGTAATCATAATAGGATCACCTAATCCTCCATAACTGTTCTTTTATGGAGAAAATGAAGATGAAAATTATTGATTTCCATCATCACCAAACCTTCCACAAATGTTGGAGAGGGTGAACCCAATTGCTTTTTAAGGTCAAGAGGCAAAGGTACAGGTCACTATGAATTTGGCTTTTAACATTTTGTGACTTAATAGGTTTGACTGCATAGAACACAAACAATCATTGCAGAATCATCAAACCTTCCACTATTGTTTCCCATAAGGAGAGAAACTGACAAAATTAACTTATGAATTAAAATTACCATTACAGAAAGCAACTCGTGAACTCTAGCAGTTTACACTTCTTGTCATTTCACTGTAAATGGGGCTGTAGAATATTGTATAATGGATACAGTTTGAAATGATAAAACTTGATGTAGATATACATGGTGTTTGTTTATCAAGAAGGACAAATTTTAATTATCATAAAATACATGTGTAGACTTTGGTTGATTGACGCATTGCCTCCTACAGAATTGAATAGACTGTTTTATGTTAACTTCAGTTCAGTTCACTTTTGTCTCTTGGTAAGATGATTTTGCCCACCCGAACAATCAAATGATGTCATCCATGAATATGTATACTCTTTGTTGGAGTGGAGTGACGTCATTTGATTATTCTGGTGGGCAAAATTGTACTACAAAGAGACAAAAGTGAACTGCACAAAATTTTAACTCGTACCAGTAGTTTTAATTGGCCAAGGGACTGAAAATTACATCATGTATAGTTAGAGTGCTTGAGTTGATGTGTTTTTTTCAGTCTAAAGAAATTAAAAACAGGAATACAATTATCATTGCTTAGCCATAACAATAAGTCATAACAATAAGCTTAATGCTTAGTTAACAAATCATGAAGTATGTAGTAACTGGTACATGTATTTCATATTGGAAGCCTTTCTGAATGAAAAGTTTGATAAAGTTTCTCTATTACGGATTTACTGTAATTAAACAAAAAATTGATAAATTTATGTGCATTCTTTTCTCTTTACAGAAAAAGCGAAAAAAGTGAGAGACATTCAAGAAAAACACAATATCTAGTGATACCGAATGATAACATGAACAAAATGGGAGCATATGATTATCTGTTCTTAACTTTGAATTTTCTAACAATTTGATGATCCGTCCATTCAACATTCCTAAGATGTTGAAAGTCTTATTTGTTTATAAGTATTTTGAAATTATGCCAAGACAAAATTATATATATGTACATGTATATCATGTGACAATGTTTTTTTCATTTGTGTGCAAATGTCAATTTTACAAAGAAATTTCTGATTCCGTCCACATACAATTTATAGCATCGATTGTCATTGATCGAAATCCAATCAAAATAAAGCATGAGATTAATTTTTTTCCTGATCCGTCCCTTTTATTTTATATCAGCCATTCCTGTAGTTTTACACTTCTAATGTAAATGCATGTTTCCTTACCTTTTTGTAGACATTAATATATACCCTTAGCTGCTCGAGTTATTACATGTATATCAAAATTTCAAAATCAATTTTTTTTTCATGATTTTTTATGATATGAAAGGAACAATGTTGTTCATAAATCTACTTGCAATTTTCCACAAAGATTGTAAATTAATATTTTAACTTATTTTACTCACTTGTTGATCAAGAATTCTTGAAGTTGAAGCCATTTCATACGTAAAATTCTAACAATTCATTTATAGATTATGTTTAAGTAAATTATAATGTTTTGTCCTGTCTGTTTGTCAAACATCAACATTTTAAAAAACTTATGTACAGCATATACTGTAAATCCTCTTTTATTTGCAGCGACTCATTTTCGCAAACACTAGTGAAGTGAGTGGTTCGCGGCATGTAATTTTTGCGACATCATATATAAGATACTTACTACAACTGTGTTTCGACATATTCGTGGCATTTTATATTCGCGAATCGAAGCACCTCGTGAATATTGTGAAAATAAAATGCTCGCAAATAAAAGACGGCTTAAAGTATTAGGTAGAAAATTTCATCTCGATATTTTTATGGCTATTTCTGGTGATAAGAATTAAAAAAATAATGGTTTACCAACATTGACCTTTTCCCTTTTTTCAGTATTTAAAAAATGTTACATGGCATAAGTGTTTCATATATGTATTGTAAGTTTCACATGACATTTTGTTAAAGTATATACATTTGTAGATCAATCAAAATGCCTGCAGGACAGGACCTATTGTTAATGAAATTGTTAATTATTATATCTGTAAATTTCATTTGTTTATGTATAACATGGGTCAGAAATGCACTTTTAAATGGATCAAGACTTGTAGTTAACTAAAGTACACCTTAGACAAAAGCTGTGTAAAAACTGAAGCTTGTCACAAACCCTATGGTTTCTTTAAAGAACATATTGAATCAGTAATTTTTTGGCCTTAGCTCATAATAGCCACTATGATGTTGTTTAGGCTGGTGCCTTGGCCCCTCATGGAGCTGCTATGGTCTTTATAGGGTTCTAGATTTCTCTTTTCAAACATGCAATACTAAAATTTCAAATTACATCTACTTACATGATAATTCATTTCACTTTGTTGAAAGTTTTATAAGTTGAATACGTTGTTCTTTTGACATAAAAGAACTTGATTTTTGATTTTTGATACAGAAACAAACAGACTTTTGCCTGATGTTATGTTTTCAGTTGATGATTATTTATATCTGTGAGTAATTTGTTTCAGTTAAATTTTCAAGTCCAAATACTGTAAACGTGGAAATTTTTGCGTGGGGGTAATTTTTCGCGTTTTTCCCGAATCAAGGGACTTCGCGAAAATTTCCCCCACGCAAAAGTATCCCCGCTGCATTCTTACAATGGGAAAGACATTTTTATCGTGAATGTTTCTGCCACGTGTAACATCTTGATGTTATAATTGCAAAATTTTCCCCAAGCGAAAATAATTATATATTACAGTGCATGTGATTCTTTCCGTTAGAATACACTTCTTTGGCCCATGTTTACATAAATCTTTGTATTTTTTGTGATTTTATGCACTGACTGTGATTATTTACACTTTATTCATAGGGAAATTAATACAAATGTATCTTGTTACCTTTTTCTTTATATAGAACTTTTATATATGCATATATAAATGCAATCATGCAAAAATATATTGTTATAGTTTTGTTAAAATCAGGGGATTCTGTTGTGAAATTGAGTATAAATTATACAGTAAGATCTGCAGCCAATTTCACAAAAATTCTTACGATAAATCTGAGGATTTTTCGTAACTTTCAGTCAGTCATATCTCAGCCATACGAATAAAAATTTCAATAAAGTTGAAATAATCTTTATTTAATAACTGAAATTCATCAAAACATTGATAAAATTTGAATTTTAACGAAATAAAGGATAAATATCAGACTTTGAAAGTTACGAAAATTCCTGAAATTTTTCGTAAGTATTTTTGTGAAACAGGCTGCTGTGCTGCATTCTATGTATGTATTATGTGGTAAAAAAAATTGAAAGTGTGTGTCTGTTGATCCAGATCCATCCATTGTATTCTAGAAAGACTTTGATCATTTCTGAGAAAAAAAATCATTTTTGTTCATTCTGCCTTTTTATGCCCCGGCCCACCATGTAATGGTGCTGGCATAATGAGTTTGTCTAACATTATGCCCTTCCATCATATTCCAACTTACTTTCAGTCTCGACACAATAACTCAAAAACCCTTTAAATTATTAAAATTGAATTTGGAAAGATGCTTTCTTATCATGATGGGAAGAGGCGCACATTGTATTTATTTTGAGGTCAATAGGTAAAAGATCAAGGTCACTCTTAGGGAAGAAAATACAATCAAAATATTGGTTTCCAGGAGATATGGTCAATATTTCAAAGGTCAAGATCACTGTAAGGAACAATACAAAAAAAAGTTATCAGTTGATAACTCAAGAATCTTGTCATTTTTTCAACTCAAATTTTGATAATGGTTACTTATCAAGAGGAGAGGAAGTCTATTGATTTTATTGTCATAGGTAAAGGTCACTGTTAGAGAAATAGACATCAAATAGGGTTTACACATGATTTATTCACATGGAATTTTGATAAATTATTACTGAATAGGAGGGGAATATATATGCTTGTATATGTTAGGGTCATAAGGTCAAGGACACAATTCCTTTCATTGCATGATCGTTGTTGCAGGAGTCAAACTGCTTCATAGGGGGGGGGGGGGGCACATACCAGTATCGTTTACAAACAATTTGTCTAGTTTTGTCTTTTCTAGGATTATGAGTAAAGCTCTTTGCTAATATCGTCTCTAGCTTTGCTATTAGCCTTCCTTACTTTCCTCAAAATCTTTCACCAACCACTATGACAGCAGAATTTAAGGGACAAAAATTGAATAAAGGATAACAGTAACAGAAATAAACATTCAAAGTGTTCATAGAAAAACCTTGCTGATGTTGGAGAAGTCTCGTATGATCCTGAATATAAATAAGTCATTTGAAATTCTCAAGAATGTGTCAATCATTCAGGTCAAGGTTACCCCTAGGTACCATAGAAAACCGCTGTATATTAAAAATAGTGCATCTGTGCAAGGGGATTTTACCATTTTTAAAATACTTGGATTTGAAAGACTGAACTGATGTCTCTTTGAAGTTTATATGCTCCAGGTTAGAATGATCAGGTTTGGAGGTAGAAGCCTCATAAAGACCACTCTGTATGCATCTAACCTTCATACAGCGCAAAACAAGGTCTTTATCTGACTTAAAACCCAGTGCCTTTGTATAAAATGCGAGTAGTACTCCCAAATTAAAAACAAACCTATGTTTTCAGCTCGCTGGGACCAAGGTATGAGGAGCTAATGTCATACCCTCGGCATTTTCGTCGCCGTTGTCGCCTGTAGACAAAACTTTAACCTGGGCTATATCTTGAACTATATGTAGATACCTTGTGACGAGACCTTTCATTTGAGACCGACCTTGGATTTTGACCTACTTTTCAAAAACTTTAATCCTGGGCTTGATCTCTTGAATCATGAGGGGTAGGGGGTAGGGCTTTGATATTTCACATGTAGATACCTTGAGACAAGATCTCATTTGAGACCATGACCTTTGACCTTGGACTTTGGAAAACTTTTCAAAAACTTTAACCAGGGCTATATCTCTTGAACTATAAGGGGTAGGGCTTTGATGTTTCACATGTAGATACCTTGTGACAAGACCTTTTATTCGAGACCATGACATTGACTCTGTAATCTTGACCTTAGACTTTGGCCTACTTTACAAAAACTTTGACCTAGCCTATATCTCTTGAATTATAAGGGGTAGGATGTTGATATTTCACATGTAGACTTTGTGACAAGACCTATCAATTGAGACCATGACCTTTGACCTAATGACCTTGTCCTTGGACTTTGACCTACTTTTCAAAAGCTTTAACCTGGGCTGTATCCTTTGAACTATAAGGGGTAGGGCTTTGATATTTCACATGTATATACCTTGTGATGAGACCTTCCGTTTTTAAGACTATGACCTTGTGACCTTGGCCTTGGACTTCGACCTACTTTTCAAAAACTTTAACCTGGCTATATCTCTTTAACTATAAGGGGTAGTGCTTTTATATTTCACATTCAGGTACCTTGTGACGAGACCTTTCATTTGAGACCATGACCTTTGACCTTGAATTTTGACATGCTTCTGAAGAATAAGTGTGGTCTAGAGCTCTCCAACTAATGTGGAAAATAAAAGGGTTTTAATATGTCATGCATAGATTTATTATTGAGACAATGACCTCCTCTGACAGTACTTTTTGGATCTTCGAATTTGTTTGGTTTTTGACTAATACCTGCTACGGCGAGCTATGTAATCTTTGATTACCCTCTAGTCCGCGACTTAGGTCATAACATTAGCATGAACCCAAACTATATTGAAATATACAATTTCATGTTGATCCTCTTTTGGAGCTTAATGGATATGTTAAACGTCTTCTAATTCAATAGCATCATTTAAGAAAGATAAATTTGCAGCATGGACCAGACATGCACGTTTCTGGTACTTAACATTCGTCAGTGTATCATGAAATACTCATCAGGTTATGGTTGTTTTATATAACATAAACAATTGATAAAAAGATTCGCCAAAATTTGTGCAGATGGTTGTACTTGTTGAAAATCTGCAAACTTGATGGCGAAGTAGAGCGTGACGTCATATGTCATGGATGATTGTTTCTGAGACAAAAACACAGACAAAAGGTTGTTTTTCTTGAGTTCTTTCCCCTTGGAATACGTCCATGATCAGAATGCCAAGACAAATGATTCATATAATAAAGTTCACTGACATTATATGTGGATAAATCTAACAAAGAATACCCCAAAGAACTATTAATATTGAATGATAAGTCATTTTCTTCACCCCTAAATCATACACGATTTTCAATACTGACACAATTCCTCTGTGACCCATGAAGTCGCCCCCCCCCTCCCCTCCTCCAAAAAAAAAAAAAACCCAAACAAACAAACCAAAACAACAAATCTGCGTAATATATTTTTTTTATCGTAAATAATTCTATATTGTATAAAGAGTTAGCCTTTTACAACCATATATCGCGTTTCCATGGTTATATCTACCACTCCAGTCCTTTTTTATTCTATATTATAGGCGCATATCCAGCGATTTTGATGGATATTGGGTGTTCAACACTTAATTTGGAAATACTTGAGTGATAGGAAAACCTGCTTTTTGGTAGATTGGGCTGTAAAATCCCATCTTATCTTATATAAAAAAAACCAAACAAATGAAAAATTCCTTAAGCTGTGTGCATAAAAATTACTCAAATCATTAAGTTATATTTAGCTAGTTAAGACAGGTTGTGAATGAGGGGGGGGGGGGGGGTAATGTGGAGATTCCCCTTTACTCTGTATTCAATTTATTCACCACGGTGAAATGAAACATTCTTTTATTTCTTTGATGAAAAGAACACATAGCATCGATCGTACCACATAAAACGCTAGTATATACATGTATGTCTCATCTCAGCTTCAGGCACAGGTTAATTTGACAGTATATTGTATATATATATACTACAAACTATCTTTTAATTAATTACCAGTATGAATATTTTACATAGATACGCAAGTTTCCTTCTTTAGCTCGACTGGCAGACAGAAAATAGAGACCGGGGGGGGGGGGGGGGGGGGGGTGTCGGACTGTTATTTATAAAGGTAATCGCATTCTTTGAAGTGTTTAAAATTACATCCAAACTAGTGCATTTAGAGTTAAATCGAACTATTACCAAATTTACATATGCTATAAATAGTTTATTTTAGCCAAAATTGGATAACGTTTATGGTCGCGAAAAAAAAAACATCGGTGCATCTAGAATTTCCGGTGGGGGAAGGGGGGGGGGTGTTCCAGTCTATGATTTTGATAAAAAAAAAGCTATACTGAAAATGGGAAAAACCAGCATCTTTGTCAAATTCTGGGTGGGGGTCCTTTCCTCCCCCCCCCCCCTCTCTGTCCCTCTAGATCCGCGTTTGGAAAAAAAAATCGATTTGGGAATGCTGAATATGGTATTATCTCGTACGGAGTTGCGCAATAATCGAAACGGGTGATAATAGCAATATTATATACTAGTACATTATACACAGGTATTGCTTAAAACTTTAAAAAATCTTCGCCCGATGAACACCATGAATGGTTAAGTTTTGAATCTCGCCAAATAAGGGCACGCGTCGCGGTCAATCAGTATCTACTAGCTTTGATCGTAGTACACTCACTCTGTGTATTTCTCATTCATAATGCATCATAACTAAATCGGTACCATCATTTTACAGTATAAAAGCTCCATGGATATGTGTACAAATCTCTAGGTGGTTTACTGATAGACAAGACAAGCTACTTATCATTACGCAAGGTTGAAACTGACATTATATATACATATCACAAGAAATCTACATCAGTGAAATCTACGTTTCTCCCAGGTAACGCATTCGGATGCCGAGAATCATAGCTATGTAATCTCCGCGAATTCATCGGAGAAACATCGGCGAAGGGATCGTAAGACAAAGCTAGGCGCACTCAGAAGGAAGGCACATTGATGAATAATCTCAACCTTTCGTTGTTGTATAAATAGATAGTGAAATCTGGTTCTAATATACGAAACAGACCGCTCGAACTCCAGGAACTTTTATTTATAATCCATTCACCGAGAAATGATGTGAAAAGCATCAAATTTCACCATTGTATGAAATTTTGAACAAATTGAACGAACGCATATACACATTCTTTTTCATATTTATTGATTCCAAGAAATTCTGTGATGTCCAGGAAGTGTGGCGGAGGAGGATCTGGACCGGTAAGTACATTAATTATTTCCCCTTTTCCGGGACACTAGAAGGAAGGGAGGGGGGGTTGCTAGTAGAAAAAACTCTTGGTAAATTGATATTCAAATTGTTGTGTAGGCTATATAGAAAACGTAGAAATTCGTATTTAAATATATTAAATTTAAGAGTATATATGTGACATTTTGAAGTAGCGCATTTGATATCTTGTTGTTTTCTGTTGAAATAATTCAGGAAAAAGAAATTTTAATGATAGAATTTCCTAGTTCTGCTCCATCCGTCAACCTTGCCAATTTTGGTCATGATTTTCCACTTGGCTACGCCCCCGTTAGATTGATACATGCGATGTAGAGCACGTGTATACATACGCTAAACGTTCAGTTATTGCATAAAAATGAGAATTTCTTTAACAAAATTGAATATTTTGTGAAAAATACAGAGATATCTATCAAAAAACACAATTCGTATTCTTCTAATTAAATTGATGGACGAAATAAAAAATGAGCAAGATGAAATAATAAGCTTGAGATCTTGAAAGGGAGGGGAAGGAAGAATTTTGGACTCAAATTGACATCCCCTCCCTATCGACAGTTGCAGCAGAGAATTAAAACTCCCGTGAGGTATTGACCGAATAATAAACGACTACATGCACCTACTTAATTAAATGTTACTGTAACACGCTCATTCCAACCCCGCAATAATTGTCTCTACGCCTTTACTTAAAATATCGATAAGGTATTCTCCCAAAAATTTTATTTTATTTCTCTATAAATTTTATCGATCAGTTTTTGTTTAATTTCTAAATATAGAAATATATATTCCTTACCATACCAGCATACAAAAAAAAAAATCTTTTTACACGTTTAACCTTTTCCTATTTACTTTTTGGGAAAAGATGAATAAATGTGGTAACGATGCCGTCAAAAACCTAATTTGTTTACCCGTTGTTATATAACACCGCATCACTATGATGAAGACAGAAAGAATTCAGAGGGTGAAAGGCATTTCTATCTCCTTGGAGAAATTCCAGAACTCTTAGAATTAGCTCTCAGACCTAATAGTAAACTTTCTGGCACGAAACGCTTCCCACTTTCATGCAAAGAAAAACATTGTTCTGCAATTTAGATCTTCTCTTGACGGTTCTTAGAACCCACTGTGATAAACTGAACACATTCCCATATTTCTGTACATGTCATGGGCGGATCCAGAAATGAATTGTCCACGGGGGGGATCCAGATAGTACGGGGTGTTTCCAGCATGTGATTTTGAAAAAAAATGTGCGTAAAACTGGTGAAATTGGATATTATTGGTAATTATATTCCAGGGCGGGGTCCCGACCCCCTCTAGATCCGCCCATATGTGCATTGTATCGTACCATCTGATCGCAAAAAAATCTGAAACCCATATGTTTGGAAAGGAACGGTCCTCTACGTTGCAATAGCTGTCAAGACAATGCAGTTTTAAAGCAATTCCTTGTGTTGAGAGCTCAAACGCGAATCTAGGAGGGATCTAGAGGGGCGTTCGAACCCCTCCCCCTCTTTCTGGAATTTGTCAAAATGCTGATTTTCCTGTTTTGACGTAATTATTTTAAAAATTACAGGCTGGGCCCTTTCTGATTAACCCCCCCCCCCCCCCCCCCCCCGGCTTTGGTAAAAAAAAGTTTTAGATCTGCCAGTGAAGCTATATTGCGACAACTTTTTCTCCGACCTCAATCGATGTTGAGAGCTTATGAGAAAAAAAAAATCATGATTGTGGCTATGGGTGTCATTTATTAGCAGTATCCAGTATTGTGATAAGCCCCTAGGTTAATCAAAAATATAAACATGATAGCAGCAAGAAAGCTACACACTTTAATATGCCTCCAGTTGAATTTCTGCTTCGTTTGGTAGATCATCTTCTAAATAAATGACAGAAATTTGTATGTCAAGCTTCTTGAAAATATAAGAAACATGGACAGAGCCGAACTCTTTTTTGGATGGGAAGGGGGGGGGGGGGGGTGTCGGTCGTAAGATTGATTGATTTATGCATTCTACAATAGATTCGGACAACTAGCTTTAGAAATGTGAAGTCCTTAACCACAGTAGAGTCAGTCATTTTCATTGACATTTTGTTTCAGACGTCTGGAGTCCAAGTGGACGATGATTGTATACATCGATACGCAGATCTACAAAAACACCACAAATTAAAGTACCTAACATTCAAACTCTCAGAGGATGCCAAGAAAATTGTCGTTGATAAAGTAGGACAACTAGGTAATTATTCTATTTTGTTTTATGCACATTCCCTCTCAATTTAAATGTGCCAAAAGAACCCTATTATAAGTCCCACAAGAAGTACTACGTACATGTATATTCCACTGAGAAAGAAATGAACAACAAGGAATATAAGAAATGGTTAGATTTACAACATGAGACACAATTTACCAGAACATTTATAAGCACCAGGAAACGTGTAAGAACGTTCATCTTCAACCTTGAAAGCGATGGTGTTATTATCCGGATCGTGTGCGCACTGACAACCCTCCAGCTGTAAATGTCTACAGGAACCATATAACGAGTACCGCCAAAATGGGCCAGGTATACACTATATATATACATATTCGTTTACATGACAGGGCTTTCAAAGGATCAACTTGCAAATTAATTTACAATAGGTGCTAGGCTGTATGTCCGTCCTGGCCAGAGTTTACCATCCCCGGAAAAAATACTGAAATCAATACGAAAAATTGTGAACAGGATGTGATTATCTGAAGCATGTGATTTCGGATAACAAAAATTAACTAGATGTGGGCAATTTTGATATCTTAATAAGCTTTATAAATGTTTGTACTATCTTAAATAGCTTCTAGCTGATACCACAATCTACTTTTTCAGGTGCGAGTTATGATGACTTCGTAGAAGAACTAAAGAATGCAGGACGAGATGGCGAAGGCAGATATGCAGTTTTCGATTTTGAATACAACGTCCGGGGTCAAGTGGCAGCAAAAATTGTCTTTTTTCTTTGGTAAGCCTATATAAAAGACTTTAAGAATGCCACAGGGTCGCAAAATTTTCTTACCTCCGTCAAATAGAGATTTCTAATAATTACATTAATCAAGCGAGATAACTCCAAAATTCAAAGAAATGTATCAGAAAACGGAGCGTGTAGGGAGAGACCTTAAAAGATTTTTTCCGGCTACTTTGGAAAGAATGCCATTTAAGAACGCTCCACGAATGAAAAATTATAAGGTTTATCCTGAATCAGAACGACTGATAATTTTGATAATCTTTTTATAAAGTTATAAAAGTAGCTTAACTCTTGCAAACCCTCCCTTCTCATCTATAGGAAACTATAGATATCAGAGGGGGATGGGACTGTTTGCGACGTCACATTGCAATTTACTGAAAAAAAAAATAAAAGACAAGTACAAAATACATCCCGAAAAGAGGGTTCTTTCAATGAGCAGCAAGTATAATTTTCATTTTCACAGATCAGCTGGAAACTTAAAGTAAGAAAAAAAGAAACTAACTTATTTTCTTCCCTTTATTTCAGGGTGCCAGATGGGATAAAGGTGAAACAAAGGATGTTGTACAGCAGTAGCGTTAAAGCGCTCAAACAAAAACTTAACGGAATCCATATAGAAATGCAATGTAACGATGAATGCGACTTAGCTCAGAGCGAAATATTACAAAAATGTACGGAGAGAGGATACGATTAAACATTTGCCATTCTATAGCCAAAATGTATGTCTTTACAATGTCAAAACTTATATTTTTCAATGATTGAACAGAGAATATATATATGCTCTACATTGGAGCGTCGTGAAAGTGAGATTATTTCAAATTGTGCGCTTTAAAAATCTGGTTTTTCTTCTTCCAGACTGAAGAAGAAATGATCGAATGGCTTGCAAAAAGCATTTTTAAATTTGCATCATTTATGTGAAAAGAACCTATTTTTCTTTCGATTTGTTTACGATTTGGTGTAAACATGTTTTTAACATTTCAAATGGCATCGTAATAATTTGCTAAACGTTATAAAAATTTATTTGCTATTTTCATATGTTCCCGATGTTCTGTTGCTTCCATGTGTATTGCAAGAGTTATCTTTCTTTACCTTACCCATTCTCGATTCATAAAGTATAGATGGAACGCGATCTGATGTTCTCACAATGAAAATTATTTTAAGTTTTCGTCTGAAAATAAAATTTAGGAATTTATTTATCCTTTGATTTATTTTTCCCAATGATTTGAGTCTCTCTGAAGCTCTGAAGAGATTAATTATTTGTATATAAGGGTACATTCTCACTTTAGTTTGTATATTACATTCCAGGGAATCATTAACTGAAGTTAGGAAAATAGATATAAACCTAAGAATTAAGCGGAAAAAAAAAAAAAAAAAGAAAGAAAAGAAACGACCCTCCTAACCCCATTTACTGCCAGAACAGACCCCCCTCACGAAAACAGAATGAAATCAGAAGCAAAAAAAAAAAAAAAAACAACAACAACAACGTAAACATACATAACAAAATAAAAAATCAAAGCTCTGCATGAAGGCATTGAAGGCGAGTTTCGTTTCATACTTATAATCCTCGTCAAGGTAAACACATGTAAATAATTCTTAGCTTGACCTTCAACAACAGGTGCCTGCAGATATGATCGCCCCCCCCCCCCCCTCTTCCTTCTTTCTCAGAATCATGGCTAAAATGGCCGCCGTGGAGTAAAAACTAAGGGTTTCTCCTCTTCTTTACTCCACGGCCATTTAAGCCATGATTCTGAGGAAGAAAGAAAGGGGGGGTGGAAACGATCATATCTGCAGACACCTGTGCCTTCAACCTATTTTTTTACGCCGTGGTAATCACGTACGTAATGCTTCTGATAAAAATTCGAAAAAAAAAAACGACAATACGAAACTTCTTAAGACATCGCCAAAATTAACAAGTCGGATGAAAACATTACAAATTCCAGTTACATCTAAACCTTGATTCTAGTTAGATCAATACCTTGATTCCAGTTACATCTAAACCTTGATTCCAGTAACATATAAACCTTGATCCAGTTAGTTACATCTAAACCTTGATCCAGTTACATCTAAACCTTGATTCCAGTTACATCTAAACCTTGATCCAGTTACAGTTAAATCTAAACTTTTATCCAGTTACAAATGTATATGTAAACCTTGATCCAATTACATCTAAACCTTGATTCAAGTTTCATCTAAACCTTGATTCAAGTTTCATCTAAACCTTGATCTAGTTACATCTAAACCTTGATCCAGTTACATCTAAACCTTGATTCTGGTGATATCGATGGATAAAGAGGTCATGGGTCGTTAGATGGCATGAACAAAGTTTAAATAGACTGAATAGGTAAAAAAGAAAATATCACCAATATTATGTTCAATACATAGCACAAAAGGTCCAAGGTCTCGGGAATTGCTTTGCTAAGAAAAAGATGCGTTGATGATACTGTATATACATGCAATACATTTTTGGAGCATAAGCATGTCACACATCTCGGGTCACGTGATGCCTGCAACTCGCCTTGTCAACTACACATATTTCAGTACAGACCAAAACTCAGATATTTTTACATTTAAATGAATTTTATTCCATACCGAATAACAATCCAACTCCAATGATAACCGCTATGTATCATTTGTTTGCAAATGGCCACGTTATTTCAGTACGCTAGCACACGAACTATCAATGATGGAGAATTTATTTTTATTCAACTAGTATTTATAGTCCATCTATGAACACTTATAAGCAGCTATCCTAGGAATGTCGATGTCATACATGTACAATAAAACAAAGAGAGGGACACTTAAATGTCGCTCATTTAGTATAATTGAAAAGTCTTTCTATCATAATAACAACAAATGCGACTTTTAACTAGAAAAAAAAATCCTATAGTTCGCTATGTTTACTTGCTTTGTCTAACCAGTGTTTGTATATTTCATACACATCACTATGAACGGACGGACTGACTTCAAATCCTAGTTCCCGGATTCTCTTCTGAGCCCACTGCATGTCTTTGTCGTGTTGCAAGGCCGCAGCAAGGACGGCAAATAGTCCTGTAAAAAAAGGCGGACATGAAAAAAATCGAAGAAAGAGGTGTTGGGAACTTTTAGTGAAGGTTTCATGATTATTTTGTCTGTATGAACTACAACATCTGCGAGATAGATCGGTCGTTGAGCAAGCTTAAAATTCGTTTTAATATGAAACAGTTTTGAATCATTAATTTTGGATTTTTTTTTTGAAAAATGAAAATTATGACGTATCTAACGTCACTTCCTTGAGCCATCATAATTTCTTTGATTGGTTTGAGCGATCCTCAATCTAGATGATGCACCGCAACAATTTCTTTTAGAAACGCAGAAATTTCAAATTTGAAAAAAAAAATCGATATCAAGGACAATAAAAGGGGATATGCAAGAAAATGACCCCTCCCTAAAAAAAGATATCCCGCAACCCCCTCTTACCTGCTCGCATGCCTATAGCACAATGTACCAATACCGGACCTTCTCTACCCAGTCTTATCAGGTCATCCTTGTATTTCTGGAAGTCTTCTAAGGTGTAGTCCCTGCCCAAACCTACAAACAGACATTAATAGAGGTAAATCACAATAAAATGGTGTTAGGACCTACTTACGTCTTTCGTCTTGTTACTGATGACACAATTTACGAAGAGGCTTTCGTTTACAAGGAAAAGAGAAGACTTGGTGACCAACTCTGTTGTACCAAGGAGAGCAGCCCTCCGCGGACAAAACATTGCGTACTGAATACAAATGCACCAGGCATGCATGTTTCGGATAGGTAACCATTGTCATTTTTTGTTCTCGTGCATTTGCCTATAGATATTCATATTCAAAGAAAAGTGGTAGGGTTATGTGCAGGTACTCCAGATGACTTCATTACAGTGTAATTGCTCGGTTATCCTTCAATGTTTGATGTATACGTGGGCTGTTCCGAAAGTTCATGGACAACACCATTTAAGGAAAGATCTGTAGAATTTTATAAAAGCCATGTTGATTTCCTAATAAAACGGATAATTTTGAATACATATACGAATTTACATTACGATTGGTCAATAATAACCTTCCAAATGCCCTTTGAACAACGTAAGGTTCTAGGTAACAGAGCAGCTAATAAAAAGTAACAACGTCGTCAGATGTCCACTATAAATTTGACATTTTAAAAGAAATAACAACACCTCTCATCTGTATAAATTTTAAATATCTTTTCATGTATTTTGATAAGGAAGATATGTTCTATTTTCATTTGCATTTCTATTTCTGTATCATATTGTGCTTTCATCTTTAAATCATTCAAAGTCAGTCGCCATTAAGGGAGAAAACGGCATCACTTTACTTATTTTCGTTTACTTTTTTGTTCAACTCCAACCAAAATCACGTGCTTATGTATCGAATCATCATAAAAACACATTCCTTCTATTCTAGCAGCATTAGTTTTTATATATTTTGTCCATATCAAGATGCATCCATCGGATATTAATAACAATTCTCTGTAACCATTAAAACAATTTCGGCACGCATAGTCTCCGATTTTTACGAAATTTCACACATAAGTAGGGACCAATGAAAAAAAGAAATATTTGACAAAAAATTAATTCTAGGTCATCTGGTTACCATGGCAACGGCCTTTAAAGTTGAGAAATTAGCAAAATTGAGCTAATTTGAAGCTCTATAATTTGGTCTATATGTGACATCAATGGAAGATTTTTTATGCATCCTAAAGATTAGGACATAAAATTTTAAATAAGCTCACTAGTAGTGTCTGATGTTGTTAAAAAGGCTGGTTACCATGACAACATAATTTGCTAATTTTGATATATTGATTTCAAAATGCTGTTTGTATTTTTTAATATTCCTTCTCTCTTGATGGGTATATGATAAGGAAATTAAATTTATTTCATAAAATGAGCAAATTCAGGATAAACCCACTTGTTACTATGAATATAAGTTACCTTGGCAACGGTAACTATGGTCTTAATATTACTTATTTTGCAACTTCAGAGTCATTAAAAAAATTTTGCATCGTGATGAACAGATAAAAATTGTTGGGAAATATCCAACACAAGGAGCTCTTTCAAAAACCATGAAAAAGCTATGGGGAACATATGTTACCATGGCAACCATTTTTTTTTTTATTATTTTCATAAAACAGTAATTATTAATCCCAGGAAGTTCAAATTCAACAACAATATAGATCAAGTAAGCCTCTATTGAAATACAATAAAAAAGTTTCAAATAATTAATGGTTGCTATAGTAATTTGGCCATACATTATAAAATTAAGCATTTTTTGTTGTTTTTCGAAGCCTTTTCCTCAAAAAACGAAACAGGCTTACACAATCATTTTTACATATACGATAAAGCAAAGTCTAAACTTTATTTTAGATTTAAAAGATTTCAGATTACTTAACTTTTGATGCCCGTATCTAAGGACTCAAAGTGGTCCTATGTGCAATTTTAAACAATCGTTCCCATAGCAACGGGCTATTTCCTGAATATTTTTTTAAATTTTTCTTTCGTGTAATGAAAGATCTACTTGAATACATTAATTAGTTTTCATCACTTTGAATTAAAATTCAATGATCTAGTAGAAAGAGGACTCTAAATGTTGTCCAAAATTGCGTTCATTTTTGCGATTTGAGGTCATGTTGCCATAGCAACGAACAGAAACTTTGTCCCAATGCGAATGCTTATATTTTATTTGCATAAAAAACTCGAAAATGTAAGTAATTTATCGTTAAATTTTGAAAGAATGCCAAAAATACTATTTTGATAGGGTACCTGTGTTGTTGCTTTGGAAACATATAGATAAGACCATAAACCCAACATTATTATTACTTAACTAGAAAGAGCAATGATAGGGTACTGATAATTCATCAGTGTTTGTTTTAGATTATGCTGAATAAATTATGAATGTTACTTCAAAAACGCCCCAAAATGCATTTTTTTCAATATTCAAAGTCCGTTTCCATGGCAACCGGATGTGATATTAAGAAAATTTTTAACAAATTTTTACTATTGGGTCAGACCCAACCTTATGTACAAATTTTATCAAAATCTGAGACATGCCGTGCCATGCGTCCTTCATAAAAGTGCGAATGCTTACAGAGAATGGCTAAAAGTCTCCGTCTGTTTTATTCAACCGAAATTCAAAACTGAATGACTGTCTGGTGCTCCGTAAAGAGCGCTGACGTCATAAATTTTTGGTTGATTTGTTCAACAATATCATGCATAACTCATCATAAAAGTCGTAAATCGGGTCAAATTTTGTTCAAACTTTGCAGTTTTCATGACAAATGATAGTATTATTGATATAGAAAGTTTAATTGATAGTCAAATATTTTTTTCAAATTTTATTCAGCAATTTAATGAAAGGGGTAGGTTTATTTCAACAACTCAAATTTTACTGTTCCGTAACCTCTACCTTTCATGTATAAAGGTGACAATTATGCCCTTTTAGCTACTTATTTTAACCTGATGTTTTTTGTTTTCTCTTTCTAAATGTATCACTTTCATTTCTAGAAAATTTCATTCGCATACGACTTCAAATGTGATTTTTAAGGCATGTGTCCACGAACTTTTGGAACGGCCCTCGTACATGCTTTGGGTGTCTTTACGTCTTGCCATTGTTGTTGCAATATAATTTTTTTTATGATTATCAATGATCTATCATAATTTTAATTTGTGACAATAGTTTATCTGATCGATGTTGTCCCTGAAAATTTTATATTGATTTTACAAAATTTTGTAATGCAAAATCTTTCTTTCCATATGAAAGCATGCATTCTCATTTGTGTAAATTCAAATTTTCAGGCGAATCTAATGCTTACATTCGCAATTATAGACATTTAAAAACGTCATTTTGAATTTGGGGTGCGCAGCTCTAATTCATTCCACTAGCGCCACCTACAATGTATTGAGTCTTTACAATAAAGGTATATGGAGATTTAATTATCAAAAAAATTGACAATACTAGGGTTGTTACTGCATATTTTTAAATAAAACTTTTTATGACTCCTTTTTCCTCTTTCTAGATCCTTTGAAATAAATTTTACGTTTTCAATGAAATTTATTTTCAGGGACACTGTATCTTTAATCATTAATTGAACATTAAATTGGATAAAAAAAATCATACCTAATGGCATATGATACAGAGGAAATCCTATTCTTTTGAAGTGTTCTATTTCTGTGTCCACATTGAGTCCGATTTCATCTCCAAATTCTTCCTCATTGGTCACTTCAAAATTCTCCTCTGCATTGGACGAAATGTACGAGTTCTCCCTATTTGGATCTATTCTGGTTTTCCTTAGCGTTTCTGGCGTCTGTCTCGGTCCGGATTTACCGTCCCCGTATGTAGGGGTACCATCAACTACATTCAGCAAGGTGACGCTTTCTTGAGATGGAACGCCATCTGTTGTGACGCCAGGGCGCATCTGAATAATTGCCTTGTAACCAGCTCTTATGATGCCAGGAATTTGCGACTTCCGTATCTGACCAGCCGTGAAATAGTTTTTATACACGGGTGCGGCTTGCCAATATTTGTACCATTCTTTGACAGAGACATTAGGTTTAGGAGGACTCTCTACAAATCTTTCTCCTGTAATTTCAGCAACTATCCTTTTCATCTGGTTTGATGTAAAGTCATAACCCATTGCTACAGCTGTTCTGTAAAAACTATCCGATGTAACTTTCGGTTCAAAGTTTGGATCGTTCCTCGTCTTGTTCGCCAAGTACATCAATGTCACAAATGTCGCTCCATACCCATTGTCACTATGGACAACTACAGGACGTGCAACATGGTCTAGTGCGTCTGTCACTTTTTTCACAGTATCAATCGTGGACCATTCCTCCGTGGGCTCTAGTATAATCTCGTATTGTAATCCCGCTTCTTCGGCCACGGGAGCCGCCTCCGCACTGGATGGAAGTTCCTCATCTCCAAATTTAGATGGCTCGTCATAAAAGTACAGAGACACAATGCTTTTGAAGCCACCTTCAGATATATATTTAATGTCTCTCGATGTAAGACGTCCACCGATGTAGATATCTGACGTCACTTCCTTGAGCCACCATAGTTTCTTTGATGGTTTTGAGCGATGGTTAACAGTATCCACTTGTATTTCAGTACAAAGTGTCATAGCAAGATGACTTGCGAGAAAGAGCAGGAAATAGACTTTTGCTACCATGTTTCCTGGAAATGAATTTAAAAGGGTTACATAGTTCTATGATATAAAATAATATCCTAAAAATCTACGAAATTCTCACAATTTTTCTCTCTGTAAAAATGCAAGATAAGCTATACTTCAGACATTTTTAAAACTACGAACAGTAACCATGAAAGACAATATGACTTGTACTTAAGGTATCAGTTGTACAAATGATTCATTTTACATAGTGTTTTAATCATCTCCATTGTAATGTATGGTAAATTTTATGCCTGGTGAGGAACTATAAACCGTATATTTTCTGAAAGGTAATGATGTCCTGAGTACAGATATAAGACTCCCAGGTCTTAAAAATCAAAGGGGAAAAACTCTTATACAACTTTGTTATTTTGCATATGTTATATAGAGAAAATAGACAATTTAAATGCTTCATCAGTTATTCCCCTTCGTTTTTCTGGCCCCCAAATTATTATTTCTGAGTAGTGGACATTATAACCTTTCAGAAAATATATAGTTTATAGTACCTTACCAGGCATGGAAAAATGCCCTATTGTACATCGGATACCTTAAACCAAAATTGTGACATTCATACAAAAAAGGTAGGTCAAGGTCACAAAGTCACAAGATCAAAATTTTCACATAAACGCTGTTGTCAGGGTAACCTTATTGCTTACAATTTCAAATTTTATTCCATTATAGTACAAATGATTTGATACCATTTGAAAAAGAGCCAGTAAAAGATGAAGTCAAGGTCACGTAGTGAAAATAAAAGGTATTGATATGATGATATGAGAGAACAATCATTTGCTTCGTATAGGGGAGGGCGGAAGGACAGGAAGACTTTGCCAGTCGGAATATATTCACGGCACTTTTCAGAGTCGGATTTTTTTTTGCAGTGCCCCCTTCAAATCAAATGGTTGCTCCCTAAAGTAACAAGTTAAAACAAACTTTCATAATATTTTTACGGGACAAAAATCAATGTTACTGGATCAAAAGTTAAAAGTTACGACTTGAAATCAAAATTCAACTTGAATCAAATTATCGACCGATACAAAAGGAAAGGGAGACAGACAATAGACATGCTAGTCTACAGACAGCTATGGGGTTGCTATGTGCTTTATCAAAATAAGCTCTGAAAATTCATGAAATACAAACAGTTTATTCTAATTTCAAATCAGCTATCTTTTAAAACCCAAAAGATCAATAGTAAAATCAAGCCAGTTCTGAAAGACTTAGTGATCTTTGAAAAAAATCAAGTTAGAAACATACCTTACAATTACTAGTACATGCACTCCTTTTTTCCAGTGCGAATGAATAAAGTCCTGTTTTTAATTTATAATCAGTGCACTTTTCCAGCGAAACATGATGAGGTGTTAACAACATTGTCAGCCACCGAATTAGATCATCATAATAACATTCGTCACAAAAAGATATTTTATAACCACATTTTAAAAATGGGCAAACATGTATGATCGGTGCATCATAAAAGTTTAATGCCATTAAAGTTTTCAGTCAATATGCATATGGATGCACTTTTTGTTACCCGATGATAAAATGTCGATTCTTGGTTTGCGCAATAGGACAATGCTCCCGGATCTTGTATCAAATAGACACGGATGTAAACTTCTGCGTTTAGAATAAAGCAAAACTTCAATGAAATGAATGAGTGGACGTCAAACCAAAATTAGAATTCATAAATCACAATCAGTAGACATACAAAACAGCACAGGAAAAATGCAATACTAACAAAAAAAAATGAAAAGCAAAACATTCTGTAAAAGGAGCAAAAATGAATCCCTCGGTGGAGATGTGACCAGGTGCCCCGGGAGAGTATGTATCTCCTGCTTGCAATCAACACCCGGCACCTGAAGTACTATGGATGAGGGTTCATTGTCCGAGGCATGAATGTGTGGTGCACCGAATTTGAATTTTTGTGTCAAGAAAGCTCCTTTCTGACAGCGGAATTTTGGAACTATTTTCTTTAGCCGCACAGAAAAGGTCAAAACTGGCAAGTGAATGAAAGGAGAAGATCTCCAACAAGACTCTGTCACAGCACTCACAGCAAAACAACGTGAGTCATATAAAATGTATCAAAATCTGTGTTTTATAAAGTTTTAAACTAAATCTTATGTTATAGTTCTAACGTAACACTGTCATTTTTTGTCCAACAATAATTTCTGTAGTGACAAAGTCAGTCGCTAAAATATATCTCGGGTTTAGTATTTCTCGGAAAGTCACCTTGTAGCTTGTCTCTGTAGCTTGACCTTGCTCTGGAATTGCATATCCATTGCGATATTAAAGCGCCTTTATTAGGAACGAAGGAATGTTCAAGACTATTCATGGATGGGGCATTTGTAATTTTGAATTTGAAGGCGTCACGTTTGCCATATATTGAAAAATTTACTGAAGGTGACCTTTGAATGGTTCGAACAAAGATAACCACGCTTCAGCGACCAAAACATATAACAAACACGGAAGATTACAACAAGCAATAGACCCCCCCCCCCCCCCCCCAAAAAAAAGCACACACACTAACAAGAAACCAAAGACAAGCTGACTAAATGCAATGGCACACTACAGCGTATGAAAGAAGGTGTGGCAGCGTGTTGGTTCGCTGGCTAAACTATCATGGACCATAAAATTCGAACTTTTTTCAAAGCAATGAAAGACACACTATTGAAACAAGAACAGCAACACAGAAAAGGAGGACTTCATCGTGTTCATGCTGAGCACTTTTAATAAGAAAACGTGAAAGTAACTGTTTGTCGGTCTGTCTGCAAAAAACGTTAGAATTGATCTCAGATTTTGACTGGTTTGCGACCACCTGTCCTGCATGCACACAGTAAGCATTAGCGGCAGAGCACGTACACCCCTTTTTATATTCATTTACATATTCATCTGTTTGTTACTCAGGTCACTGTGATTTTTGTGTTTTGTTTGCTTCGACATCTCACAGTGATGATGTTATTATACACAAAAATTGTGTGTTCTTCGAGACCATCAGGGAACCGAAGAAGTGGGAAGGTTGTGCGCACGCAATCCGGATAACTACATCATTCGTTTTCACGGTTAGGTGTTTGCTGTCGGTGCTTCAACTAAGTCCTGTTGGAGATCCAACCTTTTCTTTTGTGACACGAGCTTAAATTCCATTTACATAAAATTGTTTTTGACCTTGGAATTTGACCTATACTGGCTCTGGTAAAATTAATCTTTGTCTCTTGTATGCCGTCAGAATACATGACGCCACGAGTTTCTCAACAATAAACAAGTATGTACGACCCGGATGCATAAAAGTAAGGCACGGTCCATTTGATATTCTGGGGGGGGGGGGGGGCTTGGGTTTTTTTCGAAAAAAATAATTTTGCTCTCAATTTTGATGAAAAAAATAAATTTGCTTATGGTGTGACAGAAAAAAATAATCTTGCTCTTACAAGTAATCTGAATTTGAAGAATTACCATAAAATTCTTGAAAATTTTCCGGCTCGCTTCGCTCGCCACAGTTTTCAAAGTGTATAAAAATTTTTGGCTCTATCAAAACATTTAGTTCATATATTTGAAGATATCAAAAGTTATACATGTATGTGAATGAAAAAAGGGCTTCCTTAAAAGCTTTAATATTTTATCAATATTTATGTATTGCTATTAGCACATGTTGCATATAGTCTAATTTTATGTTCCTGTAAGCTTAGAAGGAGATCTTCAGTTATTCACCAATTTACAATTCTCAGTAACATTTAAAAATCTGTCCAGGAGACCTTCCCCTCAGACCCTCTTATACATGTTATATACATGATGTACCTTATATCAAATATTGAGAATTGTATTGTAAAAATCTTTTACATGTATCTCTGTTTAAAAGTGAAAATTGAAAACTTGATAAAAATAATTAAACTAAATTTTATTTATATTAATATTTAGAGTTTTGAGTAAAAATATAAATAATTTCTATTGATAAAACACAAACATTCTTAATACATGTATGGACATCACTTTGTAAAAAAAATTTCCTTGCTCCAACTTTGCAAGAAAAAAATAATTTTGCCCCGATCCGGGGCAAAAAAAAATAATCTTGCTCCGACAAAAAACCCAAGCCCCCCCCCCCCCCCCTGAATATCAAATGAACCATGCCTAACACAATCGCAAATAAAAAGAGGGGTCGGGGTTAAAAACCATATACATGACCGTTGACACATTTCATAAGGATCGGGTAAAGGCGAAAAAGGAGAATGATATTAAATACACCTTCAGTGCTTAGCTCAGATTTTGACCCATATGGCAAAATAGCGCTCAATTTATTCATATATGCAAATGTATACATATGACGATTATATTACGTCATATACCTATGTTTGAAACGCGCCAAATCTTAAACAAGAATGACCCGACATGCCAGGAAAAGCAACTACATTTTAAATGCATCAGATCAAATAAATTCAGAGAGCCGAATGCGCCCTTGCAAAATAAAACTGTTTCTAATCCAATTTAACTTATTTATTACCAAAAAATTTACCCACTCTACGTATGAACACAACATTATCTTTATCCTGTCAAAGCCGATAAAGTGATTCCATCAATATGACAGGCCTATTTCTCAAAATATCGATTTTTCAACCTAAAAGTGACAGAACTTAATTTCATTTTATGATTCTCAAGTTGACCAAATCCGGAATTTGATATCGCGATCTATCCGAAACGATGTGGACAAATACACAGCTCCCTTGATTTCCTACTGATAAACAAAGTTAAAGTGCGGCTAGTGACAAGTTTTGGACTTTCTTAACATTGAGGGTATGGGCAGTATCGCCTCGAATTTTCACCTCAAAAGTGACAGAAGTAAAAATTCGTTAATTTATCAAAGATGTGGATTTATAAATTCAGATTGTTGTAGAGTTTCTTCCTATATGAGGACAAATTTGATTGGTGTCAAGAAATCGTGAGTATTCTCAATTTATTATATGCTCCCCATAGACTCCTATAGTAAGAATATGAAGCCTACGGAATCCAACATGGCCGCTATGCAAATTAGGAAATTGAGCGCTATTTTGCCATATGCTGCATGCGCACATGTATAAAATGGGGGGGGGGGGGGGGGGGGGGGGGGGGTTGGTAGCTAAACACGTGCATGCCTCAGATGCCTGTTGCGTATTATACAAAGGTTAATAATTTAGTATACTTTGGGTAACTTTATATCAAAATAACTGATATCTGTAATGACGGATTAATGTACATGTACTAATGTAGCTGAACCAAATATACAATAGAATAAATGCAATTAATTATTCAATATTCATTTTCTATATCAAATTTTATAGAAACTAAGTGAAATGGATTGCTAAACTGAAATCTTACAAATCAAGGGTAAACATCGGATCCTACCTGTGTGTGTGCTTTCAATGTCACGTAACTCGGTCAATGAGGAAAAGTGCGCATGAAAATGTTATTTGATATTATGTAACCGCCAAGTGCTCAAACCATAACATCAGATCAACTACAGTATTTCACAGTAAATTTGTGTGTGTTTTGTTTTAAACATGTTAAATGGCAATGAATTAAAAATAAAATGACCGCCCGATGACCTCATCGTACGGTATTATAGAAGCTTCACTCGTGAGATAAGGCCAAACCAATATTTTTCTTCGTTAAGCATCAGGTCAAGCAATATTGTTTTTGGTAATAAAGTTGAACTGAGGAACACAAAGACTTTAAGAGGTTTTATTGCTGTCTCTGATCGGATAAGTAATATAAACATTACCATGATTACTATAATTTTAAGTGAAAGAAGAAGAAATTACAAAATATTCCTTATACTGAAAACAGAGTTCAAAATTAGGATCTATATTTGCTGAATATCTAGATCGTAACTAATATGCATCACACATCAATCTTATTTGAAAAACGCGACTTGAACTTCCGATACTCTCCATGTACATTGAGAGTATCGTAGAGGAACGGAAGATCAAGTCGCGTTTCAATGAGATTGTGCATACATTCGCCTTATTCAACCAAGTCCATTTCGTAATGTAAATGTAATGGAGTATATTGTGATTAGAATATGAAATAAAAGAATAAATCGAAATAAACTTTTTAAAAAATGAATAAAAAAATTAATTGAAAAATAACGATGAATGTGCTAGCTATGATGAAAAGGCTCTAACTATCTCCAAGACGAGGTATCTAACATTTCAACTTACGAATAACTATTAAAGTCGGAATAAAGAGGCATAGATCGAGTCAGAATAACAAATCATAGTCAAAAGGACAAGTCTTTAACAAAAGAGCAAGTCATTGGTGGAAAGAGCAAGTCATAGAGTCAAAAGAAGTCATAAAGTCATTTGATTCTATATATTATACTGCCAGACTGTATTTCAGAAAGGCAAAACTCATTGATGTGAAAAATATATCAAAGTTTTTCAAGTTTTACACAAATCCTCAAAAGACCGTGCAGTTTGCAGCCAGTGGACATTTAAATAAACATATTTACTTTGAAAAAAAAATCAAATCCCTCGCATTCTATTTTTTTTAGTAGATTTTAAGTCCACTAGCGAAAATTTGCTAGTAGTGAATTACAAAGTCTATCCCTGAAACACAAAGGTGCCAATGGCGCGACCGGTGCCGACTGACTTGGGACATTATTTTTCGATTTTCTTTTTCGAAACAAAAGATCATTTATGTCAACTCAATATAATGGTGAGTAATTTCATGAACTCTGGATCATTACTGTAGTATTTTAAAAAATCCATGTAAATTCCATCTGAGAGAATATTTTCAGACTTCTCACAAATGAAAAAAAAGTTTGATTTTTTTTGTATCGGGTTCGAACGCGCACCTGTCAGTCACAACAAAACTTTGTCGTGCCACGTCCGTTTCGACAGCACGTAAATCCACAGATATATAAAAGTATAAGAAGTATATTCATACATAATTTGTTGCTAAAAGTCAAACATGGTAAGTATGTTTGATCTCACTTCAAACTAACGGAATGTCTAGGAAAAATTTGAAGTTTGTCGCCGGCAAACAGAGGAAATTCTAAACACTGATGAGGAATTCTTCCTACTGTGTGCTTAGCTCACTAAAAAAATTGAGAATCAGAGTTCCCCGTCTTTGATTTTCATGAAATATTGATAATTTTTAAAATAAATCTTAACAGCAGATGCTAGGGGTGAAACAATACATGTAAATGATCATGTATACATCTGTAGCTATGCTCAAGCAAGGAGCGCGTAACTCTTCCAACCCCATTCTTAAGTGTCCGGAATACGTCACAAAATAGGCGCTTGGAAGTCCGACGAATAAAAGGCAAAGGATGATAGGAAATCTGGGTCAGAAAAAAGTTTTCACAAGAGGGAACCCTGAAGTTTGAGTACCAAAATAGCAAACTTGTACACGTCATTACATGTGACCTTGAGGTTATATAGAATTTGCTAAATCGTTGTATTTCTTAAAATCAGCTTATTACCTCATTCATTTTATTTTATCTGGTCTTATTTTGATAAGATATGCAGGATGACACTCTGAATACGGCAATATCTCACCGGACTCTACCCAAACTTGCAAATTTTAGGACCTTGTTTGAGAGCCCTTTGGGAATGGGGTAAATTGTAAATGCTGTTTTCTTATCGAAAATAATCGGCTCTTGGCATTGAATAAAGAAAAATAAGACCAATATTTTATGTTCACTGTGTATAAAGATGATTTATAAATCAAACTGTGACAGAATTTAGTGATGACATTGTTGCAAAGCTGTACAGTTGGTCTCTGAATCAGTAGCTCTTCCCGAATTTTCTCTGACTTTTAACACTCGATCTTCTTGTCATATTATAGATTTAGTTGTCATAATTATAACACCTGCATTAACTCTATTGTTATTTTCAATGCATATCTTCAACAATCACATAAGTTTTTGACATCTTTTATTGAATTTTCTCGATCATTTTTTAAAATTGAGGTCAATTACTTCTAATTGGACAATATTATGTCATTGGACCAAAGGTCCTGCAAGCCCCAGTGTATAGAACGAAGGATTTGCTGTAAGAAATTCACTTGAAAAATAAAAATCATATCTGTAATACTTATATCTAAAAAGCTTTGCATGGGTTTAAAAAGTACTTTTAAGTTAATTCTAATAGTAAGCATGGTAAGGTTCTTCGTATATGGGTCAATGTTCCATGGTCAAAAGTGATTTAAAGTTTATCTTGTGCACTATTATTTTTAACAATAGCATGCTTTGAAAAGTAGGTATTTTTATCCAAAAAAAATGTTATAATGTTGCTTTGAAGAAAAGAAAATATTGAACATTTCTTTCCTTTTCGATATTTCAAAGAAGACAATTGAATGTTGTACAGAACTGAGGACTTTTATGATGGTAAGCCTCAGTTTAGGTATGTACAGAATTAAAATAAAGACATGTCCTTTGATATAGGTGACATTAGATTTGCTTGTAGATGATTGGACTATGTTCTCTTTTCTCAGTGACCTAGATGCTGGCATGTAAATGGTTACACCACAAAAGACACAATTGATTTATATGAAAATTGATTTTTTCATAAATGTCGTGGGAGATAACTCTCACAAGAAAAAATAAAAGGTTGTAACATTTATTCGAGTAAATTTGCATATCAAAACATGCAGTTGCATATTTTTGTGGTCTGTTTGACATTTTAATATCATATGCAAATTCTAGAATTATTAAACCCATTGTAGGTAGTAATATAAGGCCAAAATTTAGGTGTGACATGAATTTTCATATTTCAATCAGAAATTGAACAAATTTGGTGAAAATTGAAATACTAAAAATGCCATAAAATGGACATTTTTCAGTATTTTTTAGATCTGTTTTTTATTTTATGTTTGTGGAGTTTATCTCTACCCATAGACATAAAAAAAATTATGAAATTTTTGTTTCCAGAAAATCCTTGAGCATAGCTAACATCTGCACATAGTTCACGTTCAGTAAAAGTCAGGTTGGGGAAACGGCAAATCTAGCTATTAAAACTAGATCTAGCTTTAAAAGCTCATTCTAGCTTTAAAATGGACCAATTTTGCCATTTCCCTGACCTGATAGTTGTATTGCAATACCAGTACAGTTGTTCAACATGAAATAGTCGCAGCTTTACTGGTGTCAGAACAGTTTTGGGACAGTAACAGTTTCCGGACAGTCGTCCCTTTGAAATACTTTGAAGGATATTTTTTTATAACTTTTAGACAACTTTGCATATTTTTAAATGGAGAATTCAAATCATGAATCATGATAAAAAATTTACATCTTAGTCATTTGTTAGTTGCTTTATCATGTTTATTATCCCACCTTTTCACTCCTTTCTGTCTGTTTAATCTTTAATATCGCGCCCTTGGCGAAATCGCTGAGAACCATCCTTTTAAAATCTAAATGTTTTGATAAGTTTTGGTACCATTTCCAAGATCATGTTTACACAGTCATTTGTAGAAAAGATTGAAGAAAGCAGTATCCAAGGATCATCCAGTTGGGGCTGAAATTGATTGAGACTGACAGCTTTAAAATCAAGTGTCCGGAAACTGTTCCAGTGATTTGCGGAAATATAGGGTCATAAAATCGGTATAGAAACCATATTTCTGGATACATTTATAATTTTCTTTCAACATGAGTATCGGTATCTGTGGGAAGGGCATAGCATTATTTGAGAGAAATTTGAACTTTATACAGTACATGAAAGGACAGAGGAGTTATCCCCAAAAAACCTTCAAAATTGTCCAGGAACTGTTCCGACACCAGTAGAGATAATAATTTCCTCTTTATTATAAAAATTGTTTTTACTTGTACAATATGCTTTAACTGATAATACAGTGATTGTTTTACTAGGCAGTGGCTCCGGATACGAACATTCGTATCTGTAGAGCTGGTTCTCCGCGTACGAACACGAATTGTAGTTAGCTTCTGCATATATGTTTGGTCAAAAAGCATCTTCAAATTGTATCTTTTTTACGACATATTCTGAAAAGTGAACAAGTAAAAAGCAGTTGTATCTACATGTACGTATTTGCTATCTGCTTATACAACTTTCAAAAACTTCAACTTCTGCTTGAGCGACGGAATGTCAGTACTCACGGTATCTGACAAGTACATGTCTATTACTGCCGGATTAGTGATCAATATAATGATTGAGATCATGGAAAATAGGCTTTTGTCCCATTTGCTAAATTTACTGAGTATGCAGAATAAACTTGTATACCTTGATATACATGTACTTACAAAAAATAACTTATTTCTCTGTTATGGACACATGACAGTTAGAAACCAATCAGAAACTTGTTCATATGCTGAGATATACAGGGTTTTTTTTTTTATTTTGGGGAGGGTGCCTGTGCCTGTGCCTGTCCCATTTGGGAAAATTTGCGACATTTTGCTAAAATTGGGAAAATTTTTGTACAAATTCTCACAGGCACATGTAGAAAGAGCGTCAATATCCTGTATGGTCATAGAGAATATACTGGTATCTTATAGAGAGACAAGGCTTCCGACGAATTTTCAGCTAGAAGTAGCATTTCTGCAATTTTTTGCATTTGAAGGGCAAAACGGGGTATGACCTTTCTTTCGTCTCATAAATTCCTCCACTGCTTGGAGTACCAGCCCAATGGGATGTAAAACTGTGTGATTTGATAAAATTTTCATGTTTACATTAAAAAAAGTGACATCATGTTTTAATAGTAGATAATATAACAAGAGATACCTTATAGGCATATCTACTATGTGTTATTCAAATTAAAAAAAATTTTAAAAAATGCTTAAGAAAAACTTACTAAAATACTAAAATGCATGGGTATTAGTATCTATTTGAACAGTTAGTTATGAGAAAGGTTTAACTACCTATTTACATCTATCTTTCCGTTTTCACTGAATGTTACTGTGGGCTTAACCCCAGTAAAATGGGTGTTTAATATGGGCAGTTTCATGTGTTACCCTGTTTACAGTGTTGCACACCCTCATCAACATACAACTAGAGTGGGATTTGAAGCAAATTTGAACGAACAGAGTGTATGGCATAACACAGTCCTCTTGACAAAGATTCAAGAGTATTAAGGGCATCTTCACTTTGCAAAATGCAGGGGACAACTGATGATGACGGGTCCAGAATTATTTGAGTCAAAAGAGGCCTGTTATCACGAAACATGTCACCGAGACCTTTATTTGCAAGAAAATCTAATATTTTTTTCCAGGAATTGGTCCCTTATCTTTAAGGCTGGACAGAGAAGTAAAAAATGATATGTCTTCCACACCATTATGACATAAAGTACAGGTTGTAGGCCTATCATTTTGATTAAACCTGGCGTGATCTGCTTGCAAGGTGTAAGATCCTGTCACAAGCTTTGCTTTTATTCCTGCCTTCTTCACAGCTATGGTGTCATCACTAGCATATCTCCAGAGATTTAATGTACTGTCCCTTTTTTGTATGGTGCTTTGCATAGATGCCTAAGTGTTGATTTACTCCTTGCTTCTGTTGTAACTTTGTCTATCCATGTGGTACATGTAACAACCGTTTTTCTTATCAGTGTATTCCATTCAGTCTTTGCAGGTGGTGATTCTAACAGATCATATATTGATGGTAGATCGTATCTTTCTAGTATCGATTTTGCATATATGAACCAGCTTGCAGAGTTCCCTTCCTTCATTGCGAGTTGTCTCTCAGCCAATTTTCTTTCAACGCCGTTACTCCGAAAGATGTTGCCCAATTGACCTAGGATTGACCATAAAGATTTATTTGTATACTTCCTAAAAACATCAATAATTCACCCAAAAAGATCTCATAACATAGCCTATTCTTCTACCTAAGTTGGACTGTTTTTTACTTTCTGTCTTGAATCTCCATTGCCAGATTAGCTTATCAGAATCATCCAGGTGTTTTACTTTGCTTACAGTAAGCAGAGTAAAGCCTCTGAATGAATCAGTATTTGTCCAATCTGGCAATGGAGATTCAAGACAGAATTTAGAAAACAGTCCAACTTAGGAAGACGATTAGGCTATGTTGTGAGATCTTTTTGGGTGAATTATTGACGTTTCTAGGAAGTATACAAATAAATCTTTATGGTCATACCCCATTTTGCCCTTCAAACATGACAAATGCAATTATTTCAGATGCTACTTCTAGCTGAAAATTCGTCGGAAGCCTTGTCTCTCTATACATATATTCCCTTATGACCTGTAAAGGGGTATCATACAAGATATTGACGCTCTTTCTACATGTACATGTGCCTGTGCAAATTCTCATCAAAGTATAACCTTAAAGTATCATTTATGAACACTGATAATCCATTGATTTGCTTGAACTGAACATGGAATGAATAAAAAATGCACTTAGAAATAAGACATTTTGTGCTGACTTCTAGGTTTTGGGTCTTATTCTCTCAGGTGATTTTTTCATAATTCCTCTTTGCGAATTTCAGGGTGATTTTTTGGGAAAAATAGAGGAAATTTGGCATTGGGAAAGGGCCGAAATTCGGCCCCAAAACAAGGAAAAAAAAAAACCCCTGACATAGGTCTAAAGATAAGAACATTCGTATCCGGAGTCACTGCCTTTTTGCTATGTGTGACAGTGTCAAAGGTGCCTGTGCCGTTCAATTTGGGAAAAATCAGCGACATTACAGTAATCAAGAAAATTAGAAGAATTTAGAACAGTTTATTATCAAAATATATCTGCATGTTTGTCCCTTATAGGGCTATTTTTCTTGTTTTCTGGCCGCTGAAGACATCTCATGTATAATTATTTAATGTTTATTCAAATTGTACTCTCAATTTTTGGGAATTTTCGGTCACTTTTTTTAGAAAAATGGTAGGAATTTGGCATTGAGGAAGAGCTGAAATTCGGCCCTTATTTGCTACTAAAAATCAGTGTAATATGACAACTTATTTAATCTTTTCCAGGTGTCTGTTATCAATTCCATCGACACGGCACATGAAGACATGATTGTAAGTTGAATGTAAATTAGAATTTGATAAGTATTAAAAAAGTACCAAAATTAATGAGTAAAATTTTACGTTTATATATGTATATGTTTTCTACTTTCTAGAATATCTTATTGTAAATTATTACATCCTATGTCACAAAATTTTGCACATTATTTTCTCTTGTCCAAGCACACCTTATACGGTAGGTCAAGTACAGGGTCTGTATTTTTTTAAAGAATGATAAGAACTGCATGTAATTTGCATGTTTTTTTTCAGCATATTTGCATATTTTTTCAGCATGATGCCCAGCTAGATTATTACGGAACAAAGCTAGCCACATGTTCCTCAGATCGTACTATTAAAATCTTTGATGTTAAGGGAGGTCAACAGACACTGGTCAGTGAACTTAGAGGGTGAGTGTAGCTAAACCTGAATATTATAATACAGTATGATACAAGTTGATTGTGATTTCTAGAAAAATGCAAAAGCTTCTGCACTGTGCGGCACTCTAAAAATATCCTATACTCTGGTTTCCTCTTCAGACTCCCTCATTACAAACACAGAGCCATTATCAGATATTGCTATATGTTGTATAAACTTGTTTGTTTAGTGTTGTAAAATAAATAAAGTTAAAATTTAGATTAAACTCTATAGGTAAATGGTTAGATTAAACTCTACTGGTCGGGCACATATTATCACCACTTTTTTCAATGTTTTTTACTCTAAAATTTTTATTTCTTCGTGCAGTTTAATGAAATTTCCACAGAAGGAAGAAGAACCATTGATACACATTTCTTCCAACTTTCATGAAAATCTGATGATGGGTTCTTGTTTACTAGTGATTCTTGGTCGTAAGGATTGGGCCAAGTTTGAACGAAGGGAAGGTACATATTATCGCCACCTCCTCCAGTTCTTACTGAAAACCTTAGCCTTTTTGGACAAAATTTACATTATTTAAATCTTTGAACTTTCTTCTTTTTGTATGTGAAAAATTCATACAATTTTTTTCGAAAACCAAAGAGATATAGTAAGACGAAGTGACCTACCCTTTCCCCGTAGAGGCTGGGGAAATACATTCAGATTTACTGACTTTCTATCATAAAATTCAGTATTTGCAGGGTATGGAATCATTTGAAATTTTGTATACCTTTTCATGTATCAAAGATGTAATTATGGTGAAAAAATGAAATTCCTACATGAACAATATGCGGAGATATAAACAAAGCGGCGATAATATGTGCCCGGCCAGTACAGATAAATGGTACCCAATCCCTGTTATAATATTATCTTACTGTTTATTGGGAAAAATTATGTTGCATCTTATGGGCATTTTATATCAAGATTCACAAGAAATCTTCATGTTCATCTCTTAATTTAGTATCTTGTTGATTTCAAAATTTTGCATCAAATTATGTTACTTGAAGTAGATGTGTAATAAAATGCGCATGATAAAATATTTATGTACCGGCATCTTAGCAACTCATTTTAACAACATTCCTTAAACTGAAATAAGATGTAAGGATTTAAATGTAACGCATGTTTGTATGACTTTGAGTGTCTATTTCTTTCTTCTATACATCGCAACACTTGCTATACATTGTACATGTAAGTAACTTGATAATTGTTCATTAAAGATTTTTTTTAAACTCTTGACTGTTATTTCAGACATGAGGGTCCAGTTTGGCAGTTGACGTGGGCCCACCCTATGTTTGGTAGTATTTTGGCTTCCTGTGGGTATGATAGGAAAGTCGTAATATGGAAGGAAAATAACGGCTCCTGGGGAAAACTGTATGAATATCTGAGTCATGACTCTTCAGGTATTTACTTCAATTTTATCCTATAAAGTTCTTTCGTTAACTTTCATTTGCACAAATAATTTGAAAGAGAAAGATGTTTATGATGTATGTATTAGAGAAGATAATTACATATTCATAGAGAAATATGTATATTATACATTTATAGAATAAGTGTCTTAATTTGTGTTTTGTTATAGAGAATAAGTGTCTTAATTTGTGTTTTGTCATAGAGAATAAGTGTCTTAATTTGTGTTTTGTTATAGACAATAAGTGTCGTAATTTGTGTTTTGTTATAGAGAATAAGTGTCTTAATTTGTGTTTTATTACAGGTATGCAACACACAGCAAGTGCATTTATCGTTCATGTAATGCACATGAGCACATTTCATGCAATTAATGCACTTGCTGTGTGTTGCATACCCGTAACAAAACACAAATTATGACATTTATTCTATATATATGCACCACAGTTGTCTGTTTCATTCTTGTTTTCTGAAATCGTTTTTTTCTAGGTAACAAGGTTACATTAATATTCAGGTCACCGCGGGTCCAGTTTGCAGGTTGGAACAGCCGTCGCCGCATGTTTCTTTAGATCTTATGCATTGTGACGTCACGAGCGTTTTCATACGAAATACAAGCATGTTCCTTTCAATAAATTCATCTCAGGGAATTACATTGGTTGTGCAATTGTGCATATAGACTGATATGCAACACACGGCAAATGCATTCATCGTACATGTACATGTAATACACGATAAATACACTTGCTATGTATTGCATACCCATAACAAACACAAATTATGACATTTATTCAAGATATATATGCAACACAATTGTCAGGTTCGTTCTTGTTTTCTGAAAACGCATTTTTACAGTTAAAAAGAAACGTTCAAATTTAGGTCACCATGTGTTCAGTTTGCAGGTTAGAACAACGATCGCATGAAGTTTCTATAGAGCTAATGCGTTGTGACATCATGTCTTCATGCAAAATGCAACATATACCACTTCAATAGTTTCATCTCTTGGAATTACATTGGTTGTTTATATACATGCATATTCTTATGTGTACAGTATGAAGATCAAAGTAACCAACAATTTACCTTCTTCACAGATTAGACTTGCATTTTGGACACACCAAGACCGCTAGACTTGTATTTTAGACACACCAAGACCAAACATCACTACTTTTGACGTTATTTCTTATTGTGAGTCATAAATCTGCTACAACGTCACATTTAAAAGTTACATTAAAGCTTATGATGTCGGGATCTTAGGATGTGTAAAATTCAAGTCAACTGCGGTAATGTGAAAATCGTCTATTGAAGCATTTTCAGGTCATAACAACTACTAAAAAAAAAATCCTGATTGAACTCATACTACAAACTCACACTTTTCACTGAAACTGTCTTAACGTATACATGTACGTGTAGTTAATTATGTTTTCCTTTTTATTTTCAGTAAATTCAGTTCAATTTGCGTCTCAAGAATTTGGTCTTATTTTGGCTTGTGGAAGCTCAGATGGCAGCATTTCAATCATTTCTAGTTCAGGTAAGAAAACAGAACACTCAGAAAAAATGTGGATCTTTTTATAGTCTGATATACATTGTGAATACATGTATGTTTGTAGCTGAATGAAAACAAATGAAAATTAACAATTTAACAAATGCTGAATAACATTAAACTTCTGTCCCATTGACCTTTCTGAAAGGCAATTTTTATTTATTGCTCATTTGCAGTTGTCATTTTTTTTGCATTTGTGCACTAGAAAAAGGCTAAGGGTTGATTTTTATCCTCCCTGTTGTTTTTACTGATTTTATGAAGTTTTAATTTGTATTGAGACAAAACTTCCTTAGATGACCCCCTCCTTCTAACTTCTAAGCAGTACTTGACATACCTGTAGTACAAGACTTGTATGGTGACAGGATTAGATGAAGGATTCAACTTGTGAAAGTCCTCAATGATCTGATTTTCCAACATTTTTTTATGTTCTCTATTCTCTTCATGTAAATAGTATGTTTACTTCATGATACATTTGTACCAACTTCTAATACAATTCTCTTATATTCAGGTGATGGAACTTGGGACGCCAAGAAAATAACTAATGCACATACGGTAAGTCTTGACATAATCTACATAATTTGAACTAATGCCATTACTATGTAAACTTGTATTTGTATCCAATTTTTATGAATTCTTGATTCTCAAATACCTTCCTGAAAATAACAAAGAAATGAAATACCCATATTGAATATACATGTACATGAGTATGACTGATGGCAATGAAATCTTTAGTCAGACAATACGGTAATAATTTATCTCATGTGAATTCATAAATGTAAATACATGTACATTTTTATGCAATACTCACAGTTATTGAAGATGCTTGAGGGGATTTTAATAGCATTGCAGGAATTCACTAGCTTCCATTTCTTTCATGAATTGTAATAAAATATACATGTAGTATTGTACTCATTGCAAATTTAAGTAAAGCTTTACCCGTTTAGAAAATAAAATGTTTAGCATCTTTTCATAGTTCTATTTGTATCATTTATAGATTGGATGTAACGCTGTGAGTTGGGCCCCTGCCGTGTCACCGAGTGCCCTATTTGACCTCTCTGGCAGAAGTCAGCCGACAAAGCGACTGGTCTCCGGGGGCTGCGATAATCTAGTCAAAATATGGAGGTAAGAGTTCTGTGTCTAGCAAATAGTTGGAATGAAATCTTAACATGCTTAAGGTTAAGTACATTGTATTCATGTACATATAGGTGTTTATGTTAAAAAGTATTTTGGATTTGTTTGCATTGGTTACTTAGCCTCGAGTGATACATGTACATGTATTTTCTAAATGAATGTCTCATTTCAGTGTAGTTTCCAAATTCTTGATAAGCGGATATAATATTGTTGAGTTCAAATCTTTTCTATTTGAAAGTTCTAATTTCAGTCTATGTCTTCAATCATAATGTACTCTACAGGGAGGAAGATGGAAAGTGGATAGAGGATAAGAAGTTAGAGGGACACAGTGACTGGGTCAGGGACGTAGCCTGGGCACCAAGTATAGGTCTACCTACCAGTATCATAGCTAGTTGTTCACAAGTATGTACTTATTATCAATAATTTAAGTGTGCAATATGCTTATTTCAAAATCATTTTACAAAGCATGAGGATAAGGCCATATAAAAAAAAAATCCTGGTTCTCAGACACCGCCGCGCGCTCAAAATTCCTCCCGACGAGACGTTTTTATCGTAGGTAGGGAAAAAAATAGCCGCCGCCCGCCAGATTTCTCATGCTGATAAATATAATTTTCTATTAATTTTCTGAACAGATAATTCGTCAATAGATCAATTTTGTAAGTATATTTGACTTTAATTCACGCTACCAGTCCGTGCGTAAGTAAACAATCGCGTTACAATAACATTTGTCCAAGTATTTACGGTACCTGGTCATCTAAGGTCAGATCGTACAAGCGCATGTACGTTAAATACCTGTATATGTGTAAACACCTGTCTACCCCGAGGGGTGTTGAACGGAGACAAATAGCCTTCACCGGTAGCGTTGCGGTCAAGCATGAAATTGATCTGTCACTTTTGACAGGTGAAGGGGGAAGTAAAATCTTCTCGAATAGGTTTATTCTAACGGTAAATTTCAATGGTCAGTTCAGTTAATTGATACATAATACGGCTGTCAATCCTAAATCTTTCAATCGTACTATGGATTATTTTGTAATCGGTATCTAATTCAAGTCATTACAATAAAAATTACCGAGCGGGCCATTTCTTTGATATTTTTAATTTGGGAGAAAACATCGGCGAAATTTCGATTTTTTTAATGCGTATTATTTACTAGATTAGAATTTTTTTCCACGATTTTCAGCGCAATTTTTTGCCTGCGTGATATCTACTCTTGCGGACTTTTTTTTCGGACGATTACGGTACTGTACTTTGTTATTGTACACAAGATGCAAAATGGCGACCGGGGGGGGGGAAGGAACGAGTGATTGTCAGCTTGAAGGTGAATTTTAAAATTGCAGACTGGGCTGAAGCATTCTTGGCACTGTAAAAATGAGAAGAGTTGAGTATGGTGAACATTTACAACAAATATAGTCACTATAGATCACAGTCTCTATAATATCTGAATAAAAAATTGTGCTTAAGTAGTTTTCGGAAAATAAAAACAAAAAATAAAAACCCTACCTACCTACCCATATTTTTTAGATCAATTATCTGAGAACCAGAAAATTTTTTTTGCATGGCCTAAGTCCTTCATATTCCAGAATTGTTAACCCTTCCTATATTATGCGTGCAATTTGAGCCAAAATTATGGAATATGGATTGGAGTGAAAAAAAAGGATCCATGAATTCTACAGAAAGTATTTAATATTTTACTATTGAGACACAGAGCTCACATTAAATTTATATTGGTAGTCAATCATATACAGTGAGTACATGTATGAGATAAGATAAGATAAGATAAGATAAGAGATGTATGTTAAAACATGCATAAACAGGAACAATTTGGTTGACAACTTTTTCTGATTTCTATGTAAAGGGTAAATGCTGACCGGATTCCCATAATTTGGTTTCTTCACCCAAATAATACAGACACAACCATTTAGTTGTAAACAATTTTGAAAGTCATAATGTCCACTTTTGGCCTCCTAGCGTTTGTGTAAAAGAAACGTGTGAGATTACACGAAGAGACTGAAAATTTACATGTATTAATTTTTTGCTCATACTGTAAGTTTTCCATGTTAATTTCAGGATTTCCGAGTCATAATCTGGACAAATGATGGCAGCAGTAACGAGTGGAATTCTCAACTTTTACACAAATTTAACGATGTTGTTTGGCATCTTAGCTGGTCTATAACAGGAAATATCCTGGCATGCTCAGGGGGAGATAACAAAGTAAGTAACAAATCTTATCTAGAGTTATAATTTCCTTCTGCTGGTTACAACTCTAAAAATAACTCAGAATTGTCAATTGTAAAATCTCTACAGAGGGTAGTTTATTGATCATTCTTTTTATGCAAGGCCGACTCTAAATGAATATTACTTACTTATTTGCTTAATTACTGATGAGATTTCCAAAATGGGACTTTTTTAAATAAGATGCATGACGAAATGTGCACACAAGAATTATCTAGTAATTTTTTTTTTTAAGTTTACATTCTTATTTCCAACTAACATTAAAATATTTTCTTGAAAAATTTAATTTTGAACTTTTATTACCAGTGATCTTTTGTAAAATTTCAGGTTAGTTTGTGGAAAGAAAATCTTGAAGGTCAGTGGATGTGTATCAGCGATGTCAACAAAGGTCAAGGTCAAATTACAGATGGACAGCGGTCATCCAGCTAACATTGATGATGCCATGTGTAGATAAACTATGAAACATTTTTTTTCATCAAAATAAAAATAAGAATTGTACATGTACTGTTTTCCAGAAATCAGTTGTGTCTCTCACATTTTAGCGGGGTTCTTATCATTGAGATGTATTCTGGCACGAAACAAACACAAATGGTTGATTTTGCTGTACGTTATCTGTACAGTGATTGAAGAATAATACATTACCATGCGTTTCAAGGAGGTTTTACTACATGTAATTGTACAAGAAGTAAGGAATTCAGCTGACCAAAGAAACTTTTGTCAGACATCAGTTTGCCATTTTAGCATTTTCCATCTGTTATTTTCAAATCTGAAAATATTGCAATACTTTTTTTCCTTATACAAAATGGGACTTTTAAGAACTTAAATGTCATTTTCATTTATATGAAATAATTGATTAAGATATGACTGTTAGGATGGATGAATTGTGACGGATGAATTCGTAGGTAAATGTACTCTAAACATTATGTTTTTATACATTGTGTACTTGCTAGGAAATTGTATTGTAGTATAATATAATTGCAATGTAAAATTTTCTGTCAATAAATTTAAATGAGCATGCTTACAAGAAATGTACGTAGAAAAAAGTCCTCAAATTTCAACTGTCAAAGTTAGATGTACAAAAGCAAGGATAGGTAATGGTACGGTAATGCAACAAAAGACTGCATTTACCGTATTATTTCGCATTAAATGTACCATAACATTGACAGACGAATAATTTGACTAATTATAGAAGTGTGAAGACCTCACAATATTGAATAGTTCATGCTTAAGACTAGCAGGTTCCATACGTAAAGAGAAAGATATTTGTAAATGTACTTTATGTTCAATGTGAATAATTGTGTTAATATGTTTATGGATGCTCATTAAATTATATATGTAAAAGTCTTATTGTTGATGTATATATGAATAGGGACTAAGAGAGGTAGATGTGACAAATAGGGCAGAGCAGACCCATTTTGTCCATAGTTTTTATGTCGCCTGCAAAGCAAGAGTGACATCAAGGGATAACTTTGTCCGGTAGTCACACTTTCACATATTTGGCTATAACTTTCTTGATATACATCAGACATCTTTCAAACTTGCAGGGATGGCAACGTATGATTAAACTTGGCACCTAATGTAGCTCAAGGTCACTTTCAGAGGTCAAGGTCATGTACTTAGGGTCAGGCATGCGACAGATGACATACCTGTGCTTGAACAGTTCTATTTTTAAGAATTTACTCCTCTGAAATTCTACCTTCAATTTGGATCCAAGATCTGATTTTCAAGATCATCCAGTTTTAAAATGAAGTTTACTGATGTATATTTTTAGCAGGTATATTTCATAGCGCATTTTTTGACTTTAAGAAATAAATTTCAGTGACAGCAACACAGGATTGTAAACATATCTATTTATGATCTAATAGCATCAAAAGAGAGCTCCTGAAATCTTTTTTGGCTTTTCATGCACTTTGAACAAACTTTTTTGCATATTCTACAGATGCTTGTATGAATGTTACTAAGTATACTTGAAATTCATTGGGGTAGGCAGGTCTGCAAGAGATTATTTGTGAGTCAAATATATGGCTTTAGCTTGTTAGTCCGTACACTTTTATCAAACTTATCGACTTGTGATCAAGCATGCCAAGATTCAATTTCCATGTAAGTAAAGGTCATATATCTATTAAAGGTCATGAACAGTTCAGTTCTCATCTCTTCTAGTATTAAATGTGTTGTGTCAGTATGACTTTGAACCTTCTCCTAAGGCATTGATATTTTGTGTATCCTTGTATAAATGTTTATTACCTCTTGACCTTTGCCTAGATGTTTGACCTGTAAATTCTAGCCTAACTTTGATAAGTAGTTATGTGACTGGGCATTGATATTCCTCGTGCTCCTTCTGATACAAAACTTTTTTACTTCATGCTTTACATATCATTTGACCTTTTGTTTACCCGTAATCGGAGATTCAGGGAAATACATGTAGATTGTTTGCAAAAACTTCAATCTTGGCATTAACTTTTGAATGTTAAAAGACAAGGTGGCTTTCATATTTCACACATGTAAAAGAAGTGCACAAAGGGTTACTGCAATGTAAATTTGTAAAATGCATTAGATTCCAGGGTTTTGCCCCTTGAATTTCACAAAGGTTTCCCCCTGGACCCATTAGGGGCCTCAAAGCGATCCCCACACCCCCCGAGAATGCTTCCACTTGAAAAGTACTCTGGTTATGTGTCTGGCCTTTTAAACCTTTTATTGACAAAACTGCCAAAAGGGTTTCTACAAACACAGCTTGTTTCAGATTGACAATAAATTTTGATTCTTGACAGCATATATGAAACAATCTTTGAGATCTACCATTGCTGTTTATGAGGTAGCATAAGATAAGGCTTCCATTTATACAATAAACAACTACTTGTATTCCTTTTGGCAGGATCTCTTTTCAGTCGCAATTCTCTACTATGTGACCTTAAATAAAATTTCTTTCATACAGTTGAATTCTCCAATTTTCTGTCAGAGATCCCATTCATTATTTTTTGAAAACTAAAGTAACGTTTCATTTGGGACAATATCTGATGTAGAACAATTGTGCCCCATCAAATTCAGATGAAACGGTCCATAAATTCTGGGAAAGGACCGTATAAAATCAATAAAACCATACCATTTTCATGACACCATTATGATAATGGTTTCATGTTAGATATGGTCTCAAATGGGAAAGAACCCTGTATTCTGCAAAAACTTAATAACCGAATTCGTTCTGAATTTGCACTTGAATTTTGTGGTAAACACACCAAATCACCATTAACAAAGAAACTACCACATACAGTACATGTATAAAGCTTTTTCTTATACAGTCTTGAACTTTCCAATCTTATTTTCTCCCAGATGAGTCAAACATGCCTGGTTTTGTAGTGTACTGTAAGTTACTCTGTATAACAAAAATCCCAAATAATCAAAATTGTTCTGAATTTGTTCTTGAATCTGATGTTGAATACAGCAAGTCAAAATGAAACAACTACAAACTGTACATGTGTGTAAAGCTTTTTTCTAAGATTTATTGGTACTTGTACATTTTCAAAGTACAGATCAAGATGTACATAAAGTTTTCTGTCATAGATCCTTCTCGGAATTGCCCCATTATTTTGCTATATATATGTAAGTCAGCAAGAGAAAAAAAATCTGTGATAAATTATATTCATAATAGCATAATGATCACATGCCGAACTTTAAAAATTTGTACAGTTTCTCAGAAAATAAGGAAAAGGGTAACAGCTTAGATCAGTTCAGCACTGGCTACTTTGATCATAACATATATTTGATCATAGATGTATACTGTATTAACCATCTTAGAAATGTAACTTACAAAATCATTCATAACCCTTAAGTACATTTTACAATGACCAAAAAAAAAAAAAGAGTTTTTTTCCCTAATAGCCTTAATCAAAGTAGATTGTAAGTAAGCTTTGTTAGAGTAGAAATAGTGTTACAACCAAGCCTAAAGTAATGTTGGTGAGACATAAAATGTACATGTAATTACTACATGGCACATCCATAATAATGAGGAGGGAAGTGAATTGGGAAAGGGGGGGGGGCTTAGTATAATCATAAATACAGGGAAGAATCTGTTATTAACATTACTAATCAGATTAATTTTCATTAATAGAAGAGTGGAAGGAGTTAAATTTTGAGATATACATAATATATATTCTTATACAAAACTAAATAAAGAGAATCTCACTAACAAAAACGGTTAAAATCAGCGGAATGGCTACTATATTCACATGTGAATTAAATCTTTCAAATTCATGGACAAAATTTTACAAAACTAAAATTTGGAAAAAAAAAAAGAAAATTCTGTTGATTACTTCTATGATCAAAGATACATGCTAGGATTTATATTTTCTTTACTGTTTCATGGTTGCATTCATTTTTTCACAGAAAATCAAATTCTCACTTCCTGCATGTTTGTATCAAGTATTAACTTGAGTGAAAAAAAAACACCTTTCATAAGAAAAAAGAAAATATTTAACAATAAATGAAAACAAAAATTCATGAGACAAAATTCCTGTTCAGATGTCATAATGCACTTGTTAGATGTAAAGTTCACTTACATGTAAATGCACGTCTTGTCTAAGTTACATGTAAATGGTATGCAATTAGGAACATTTTTTTGCAAGTATCATATATAATACAGTGATTATTGATAAATTATGTGAACACATACTTGACAGCACTTGATTCTGGTGAAAGCAAACTGTGAGACCAAACGTACCATACTGGTTGATATTACCTTGCAACGCTTAATCTCAGAATAAAATAAAGTTAATTTATATATGGGGCAATTTGGATTCCCTTAGCAAGTTTATCTAAAACATGATTAAATAGTTGTATAAGATCTGTGATTGCATACATACATACGTACATGTACATGTTAATGTTTTCAAAGCCTCTCAATTATACTTGATAAATGAAAAAAAAAGACGGAATTAAAAAAAAATAAAAATAACTTATAATATGCCGACTGCCCAGGAATACGTGGCACATGGATGCAATCATAATATGCACAAATTGGTTACAGCTAGTTATTGTAATACTCAATCTCATTGGTTTTTGAGTGCACTACCAATTTTGTAACCGATAATTTTGTTCCAGTCTATCTTGGTACGAGTTACAGGCAGCTGCCGACGTAAGGCTTTAAACGTTGTATCCGACATGGTCTGGTAATTTTCAGAGATGGCTTTCTGCAAAATTATCAAAAACAAAAAATTATTCAGGATCCGTCATGTCTGCTTGATCTTTAAACACATGTACATGTATGACTCACTAAAGGCAGAATATATGCATATCAGTGACTCTTGCAAGTACTTGTACATGTCTCAGATTTTTCTGAAATGGAAAATAGAAATACATGTACAATGTACATGAACATGTAAATAAAGATGTTGCTTGCTTCTGACAAAGAATATACATGTACATGTTGAATAATCTGCCTTTCACAGTTTTTTGTCTTTGAAATAATATCTTATACATTTATTCAGAAATTTGGTCAAACCGATATCTAATAAAACCTTTGACCTGGATAAAGGGAGCACATCCATCAATACTTCATATTCATAATTTTTTCACCATTTATTAAAATACATAACATCGCTTTTCAGCTCACCTAAGCAAAGCTTAAGTGATCTATTGTCATAGCATGCTGTCCGTCGTCCATCCGTCTGTCCATAAAGCCGCGTTTACACTATCAAAGTTTTCTTGGTCAAAGTCCGTCAAAGAAAACTTGGTCAAAGTTTTCTTGGACAAAGTTGTCTGTTTACACTATCAAAGTTCTTTGAGCGACTTGTACAAGAAAACGTGGTACATATGCACCAACACATAGATGGTTCATGTAAATATTGTGAATATTTCTCATTAAAACTTTATAGTTTATGTTAGTGGTTGTTCATATGTCTTATTACATGATATAGAACAATTAAGCACGAGTTCAAGGATTTATAAAACAAAAAAATATAGATGGAATTCACTGCAACGCGTCTTTTGTCTTTGTTGATATATTCATCACTTTTAACGTTCTAAATTGCCTCTATTTCTTTCATCAATACTTAAAATACTTCTGGTGTAATTTTGAATCGCTACTCTGATTGGTCGATTCCCGTCAAAGTCCGTCAAAGTTTCAAGAAAAATAGGATGGAGTTCTATTCCGTCAAAGTCCATCAAAGTTCTTTGACGGACTTTGATCAAAGTTTTCTTGGATCGTTTACACTATCAAAGTTCGCGTCAAAAACTTTGACCAAGTTTTCTTGTACAAGAAAACTTTGATAGTGTAAACGGGGCTTAAGGCTTATACTTTAAACATTTTCGACATCTCGTCTGCAACCGCTGCATGGAATTTCATGAAACCTTACTGGAAGCAAGATCTCAAGGTCATCTACCAAGTTTGTGTTTTTTGTGCAGATCAGTCAACAAATATGGCCCCTGAGGGCTCTGATTGGCTGACACATTTTCAACATCTCCTCTGCAACCGCTGCACAGAATTTCATGAAACCTTACAGGAAGTAAGTACTCAAGGTCTTCTACCTAGTTTGTGTTTTTCAAGCCAATCGTTTCACAAATATGGCTGCCGAGGGCTCCGATTGGCTGACACATTTTCAACATTTTCTCTGCAACCGCTGCACGGAATTTCATAAAACCTTACAGGAAGCAAGTACGCAAGGTCCTCTACCAAGTTTGTGTTTTTCGTGCTGATCATTTAACAAATATGGCCGCCGAGGGCTCTGATTGGATGACACATTTTCGACATCTCCTCTGCAACTGCTGCACAGAATTTCATGAAACTTTACAGGAAGCAGGAATCATTGACTGGTACTTTCATGGTTTTTTAAAAGTTCATCCTTTCAAATTGACCCTGATAATATTGAGTTATACACGTAGTATTCAAATTCATTGAGAAGCACAAAGATGAAGGAATTTTAGACCATCAAATATGAGTATGAACTACCTTCGTACATGTACATGTATTTTAAAATGTACTATATCTCATCTATCTCATTATGGTAGATCATTAGATCTAGTAGAAATATGAGTATGAACTACCTTCGTACATGTACATGTATTTTAAAATGTACTATATCTCATCTATCTCATTATGGTAGATCATTAACTATCAATACACACCTGGTATTCACCCTCAGCTTCAGATACCATTGTGGCAAAATCTTTGGCAGTCTTTTGTTCTGTCTGTAAAGTTAAACAGTTTGAAAATTGATAAAGTTTTAAAACACTACTACCGTAATCATGGACATTTCTGAAAAATATTCACACTTCAATCTAAAATGTGCCTAAGCTTGCTAGGGGTCCGTCGATGCTTAATTTGATGCTCTATTGTGAGTGCTGTTGAGATAGTCATCAGGATCATGTTTAACTCATTAGAATAGCAAGACAAATAATCAGATGGGCAGACTGACAATCTACCTAATTTAAACTGACAAATACACAAAGAATGATCTGTCCTACATTTACAACCTTTACTTCTCTACAGTTTTTTTTTAAACATGTAAGCCTACTTACTGATACATTAAGGGACTGCTTAACTTCTTTAGAGCTAACTAATTGGACATTGCCATCTTCATAGTAGTGCACCTGTAAACAGAATTAAAATTTCAAATTTCATCAGGAAAAGAAAATTGAAACATTTCAAACACATTTAATTTGATTTGATATCGTTTGTTCCTTTGCGTTTGTTTAGTTGTGAGTCTAAGGAAAAGTAATACTTCCTCTTTCCACAACCGTGTGATTGGGTTCTTAAGGTAATTTAATACCCCACTCCATACAGGGAAATAAGTTTTACATGTATACCACAATTGAGTCTTGACGTATCTTCCTCTTTTAGTGTTATCCTACTTTGTGAATCACTGAATCGTGAACTTTGTTCATCTCACTTTACTTCTCCCATACATTGATCCTTGTCTAAGCTTGTACATAATATGATTTTAAAATATGTAAGGAGCTCATTCAAATTGAGAGGCCATGATGCACGTAAATTCAACTTATCTAACGATTATGAGAAAATTCATAGACAATTTTGATGTCACAATCCTTTCTTGGAATTTTCTTTTTTTTTTCTATTGCATGGTCTGGACTTGCTGTTTACATGTATATAGCTGACCAAGTTATTTACCATGTATATTATTAGTTACATGTACCTACAGTAGCCATATGGTACAGGATGTTACCTACCTCTGAAAAGTTACTGGTAGGTGGGAAATCCTACATAGTGTTGGGCTAACAACGTTCACATAAAGGGTATTTCTTATATTGGGTGCCTATACTTTTATACAAAGCCTTCTGTGACATAACCTAGTCATCTAGTGATCTGCTATGGGATAATACCAGGTCACTAGGTTTTATACTGTGCAAGGCAAAGCAACCTAGTGACCTGGTCAGATCGCTAGATAACAAATTTTATCCAACTAAGACATATTTTCAAAAACATATTCATGAAGCATGAGGACATCAACAATGAAAATTACATAGTGATGGCACAGGTATAAAAACTCTGTGTAACCGGTATAAGATATGCATGTAAAACGTCTTTGACCTTTATAAGCCAATCACTATTTTTCTCAGCTAACTTTTTTCTTTTTTTTTTTTTAAACACCACAGACATGTAAACAATACACAGAAAAGGACATTTTTATATACAAACACAGAACATAGACCTGCGGTCCTAGTGAAGCTCGAACCAGCAACCTTCAGGTTACTGGTCCTTAGCCCTAACCACTAGACCACAGTGTCAACATTTCTCAGCTAACTTGACACAAGTTGGATAAACATAATCCTTACACAAACTTACCTGGACTTTAAAGAGGCCTGCTACTTCCACCCTGCCTCCAGATGTGGGAAAGGTCATCGACCATTGTGACCTCCATCGTCCATTCCTACAAAAATGTATCGCATTCATGGAATTATACAATGATTCTCCAAGAGCCATTCCTCTGTTTCATTTCACGTACATGAAATTAAACTCCAACTTATGCTGTAAGTGATTCATTTTGACAATTCTTTTACCTGCAGATATTTACATCTAAAATTCTGGAAAAAATGTCTTAAAAAATTACAAGTGCAACTGACTGACATGACTAAACCCTAGTAAATTGCTGATAAACAATCAATAAATGCTATAAAACAGAAGATCAACTTTTCAATTAGTGCTGAAAGTCTACTTGGAATGTCAATAGCGTTCTCTTATCATTCATTCTTCTCTACACTTTGAAAATTTTTTAACTACTTCACAAAATCATCAACTCTAAAATAAACTTCTCACCAGAAGTTTTTTGGTTGGAACTGATGACTTTCTAAACAAGCTATAATGGTAATGTTTCCTCCTGAACTTGTGCCGTATACTGCTACATGGCCGTTACTGAAGTGCTGACTTCTATAGTTGGACAATTCCGTTTCTATCGCCGATCTCCACGATTCAGCAGTGCTGTCACAATCATGAGGTCTGAATTCTGAGGCTTCTTTCCGTAAATGGTCGTACCTTAAGAGATCAAGGAGAAACAACTTTCATTCAGACTAAGTCAGAGATAAAAGGCTAGATATGAATGTGAGTCTTGGGTCTAAGTACCAGTTTACATGTATTTGGTCTTTGTAAAAGGGGAAGAGGCCTTAACTTTACAACATATACCCTGTAGCAAAATGAATATTATGAATTTGTTCTTACATTATTTCTTTTAAAAATTTTAAATTGTGCATACTGGCACTCAATAACTCATTTTTTGTTCTTTATATTCACTGCAAAGATCTAGATTCATGTCTTTCACACAATACTGAAAGTAGACAACTACTGTATGATAACTTCCCTCGACTTTTTCCAGTAATCAGTTCTACAATGTGAAGCACTTTCTTTCTGTTTACAGGCTAAATTTTTGACAAATCTACTGCGCAGTGTTCCTTTCTATGTACATGCATATCAAAAATTGCTTTTATACTCGGATTATTAAATTGATTCTAAAATAAACTGCATTACACATATTAAGAGATCAAGATCACTAAATTTTACCTGAAAGACTGTTTATTTCTTGGATCTAAAAATCTATTGCCACCTAAATCTCCATGTTCTGTTATAAGTGCCTGAGAGGGAAAAAAATGCATAACAGTAACTACCAGGCAATTATAATAAATGTTTGTCAGTAACAAGTATTTGTATATTTACTACTGTCCTGTTCACTAAATCAAGAGCACCCTGTTTTGGCGATTTTCTCTGATATATACTGTTGTCATCTTATAAATTGATGTCCAATCTATACACCTCTTTTAGTCGTAACAGAAAATGCCTCCTTTTGGTTGGCATAGCTTAGTTCAAAAATGCAACGGAAAATAAAATGTCTATGGGGAATTTCTAAAGTAAAAGAGACTAAAATGTGCAAAGTCGGGCACCATGACATCACTGTTTACCATTGTTGATACGGAGAACAATATGGCGGCAGACTGAAATTAAAATGGGAATTTCCTGCAGACATTTCATTTTCCGTATAGCAGCTCACAAACAGTTGAATGGTTGAGTACATGCACATTTCCTATCACAACTAAAGGAGGTCTACCCATGAAAACAATCATGAATAATTGGAAAATTCCTAAGACAGCAGAATAAATCTCCAAAACAGGGTGCTCTGGATATAGTGAACAGGACAGTAAGCTTGATGCATATACAATATCTTACTTAGAAAGAAATACTTTCAACCACCTACAGAGAGTTACTTATCTATCATAATAACGTTTGTCTACTATATATATCTAGAATTAGACTGAAGTATATTTCGTTGTCTACAAGATTTGTATCATTACGGATTCCAACTATTCCATCTGAATATTATATACATGTACATCATCCAATATCATTATCCTAACACAATACATTTGTTTGAAACCATATGATATACAATAACATGCATGTACATTATGAGGAAGTACTCACGTATTCTTCTGATCCCTCTACTTTACAGGGAGTAAATTGGTCTTTATTATACTGGGCAAATGCCCTGCAAATATAAATCATATATTCATATATCAAAGACAATCTATAAAGATTCAAATGTCATTGATCAGGGACCTCTATAGTACTTTGAAATCGTTGTAGGGGTATCAAGAGCAACATTCCAGTGTTAGGAAACTAGTGAAGATAAGATGGCCTGATTTCAATATTTTAAAATAGACTATTTTACATACTGACATTGTATGCAAGAACTTTTGCGAAACTGGGCACTGGTCCTTAGCTTAACTACATGTACACATTGTCAAAACTGACATCCAACATAACTTTTATTTCAAGGTGAAACTACTAAGTATATTATCAATATATTAGACAGGAATAAGCAATTATGGATAAAATCTAAACAAAATCTAAATTTATTTGAATCCGAAAATTATACGAGAGAAATAAAGTCTTACCCGGAAGCACCTTCTTTCAGTAATTCATCGTCATTTAATAATATTCGAACATCTAAAAAGAAATACAATGTAATATAATTAAATGTAAAACTCTTCATAAAACATGTACAGCATAATCAAAGATAGGAAGACATATGCATGGTAGGATATTATAATCAATAATACCTGTATTAACTTCAAATGAACATTGTGATAGCTGTACCATACGTGATCCAGTATGAACAAATTTTCTTTTTATCTTTAAATATACTTTGTATATGCATGGAAGTAGGGGTGAAACGATATGTCAAACGTATATCACGATGTATTGCGATATTTCATTTTATGCAAAGCCAGGTTCCTCTTTGAGTGTTTGTACATACTATTCTGATTTCTGATTGAATTTTACATTGTCAATGTCATTTGCTTGAAAGAAACACAATATAAGTGGTTAAATCCTTTGATTGCTTATTTCATTATCCATTCACATTATGAGCTATCTGGTTAAATTGATTAAAATCAAAGTGATTAAAAAAAAAAAGATTTATTTGTATAATCTAAAAAATCATTCCAAGGAATGCATGTGTCGCCTGCGAAACATAGCGACACTCAGGAATCACTTTTATAGGGTGTGACATCCAAGTGTGACAGACAGACGGACGGACAGACGGACAACGGACAAAGTGATCCCTAAGTGTCGCTATGCTTCGCAGGCGACACAAAAAGCGCAATATATTGCGATACACATTTTGTATCGTGATACGATAAGAATTTATCAAATATCGCAATATATTGTTACATTCCTACATGGAAGTCACTTTACTATATACAAATGTACATGTAAGCATTTTTCTAAGTTGTGAAAACTTTTACCAAATCATGATAAGAAATAAAATATGATTAAATGATAAACTGGTTACATGTATATATACAATTTGTTTTGATATTTTGAAGATATTTCATTTGTCAAGATGACACAATCCTGTAGAAAAGAAATTCAAAAGTAAACTCTGCCAGAGGCATTAAATTTTAAAGCTCTGACTGGAACAATCTGTACCAAAACCAACATTAAAACTTACCATTGAATACCTCATTAAACTCCCCTGGAGGTGCATGTAAAATAAAATCTGATGAAATGTTCACCTGAAAAAAAAATTGTAAACTTTTAAAAATACCTTCCATTGTTTCAACAAAAAATCCACAGAACCATAGGAGACGAGTTCAGACACTTAAAACGAATCATGTTAGTGGAAAATTAATTACCATATGAAAATCATTCTGAAACAATTTAGAATATAAAAGACTTAAAGAGAGATCCGTCATAACGTTGGCTCATATCTCCTCTGACTGAGAGTGCCAATCTCTAAGATCGGTCAATGAAATGCAATTAGAATATATATTTTATTGAAATAAGCATAAATTAGACTGCTAAAACATATTCCTGCTTCTCGTTTTTTACTAGCGTACATTCTTTACAAAGATAACTCTGTGAAGTGAAATATTGGACCAGAACCAGTATTTTGAAAAATGTACCGCGGTACGTATTGGAAATGAAAATATCACCGTGCACCAATACAGCAATAAACCGCACAGCCCTACTAAGATATGATGCTGACAATAGCAATTTCTGTTAATATCATATAAGATATGGAGATAGAGACTGTTTAAGATAAAAAGACATCAAATTTGTAGTGAAATTCGCTTTTCTTGTGTCCTACAGATTTTGGAAATGTCCAGTAGATTTTTGTGAAAAATCAAAGCTCTGAAGGAACTGATGGCAAGTTTCGCTTTTTCATTTTAGAATGATATCAATATATTTTATGAGATTTTTGAATAATGAATTATTAGTAGATAGAACAAAATTAATCCATTTTCCAATGTTCGGGAATAAAACATTTATGAACCTATGTCAGCATGACTGCTATAGTCAGTGGCGGATTCAAGGGGGGCCGTAAGGCCCCCTAAAATTTTCCAATCATGGGTAAAACGATCATTTTCAATCAAGAAAGAGTGAATATTAGTGAAAATTACCTACCTGTTAGTAAATATAATTGTTAAATGCATCAAATTCCATTCTTTAATTAATTACAGTCACAAAAATGGGTCCTAAAAAGGCTGAAATTCAAGGGCTTCCGGGGGGCTTCGACCCCCCCCCCCCACTAACAGGGCTCTGCCCTGGACCCGCTGGGGACCTAAGCGGTCCCCAGACCCCTTGCCAATTCTTTACGCCCCCCCCCCCTAACTAAAAAGCCGGATCCGCCACTGATAGTTCAGACGTTTATTTTTTCTTCTTGTATAGATCTGCATAATCTGTTCCATTTGAAAATGTTCTAAAATCTTGTATCTTGTAAGCCTATGTCATTCCGATTTCAAGTCTACTAATTACAGTGCAACGGAGAAGGCATTTCTACTTTAATTTTCATCTTCATGGACTGGTCATTGATCACGCCGTTTTTCAGCTTTACGAAAAAGATATTACTTCTCTTAATTTGGCATACACTGCATCATATTCCCCTTTTTGTGATTAAGTATGATCTATATTGCACGAAATTATAGAAACATAGGTAATCACAGATTACGAAGCTCACCTCGTGGCAGCAAAATTCAATTCAAACATATTTCTAAGTACATGTATATTGGCTTTTAAAGGCAAAATCATTTAAGTGGAAAAAGTAGGTTAAGGTCATTTTATGAAAGTTTGATCAAAGATACATCCAATATGCAAGTTTGGTCCATGTAGCACATATACTTTGCTCAATATTGGCTTTTAAAGGCAAAATCACTCAAGTGGAAAAAGTAGGTCAAGGTCATTTTATGAAATTATGATCAACGATAAATCCAATAAGCAAGTTTGGTACATGTAGCACTTATACTTTGCTCAATATTGGCTTTTAAAGGCAAAATCACTTAAGCGGAAAAAGTAGGTCAAGGTCATTTTATGAAAGTTTGATCAAAGATACATCCAATATGCAAGTTTGGTACATGCAGCACTTATACTTTGCTCAATATTGGCTTTTAAAGGCTAAATCACTCAAGCAGAAAAAGCAGGTCAAGGTCATTTTATGAAAGTTTGATCAGAGATACATCCAATATGCAAGTTTGGTACATGTAGCACTTATACTTTGCTCAATATTGGCTTATAAAGCAAAATCACTCAAGTGGAAAAAGTAGGTCAGATGCTGCATGGGTTCCTCTCGGCATCCCAAGATTAATCACTTGTGCAAGTTTGTTACTGTAGCATCAGTACTTTGTCAGATACTGAGCTACCCCAATCTTCTTCACCAAGCCACTCTGAGCTACACCAAACTTCTTAACCATGTCAATCAAGCGGAAAATGTCCATGTAGGTCAGATGCAGCATCCGATGCATGGGTTCCTCTCGGCATCCCAAGATGAATCACTTGTGCAAGTTTGGTTACTGTAGCATCAGTACTTTGTCAGATACTGAGCTACCCCAAACTTCTTAACCAAGCCAATCTGAGCTACCCCAAACTTCTTAACCAAGCCAATCTGAGCTACGCCAAACTTCTTAACCAAGTCAATCAAGCGGAAAATGTAGGTCCGATGCAGCATCCGATGCATGGGTTCCCCTCAGCATCCAAAGATGAATCACTTGTGCAAGTTTGGTTACTGTAGCATCAGTACTTTGCCAAATACTGAGCTACCCAAAACTTCTTAACCGGACGTGGAGGCGGACACAGACGCGGACAAGGATGCGCAGGGGTATAGCATAAGCTCACTCAACTTCGTCGAGGTGAGCTAAAAACCAAACGTTCTACGTTGCCTTGCCCACTGTTACTGAGATCAATTTCAGTTTTCATGCGGACGTCTTGGTAAGCACCTACAGGATCATGTCATGTGGTACAGTATAGCCGATAAACTACATGTAATAAGCAATCTCAACACACGTGCACTTGAGACAGCTGATGTTTACTGCATCCTAAAGTATCTTTTTTTAAATAATCTCTAACTTTTGTAAACATTATGAAACAACTGTTAAAACGTGGAATGCAATGACAATGCGAAATATACGCTGCCTTTATATAAATATGGTGAATAATAATGTCAAGGGTCATTGGGCCACAAGATCAGAGTTAAGTAAAACTGTGTGAATATATATTTATCTTCAATCGATTTATACATTTTTGGGGTGAGGGGATGTCACGCTTTTCAGGTCGCGTGATGCCAATCTGAGGTCACGTGGTTCCTGCGATCACTATAGCCCAGCTCGCTTTGCGAAACTCGCCTAAAAACCCAACTACAGGACACTATATCCAGTACATTTTGAGGTTCATTCAATAACTCTGGTACCATCTTCAGTACTAGGGCAGGGATTAATCTACCTCTGCATCCTGCGTTTCTGACGCATAAAAATCACTCAGGACCCATTGATTTCCAATTGCTGCGTCCCACTGTGCGCATTGTTCACGTTCATATAATGCGTCCGTTTTAGTTCGTGTTTACATAAATTAAACATTCCAAGTTGAGAAAGTGTATTTACAGTATTCATTTAGCTGTATAATGTGTAAATGTCTCATGTTTATATTTTGACAGCTCTTTTAAGGATCCCGCACCCTAATAGAGTACTTCCGGTTAAAATCTATGCACATTTTCACAATTTCCCGACAAATGCCGGTGATTTCATTATCGGTAATCTTCGGAGTGACAGATTAGATCATTGTATAAGAAGTGTAATCCCTAATTTTAGCTAGAAAAGTATGTATAGCATTCTTTTTGAAGAGATTGAAAATTCTTATTTCTGGTATTTATTATTGAAAATGCATTAGGGGTTGAATACCTTAAGCCTAACAGATCTGTGGTATTGTATGAGAAATCATTGTGGAGCAACATTTTTTTATTTTTAAATAAAAAAAAATAATATGCAGTCCAATGCGTGTCTAACTTCTTGATATCATTCGGATTCAGATGTAAAATATACAATATATTTATGAAAAGTTCTTCCATTGTAAACTTAACATGACTTGAATGAAAATTTTTAGAAATCTATTGAAATCGTTTATTCACACCATAAGCGAACTGTCTTTGTATACCGTATAGAATTGGTTTGTTTGGGTAACATTTTACTATAAACTTGTACGAAGCATCGCTAATTAAATAAACAATCAATATACTTAATTTGGCAAAAATTGAAGTTTAAGAGTTAGACATTTATTTTGTGGTACATATAATGATCTCAAGGACATAAAACGTTGTGAGGCGGTCAGCTTACTAAATTGTATTCGCGAACTTAAAACGCCATGAAAAAAGAAGGTTTGTAGAAATTGGGACGCATTTATTTCTGCTGGGACCCGTTGTTGTGGCTGGGGACCCATTTGCCAAGTTTCATTGGGTCCAGAGGACCCATTAAGATCAAATTGTAGATTAATCTCTGCTAGAGTAAGGAGTAAATTTCTAAACCACCGATGTTCGCTTCACCCTGTATTTCTTCAATTGTTTGCTTTGTCTTTAGGACATTGTCGTTCTAAATCAACCTGAATTTGCGGTATCCTGAGAACCCAATATAGATTCCCACATCTGATTGACCATTAATGACGTAGAGCAAGTGATCATATTTCGATGCATTTTTCGTATATTTCCATTTCCATACTTGGAGGCCAATTTAATAAGTGGTATTGTTAACATTTAATTTGACTCCATTCTTGATCGTAATACTACAAAAATAATTCATTTTACCTACATGTGCATTGTAGTTCAATATTTCCTTAAAACACGTCAAAACATTTTGTTTCCAATTGTTTTAGAGGGTGACCATATTTCGCCGTTTTTGTTAATAAGTATCCTATTTATACACAACGGACAAAATTATGATTTGTTTTCTGGAAATCTTTTGTTACTACCCTGTACTACTTCTAAATGATTATGACAAATAAAATGTTTTCTTTGTATTGTTTTTGTTAAATTTTGGGATGTTTACATCTAAAATTTGGTGTTTTCATAAATTTTTCCTCATTTTGTGGTATTGTTCATCACGTTTGCAGGGATTTTTTTTAGGGGTTCTCCAAGGCTGAAATTTGGCCCAATTCCCAATGCTGAACAGGTATTTTCTTAATTTCTGAGCTTAAAATTCCCAATTTGGAAAAAATTAAATTCCAATTAAAAAAAGTATAAAAACCCTTTGATATTACTGAAAATACATTTATAATTTATCTGTTTTACAATGTACACTATCTGAAATATAATATTCTTGGTACTACAGGTGTCTATATGTGTTTATTCGTCTTCAATAGAAGCAAATTTTGCTTGTTTTCTCAATTTATTTTTATAATATTTTTCCCAATTTCTACCAAATGTCGCTATTTTTCCCAATTTTGAAGGCCCAGGCCCCTGGAATCAAAGGGTATAAAAAACCCTGCGTTTGAGTGCAGGAGATGTCACAATATATCAAAACATGACTGCTAAAGTCATATTTGATAAGATATAGGAAAATAAACTTGACACACAATATTCTGATAAGTATTGAGAAGCAATTAACTATGAAACGGCGAAATATGGTCACCCACGAAATATGGTTCCTCGCTCTACATGTACATGTAGCAATGTCTATATTCGTTGGATATTTGGCACATGATAATTCAGCTTTGGATGCTTACTTCACCAATAGACAATCAGAAGCAGGCACCTATACTAGGTTATCAGGGTACCAGAAATTCAGGTTGCTTAAGAACAACAATGTTTGAAGGGACAGGAATGAATTAGCAAAACAAATTGAAGAAATACAGGTGAAGCAAATAGAGAGGTTGAGATTTCCTACGTGTAACTTGTACGGGTACGTCTAGTGTACAAGTTGAATTACACGTAACTGTTGTTGAGATTTCGTTTCAAAGACCACTACGCGTACTTGTAAAATCTAAGTGAACTTGAGTTGATTTTTGGACAGTATAAATTCAAGAGGAACATTCAGTTCAGTAAAATCTATATTGAAATAGAAACCTGAAATCATTATGAATTGAATGCCATACTTTTTATACTATTTGATAGAATAAAGGGGATGAAATATCTTGAAGTGAAGACCTACGCGTATCTCGCAATTTTCACGTTCACTGGCGACGTGTAACTTGTAAAGCAAATGACGTCAAACGCAATAAATGATGATGTCACAATAGCCGACCAGAATACAAGTACACGTACAAGTTACACGTAGGAAATTTCAACCTCTCTAATATCAGTGGGTACAATGTAAAACTTTGATACGTAGGACGAAAAAACAATATTTTAGCTGTCCATTGCTGTATACATTGTAGACTGTGATATGTTAAAAACATCATGAGATATCGCACTGGCAAAATGATATCAAACTCATGTCAGATGGGTACCTTCTTAGTTCTTGTTTAGGATGGGGTATGATTCATGTAGTGGGAAGGGGCACTAGTCTTGTACCTCATCTTCTTTTAACTTTAAATAAGGAACATCTTCATAAAACAGTACAATCATACCAAGACTACAATATATGATACAAAGTTGGTGCAATGTAATTAAATAGTGAATGTACTTTTGACATATTTTTCGGCTTTGTTGACATTCGGAGAAAGCGGAAGTAAATGTTTAAAATGGATTTTCGAACTATAAATGCAGCAATAGGGAAAATTGCATGTATTCTAATTACATTTAACATATATCTAAACTTTTCATCTCATGCAGTAGATAAATCAACAAACAACTCTTGAGAAATGCACCCACTTTTTCCTTGTCAGAAATCGGATCGCCGTAGTCAGCCATTTTCTCTTCCGTCACGCCTTCTCGTACAGGTGCATGATGGGAATCAAAACCAAAAATTAAATTTTGATGATTTTCTTTTAAATGATAATTGTTGGTTTTCTACGATAACTATTCTCATTACAAATAATCAATAAAAAAAGATGTCAAATTAAACTGATCTTGTGTTTCGTTTGCTTGCACCGATTAAACTGACGGGTTGTGTCTTGTTCAACCTTCAGTCGCTTCTACAGCAGTGATGCCTCTTTTGAGAGGACAATGCATATTCAGAGTAGACGCTTCATGTGGTCGGTGAACAGTGGCGGATTCAGCCGGGGGGGGGGGGGGGGGGGGGGGCACGGGGGCACGTGCCCCCCGGCAGTGCCCAAAGAAGGGGCACTTATGACATGCTTTTGGAAGCATTAAACTACTGTTTCCGTAATAAATCTATGAAACTAGTCAGAAATAGCCCCAAAACACCCCAGAAACCACCGATTTGAGTAAATTTTCCAAAAATTTCTCGGGGATAGATAGTCATGTCCATTGTCTGTACGTGGACGTACACACGTCTCGGGAACAGCCTACATTGAATCATGTTCATATAGAATTTTCTTTATCTGAGGGATGAATCGGGAATTTTATATCCTATGCAAGGCATATTTTTAATATACATATTTCTTGACCATCTTCGATAGAACCTCCTATAAAACTTACATTTTTTAAACTCAAAGTTTGAGGTCGTGATCAATCTTTTTAAAATGAACAATTGAAATTGTTTTGGCCAGATTTCAACCGGCTACCTCCAAGAATTTTGAAAAGATAAGAATGTATGTTTTTCTTTATTTTTAGAATCGAAGTTATCATGATTACATTTTTGGTTAATCCCCTAGGTAAATCAAAAATATAATCATGATAGAACTGCCAAGAAATAATTAAACCTTTCAATCTGGACGATGCAGGGAATGGGGCACCCGTGATCTCTAGTTTGTCAAGGAAATTTATCATTTACAGGGGAATTTTTTAGGGTCTGTATGGGAACGAAATTCGGTGAAAAGAGGTACTTTTCCCCAATTTTAGACCTAAAAATTCCAAATTCAATCTTTTCTCCAAAACGAGAAATTCATTTCCAATTTACGTATCATTAACTGAAAGGAGAACGAAAGTAGAACAAACATGCTCTAGGAGGGATTCAAAATATAGACAATTGATATTATAAGGGATAATTTCCATGAATATATCTTTTTGTTGTTTGAAATTTATTCCCCAATTTAGGTTAAAATGTTGCAAATTTCGCAATTTCATCAGCCCAGTACCCCGACATCAGGGGCTAGAAAAAACCCTGTAATTACTTATTTTCTTTACCTTTATACAAATATTAACAAACAAGCGCGGATCTAGAGTGGTTAGGGGGTCAAGTACGTCCTGCCTGGAAATTGCATAAAATGCTGATTTTTCCTAGTTTTACGAGAATTTATGGCTAGACATGCACCCCTCCCTCCCATGGGCTGACCTCTCTGCCCTTTCAAAACTTCTCCTGATCCGCCCGTTTCTTTAGAAAATCCTGAACATGTTAACTTCTGCATGCCGTGCAAGAACAGTACAGCATCAGAAAATTTCGAAAATTTTCAAATATATTCTATATAAATAATAATTATTGTTACTGACACTGACTGAATCATGCGGGCCAAATCCCTTCTAAATTCAGTTCAAATACGCTTCAGATGCCACCAATTAAATTGCTTCATTTTTTCAAAATTTTCTCGGGGAATCCTGAACATGTTGACTTCTGCATGCTGCTTCTGCATGAACATGTTGATTGTAAGAACAGTACAGCATCAGAAAATTTCGAAAATTTTTAAATATATTCCATATAAATAATAATTATTGTTACTGACACTGACTGAATCATGCGCGCCAAATCCCTTCTAAATTCAGTTCAAATACGCTTCAGACGCCACCAAATTGCTTCATTTTTTCAAAATTTTCTCGGGGGAGGCCCCCCGAACCCCCACCAATGGGAGGGGAAAACCCTCTCCCATACCCTCCCCCACTCAGCCCTTCGGGCCGAGCAAGTGATTTCCATAAAAATTGTATGTGCCCCCCCGGCAATTGGGGTTCTGGATCCGCCCCTGGTGAAGATACCAAGCTCTTTTATATTCCTAATAAGAGTTATGCCTTTTGCAAAATTCATATTTTTTCTGGACTTGACATATAACGAAGGACTTTTAAACAGTTTATAAGTCCTTGATATAACATACAATATTTGGAGTCATTTAGATTAGTATATATGTACATGCACACATCATCGTCATTTTAACACTCTAACCATTGTAAGGGATGCAAGGGCGGATTTTTTTAGGGGGGAGCCGAGGAACCCCCCTTCCTGGTCTCCGATTTTTGTAACATCAGCACTCGGAAAAAAAAAAAAAGAAGACCACCCTGCTAACGTAGTAAAAATTGCCTAATGACCACAAGAATTCACCATTTTGAAACAAAATTTACAATTTTTATGATATATATTCTATCGCATATCGATACGATACCATATCAATTATAATAGTATTTATGGATTCGTGCAGAAAATCGCGAAGTTTTTGTAATGTACGTCGCAGAGGGGGGTTTCTGATTATTTTATGTCCGAAAATTGGTCTCTATTACAAGTAGTTATTGTATCTTTTATCTCAATTTCTAAATTTTACCGGAAATTAACAAATACATGTATTATAATATAAACATGCTCAAATAATTTGCAAAACATGTACGTGCGTCAAACAATAAATGTAAATGGTACGGGGATCGGAGCCTACACGTTTATAAATGTCCTCACATGTAATTTTTGTCATCTTAAATTTTGTTTAAAACATACTTTAAAATGAACGGGAAAATGTGCAGATATTTAATATTGGATATAACTCAAATATGCTCCGGGGGTCTATGTTTATAAGCATTCAATTTTTCAAAGATCTGAAATCCTTCTCTTACGCCCATCCACCCCGACCCCCCCCCCCCCCTTGGTGCTTGAGCCGTCCTTGTCGGTTGAAGTAGTGTAAGACCAATTTTTTTCCAGCATAGCATCGAAACTTTAAAAATCAAAAACATTTTAGTGCTGTTTCAGAAACTCTACCTCCTGTTAAGACGTCGACGGAAAGGGTGACTCACTCCCTTAGTTACTTACCCTTTTCAGATTTTCTAATTCGTCCATAGATTCAGGTGGGAAAATATGAAAATAACATACTGAAGTAAAAAAAAAAAACCCCCAATGAAACTAGATTTTTTTCTCAATATCGTACCAAAATTCTAAGTACATGTAACCGCGGGGACAAATCAACAAGCCAGAGCGGCCAAAAAGATGGGGGAGGGGACTAATGGAAAACTACAGTACTGTTCAGAAATACTAGTAGCTAAAAGACACTCCAGAAACCATCGATTTGAATGCATTTTTTTTTTTTTTTCAAAAATTTCTCATATTTCATTCGAACTCAATACAACGATCGCTAACAAAGTGCGGGTGGTCGATTGGAAAGAACTTCCACTATCTGTATGTGGACGTATATATAAGTATTATAGGGAATTTCATGTTCACATCTCAAGTTTTCTTCATCCTAGATACGGTTCATCATCTGCTGATACCGAATCATATGCTTTATCCCATCAAAATTCAGCTCAAATACGCTCCTTTATTTGCTTCATTTTTTTCAGAATTTTCTCGGGGAGCCCCCGGACCCCTTTTCAATGGGAGGGGTAAGATATTTCCATGCTGTCCCCACTTCACCCTTGGCTTCTCGCAAGCCATCCCCCATAAAAAAGTGTCTGTGCACTGGACAGTTGAAGTTCTGGGTCCAACCCTTCTTTAGACGTCCACATCGAAAACACCCTGGCTAAGCCCTGCAAGCAAAAATGGACGAATAATTTTATTTAAAAATCTTTAAAAAATAGATTGAGATAAGTCCAGACTCGCCCTGTATGTAACAAACACGTGTTTGTTTATGTATTATAAGTGGAGTGGTGGGGGCATTTATTCTGTACTCTTTGTGCACTGTAGCCTCTGTGATCTTGGTTGATCGTCTGTGTCTTCAACGCATTTGAAATTTTCTGTTACAAAATTTCTTGAAATTTCAAAACGTGGGTCCTGTAGCATCACATCCCACCCATTCTGCTAGTTACGTCTTTTGGTACATTTTTGGACATAGTAATTTTCATACTTTTTGACCATATTGCATTGTTTAGAATGAGGATCACTGACGAGGGTTTAGTACTCGAAACGTGCATGTCTGGTCCATGCTGTAAATCTATCAGGTTTTAAATGATGCTATTGAATTTAAAGACGTTTTAAACACTATTTATCCTTTGTGTAGTGTATTAAACTAAAAAATAAATCTATTTACTTTTGGTGACAATTTAGTAAAAAAAAACTAAAGGACGAAACATCCCACGCTATAGGGAGAAAGGACTAAAACTTCGAAAATACACGAATACTCCCATAACAAACACGCGGAATTATTCTTACACAGAGAGCGAAACGACATTGTGCGAAACAACGTAGAGCGAAACGGGAAAGACCCGATCAAGGTCAAGGACATGTTTAGCTTCATTGACAACTAACAAAAACTTGATAAAGTGGTGAAAAGAGAGCGTGGTCGAGATACAATGACAGACAGGCCTATGAACTGTAACATCAAAGCACCTGTTGTTTTAACTGTAGAGGAAAATAAAAGTACTTTTCACTCGGGATGTAGAGTTATAGATATTTCTTTCCCCAGCATTGCAAATCCAGAGGTAATTATTGAAAAATGACATTGTGACAAGTGGAGTACAAGACTTACCGTCCTGTTCACTAAATCCAGAGCACTTTGTTTTCCCGGTTTTCTCTAAAATATGATAATGTCATTTTCCAAGAAGATATCAATTTCATAGAACTCCTTTAGTCGTAACAGAAAATACCATTGTTTTGGCTGTGCGTCAATTAAGTTAGAAATAGGACGGAAAATAAAAAGTCTACGGGGTCATTCTATAGTAAAATCGCTGAAAATGCGTGATGTCGGGAGCTTTGATGTCACTGTTTACTATTGTTGACTCGAAGAACAATATGGCGGCGGCTTGAAATTAACGTGGGAAATTCCTGTTTACATTTTATGTTTCACATTGCGGTTTGAAGGCAGCTGATAGGGTAATTAATTTCCAGTTACGACTAAAAGAGGTCAATTCTCGGAAACTTTAAGCTATAGGAAAATTCTTCAGATGACACAATAAATCGCCAAAACAGGTTGCTCTGGATTTAGTGAACAGGAAAGTAGCTAGTGTAGGATCAAAATGTGTAATGCATATAGTATTTGGTTGCTGCTTCACCCTTTGCTTTCCCCCTGAATTTATGCAGTTAGAACTGCATGCTGCTTAATCTTCCATTTGAGATTCATGCACGCCTCTATTTGCTGGTAGCATAGTAGTAAACAGCAGCATAGCAAATAGAGGCATGCATGAATCTCAAACGAGATTACACACTGTTCAGTTATCTATGTTTTACCTTGAGAAATTTTCACATAATAACATTCAGTAGATCTCGTTTCTAAGTTGAAATCTATACATGTTCATCAATGTACAACATGCAATCTAAGAATCAAGTTATATAGGGAAAATTCCACTGATTATAAATAAGTCTAAGCATTTCTAGGGCAGAAATGAAAATGCATCCAGGTGAGTGTCTAGATAAAATTGTTTTGTTGCAGGAGATTAAAAAAAAAAAAAACATGTATCAAAACAATTAAATTCATTTTATCAAACTTAAATAAGATGCAAATTAATTTGAGTCTGCTGATTTAGATTTTAAGAAATCTGATGTTCCAACTCAAGTTTCACCTTGCCATTGAATAAAAACATGCACTGAATTTTATTCACCAGATAATATGAATCTATGAAAATTTCTGTCCAAAGTGAAACCTGAATTTTATCAATTTGGAATTATTCAGGTCATCTGATTTATTGGGAATTATAAAGAAATCTAATCAAAAAGGTTTTTTTTAAAGAAGAGGTTATTCCGTTATCTATGTTAATAGTAAGTATGAAGCAAAGGCAAAAGTTTACAAAAAATGTACATACATATTGCTACCATATGTAATAATATGATTGTAAAACAATCAATATTAAACACGGAAGTAACTTTCAATCCCAGCTACTTGCATTTAATTTTAATGAAACCTTGATATGTATCCATATGACAGACGATCAAAAGATATCCAGTATTTGTAATTTTCAGATCATGAATGCATGGATCTGGAAAGATTTTTCAAAGGAGATCAAAATAGTCCAGCCATAAAAATCTTCAACAAATTCAGTGGAAGATTAAAAAAAAGTTGTAGTAACAAAAGGTACTATATCAATCATGTATGAAAATTATACATCTATTTCAGAGAACAAAAGCACACATATCCTTCTGTGAAAGGGTAATATGACATAAAAGATTCAGCTTTCTATAACAGAATGAGTCTGAATATCTAATATCATTTTCTCATTCACTGAATTGCATATAAATTTTAACATGCATGTATGCCTTGTATTCATTTTTCTGAATCTCAAGTGAATAATGTATTATTTTTAACCAATGCAATGCTTTGCACATATTCTGTTGGAATTGGACAGCTTCAACTAATTAAGTTTTCTAAAACTTCAAGTGATTAGAGTTTAATTTGTTCAGTCATGTCTCAAAGTTATTTTGTGAATATTTTGAATTGAATTTGATATCTCTGGAATCGATGAAAAATTTTAGTTTGTTTGTTTGACCTGCCTGTTTGTCTGCATCAGGTCCATTTGATATTCTGGGGGGGGGGGGGGCTTGGGTTTTTTGTCGGGGCAAGATTATTTTTTTCGCCACGGACCAGGGCAAAATTATTTTTTTCTTGCAAAGTCGGAGCAAGGAAATTTTTTTAATAACAATTGATGTGAAAATTAAGAATGTTTGTGTTTTTTCAATAGAAATTCTTTATCTTTACTTAGATTAAAAATATTCAGGAATTTTAAGCGAATTTAATGGTTATTCTTCAAATTCAGATTACTTGTAAGAGCAAGATTTTTTTTTCTGTCACACCATAAGCAAATGTATTTTTTTCATCAAAATTCAGAGCAAAATAATTTTTTTTTTCGAAAAAAACCCAAGCCCCCCCCCCCCCCCCCCCCCGAATGTCAAATGGACCGTGCCTAAGTTTTGATTGGTTCATGTCTCCATTGACCATAATTCCGTTGGCTCTAGAAGTACTCTTGACCTTGGAGTTTGACATACCGGGGGTGGAGGGTGTCCAGCCTATGGTTTTGAAATAAACCCCGCTAAAATAGGATAAAATCGGAATTTTTGGTAAATTTGATCCAATCTAGGGAGGAGGTCTTGACTCCCCTATCTAGATCTGCGCTATATTTATTTTTAGATTTGGTGTATATTTGATAGGTAAGAGTTCATTCTTAAAGTGGTAAGACACTCCTATTTAATATAAACCCTTTCGCGTTACATGATGTCCGTTCGGTTCAATTTGTCTCCACGGCTCTCAACCAGCCTGATTTGGGGCCGATATTCGTCCCCATTCCCTATGCAAAGTAGCATCTTTTTTTCCCAATTTATTGACCAATTTTTCCCGATTCAACACCTTAAGAAAAATCGGACAAAAAATGCTAAATTTCAAGTGTAAAGGCCTCCGAATCTAATAATTTTTCACCCAATTTTTGAGAAAAACGCCGCTATTTAATAAATTTTCACAATTGCAAAGGCCACAGCCCCAGTCCCAAAAGTAGGAGTGAGAGCCCTGATCTCTTCCTTCTTCGTATTAAAGACGAATTATCAAATAACTCCCATCATTGACAGTGTATGTATTTGGAGCAGAATGACGTATTTTGCTTGTTTGTCCTACGAAGAGCCAATGGACATTAGCGTGAAAGGGTCTATATTTTGTGCATACCTCAATTTCCATTGGTGCCATATTCTGGAGGCCCAGTAAGATTAAGTTGGATCTCTTTGGTGTTTCACCATGTTCACAAGCGTTTCAGTCTTTATTATCAAAAAAAAAAAAAAAAAAAAAAAAAAAAAAATCAAGTACATTTTTAAAAACGACGAGAGTAAGTATAATAATTTATTATTTTGAATAAATTTGCTTGAGCAATTTGCCTGTGTGGGTTTGCTTGCAGACAGGTACAAGATGAGCGACTTGATATACTCATAATTTATATTCAAACATTTATCCATATTGTACATACATGTATTTGTTTTTTTTTTTATGCCCCCGGAATCACAGATTCGGGGGCATATAGTTTTTGGCCCGTCCGTCTGTTTGTCTGTCTGTTTGTCTGTTTGTCCGAAAAAAAACTTTAACATTGAGCATAACTTTTGAATGGAAGGTAATAGAGCTTTCATATTTCACATGTGTATTCCTTGTGACAAGACCTTTCCATTGATACCAAAATTTTTGACCTTGTGACCTTGACCTTGACCTTTGACCTACTTTTCAAAAACTTTAACAATGGGCATAACTTTTGAATGGTGAGTGATAGGGCTTTCATATTTCACATGTGTGTTCCTTGTGACAAGACCTTTCCATTGATACCAAAATTTTTGACCTCGTGACCTTGACCTTTGACCTACTTTTCAAAAACTTTAACATTGGGCATAACTTTTGAATGGTAAGTGATAGGACTTTCATATTTCACATGAATATTCCTTGTGACAAGACCTTTCCATTGATACCAAAAATTTTGACCTCGTGACCTTGACCTTGACCTTTGACCTAATTTTCAAAAACTTTAACATTGGGCATAACTTTTGAATGGTAAGTGATAGGACTTTCATATTTCACATGTGTATTCCTTGTGACAAAACCTTTCCATTGATACCAAAATTGTTGACCTTGACCTTTCATATACTTAACAGAAAATGAAGTTTATACTAACAAAGATGCCACCGGGGGCATTCGTGTTTCACAAACACAGGCTTTATTTCATTTATTTATATATATCTTCTATATATATATTTTACTTTCCAAAAATTCAACGATTGCTTCTTTGAAGTACGAAAGACGGACTACAATGCCACTGTATACGGCTATACGCATTCTCTTTGAAACCCAACTTCTGGAGTTGATGTTACAACATCACCTTCACAAAGATGTATTGTACGTGAAAATTGTGAATCCAGTAAGGCAAAGTGATGTTGTTTTCACGTGAATAAGGCAAAGTGATGTTGTTTTCACGTGAAAATTGTGAAGCCAATAATTTCAAATTGAGATCGTCTTCTTTTAGAGAAGATGCTTAAAATCCGAAATTGAAGACTACACAGAATGCATTTTGGTAAAAAAAAAGGTATTACATGTACATATAAAGAAAAATGCGTTAAAGAGAAGATATAAATACAGGTAGTTTTAAAACACCTTTTGATTAAAGAACAAATTTTGTGTCTCTCTTCATGATTGTTGTGTGGGAACATTGATCCACAGGAGCTCGACCTCACGGATCTACAAAGTACAATCACATCCTATTTTTAACTTTATTAATTTAAAAATGAAAAGGAGAAGGGGTATATGGTATATCATTGAAGGTGGTTGGAGCCCACCTCCTGTACGTTGATCTATCAATTTTAATATGTTACCATAATCAGCCCATCAGTAACTGTTGTTGGCGGTTCCTCTCTTGTTAACGAAATTAAATGTAAAGTTAGATAAACAACCCAAACAAACAAAACAAAATCTTCCAACGAAAGAGATCTTGTTATTGTTTTTTTTATGTTACAACTAAAAAATATACATCCACTCGATTCTTATTTCTCCCACCCAAATTGACATGGAAATATTAAAGAAAATGTCGAGTCTGTTTGTAGTCTAAAAGCTCGTTATATTTAAGATTTTTTAAATTTCTGAAATTTATAAGGTATTCTTCAGAAATTTCACAATGCAACTGTTCTTGGTGAGGACTCCTGTAATGTAAGTATAATAATCCAATACACGATACTTAGGGTAATGGTTATCGATAAAGAATGGCCCCTCTTTCATGTATATGTTACAGGGAATAAGTGTAATCAGGGATTACATGTAATTCCTGGTCAATTTAGGGATTACATGAAATCCCCAAAATTTTAGGGATTACATGTAATTCCTAAAATATTTTAGCATTTTTACACTTATTTCCTGACGGCCAAAAATCATATAAAAATTATGAAAATGCGATATGATAGATATTTTACATGTTTATAATATAAAATCCTATTACTGATAGAGACAAAATGGTTAAGTATATAATCAGAGATGCTTTTTAGGCTGATTATGTTAATTTAAGATTGATAGGAAAATGATATGGTCGAAAAACTCTTGAGCGGACAATTCGGTTGCACAGGTAGATTTTGACCCTCTGATATGACTGTAATACATGTACTCGGTAAAATTGTATGCATGGAATCTTGATTGGACTTATGTAATTCAATACAGCCATTGTACCAAAGTGCCATGGCGATCGCTTCATCCCAAAATCTTTTCTTTGCAACTATTCTATTTCAATGAAACTTGTTGCAATCAAAATATCTTAGTATTTAGATGTACACGAAGGAAGGGGATACCCATTTTTCCGGGAAATTGGAATAAATCACAAAGATTTGTTTTGTGGACCTTCATACTCAGTCTGGTCTCCTATGCTACTTTTAACATATATTTTATTTGGATATGCTACTAAATCGACTCTACAGGAAATTTGGAGCCGCGCACTCTCTGTAAAGTAAATGTACAAATGTAAATTCAAAACGTTAAAGAGGGCGTTGCTAAAATGAATTTTGGTGGCTCTGCTGGAAGCATCACTGATGAGAATCACGTGTCTGGTGCAGAAAAAATTGGTTTGGAATTTTCTTCATGAAGGTATAGAGTTGTAACACTTCCGTATTATTATGCTTGCTGTCGGACGGGTACATCCGTTGCCTCGCCAAAAAAGTAATTTTGAATATATATATCTTAAACTTATTTAGACATCGCATAATAAATAATTGAAAATAAGAGCATTTTTATCATTTTTTTTGGCCCATTATCAAGATACGTTAATGTGGGTTAAATACTAATGTTTCCGATTGAAACTTTCGATATATGTTTTATATTACTTTGACCATAAATTTTGTTCGATAAAGTCTTTGTCTTTGTGCTCATGGGTTTGTTTTATGTCCATTTTGCATAGATAATGATACGCATGATAAATGAACTTCGAAATTTGGGGAATATTTTAACAAAAATTATTAATTCTAGTTTGAATATTTTCACTTATTTGGCATAACTAGTTCTAGGTACTTGACAAAGAGGATATTCAGCATCAACTGAGCCAAAAATTATAGTTTTTAAAACTGAAAATAAGGAGAAATTAAGGTTAGGAAATAAGTGTAAAAATGCATGAAAAATTCAGGAATTACATGAAATACCTGGCCAATTTCAGGAATTACATGTAATTACTAATCGAAACAGGGATTACACGAAATCCCTAAAATTCAGGAATTACGTGAAATTCCTGATTACACTTATTCCCTGTAACATATACATACTTAGATAATGATGGTTAATGTCGAGCTTCAGTAGATGGTATAGTATGATGGAATTTGGAACATGAGAATATTTACTTATACTTACGTATGAATACGGATTGGCTGTTTCTCTATATAATTTTTAGTATGAAAGGCGCGGATCCAGCACTATCCTTAACTTCGATTTCCGAATCCGCCGATGGATGGGGGATGAAGGGTATCGGACCTTTGAACCTCTATTTGAAACCACCTTTCAAAAATAATTTATGCCCAAGTGCAAACATTGCATCCGCGCCTGACGGTTTATGTATGTACATGTATTATTCATATTATATTATATCTAGTGTATTTTGTACATGTATATACTAGGGAATATTGAATTATGATACTTCATATATATTTGGTAATGCATTGTTTCATTGCACTTTATCGTATTTATTATATAGCAGCACGTTTTATTTGTTTATTAAACTGACATAAGTTCTTAAGATACTTTGTCGTCGACGAGGTGGGGTATAAAACAAGTAAATTCATACAGACATGCACTTTTAGTCTATTTTTATACATGTAGGCAAACTCTTTATTTATAATATTGGTTCAGGGTTTGTTTATTAGGGCGTGTGTATAACCCGGGTGATAAGGCTGGCTCAATTTTTAGCTCACCTCGACGAATTTGAGTGAGCTTATGCTATACCCCCGCGCGTCCGCGTCCCCGTCCGCGTCCGGTTAAGAAGTTTGGGGTAGCTCAGTATTTGGCAAAGTACTGATGCTACAGTAATCAAACTTGCACAAGTGATTCATCTTTGGATGCTGAGGTGAACCCATGTATCGGATGCTGCATCTGACCTACATTTTCCACTTGATTGACTTGGTTAAGAAGTTTGGGGTAGCTCAGAGTGGCTTGGTTTAGAAGTTTGGGGTAGCTCAGTATCTGACAAATTACTGATGCTACAGTAACCAAACTTGCACAAGTGATTCATCTTGGGATGCCGAGAGGAACCCATGCATCGGATGCTGCATCTGACCTACATTTTCCGCTTGATTGACTTGGTTAAGAAGTTTGGGGTAGCTCAGAGTGGCTTTGTTAAGAAGTTTGGGGTAGTTCAGTATCTGACAAAGTACTGATGGTACAGTAACCAAACTTGCACAAGTGATTCATCTTGGGATGCCGAGGGGAACCCATGCATCGGATGCAGCATCTGACCTACTTTTTCCTCTTGAGTGATTTTGCTTTAAAACCAACATTGAGCAAAGTATAAGTGCTACATGTACCAAACTTGCTTATTGGATGCATCTTTGTTAAAACTTTCATAATATTACCTTGACCTACTTTTTCCGCTTGAGTTATTTTGTCTTTAAAAGCCAATATTGAGCAAAGTATAAGTGCTACATGTACCAAACTTGCATATTGGATGTATCTTTGATCAAACTTTCATAAAATAACCTTGACCTACTTTTTTCCGCTTGAATGATTTTGCCTTTAAAAGCCAATATACATGTACCTAGAAATATGTTTGAGTTGAATTTTGCTGCCACGAGGCGAGCTTCGTAATCTGTGATTACCTATGTTTATAAATAGTAATAAAAGTGAGAAAATCTATATTTAATAATGACTATGTACAGCGGTAATGAGACTAGGGATGTACCATCTCTAGATGATATACGCGTTAAATATACAGGTATTACCAGATTTACCGTCAAGCTGAAAAAAAAAAATGAAAAAATGACTATGGAATCGTAATGCATGAATCTTGATTCTTTTTATTCTTTTCGAAATTAGACATTGGTATTTTTAGACAAAATGTGTCTACAATATTTTGAAAGAAATGTATGGATAGAATATATAACGAAGCCTTGAATTCCTTGTGCTTACAGGTTGCGGAGATCCACTTTAAGAATTTTTACACAGCATATATTTCTGTTCGAGTTAAATTCAAGGCCCCACCAGAAAATGGGGAACCTGGTAAGATGTCTAAAATTTCTTTCATTAAGTCAAAAAACTTCGTATTTTTTATTGCCGCTGAATACCTCCCCCTTTTAAAATCTGTCGAACGAGCTTTCCTTCCTTGACAGACTTTCTACTTTTTGGACAGATATCTTTGCTATGTTTAAATAACTTTATTCTGAAAGTTATATTTTTGTGTTTGTTTTGTTTTAATTTGGCTTTTTATCAATAAGAAATTAATAGAGAAGCGTTGAAATAATGGTGAAATGTACTTATTTTGCATTACAAATTCTTGTTTTTGAAGGTGATATGAAATGGAAAACCTGTCTACGGCGCATGCGTCTAATGCCCAACCCCCACACCGAGGCTGGCTCTCAGGACTATTTCTGTATTTCTAGAAAACAGGTATTTTGACTTTGAATTACTCGAACTAAGCTTCTTTACATCGTACACCAGGCCAGTTTTATTAATCTTTATCTGGACGCAATAACCAATTTTTCAACTTGCGCATGCGGGAATGGCCGACTTGTCACGATTGGTTAAAACTCTCGATCAATAAGCGCAATCCATTTCGAAGCCGACGAAGATTTCCAACAATCGGTCCAAAAACATAGATAGCAAATACACTGAACCGACGTACAGATTCTTTATTGTCTTTATCATGTTTATGCCCTACGGCACATCAGAAACATACACAACCACAAGTTTCAAAACGAAGAACACCCGATAAAAGTCATCTATACTGCGCATTATGCATAGAAAATGGTGTGGTTTTCTGGATAGCATAATAATCATAGCTCCAGCTTTGCCTGACATAATTGTCTGTACATGTACTGTAATTTGAAATACTTACTTTTCAGTTATCATGTGATTTAACCAACATTTCTGGACTCAGGTTGATATTGCAACAACCGTCCCCTGTCTGGAAGGAATTTAGAATAGAGGATCTAAAGCTGTACAGATCAAGTGAGGTAAATTGAAATTAGCCGAAAAAAGCAATTTTTACAAACCTCTGGAAGATAGAGGGAGTGGGTTGTTCGACCATCCCGATCCTGACAAACGTCTGGGAAAAGGGCGTAGTGCAAGGGGGGGGGGGAGTTGGGGTGTTCGACCATCCCCATTTCCCTCTGAATCTGCACGCGTCTCCTTATTTTACTATGCAAATAAAGGTTTAAGCTGAGATTTATCGATGCTTTGGTCTTCTTTTATAGCAACTAAACAAAGGGCCATCCTTGCCTGCCTGGTTGACAGAGGAATCAACGAATTCAAGCCATAAGAGGAAACTAGAGGTATGTATGTTAATGCTACATTTACGGTACTGTTTTCAATACTGTTCAATGCCTTTAGCGTAATATTGAATGAGGACGTTAGCAATAAAAAAAAAAAAAAAACATGGCGAAGCGAAGCTATTGACAGTTTTAAGCCGTATATGTAGAAGGGGAGAAACTGATCTCATATTTGAGTGGGTTTTATACAATGTACATGTAATTTTATCAGAAAAAAGTAGATTTGAAAAATTAAGTGAAATCGATTTACATGTACAATAAATGTACAATGAATTTATTTTATAGTATGGTAGACTAGTATATATTTTCAGTATCCTCGTCCCGTTTCTAACATCATTATACCTAGTGTTACTGGTATTTCAATGTAACGGTACAAAATTAATGCTCAATCTTAGTGTGGATTTTTACTTTTTGAAATTATGTCCTGTAGAGAATAAAAAAATAATGTAGATACTTACAAAATGCATTATGGATACATGTATATTTCTACACAGATACAGGCAATGGCTCAAGAGAGTGTAAGTTTACGTCAACTAGGTTTTTTCTCTAGTGTCCAGTCTGCCATACTTTACCTTATGTGCTATTAACTTTTCGCTCACTCAGTATTTTTCGAACATTTCGTCCTTTATGTATCCAAGTATGTTTGAATATTATTCACCTGTTAGCCATATGCTAGACAATATAGATATCAGAGAAAGAGACAACAATATTGCATGATTAATAAAATCTGTATTTCTTCAATCCTCATTATATACAATCTTATACTTACTCTTACGATCGCTACCATTCATATATTATACATGTATATATATATTTCTACTTTAAATATGAGTCTCCATCCATTTGTGATAGCATTTTGCAGCGTTTTTCTGAGAGAGAGAGAGAGAGAGAGAGAGAGAGAAGGGGGGGGGGGGGTTGCTAGCGCAAACGATTTCTGCTTTCTTTGAAACTAGTTTAGCTCGCAGTTTCAGTGATTGAGAAAAAATAATCTTTTTATTCCTGTGGAAAATTATTATGCCCATACCATGTAATAGTGTCGGGAAAGCCATTGCAACGAAGTACCTGCGGCTATATACTATAGAATTTGGGAAGGTCATGATTGAAATGACATTGGCTTATGGAAAAATGACACAAATGTTCATTCAAGACCCTCTTCTTGTTCTTACGCCCCTTCCTGAACAAACTTAACCTAATTCAGCTATGAATGATGAAAATTTAAATTTTCAAAGCATGGTTTTTCTAATTCATGCATTTATGTATAATTATGCAAACTGAGTTGACACCAAGAATCACAGCGTTAACGAATATATATGTTACTATGTAAGAGTATCAGCACGTTTCCAAATTAGCATGATTTGTTGTGATTTTGTCATTAAAACAAGTTTGCATTTTGGTTTTTTGAATTGTCTCGATTTAAGAATGAACAATATTGTAATGATTTGTAATGGAGATTAACAGATGCATTTTAGATATTGCCATACAACTTAATCGTTTTAGATTTTTGAAAGAAGCAGTTTTGGTAAAACAAAACTTCGTTTCAGCGCTCAACGCATCCTTGCTTGGACTTTTCATCTCGACACTTAGCCGCAGAAACGGTCAACGACTCTTGTTTAGTTGATTTTGGTGCAACACCACAACCAAACAAATGTCTCGTTGGCCGTTTCTGCGGCTACTCTGCACTATATCCCTTCTTAGTTTGTAAGATCTATTGCTTTTTCTCGGCAAATTAGAAGAATCATAAACAAATAAATCTCTTGATTTTTCTCATTACATGTGCATTATTTACGGGTTAAAGAGTTTAGGGCACAGTTTTCTACGTGAGTGACGAGATTACCAACGCCCATGTCAACGGGATTTCTTGTAAACTCCAGAAAAACGATGTTCCAATGAGAATCTGTTGTTTTAGTTGTTTAAAAAAATATACACGTATAATGAGAAGTACGGCCGGGTTAGTGCAGTGGTAGCGCGCTCGCTTCTTACCTCTAAGGTCCCGGGATCGAATTTCAGATTCGGCAAAGGGTCTTATATGTGGGAGGGTAGGTGGTCCCCCACCCAGGCCTCTGCAGGGGTTTTTTCTCCGGGTACTCCGGTTTCCTCCTGCTCCTTGGACCCCCTCACGACATCGTCTGAGCCAACGTGAGACATTAATATAAGTTGTGCAACTTGTTTGTTAAACGTTGTAAAATAAATAAAGTTTAATTAAAGTACGAACATACATTTCGTAACCTTCTTATAGCTTATCACAAAATACTTTATCGTCTGGAGCGCTACAGGCTATCCGGATCAGAAATACTGAAAAAAATTCATCTCTTTCAGGGCATTCCAAATCTGGAGTCTGTTTCCTCAAATTTACAGCAGTTATGGGCCTTATCAGAGGAAGTTGGGGCAAATCAAACACAGACGGCGCTTGGAAGATACGATGTTAGTTTTTCAATAAAGCGAATACTTATATAGTAAAATAGCAAATCAAATTGAAAATGCAGTTCCTGTCATACTTGTCATTCTTCATGTATGGGTATGACAAATTTGCTAATACTTGAATTTGTTAGTTAGTTTTGATTTTTTATCTTTTTTCAGGTTGATGGATGCTACGAGATCAATCTCCTTTCTTACACGTGACACATGATTTTTGTTAATTTCCGTTGTGCCATTGCTTTTGACAGACAAAACCGTACACATTGTATGTTGTCACATCTAAACCGTACATCTAATGGGATGATATTTGTATCGTTATTGTCGTATTTAAACAATAAATCGATCGGATTGTATCGTTGTTGTCGAATCCAAATTGTGCACCGATGAAATTTTATTGTTTTTGTCGAATCAGAACCCATCAGATTTCATGTCGTAAAACATGTACATACAGATTTTGTGGAAGTTGTTTTCGAACACATAACATTCGATGCACAGGACTATACATGTACGCTAATACGCTATACGGAAAGGAAAGTTTTGAACATTAACAGTCCGTTGAATGAAGATGGTTACTCATTTTTAATGCCTATATATTTTTGGTCGAATGCTAAACTCTGACAATTGGAAACGCTTCATCTTCTCATACCATCAAGATCGATTCACGTTTTTTTATGAAAACACATTTATGATGTAACAATATGGTATGTCTAAATGTTCTTTGATAGATATGCTTAGACGAAATAAATATGATAACTTCATTGATGTGTTGTTATAATTTTTCAAAACTCTTTTAGAAAGTAGGAGCTCTAACTCTGTCGACCTAATGGTTCTAGGTGGATACCTTTTAGACAGCGTATATACATATGTGCGCAATCACCACACTTTATATTACATACATGTAGCGAAATGGACCGAATTCAGGTCGTAACAGTTGTTTCATATTGATAGGTCGTTGTAATACAACCCATCAGTATAAAACAATAATTACGGCCTGAATTCGGTCTAGTAGCGAATGACGGTCCAAAGTCGGCACCGGGTGCATATTGGTTTCAAACGTCTGCTTTGATCGCTGTGAGGGTGTTGTTATGTGTCTCGTTGTCCCATGTTGTTTCTAAAAGTTGTTTTGTTAGATGGTGGTTGTACTGTATCCTGTGGGTGTGTTCCGCTGTTGTCGGTACAGGATAGTCTTGCTGAATATCCCTTCCTCATTTGTTCATTTCTCTGAATATAATTCAATCATCATAATCGTACATTACCCGAAATTGCAGTTTGGTTTGCTTGCAGAAAAATTCTGCAGAATTTTTCCGATTTTTTTTGGTGCCGATCGGTCATTTAGGCTCTGATAAAAGGCTGAGGAATTTTTGACATCTCCGAAAATGATTCAAAGAGTTTCTCAAAACCTTTCAGGAAGAAAGTACTGAAGGGCCTCTACCAAAACTGTCCACTATGCATTGTTTAATCATCGGAAAACACCCAAGGTATATACAATTTTAACCAAAAAAAAAAAAAGGTGGCTGTGAAACATGAATGCTCCCGTCGGCATCTTTTGTCACTTAGTATATACACCGTTATCTGTACAGCAAGTCAAAAATTGCCTTGCCACTAAAGTTATGACCAAGATTCAAGGACTTGGAGATTGCAGGGGCAAGGAATCTTTTGTGTATAGTTAAGTTTATATAAAATTGACATATGCAAATTTTCGCTCCTTGTATTCGAATGTCGTGTAAGTACGGTCTAGAAATTGAAGGGGGTATAGGGTCAGAAACCCCTCCCCGTCCGGGAATTATAGTTTTGAAAAATATTTACTAAGTTTTTTCTGTTTTACGTGTAATTCTTTTCAATGTCATAGACTCGAACCCTCTCCCCATGACCCCTCCATGAAGAAAAAAAAAAGTCTAGATCCGTTCGTGTTGCAAAAGTGTTCAATGTTCATTTTAGTAACACGAACGGACATTTGTACTCGCATTAGACTAGGTTTATCGACATTATTATTATATTTAGGTTAATCCCTTATGAATAGAGTAAACTAGTTAAGAGGTTAATCAAACATTTACTTTAGTACAGAAGTAAAGTCTTCTCAGACGGAACGAAGGATATAAGTATTCGAATACTATACAAATAAATTTTCTCCAACGCAAAAGTAATATTAAATTTTTCAATGGATTGAACTACTTAAAGGACAGTCCTGACCTTAATAAAGGTAAAATATTGGGCGGTTGGTGGGTTGGCCATAAATCCTAGACAGCCCCCCCCCCTTTCTCTTTTGTCCAGAACTGGACATGGAGAGTGTACTGTTCAGTCATTTATAAACGATAAAAAGAAAGTCTAAAATGAAGTTTTTTACAAGATAAAAAGTAAAATTGAACTCCCCGCGAGGGGTTTGACAGTAAGTGTTTTGAATATACTTCCCTGACATTGTCGCCATAGCACTTTCTATATAGACATAACGTCAGACAGTGCATGAATTTTACATATTTTCATTTCCATGCTTTATTAACATCGACGGCGGGTGCGGCTAGCCAACAGGGGATGCTTACTCCTCCCGGGCACCTGTCCCACCTCTAGCTTACTAGGGGTCCGTCGATGTTTAATTTTGTGCTCTATTGTGAGTGCTGTTGAGATTATCGTCAGGATCTTCTTTAACTCATTTCGGTGAATTTAACCGTTCGAAAGTCAGTCATGTCCAAATAAGGACGTCTAAAGAATGGAGGTGGGTGAATGGCTGGGTTGGTGGATGGTTCAGGCTGGGCATCCCTCCCCCTTTTCCTCCCCGGGTTGAACCGAATGGTATGGCCAAAAATGAATTAGATTCAAAATACACTGATCTTTGTTATTATAGATGGCAACATTTGAGCTAAGCCAATCACAGATTCTCAAATGGCTCGTCTTAATTGTGAAGAATCTGTGAAGAAACCGTCTTCATGTTCGTCATGGATTCAGTATCCTACAAAAGCTGAACAGAAAAACATGTGGGACGAGCGCGACTCGAACCCAGACCTTTAGCCGGGCACGCTAATCACTACGCCAAGGGGGTAGTTGTCATCTAAGCTGGTTAGAAGGTATTTTGAAATTTCTACATGAATAAGAAGGGGCTTTGCTGTCGCTCCGTCCACTTTATATTCATGTAGAAACTTCAAATTACCTTCTTACCTTTACTTTTTTCGAGACCCTCTACCCCGGAAAAAAATCACCCAAGGTACGCTCATGGAGAGAGCCTATTGTGATCGGCTGTAATTTCGAAATTTTATGTATGAACCCGTTGTTATGTGATGATCAAAAACATTATTGAGTTCCTTTTTAAAACCCGCTATGAATGCGGACCACTTCTATATAGTTTTAAACTTTTCTCCCTCACGCTTGTATAGGTATTTCGTCTTGTTTTGATCTTTTTTTAAAACTAATATACATAAGGTATCGCTTGTCCGACCATTTTGTACGAAAATGATTTCCATCTCGAGAGCTGACCAGAAGAAGGGTGTGGGGAAAGAAAGTAACCCAACCCCCATCCCCCAGTTATAAATGATCGGCGGATCACCTTATACAATTATTGACTTTTGATGAGGTCTACTAGTGACTATACAGACCTGGTCAGGCATTGGTTGACCGAGGTCGAAGGCCGAGGTTAATCAATGCCTGACCAGGTCTGTATAGTCACGAGTAGACCGAAATCAAAAGTCAATAACTGCTTTATAAAATCATCAGGATTTTATTAACATTTGCATTGTAATGATACATAAAGTCAAAGATCTAACGCTACAAAAATCAACGTACGCGCTAATCCGGAATAGACCGCTTTGCAGCGCTAGCGGTCAACTCACTCTGAGGTACACTCTATCAAACAGCGTCTCCACCAATCAGAAATAAGCAAAATCGGCAATAATTCCTGATCATTTAATAAATTACAATGTAGACCTAATATTATAAGATCTGTTTTAATCTCTTTTCTCAAATATCATGAATATCTGTCATGTTAATGGATTCAAGATACAAAACAGGATTTTATTTCAAAATGCAAATGATGTCAAACTAGTCATCAGAAAAATGCATATTGTATCGTAATCGATCAATTATCGTCGCTGCTTGAAGTTCCTCAAATATCGATAAATCCGATGCAGTAGACTAAGCACCAATTTACAAATCTAATACATATATTTATTTCATATACAAATACTTGTTACCACCTTGAAAGAAAAAAAAAAACCCATATACCATATATGCAAGGCTACTTATTTTAATTTTTATGGGTAAAAAAATCTATATTAATTAATTGGATCTTTGCGAATGGGTTATATATACTTAAACATCAAAACAAAACAAATCAAAAGATGGAAAAGATGGAAAAAGAAACGATGCGTTTGCCTTCCTTGGAAAAGTACAGTCTTAACTTCCTTAAAACATTTTATTCAGTATCCTACAAAAGCTGAACAGAAAAATATGTGGGACGAGCGCGACTCGAACCCAGACCTTTAGCCGGGCACGCTAATCACTACGCCAAGGGGGTAGTTGTCATCTAAGCTGGTTAGAAGGTATTTTGAAATTTCTACATGAATAAGAAGGGGCTTTGATGTCGCTCCGTCCACTTTATATTCATGTAGAAACTTCAAATTACCTTCTTACCTTTACTTTTTTCGAGACCCTCTACCCCGGAAAAAAAACCCCTAGGTACGCTCATGGAGAGAGCCTATTGTGATCGGCTGTAATTTCGAAATTTTATGTATGAACCCGTTGTTATGTGATGATCAAAAACATTATTGAGTTCCTTTTTAAAAACCGCTATGAATGCGGACCACTTCTAAATAGTTTTAAACCTTTCTCCCACACGCTTGTATAGGTATTTCGTCTTGTTTTGGTCTTTTTTTAAAACTAATATACATAAGGTATCGCTTGTCCGACCATTTTGTACGAAAATGATTTCCATCTCGAGAGCTGATCCAGAAGAAGGGTGTGGGGTATGAAAGTAACCCAACCCCCATCCCCCAGTTATAAATGATTTGCGGATTATTTATACACTATATCAGACTTAATTGATATTATCAAATCTGTTTTAATGTCTACTCTCGAATAGCATAGACATCTGTCATGTTAATGGATTCAAGATACAACACAGGATTTTATTTCAAAATGCAAATGATGTCAAAATACATATTGTATCGCAATCGATCAATTATCGTCACTGCTTGAAGTTCAATAAATATCGATAAATCCGATGCAGTTGGCTAAACACCAATTTACAAATCTAATACATGTATTTAAATATTTCATATACAAATACTTCTTACCAAAACAAAAAAAACCCTATATCATAAATAATAAACAACTATGGACTATGTATAGTTTCCACAGTTTCGCATTTGGAGAGTGACCAGTGATTATATTTATGCACCGATGACACGGTCGGACTACAGATGTTTGCAAATCCTTCCCATTCTCTGCTCCGTTCTCAGTAAAAGAACGGGAAAAGATAGGGGAAAGGGGGGGGGGGTTAAAATCATTTCTGCATGCACCTTTGGGACGGACAGGTTAATCGATCGGAGTTATAATCAATATGGATCCATCGACCTAATATATTTCTCCGGATGTAATTGATAATTCTTCTTCTTCTTCTTCTTCTTCAAAAAAAAAAAAAAAAAAAAAAATAAATAAATAAAAAAAAAAAAAGCCTGTTTTTGTGAAACACGAATGCCCCCGGTGGCATCTTTGTTAGTATAAACTTCATTTTCTGTTAAGTATGTGAAAGGTCAAGGTCAACAATTTTGGTATCAATGGAAAGGTCTTGTCACAAGGAATACACATGTGAAACATGAAAGCCATATCACTTACCATTCAAAAGTTATGCCCAATGTTAATGTTTTTGAAAAGTAGATCAAAGGTCAAAGGTCAAGGTCACCAGGTCAAAACTTTTGGTATCAATGGAAAGGTCTCTTTATACGCGAATGTACGTTTGAATAAAAGGGGGGGGGGGGGGGGGGTTCGGTCTCTTATTTTAGAACATTTTGTATAAATGAGAAACAGCGCATGTTTGATAGATTCCTGAAAGATTACACATTTATCCAGGGGCACCAGATTCCTTAAAAAAAAAAAATCAAAACCCTATCTTTAACGCCCTCTTCTCTTCTGGAAGAAAGGGAAGAGAAGACTTAGAGGGGGGGGGTGTTTTAGGAATCTATTGCATGTGCATCTATCCTCACAACTCCTTTTTATGCTTACTAGATCCATGGGAGAATTCAGGGAAAAATCCAGGAGGAATCATTCAGTCGGTCATAGGAGGTCCCACCTATGATTTTGAAAAAAAGAAAATTAACATTAATACAACGTAAAAAATCAGCATTTTTGACAAATTCAAAAGGGGCTCTGAACCCCTCTCCTGCACTCTATATCCGCCCTTGCTTTATCTATACCTTATCGGACTTAGAACTAACCCATTGATTAAAGGGAAAAAAACCGAAGAAACGTCACAGTGCAATGGAAACTTTCTGTTATGGACAAAGTGCCATGGTTGCGAAAACTAAACAACTAGTTAAAGGACATTGGGAATCATGGCTGCACCCGGTACGTATGCACGATTGGTGTTTTTCTTCAATTTCCACGATAAATAGAAGAAATTTTGCACGTTTATCTCAAAAATTGCCATTATTGATTTCTGTATTGATTCGGAGATTATCAAGTACAGTACTTTGTATTGGGGAAACCTTCCTTCTTATTCGGCCTATTAAGGGCAGTGTATTTGTTTTGTACGAAGTAAAAATCAGGTAACTATAGTGCTGCTAGGTAATGCATCTCACATACATTAATTTTGTAATTTTTGGTACGTACCCTTCAAGAAGGGGAACTCCCTATAGCCAGACCTCGATCCCTTCCGCATTTTTGAAATCGTTGGAATTCTATGAATTCATTTTTTTCTTCTTCACACTATACTATTGGTCCAACATGTCACCTATAGATGTAGTCAATTACAGTATTTACAGTTATTTATTTATTTATCTGGGGGTGGGGGTGGGGTGTAATTAGCGAAGGGTTCTAGGAATTCTCGGAATTATGTGTAGGTATAGAAACAGGTGTAGGCCTCTCAATTATCAATATATCGTGACAATCATATGTGCTAATAGATAGCTATGGATACTGTAAACATAGATATTGTCATCTTATCATGTTCGAAATATTAAAATATGATTATAACATCTGAAGGGGAAATAGGGCGGGGCGTCAAGAATTCACTGAAATACCTCTGTCAATATTTCGATAGAAATGTACCATTGAAGCATTCAAACCATTTGTACTTTTCCGTGAATAATTTTGAAATTTTCATCAGTATACATTTTTTTATGTAAAATAGAATGTTTTTGGAATTTAAAATGAAACCATTTCTTTTTCAGGACAATATGGAGGTCCGCCACCTCAACGTAAGTAAACCTTTTTTTCCTTCTTCTAAAACGTTTTTTTTTTAATTCCTATGCTCAATCGATTCGAATTTTGAAAACCGTAAATGGTCAATAATGAGAATATTTATTTTGATACAGAGTGGCAGCCGGGTATGGGAGGCCCACCACCCGCTGACTTCCGCACGGGTAATGGACCACCCCGTCGTGGGGGAGGTGGGGGCCCTCCACAGATGGGTCCACCCCCAATGCAAGGAATGCCCCAGTTTGCTGGTTACGAAGGTGTAGGAGGCTTCGGACATTGTAAGTCCCCATTTCTGTTCAATTTTTGATTTTTTAAAAATTTAATACAGGAAAATCAGTCAGAAATAGCTATTCTGGACAAAAATGTTCAAATTTTTCCTTTTTATTCTGATTTATGGTTTCATAGATACCATGCATTTTGCTTTACAATTTGAATATCATGGATAATTTACAATATCCTTATTATAATTTTAATATATGCAGTTTTTATACGCCCGTCATTTGACGGGACGTATTATGGTATGGCGAAGTCCGTCCGTCCGTCCGTCTGTCCGTCCGTCCGTCTGTCCGTCTGTCCGTCTGTCCGTCCGCCTATGGAACACAATAACTTGAATACGCGTCAACGGATTTTTATGAAATTTATACATAGTGATCAGACTGTGGAGAGGAAGCCGCCTTCCGATTTTCAGGTTCATCCGATTTGTCGTTACAGAGTTATGGGACTTAGATTTTTAAAATACAGTGAAAATATACTTAAATATTTAAAAATTATTTAAAAATCTATTTCTGGTCGAAATGTTTTGAAATTTGGTATACTTCAAGTAGAAAGGATGCTCTTTGACATATGTAACGGGTTTTTAATTTTTTTGTCGCATAACCGAGATATTGTGTGTAATGGGAAGGGGGGGGGGGTGGGTTATATGCACATACATTTTAAGCTAAGGGCAAAATATAGGCGCATGGAACGCGATAACTTGAATATGCATCAACGGATTTTCATGATATTCATACATTATGATTGGACTGTGGAGAGGAAGCCGCCTTTCGATTTTCAGGTTTATTCGATATGTCGTTACAGAGTTATGGGACTTAGATTTTTAAAATACAGTGAAAATATACTAAAATATTTAAAAATTATTTAAAAATCTATTTCTGGTCAAAATGTTTTGAAATTTTGTATACTTCATGTAGGAAGGATGTTCTTTGACATATGTAACGGGTTTTTAATTTTTTTGTCGCATAACCGAGATATTGTGTGTAATAGGAAGGGGGGAGGGGTGGGTTATATGCACATACATGTTAAGCTAAGGGCAAAATATAGGCGCATGGAACGCAATAACTTGAATATGTGTCAATGGATTTTCATGATATTCATACATTTTGATTGGACTGTGGAGAGGAAGCCGCCTTTTGATTTTCAGGTTCATTCGATATGTTGTTACAGAGTTATGGGACTTAGACATTTTAAAATACAGTGAAAATATACTAAAATAGTTAAAAATTATTTAAAAATCTATTTCTGGTCGAAATGTTTTGAAATTTTGTATACTTAAGGTAGAAAGGATGCTCTTTGACATACGTAACGGGTTTTTAATTTTTTGGTCGCATAAGCGAGATATTGTGTGTAATAGGAAGGGGGGGGGGGGGGGTTATATGCACATACATGTTAAGCTATGGGCAAAATATAGACGCATGGAACGCAATAACTTGAATATGCGTCAACGGATTTTCATGATATTCATACATTTTGATTGGACTGTGGAGAGGAAGCCGCCTTTCGATTTTCAGGTTTATTCGATATGTCGTTACAGAGTTATGGGACTTAGATATTTTAAAATACAGTGAAAATATACTAAAATAGTTAAAAAGGGGGGGGGGGTTATATGCACATACATGTTAAGCTAAGGGCAAAATATAGGTGCATGGAACGCAATAACTTGAATATGTGTCAACAGATTTTCATGATATTTGTACATTTTGATCAGACTTTGAAGAGGAAGCCGCTTTTCGATTTTAAGCTAGGTTCATCCAATTTGTCCTTATGGAGTTATGGGACTTAGATATTTTGGTGTTGTGAAAAAAATCCCAACGGGCGTATCTTGCTGCGTGAGCGTAGGCTTTATTGGATTTTCTCATGGAGGTCTAAGTTTTGGTATAGTAAGTTTTTGTTCATTTTACTTATTTGAAATATATACTCAATAATATTAATCTTAATTACTTGATGCACTCGATTATATTGCTAGATAATTTATTGCCACTGTATCATATTTTTTTCATCCACAATTAGTCAACCCTATGCCGCCCCCGCCACCACCACCGCCGCCTTCTGGTCCTCCTCCACCAATGGAATTCTCAGAGTAAGTATGATCATGATGTAAAAAGAAAGAGAGAGAATCGCACATCCTCGAGCCTTTCCGTCACACTCTCGGAAAATCTACGGAAAACCCCGTGAATTAGTGATTGGAGAGAGAGAGAGAGAGAGAGAGAGAGAGAGAGAGAGAGAGAGATTATGTAAAATGAGACAATAAAAAGTGCGCGATTTTAATACATTTCATGTTAAAGTTAGTATCAGTTTAAAATTATTTTAATGTCAACGATGACATAATTTTAACGAACTGAAATTTCAAATTTTATTAGCATTGCAAACTTAGACGAGGCAGGTTGTCGCCAGGCAATGATAGATTTTGTGGCGGAAAATTGCTGCTATGGTACTAAGCCAGCACAGGAAATGAAAATCACCGACTTCAAGTCCCTTACAGCTTTCCATGTAAACCCTTTTGCTTTTTTTATGAATCCAAAATTCATAAAATTAAAAAAGGGAATGAAAATGGATATAAACTCCTAGACTGCTAATTGTAAATTTCAAATTGACAGAATTCTGATTATTCGTTACGGAAAAATTTTTTCATTTTGAAAAAAATAGAACACTCGGTAAAATACCATCATTTACCAGCATACCTTTGGTGAAATAAACTATTAGCCATCAAATGTAACATAAGATCGTCAACCGAATCTCACTTCTTTTAGATCCTCAAACTAATTAAAGAAATTCGTAGAGAAGTTTATATAATTTCAAGTCAAGATACCGAAAATTTGTGGTTACAAATTGAGTGTTCCTTTTTATTTATTAGTTTTCATTACTTTCATTTTCTTGTAGTATACCCTAGAGACATTTTGTGAAGGAAGGAAGACTGGGTTCAAGGTGGTCCCATATCGTGGAGGGCCGGTAGATGGGCCCAATAACGGCCCGCCCCCTCCCCCGTGGATGATAGACTGTATCGCGGACTCCATGTTCCACACCCATGTGAAAAGAATGGAAGTACCTCATACCGCTACCGTTAGGGTAGGGAGCTCATATAATTATAAATAGTAGAATTTCAGAACTTTAAAAAAGATACCAAAAAGAGTTTTGGGGTAACGGTGAATTTCACCAATCATATATATACTGTATAAGTGTTACATAAGTTCGAATACTAAATTTAAATATTTTTTGTTTTAGCCATGCCATAATTGTGATGCCCGAGGGTACTTTCGATGTTGGGAGTGTGGAGGATGGGGTAGGATCGTATGTGACGATTGTGATGGGCGTGGCTGGCATCAGCGCCACGATCCCCATGGAAACCCTTACAGGGATAACTGCCACCGTTGTCATGGAGATGGTATAGCCTCGTAAGTTTCAAACCATTTATAAAGTCTTTTCATACAAGTCCAAATATGCTAAAGAAATCTTATTTATGTCAGAACGTAAAACTTTTTTAAAAATCGTAAAAAAACCAGAAAGAGATAAAATGCTAAGCATGGATGAGCTAAAGCAAAGATTCCTGTAAACTGGACAAAAACATTCGTTGTTCCTAAACTAAAGCAATATGACCATTATTAGGTAAATAAATGGATGACTATAATGGAAGAGATCTCCAGCTAGACTACCCTGACCACAGCGGAACACACTCACAGGATGAACATCAGACAAAACAACTTCAACAAACAATAGAGACAACGAGACACACAAAATACCCACACCGAACGGTCCATCAGTAACAACCAATGCAAATCTACAGGGACCGTTCACAGAATTTTTTAATTCCATGAAATCATACTGAAATAAAAATTCAAGCCCCAACCCCCTTTTCACTCTTTCCAATTCATCAGCTATACTACACAGAGAGTGTAGTGTATATATAGAATCCGTGGGAAATTGTTGTGGGAGATTGAATGGAAAGATGGGAAAAGGAGGAGGGCTTCTTTCGTTTTTGTGTGTATTTGCCCACAGGAAAAAATTCTGGCAACGACCCTCTTTAGGAAAACACACCAATACATGTATGACAAAATTCTGGCAACGGCCCCCTTTAGGAAAAAAAAAAAGAAAAAACCTTCATGTATGACAAAATTCTGGCAACCATCCCCCCTGTAGGCAAATCAGTGGCGGATCTTGGATTTCAGAAAAGGGGGGGGCCTAACGTTTCAACTCGAGGAAAATTGTTCAAAGAAAAACTGACAAGCAAAAAAAAAAAAAAAAAAGAAAAGCTCGAAGACGAAAAAAAAAACCCTCCAAAACCTGAAGCTCAAGACTGGTGATTTTTGTGTCGCCTGCGAAGCATAGCGACACTTAGGGATCACTTTGTCCGTTGTCCGTCCGTCTGTCTGTCACACTTTGGGTGTCACAGCCCATAACTTTTGATTGGTAAGTGATAGGGCTTTGATATTTCACATTTGTATTCCTTGTGACAAGACCTTCCTACATATACCATAATTTTTGACCTAGTGACCTTGACCTACATATTTGACCTACTTTTCAAAAAAATTAAGAATTGATATATTTTTTAAATGGTAAGTGTTAGGACTTTGATATTTCACATGTGCAGTCCTTGTGGCAAGACCTTTCTACACATATCATAATTTTTTACCTTGTGACCTTGACCTAGATATTTGACCTACTTTTTAAAAAAGATAAGATTCGCTATATCTTTTGATTGGTAAGTGATAGGGCTTTAATATTTCAGATGTGTATTCCTTGTGACAAGACCTTCCTACACATACCATAATTTTGTACCTATTGACCTTGACCCAAATATTTGACCTACTTTTCAAAAAAATTAAGAATGGATATATCTTTTGGTTGGTAAGTGATAGGGCTTTGGTATTTCACATGTGTATTCCTTGTGACAAGACCTTTCTACACAGACCATAATATTTGACCTTTTGACCTTGACCTAGATATATGACCTACTTTTCAAGGAAAGTAATATTGGCTATATCTTTTGATTGGTAGGTGATAGGGCTTTGATATTTCACATGTATTTTTCCTTGTAACAATGCCATTCTACAGTGACACATACCATAATTTTTTACCTTTTGACCTTGACCTAGCTATTTGACCTTCTTTTCTCAGGTTGTATATATCTTTTAATTCGTAGGTGATAGGTATTTAATATTTCCTATGATGAGACCTTTTTGTTACCATTTTTTTACGTAGTGACCTTGACCTAGATGACTGACGCTCTATTCTGAAAATTTGAGAATGACCATATCTTTTAATTTGTAATTAAGAGGTCTGATATTTCAAATGAATTTCATTTGACAAGACTTTTCTACTGATACCAATAATTATGATCCATTTTCTAGAATAATAATCAAACAGCTTCGCAGGCGACACAAGCATTCCTTGGATTGCTATTTTAATTAATAAGTGTGTGTGTGTGTGTGGGGGGGGGGGGGTCATTCCAACTGCATGTTGCATTTAGAAGATAGAGTTTCTTGATACGTTTACTTAAGTTTATAGGTTTACTGGCGAGCGTAGCGAGCTGGAAAATTTTAAGATTTGAAGTTTTCTTTTTCTTTTTGGTTCAGTCATCCATACATGTTTATATATTACTCTAAATTGGCGAGCGGAGCGAGCCGGGAAATTTTTGGAATAGATGGTTACATTTTGTTATAAGATTACAACATCTCTCTCATTTTCACTCCTCTTTTTTTGTTTGACCAATTGGGGAAGGTTGGGAAGATTAGGGCATTGCAACCCCACTATCCACCTGTCTAAACTGGTTAGATCGGCCCTTGAAAATGAAGCATTTGGTAATTATTCAAGTGTTAATTTAATTTTTAATTTTGTATATGTTTATGACATATGAATCCGTTCAAACAAAGAAAGTTCAAGACAAAGTGAAGACGAAAAAACAGACAGCTAATGAAAAATTAAGTGTGGCGAGCGAAGCGAGTCGAAAATTTCCCCAAAAGTAAAGAGATTAAGCATAAAAAGAGTATTCTGAATCAATCACTTTGGGTGAAAAAGGGGGGCCCGGGCCCCCTGGGCCCCCCCCCTCTAAATCCGCCACTGCAAATACACCAATACATGTATGTCAAAATTCTGGCGACGGTCCCCTGTAGGCAAATAAACCTATACATGTATGACAAAATTCTGATAGGGCACGGTCCATTTGATATTCGGGGGGGGGGGGGGGGGGGGGGGGGGGGGGGGGAGGGGGGGGGGCTTGGTTTTTTTTGTTAGAGCAAGATTATTTTTTTCGCCCCGTACCGGGAAAAAATTACTTTTTTCTTGCAAAGTTGGAGCAAGGAAATTTTTTTATAACAATTGATGTGAAAACTGTATTAAGAATGTTTGTGTTTTTTAAAGTAGAAATTCTTTATTTTTACTTAAATTACTCCAAACATTACTTTATTTTTCTAAACTGAAAGAGATGAAAGAAATTTTCCAATATGCGATGTATAGTTTTCAGTAAACAAAATGTGTATAAGGTCATTGTAACATGTAAGAGGGCCTGATGCAAGTTTTAACATGTAGAAATGAAAACTTAAATTCTCCTTCCAAGCTTGTACAGGTATATAAAATTAGATACTATGGTGATACATGTATCTATTAATTTTATAGTAATAAATTATATTGATAATGTATTTAAGCATTTTAATTGTCAGCCACATGCATTCTTTTTGATATTTTCAAATATGAACTTGCCATTACAGAAGAAAACTATGGCGAGCGAAGCGAGCCAAAATTTTTTTTATAGAAAGTAAAAACTGCGGCGAGCGAAGCGAGCCGAAAAATTTTCGGGAATTTTAAGCAAATTTTATGGTTATTCTTCAAATTCAGATTACTTGTAAGAGCAAGATTATTTTTTTCTGTCAAACCATAAGCAAATTAATTTTTTTCATCAAAATTCAGAGCAAAATTATTTTTTTTCGAAAAAAAACCCAAGCCCCCCCCCCCCCCCCCCCCAGAATATCAAATGGACCGTGCCTAACGGCCCCCTGTAGGAAAATACGCTAATAAATATATGACAAAATTCTGACAACGGCCCCCTGTAGGCAAATACACCAATACATGTATGATGAAATTCTGGCAACGGCCCCCTGTAGGCACATACACCAATACGTCCGTCGCAAAGACTAAAGAAATAATCTGAAAGTTCTATAAATTATAAAAGCAAGGTCTGTGACGATGGCAGTCTTCAAAGTATTTATCATTGTTCATGTACTTTGCATCATACATGATATGAGTAGTTGGACGTATGATGTTTTTTTCTACAGATGTCATCGTTGTGGGGGAGATGGAAGAATTACATGTGAGCAATGTGACGGCTACAGAAACCTCAAAACCTACATAGAGCTTACTGTTACTTTGTAAGTAGATTTCTGATTGGGTTCACATGATTTCCTTTTAACCAATTATAAATACTAAACATTGATTTTTCGGATTAAATATGTTGATATGTACGTCTTTGCAGTACGAACCACCAAGGTGAACATATTGTAGAGAGGACGGACATGCCAGACGAACTGGTCAGAGAAGGACAGGGTGATACTCTATTCGAACAAACATTACCCATGGTGAGTAGATCTGGTGTATAGCGATGGATTAATGTGCAAAATATCATATCAAATCTATCATGTGATGCAAGTCAAAATTAAAATCTATTTCATAACAATCTTTAACAACAGTTGTTTCTTCAAAATTTCGTATAGGTGTTCCCAATAACGTCATATCCCGTTCCTGACATCAACAACAATTCTATACGATTGGTCAATCAGCATAAGGGGGCTTTCCCAAGTGAGAGACAACTTCAACAGGTAAAATTTCACCGCTTTTTCAAATGGGAAACGGAAAAGAAAATGGAAAACTAGATTCAAACAAACAGAAAGAATGCATTTTAATACGGATCATGTATTCCAATTTTTTTCTAACTAGAAGTTACTGACGGTAAGTTTTTTTGTCTTTTTTTTCAGCGTCAGATTTTGCGCGCTGTTCCGGTTACGGAAGTGCATTACACTTGGGACGAAACGAGTACTCGCTACTGGATTTATGGACGACAGAGGAAAGTGTATGCTCCAGACTACCCACAACAATGCTGCTGGGGATGTACTATTCTGTAAAGTAATGACGAATGGAGCCGATCAGTTCTCACGCGATTCGATTTCGTCTAAAAAAATAATCTGGAAATCATGCATTTCTCAAACTTTCTCTCAGGAAATTATCCGTATTTCGACATATTTTCATTTCGACATATTTTCATTTTCCAGAATTTCTCTCTAATCTTTCATGTATAATCAGCCAACATTTTACATTTTGAGATTATGACATTTGAAACTAGCTATTTCTTGTAGAATTTGAATCATATATTGGTATTTGGACTTTGTACGCTGAAACAGGGTAAATAAGTTGCTCTTTCTTTAGAATTACCTGCAATATCTATGTTATAGAAGAAGCATTATAGAATCAGTATTTTCATCATGAGGTTTTATGTATATTTCATGTACTGTAATCTCACTTTTCCTTAAAAGTGCATTTATATGTAAAAGTAATCCGACTCCCCCCCCCCCCCCCCCCCCCCCCCCCCCCCGTTCAATAGCAGGGTATAAGATGGGTAAGGTACTTGGAAAATATTCATATGATTGTACGTGTTTTGTGTAATATAAATGATCCGTCCATTGTATGAATGCATCACATTCAACTTCATGAAATGAGGTCATCAGTTATTTCTTGCTTATCTGCCCTTTTCATGTAGTCCCTAGCTTATTTCTTACCTTACACTGTGTTCTATCTATATAGCCAAAGCATGCAATTTCACTCAGTATTAATTCTTTTTGATTTTATTTTTATACTGACTTTATTTTCATGGGTGTACATTTACATACTACGATCTACATAATGTATAATAAAATGAGTCAGGCTTTATGTAAGCCAATCAGACGTTTTATTTCAGACCACTAGTATATAAATTGTCTATTACTTTTCCAATGTACAATATCTTTCTCTGTATGAAAAAGACAATAAATGTCATAAAAATATACACACATCTTATTTATTTTAGCATTTAATACACAGTGCGACAATACCTACATGGGTCCTGCACTTCACTTGGAAGAAGAAGAATAGTAAAAACGTAGAATTTATACAAAATTTATACATACTTATGTCAAATGAGTTATTTTGTAAAATAATGTCTATACAAAAATATCGTACAAAAATCATGTGACAGTTTTGACCATCAGCCCCCGCAGCCCCCACAACCCCCTCCCCCACATCCCCCACCGTCCCCTCCTCCTCCGCTATCAAATCCTCCCCCTCCAAAGTCTCCTCCCCAAAATCCCCCTCCCCCGTCACCACCACCACCACCATCTCCATCCCCTCCACCACCACCCCATCCTCCCCCGCCGTCTCCCCACCCTCCACCTCCCCCGCATCCACCACAACCTCCACAACCCCCGGGATCACCATCTCCTGCAGTGTCATTGTCAGCACCCTCAAAATCGGTATTATCTCCGGCAAGTGCCTCCTCCCAAATCGCATTTTGATCCTCTCCAAAGTCGTGCGCACCATCAGTTACGTCATCATGATGTACGTCATCCGAGGGACCACTGACTGTCCCGTCCCCTCCGGCAACGTAACATCCATGGTTCCTTTCACCCATGAATCTATGGCGTAAATAGTGATTACATGGGGTTGTAACAAGTAAACCCATTGCTAACATAAGCCCATAGTCCTCTACAGCGAGATGGCGGATCGCCCTCCCTCCGCGAGTTGACTTTGTCGCTGGTGTCAGGGATTGTCCAGCCTCCCAGTTCGAGGGGCGGGGTTGACAAAGAACATGAAGTAGCAAAATAGACAATGCCAAACCCAGGTTCTCTGGAACATCTCCTTCTGCTGCGCTACATTCGATCAAGTTCCTCTGCATATCGACATGAACACCGTCCACGCTAAATGAGAAATCACTTGTACTGTACGAGATGCTTGTCCATTTCCCTGTGGCAATTTTGTACATGTTCAGTTTTAAATGTCCTGGACTACCGGGAATTCCTCGCATCCCTATAAAATAAGTACATGTATGACAAATTCTTAGTATATATCTTCCTCGTTGTCTGAAAAACACACAGCATCGGAGACTCGCGCTCTTGAAAGTGTATTGTGTTTACTGAGCGTTGCTCTCCAAAATGTCCCACGATGCTAGCTAGACACATTCTCACTCAGCTATACATGAATAACGCACAATAGGATATATTAGTAACCATCACTTTTCGCAAAGGACATGTTCATGAGTAAATCAAAATTACGACCAAAAAAGCTACCTCAATATGTTCATTGCTGTAGAAACACGTCTGCAAAATGCCAACAAAGTAATAAGAAGAGCAGTTTTGTCTAAATACTTTACATGTTATGTAAATTATGATAACCTTTGCTTTGTGTGTTTTCTTGCCAAGTTATTTCAAAATTCGCTACTCGTGGAAATCTCTGTTCAAACGGTATTTTTTCAGGGAATAAATACTATGTTTTGTTGATATACACACCTGGTCTTCCTGGTATCCCCTTCCTGATCCCAGTCCAGTACCCCGTTAGAACAGCCCAATCACCATCGTTGTTCTTTATCACAACGGCTCTTTCTCCTTTTGACGGTGTCAGCGTCGACTTGGTATCAGTTGTCACCTGAAATTGTAAGATTAAGAAATTATCACTGACAGGTAGATTCTCCTTCATAAATTTATGTTAATGGTAGCTTGTTCTTGTACTGTAGGTTAAGATATTTACAGACATAAAAACATAGTGCCGAGAGAAAATTCGAAAAGGCGACATCAATATGCCTCCGAACGGCAATTTGCGGATTCGATCCTAGATCGCCGAGGTAAGGATCATGCAAAGCGCCATGATACAAAAATAGGATGAAACTTCAGGATAATAACATTTTGATGTACAAAATCGATTTTGGGTGTCAAAGAATGAATTGGCCCCGTCTGCAGCCACTTTTTTTCTAATTTTTAATAGGTCAAGGCAAACTCTGAACATAGGTCAAACCTTTGTAAAGGAAGGTCTTGATAAAGGTTAATACATGTACATCAGTGCGAAATATGCAAGTCCTGTATACCATGCTTATGTATGTATTGGACAGACAGATGAAAAAATACTTTCCATATACGGAGGCATAAAAGCAAACATACCTGATCTGGATGGGGTAGCGTATCTGGTCCTATGAGATGACAGACTACAGACAGCTTGTCATGATGAAATACATGAACGACGGACATTAAACAAGGTAAGCTATGAATGGTCCGAACGGTGAACTCCACAGACCCATTTGCTGTCCTCAGCCTGATAAAAATAATGAATTATCTTAACAAATAATAACTTATTCAAAGTTGGTGCCATTGTTAAAGACTGTTTGGCACTGAGTGCCATCATATCAAATAATGTCATGTCTTTATTTTATTCTGTTTTCTGTTTTGCGTCTTCGCTCTGGTCCCCTGTCGAGATCCCTTCTGAATTGGTTTCTAGGTAACCGATCGCTGGAAGAAGTTTGCGTTCTGGTAGGTTTTGAAAACAGTCGCCGAGGTAGTGTAACAATTTTCTAAAGTGACTTTACTTCAATTATTTGCTCATTAAAATATCGGATGGATAAAATTTTTGCTATAAATTTTAGATGATCAAATAATGTGAAAGGCAACTTTGTTTTGATTGCATTAGTTGTTTTTTTTTATTCTCGCTGGATGGCTTGAATGTTTGAAATACCGAGAGGGTAATTACTACATGTAAGTCGAAATAATTTTCTGATAAGAAGATGGCAGAAATATGCCACCGTGTCAACCGATAAAGTACCACGGGAACAAACTGGTTACACAAGTGTGATATTAGTTTTTAAATCAAAAAATATATATGGATCCGCTGATAGCAGTTTCTGATACTGAAAAACATTTTATCATTCTCATTTAGCTCACCTGTGGCTTGCCACATTACATTTGTTGTCCTGTCCCTCTGGTAACCTGGTAAGAGGTACAGGACCCCATAGGTCCTCCAGAAACTCCGGCATTATGCATTCTTCATATGTACCAGGGTCAAAGGTATATGGTATATCCCCCAGCTTTACAATCCTTAGATTCAAATCTAGTCTAATGTTTGTATTTCCCAATGTAGGCTCTACCGTCTGAGTTTCAGTTACATGCAGGGCCTTACAATTATTGATGAGTCTAAGAATATCTAAGGAGGCTTTTCCTACTATATTTTTTGGTCCCACATTTCCAAACAATCCTTTCTTGTACAAGGCCACCGTAAGTTTTTCGCACATGCCTGTGTCGAATTCTAATTCCCGTTGTTCTTGTGAATGAGTATCGGTGTTCCACATCCCTCTACCAATGGCTGGTTTCTTCATCTTTAGTAAATTCAGCACGATGCCCGACTTTAAAATGGCATCGAATTCAAGTGACCGCGTTTTCTTTGCCACAGATTCGTTCGATACAAGTACTTGTTGTATTACTATCGAAACCTGTTTCGAACACTGTCTAAACATTTCCTCCTGTGGCATTTTGTGAAGTTTGCCGTTAGGTGGCAGGCCACGAAACATGGCACCATAACTTGCAAAATTTTCCCCATATTTTTCGCGCCATATGACGCGTGTTTCAGCATCTGAAACATTCAACCTTGATCCTGGTGACCTGTCGTTCACAGAATCGTCGTGGTTAAAGTGTTCGCTGAGCAAGACTTCCGTATCCTTTTTGTACGTCACTGGATGTACCTGATGCGCATGCCAAACGACGTCGACGTCATAGCATGGCACGATGAAACTTGTTGGGTAGCATTGTTTAAGTTCTAAGAATTTTCGGTATCTTCCAATAGCGCTTTCAATGAACTTGGTATCTTGGTAATGGGGCAGTGAAACTTGATAGTAAAACACTTTTTGGCGCGAAGCTGCATCTTCGAGATTGTAGCCTAGTTTAGATACAAATGACGTTACGTCAATATATGTTGTCTCCTGAGAAACGTCCACGTGATACGGGTGATCGGGATATGCTTCTCTCCAGTACCGTTGTACAGTGTCCCCGTCACACGTTGGCGTCAAACTGTGATCTACAATGACGCCACATATATTTAGACAATCCTTGACGTAGCAGCGCGGTGCCAACATATGGCAGTGCCATACCCAGGATATGTCTAGTGGTGCCGCCAAGATCTGGTTCTCGTATTTCGCAGCAAAGGGGAGCCAAAGTTTTTCATATCTGTAAGAAAAATACTATATTTTTGGAAAGAATTATCTATATACTAGCTTATTTTGATACACGAAGTCCTATGCATAAAACTAAGAACTTAAAAAAACCCCAAAATTTTCCATTATTTAATTCTTGTAAACGGAAAAACCGCATAAACAACCTCTTTCCATAAACCTGAAATATTGTACCTGAATATTGCCTGCTTTAACAGGGGTCCGCCATAGAGGGCGCGATGTTTATCTATTTCTTTTAGGAATGACACCTCCCTCAATACGGCATCAGAGAGATCGACTCCAAAATGGTATGTACTGGGATTAGGCGACGACATTTCATCTATAAAATCAAAAGATACTGTAAATAAAATCGATCAGGACTCTAACACATTTGTTGGAAAAAAAATAGTCAAGTTTAATGTTGTTGAAAAAAAAAAAAAAAAACCACGGCAAAGTTCACTAGGAAATCAGCCAAGGTTGTTTTGTAGGGTTCCTGTTTGAAAAATAGGTCCAGCCTCAGACTAAAGGTCATTAGTTCAAGGGTCAAGGTAAAATTAATTATCACGGAGTTCATTTCATTTTCAAAGTTACATGTTATTAGTCACCATAAAATTTTTCCTATTGGTTAAAAAAGAAAAAGAGCCACAATATACTATGTTGTTGCATGGTCTACATGTACGTTGTAAACGGTAATTTACACCTTTCCAGACGGTGCAATAATTTCATTGTGTACCAATGATTCGATTTATGATTGAAGTAATGATTGACTGACTGATTGAGTGACTACCACGAACAACTAGTGTTCATTAGCTATAGCAATGAAAAATTATCCAATCATTGGATAATTGTTTGATGGCCTAACGATTTAAGTGGGTTATTCAACTGCTCATCGGGCTAATCCCTCGGAAACAGTAAAATAAGTAAGGGTTATTCTACTGTCTCCGAGGGCGTAGCCCGAGGAGCAGTTGAATAACCCACTTGTTGCACGGCAATTGTTAGGCCATCATACAATCATCAGCAATGATTGAATAATTCTAATTACAAGTTAAAGAAAACTACTCATGGTAGTTAGTCATAGCCTTAGTCAATTACTTCAATCATTATTCGAATCATTGCTACACAATAAAAATTAATGCACCGTCTGGAGAAGTGTTAATTACTGTCTACAACGTAGACCGTGCAACAAACAGACTTATCGAACGCATGCGTCGAAACAACGATACACGAATTTTTGAGCAGAGAACTTTTTTTTGATAAAAAGCTGTAAAATGTTTTGTGGACAAGTGAATTTGGATTTAGATACTCTATACACCGAGAAGGGTTTGTTGTGACTGTTTATATCTATATTTTGGATGCTGTTTGGTGAGTTTTAAAGACTTAAGATTTTATAAACATTGACTGAGTGATTTATCGCTCACGGTTCCATTGTCCACCATACTATACTATACAAGGCACTGATCATTAGCGCATCATTGAACAAAAATATTAGTGTATGTGTTTTGTGAATTGTTTACGTCTTTTACTATGCCTAGTAAATCAGAAAAAACTAAAAGGAAAAAAGGCAATGATTCTAGTATCGATGAATCGCAAAATGGTAACAATTCATCACTACTTAACAGCATTCTAGGAGCGGCACACAACGTGCTATACGGAACTTCAACACACAGTAACGAACAGCAACTGACTGCATCGCCGACACCACCTGCTATGATGTCAACGGTGACCATGTCAACGTCGACGCCGATTAGTGCTACTCGTCCGGGCACTATCGATCCAGATGACGATATTAGACGTCAAATCGCAAGTACAAATGTCAAACTTGACGAAATTTTAGTCAGGCTCGCTAAGCTAGATGTCATAGAAGCGAAGTTGTCTGCCCTTGATAACAGCGTGACCTCCCTTAATGTCAGAGTGAACGTCGTTGAGGTCAAAACTACGGAATTGGAGAAAAGTGTCGATTTCATCAGCGATACTGTCGAAGAGGCAAAGTCGGCCCTAGATACTGTGAAGTCCGTGGGAAATGCTGTCAACGAAACCAAAGCTGCGATACAAGATATCAAGAGCATGAAAAAAGTACAAGTCGATAGTCAACGCCACGAACGTACTATCGAGACGATGTGCAAAAGTATGGATACTCTCAGGAAACAAAACCGTGAATTAGAGGAACAGATAACTGATCTCAGGTGGAGGTCCATGAAAAACAATTTAATTATAACCGGACTCCCTGGCGAAAACAGAGGCGAAGATACAGAACGAACCGTGCGGGCGTTCCTGGATTGCGAAATGGGAATTAAGAACGTTGCGATAGGCAATACACACCGGTTTGGACGATTCAATCGCGGTAAGCCGAGACCAATCGTTATACGATTCCTGTTCGCTCATGACAGAGAGATGGTGCTCCGGAACCGCTACAAGCTACGTGGTAGCCCATTTAGCGTTCGCGAACAGTTCCCCGTGGAAATGGAGGACAGGAGGAAGAAACTTTTCCCCGTCGCGGACCAAATGAGAGACCGTGGACACCACGTTAAAATAGTGCGGGACAAACTATTTGTTGATGGGGAGTTGTATGACCCCAGTGATGACGATGAGCCGGAACTCGATGATCGCGAGGAGGAAGAGTTCCTCGATGCCGATGATGGTATGGGCACGACTATCGATACATCGATGAACCTCAGATAGGAAGTTGCGGAGAGTAGTCGTCCGGATATATCCATTATATCCTGGAACATTAACAAAGGGCTTAAGGACAAACTTAAAGACCCAGCTTTTGTAAATATTGTAAATATGTATGATGTCATATGTCTGTTGGAATGTTGGATACCCGATGACGAAGACATAGAAATCGAAGGCTATGATCAACATGTTTACCCTAGAGCGAGAGGGAGGGGTGGGGGTAATGTAATATTCGTCAAATCAAGTTTATCGAAATACATTACGATCGTAGAAAACATCCACAACACTATCATATGGATTAAAATAACTAATGATAACCCTCTCTCAGAACCATTGTTTGTAGCTTCTTGTTATTTACCCCCAGAAAATAGTGTATTTTACACAAGAAACGATGTTAACATCTTTCAAGAATTAGAAAATACTATCAGCAGATTTATTTTAGAGGGTTCTGTCTGTGTTATAGGTGATATGAACGCAAGATGTGGGAATTTAGAAGATTACATAGTAAACGATGTGGTATCCGATCAGGTCTCCGATATCTTACAACCTTTGGTTAATTACGCCCCTGACATGCACTTACCATCGAGAAAGAACACCGATACCCACGTTAATCAATTTGGGAGGAGGTTATTGTCATTATGTAAAAGTTCGGGTTTACGTATCGTTAACGGCAGGCATAAAGACGATCCAAACGGTGATGTTACTTTTTTCGGATCGAACGGAGCAAGTCTGATCGATTATTTACTTGTTAAAGATTCCTGTCTGTCTGATATCCAACATTTCAACTCGGGTTCGTTCAATGCATTCTCTGATCATGCTCCTATTTCCTTTACATGTAATTGGGATATATCTAAAGATTCACATTTGGATAAATCAAATCATTTACATGTCGATGACGAAAACTACTATCGAAGTCAGAGTAAAAGTGTGCGATGGATAGATGAGAACAATGACGCCTGTAAAACTGCATTGTTAGAAAACATTCATCATATAAATGATTGTTTGAATATGAGCATTGATAGTCAGAATGAAATCACAGGCACCAGATTCCTAGAGAGAAAACTATAACCCATCTAAAACGCCCTTTCTCTTCTCCTTATCCTTTTACAAGGCATGACAGCTCCCATGTTTTAAATCGAGTCGAAACCTACACTTTACCGTTAGCGGCAAGGATGACAACTCCAACTAACATACTGTGCATGCTAAGAATAGCGTAAAGTGTAGGTTTCGACTCCATTTCATGTTTTTGGATTAATTGCGGCTAACTGCAAGTATAATCAATAACAAGTAGGGTACGATCGTGAAGAAAAATATCTGTAGAAAATAATGATATATAGCTTAATGCTGAAATCCTGTTGAAACTTCAGATATTGAGGGGGTAAAGAGGGGGGATGGGATGGTGTTTAAATATGGAAGCTGTCATGCCTTAAGGAAAGAGTAAAGAGAAGAGAAACAGGAGTTTAAGATGTGGCTTTAAATTTTTTCTAGGAATCTGGCGCCTGTGAATGAAATAGATGTGTGTGTGAATCAATTTAGCACAATGCTGAGTGATATTGTTTTACCTTTGTGTCAAGTTGTAGAACCAAAATCATGTAAAAAAGAGAATATTCATAAAAGTAACAAACCATGGTTTGATAGTAATTGTAAAAAATTGTATGCAGAATATGTGTCGGCTTTAAAGTCCTTTAATATATGTAAAAATGATGAAAACCGCACTCTTTTATTAAGAAAAAAAAGTTCGTACAAAAAATTGGTCAATAGATTAAAGCATAAATATAAAAGGCACAAAGGAAATATGCTAGATTATTTAAGAAAGCACAACCCTAAAGAATTTCATAAGCATTTCAGTAAGAAAAAATGTAAGTCTGTCACATGTGATATCACAGGCTCAGAATTTTTTGAACATTTTAAAAAGCTTAGTAGTCAGTTTAACAGCAGTGAACAGGTTCAGGGGGGTACAAATGACCTTGAAGAACCAAATTTTCAGACGTTATTCGATGAATTAGATGCAGTAATTACCGAAAACGAGATTAAAAGGGCAATAGAGAGGTTAAACAAGGGTAAAAGTTGTGCAGAAGATAAACTAGTTAATGAAATATTTATTACAGGTAAAGATATTTTAACACCCACTTTACATACATTATTTAACTCCGTATTTTCGAAAGGTTACTTCCCTGAAGCTTGGTCAACGGGGTTCATCGTTCCGATTTACAAAAAAGGAATTATAAATGATACAAATAACTATCGAGGTATTACTATAATTAGCTGCTTAGGAAAATTATTTACTTCTGTACTAAATCATAGACTGTTAGAATGGGACAAAAATCATGGCATTATTACTGATGCACAATTTGGATTCAGACCCGGATCGAGCACTATTGATGCAATTTTCACCCTCCAAGCTTTAATAAATCGATACCTTAAAAAGAAAAAACGATTATATTGTTGCTTCATCGATTACCAAAAAGCATTCGACTCAATTGATAGGCAGTGTATGTGGACAAAGTTGATTAAAATTGGGATACGTGGGAAGATGTTGACTATTATAAAATCTCTTTATTCTAAGGTGAAAACATGTATAAAACATAAAGGTTACCTAACTGATTATTTCATTAGCAAAACGGGCTTATTACAGGGGGAGGTACTCTCGCCGATTCTCTGGTCACTATATATTAATGATTTTGAAATGCATTTTATGAATAACTCATGCCCATCCATCGAAATACAAAACATCAATTTATTCTTACTATTGTATGCTGATGATACTGTTTTGATTAGTGAGACCCCTAGTGGATTACAACTGATGCTGGATAGTCTCAAAAGTTATACAAATGATTGGCATTTGACAGTTAATACAGGCAAAACAAAGGTAATGGTTTTTAGGAACGGAGGGAACTTAAGGTCAGACGAAATGTGGACATACGACACAAAACAACTAGAAGTTGTAAATAAGTTCAACTACCTTGGAATGTTATTTAATTTTAATGGTAAATTCACAGGCTGCCGATGTTTATCTATTAAAAAATATAAACCAACCTTTTTATTGTTTTTTTATCATGCGTACAGGGAAAGAGGAAAAGGTATTTTACAGAAATCGGGGCGAAAAATTTAACCTAAAAATGTTGACATGTTTTTTACCTGCTGAATCGTTTATTTTAGTTTTCATATGGAAATCCAGGCATCGTTCGATTCGTTTACACTTCAGCTATTTGCTTCTATAACGCACAAGTCGAAATAATGTCACTAGAAGACACAGCACGGCCGTTTTCCTGCTCCCTTACCGAACCTCGACCTACTTCACCTCTGCCATTGTCGTTTAAATCACGTGATCGCTAATGACGTGTGCAACTCCGGGCTGAAGAAACAGAAATAAAATATAATAAATAGAAAAACGTCAAAATAAAATGGAACTTTTTGCAAAATTTTGTTTGCCTTATTTTTTAGATTAGACTTATGCTACTTCATTATTTTTTAAAGCATTTATAAGCTTTGAATACATCGTAAGGTTTGGAGGTGTGTCTTATGACGTCACGCACATATTTCTGTTATTAGCGATCACGTGATTTAAACGACAATGGCAGAGGTGAAGTAGGTCGAGGTTCGGAAAGGGAGCAGGAAAACGGCCGTGCTGTGTCTTCTAGTGACATTATTTCGACTTGTGCGTTATAGAAGCAAATAGCTGAAGTGTAAACGAATCGAACGATGCCTGGATTTCCATATGAAAACTAAAATAAACGATTCAGCAGGTAAAAAACATGTCAACATTTTTAGGTTAAATTTTTCGCCCCGATTTCTGTAAAATACCTTTTCCTCTTTCCCTGTACGTATGATAAAAACAATAAAAAGGTTGGTTTATATTTTTTAATAGATAAACATCGGCAGCCTGTGGGTAAATTTAATGTAACACAGAAGCATGTGGCTGACCAGGGTAGGAAGGCATCATTCGCGATATCTAAAACATTAAATGATTTCTCTTTTAATACGGAGACACAATGTTCCATATTTGATACATATGTAAATAGTATTTTAAGCTACAGTTCGGAAATATGGGGGTTTCATAGAGCTGACGAAGTAGAAAAAGTACATTTAGCTTTCTGTAAAAAAGTTTTAGGAGTTAAACAGAGTACTGCTAGCTGTCTAGTTTACAATGAGTTAGGAAGATTACCACTACAAGAGTACAGAAAACTAAGGATATTTAAGTATTGGTTAAAACTAAGGAATACAGATAACTGCATACTGAAAGAGTGTTACAATGATATGATACAAAATAATGACAATTGGATTACGCAAATCAAAAAAGAACTTGAAAAGTTAGGGTTGAGCAATCTTTGGAACTCGAATAATGTAACAGCTTTGCAATGCTTTAATATGATTAAACAACGTGTAACCGATATAACCCAACAAAACATACTAGAAAAAATCAGAAACTCTTCCCATGGTCATTTATACCAACATTTAATAGATAACTTTTCTTTGCAATACTATCTTACAAAACCTTTAAGCCCTCTATGTAAAAAGTATTTAGCCCGAATAAGACTTTCATCGCACAATCTTAATATTGAAAAAGGCCGATACACTAACCAAAATAGAAGTGATAGACTATGTACTCTTTGTAATAGTGGAGATATTGAAGACGAATTCCATTTCATATTAAAATGCCCTTTCTACAATAATTTAAGGAAAACTTTCATTAAACGATATTATTTTAGTAGACCAAGCGTTTTCAAACTCACTCAATTCTTAAGCGTCAACAATGTGAAAGAATTATGTAACCTAGGAAAATATTTAATAAATGCCTTTAATTTAAGGTCCGAATATATTTGACCGCGGCTACTCTCCACCTTTATCAATAACATCATGTCTGTATCTTCATTTAATGTTTATTTACAACTGTCATTGATTGATCCTAGGAGTATCCTTTTATTTCAGCACAAGTATGACTTTCATTTGTTTAATTTATACTTTGAATTCCATTATGATGTCTGTGCAGTGGCGTAGCTACCATATATGCTTGTATGCTCAAGCATACACATCATTTTGACTGTATCTTTAAGTGACGCAATAACTTCAGCTATTTTGACAAACAATAGCCTAGTAGCTGTTAAGATTCAGGTCTGTGTCGTGGCCAAGATAGCGCTGTACGTGTTCTCAGCTGATATTGTTACTGATGTTTTATGTTTCTGGATTAAAATTTTCCATTCATATAGTTATTAATGTTAATTTTAAAGATACAGTGTCCCTGAAAATAAATTTTATTGAAAACGTAAAATTTATTCCAAAGGGTCTAGAAAGAGGAAAAAAGGAGCCATAAAAAATTTCTATTTGAAAATATGCAGTAATGACCCTAATATTGTCGATTTTTAAATATTAATTAAATTTCCATATATCTCTATTGTAAAAACTCAATACATCGTAGGTGGCACCAGTGAAATGAATTAGAGCTGGGCGCACCCGAAATTCAAAATTACGTTTTTAAAAGTCTATAACTGCGAATGTATGCGTTAGATTCACCTGAAAATTTGAATTTATACAAATGAGAATGTATACTTTCATATGAAAAGAAAGATTTTGCATTCCAAAATTTTGTAAAATTAATTTATTTTTAAGGACACCGCTCCTTTAAGACTTGTCTTGGCTTCGCTTAAAATCAAACATCATCACGGTTTTGTACCGAAAAAAAAAAATCATAATTATTATCAAATGGTCGCTATTTTTACTATATTAGGTAGAAATTTAAGGATAATCTGATCTATAATTTCGTGGTCTAAAAGCAGGGAAATGGTCTGTTGTGTTCTTATCTTCAAAAATTTTCCGGGGGGGGGGGCATGCCCCCCGCACCCCCTAGTGCGCTCGCGCCCTTGGCGCTCGCACTGTTAAATCAGATTCAGATTCTTTATTGTCTTTATGCCCTACGGCACATCAGAAACATATATACATATATACAATTACATACACTAATATTTGAAAATTTTGTGAGCAAGTGACATCGTCTATAAACATTTACTTATGGAATCATCTATAAGAATCTAAATATGAAAATGAATCAAACTGTCTTAAAGTTACATGTAATAATATATCATGTGAGCAAGTTACCACGTCTTTTTAAAGCTAAATATAAAAATTTACCAAGATTACAAATTGTTTTCACATTATTAGCACTTAAAAGTTGCACAAGTTTAAAAACGCTTGATCTTCTATAATAGTAAGGCTTAATGTAGTTTAATCTTAAATCTGCATAAATTGGGCATTTCAGAATAAAATGGAATTCGTCTTCTATATCAGAGCTATTACATAGGGTACAAATACGTTCTCTCCTATTCACATTGTTAAAACGACCTTTTTCAATATTCAAATTATGTGCCGACATTCTGAAACGTGATAAACACTTTCTGTATATAGGACTCAAAGACTTTTGTAAATAAAATTGTAGCGTAAAGTTATCCACTAAATGTTTATATAATTCACCCCTAGTAGTACTCTGGATTCTAGCTAACATATTTTGTTTATGGACATCGTAGAATCTGTTCTTAATAATATGAAAAACATGATTATTATTTTCCAATACATAGTCACTGTCAAACAAATACATCAATCCAAGATTGCTTATCTCATTCTTAATGTTAATTATCCATTCATCATTATCCATAATTCTTTGTTCAAGACATGCTTTCAATATACAGTTTTCAGATTTTTTCAATTTCAGCCAATATTTAATCATACGTAATTTTCGAGAAATATATAGTGGCATTCGTCCAAGTTCAAAGTAAACAAAATCATTATTAGTCGATTTCTTCACTCCAAGTAAACTTTTACAAAAAGATGATTGCACTTTTTCAACATCAGGTGCTTTATGCAAACCCCATACCTCTGACCCATAATCCAAAATACTTTTAACATAAGTGTCAAACACTGAACATTGAGTTTCAACATTAAAACAATGATTCTTTAATTTAGCCGACATTGCAAAATTCGCTTTTCTACCTTGGTCCGCTATGTGCTTTTGAGTTTTATTGAATTTACCATTATAATTAAAAAGCAGGCCTAGGTAACTAAATTCATCAACAACTTCAATTTCATTATCATTGTAAGACCATTTATCATTTTCATGAAGCACTCCACCATTTCTAAATACAATAATTTTTGTTTTAGTTACATTCAGTGACAATTTCCATTCCCTATTGTATGACAAAAGTGCATCTAACATAGATTGTAATCCTGCTGACGATTCTGAGATTAGAACTGTATCATCAGCATACATAAGTAAAAATATGCTAATAAGGCCTACTTCTAAATGGGGACAATTTTCTCTAATATAATGTATTTCACAGTCATTTACATACATACTGTACAAGATTGGTGAAAGCACCTCGCCTTGAAAAAGACCAATTTTGTTTGGAAAGTAATCTGATAAACATCCAGAATATTTCACACAAGATTTTACATTTTCATAAAGTGACTTAATAATTTTTAACATTTTACCCTGTATTCCTTGGTTAATTAATTTACACCATAAACTACTCCTATCTACCAAATCAAAGGCCTTACTATAATCTATAAAACAGCAATATAGTCGTTTTTTTCCTTTTCAACGTTTTATTTATAATAGATTGAAGAGCAAAAATAGCATCTACGGTTGATAAACCTGGCTTAAAACCAAACTGAGCATCTGTTATAACACAATTTTCTTTATCCCAATCAAGAATTCTTTTATTTAAAATAGATGTAAACAATTTCCCCATACAACTTATCAGGGTGACTCCCCTATAATTGTTTGGTTTGTCCACATCACCCTTTTTATGAATTGGCACTATGCACCCTTCTGCCCATGCCTCTGGGAAAAATCCTGCTTCAAATATAGTGTTGAATAATTTTATTAAACAAGGAGTCAAAATATCTTTACATTCTAAAAACAACTCGTTCAGAATCAAGTCTTCACTGCAAGATTTATTCCTTTTAAGATTTCTAATTGCATCAGTGACCTCTTTTTCAGTGATGGGGACATCAAGCTCGTCAAAAATTGTATCGTTATATTCATTATCTTCATATGTATCTTCAGAGAAATGTTCTTCGCTGTTTATACAATTATTTATCATTTTAAAATGATTAACAAATTCATCAATACCTAATTTCGTAGAAGAGTTATTAACATTTTTGCGTTTAGAAAATAGCTTATAAAATTCCTTAGGATTGTATTTTTTTATATATTCAATCATATCACCTTCCTGTCTTTTATATTGTTTTTTTCGTCTATTAGCCAGTACTTTATACGCCCTTTTCTTTTCTTTAAGTGTACAATGATTCTCAATGGATTTTTCATAATTAAAATTTCTAAGAGCATCTTTATACAAACGAAATTTTTCTTTACAGTTATTATCAAACCATGGTTTACATTCTGACTTTGTTTTCTTAGTTCTTCTACTGGTATTATTATTATAATTATTATCATTAGCATGTACATCACACTTAGGTAACACTAAATCATTCAGTGCATCACAAAAATCTTTTACATTCATATTTACATCATCTTGACACTGTACAACTTTAGAGCATATATTTACAAGAGTTTCAGAACATTGACTCAAATCATGTCGTACATCTTCGGCTGTTTCAGGTTTCCATTTCACACTTACTGCTTTTCTGTACAAATCTGAGTTAACAGTATCTGCTCTAGAATAATCATTTTCATAGTTTTCAAGAATGATAGAAAAATAAATGGGTGAATGGTCAGATATAGTTGTGAATTTTCCTGATGAAAAATTAATAACATTACTAATATGCATACTATCAACCAACAGATAATCGATTAAACTAGTACCGTTACTACTACAAAAAGTAACACTTCCTTCACGGTCACCATCATGACGGCCGTTAACAATTCTTAATCCCGTGGCTTTACATAAAGATAAAAATCTACGACCAAAATTATTAACAACCATATCAGTGGATTTACGTGTGATTATGTCAATATCATGTGTGTAGTGACAGACGTTATCAATCAGATTATGCATATTATTACTTAAAACATCATGTTCAATAAAATCTGCTCTATCCCCTGTTCTACTATTAAAATCACCGGTTACATACAGGCGACCTTCACATTTATATACTCCAACTGTATTTTCCAAACACTGAAACAAGTCTACATCTGGATTTTTGCTGTAAAAAATACTATTTTCTGGAGGAAAATAACATACACATAGAAATTGCTTCTGTAGTGCAATACTTTCAAATTTTACCCAAATAATACAATCATGAATATTTTCAACAAATTTCATGTATTTTTTTAGAAAATATTTATAGAAAATGACTATTCCGCCACCCCTACCAAATTTTCGGGGAAAAATAAATTTATAATACCCAGGTATATCAAAATCATCAAAGGGTGTAATCCAACTTTCTGTAATACAAACAATATCACATCTTTCTATAGCATGCAGAAAATCATCATCATTAATCTTATTACAAAGACCTTTGCCTATGTTCCAACATGTAATGTTCAGTTTCACTCGCTCGGCCCCATCCTATCTCGGCTGGTTGCGCGGCAACGACTGGCTCGCTTCGGAACGACCTTGACCCTGGTTCATGTATGAACTACGAGAATCACCGGCTACCCTCGGCGGATGACTGAGATGCCGCACACGCGATATACTGTTCGTCTGTCTTTGTGCAGTATCATCCCGTACATTCATCGACGGCAGCTCGCGTCCTTGAGAATCACGTGCAGGCCCAAAAGAATGAGTCATTTCTTCACTTGGGTAGTTGCGGTCCCTCGCCACGTCACTATATCTTCTAGGCATGGAGCGATTTTGCGTATTCTCGGGTCGATCCGGTATAGTGTCCTTCACTCTTGTACCTTCGTCATTGTACCTAATCCCGTCAATGTATAGTGCGTCCCTCACTAATTTCACGCGTTTGCCGGCGCGCTTCTCCATCTTCATAACGGGATACAGCTTGCGGCGTCTTTCCTCCACTGAGCTAGGGAATTGCTCGCTGATTCCCATCCTTGTACCCTGTAGTTTGTAGGAGTTTCTGAGTACCAATTGACGTTGTTTGTGGTACAAAAACCTCGCCACTATAGGCCTAGGTTTTCCCGTATTCATCTTTCCAAACCGATGCACGTTACCAAATTCGAAGTTTTCGTCGATGTCCAGTTCATAGTAAATAAAATCACGAATGACATCTTCGGAAATCTCCTGTCGTGATTCTCCAGATATGCCATGAAACACTAAGTTCATCTTCATACTTCTACATTGAAGATCTTCAACAGCACCCTTTAATTGGTCCCTTTCTTCCGTAATCCTTTTCATATTGCTATTCAAATCATTCATCACAGTGTCCGTTCGTCTGCAACCATCACGGGGTTCTTTGTTAAACTGATCAAATTGATCGGACATAAATTTAACCGAGTTCTCCATTGTAACACTGTTAGCTTCAACTGCGCAAAGTCTATTTTCTACATTGGTCACTCTTTCTTCCAAATTTGTGATTTTTGACATCAGAATATCCAGTCCAGACAATTTACTAAGTACTAAGTTCAGTTTAGCATCAAGACTCGATAGAGACAAATCTTCACTTTGACTACCCCCAGCGTCGTTGTGTATTGGCGCAGGACTCGATACGTTGTGTAATGACGCAGGTGTCGATGCATTGTGTACTGCCACGGGTGTAGGCACGGGTGTAGATACATTGTGTATTGGTAAAGTCATCAAGTCATTCTGGTCATTACGGTTATGCTCTGGTGGTTGTCCGTACAAAACTTCACCTGCGGCACCAATTAGATTACTTGTAGTGAGCGATGAATCGTTCAATTCCCCACTCTGATCACTATTCTGAGGGCTATTGTTCCCTGTTGTTTTACGTTTTTTTCCTCTTTTTGTCATATTTTTGGCCAAAAAACCAGCAAATCCAAATTATCACCTTACAGACATCCCTCATACAGTTTTTTGAGAAAAAATCCGGAGAAAAATACATCAAACTGATCGATTTCCATTTCTAACATTAGAGCTCAAATAAACACGTCTATCGTTCTCGACGACCACTCACACAATCAAGCATACACATCTTTTTGGGTCTAGCTACGCCACTGCTGTGAGTTTGTATGCTGAGCTTACATAAGTACATAATGTATTTACATCTCTTTACATTACATGCCCTTGTGGTATCATATATTATCATGCACATTATTTAAGATTTATTGCAATATTTTTCCATATTTTTATATGCATTGTACATGTATACCGATAAGCTGTATGGCTTAAGGAATAAATAATTGAAATTGAAAAATTGAACATAAGTCCCGTTATCTACATGGAATTAGATTCAATAGCATCAGCACCAAGTATCTATATATAGAAACATGAGTTATTCCTCTTTTCTTGTGTATCTTTCTAACTTAGTAGTCACGTGATCACTTCTAATGATTCAGAATTGAAACTTGTTTTGCCGCTTGGAATGCCTGACATCTTATACAACCATGATTGGTTTCCCTCTCCCTCCCTCCCTAGCTGTAGATGTGGTTAAATGTGTCTGGCACCTGGTCCCGCCTCTAGATAGCTTGCTAGGGGTCCCTCGATACTTAAACCCCTATCACACTTTTACGTATCAGCCCACGTATCTACGGCGTATCAGGATACGTGACAGTAAGAAAGGAACGCAGCAGCAACGCAGTAGCAACGCCAGCTTACGTAGCGAGTACTCTTTGAAACGTAGCATGATCTCTTGATACGAAAGACTGCCGCGTTTTTTTAAGTTCGCACCTAAAATTACGTAGCACATACGTAGCAGCTTCCATACGCCGTGTGTACGTAGCACGAACGCAGTGCAAACGAAAGAAGCGCAGTAGCAACGTAGCAGGAACGTCGCTAATACTCTTACTACGCAGTACGAACGAATCACAAACGCAAGCGATATCCCTATGGCGTACGTGCTACGTACAAGGCGTTGCTAACTCGTACCCGCGGCGTTCTTTTCTTATCTACTACGTATGGTACACGTTTCAATTTCTTATTTTTTGTTTACTTCGGGTGCGTTCCATTTGCAGAATCGATCCGGTTGTTCCGGCTGATTCTGGTAATGGAACGCATCGTTCTAGCGGATCGGATCGGATCGTCTGGCACGTCTAGGACCGACGTTCCAGGCTGTTCCAACATGGCGGACAATGTTACGATCTCCTTACAGTGCAGGAAATTTTTATTGTAAGTGGAAGTTTCGTTGTGGATGTCACTTGAAATGATCAATATTTGTTAAAAGAAGTAAAAATAGGACTATTTCGACATCGATTTCAACTTTATTTTTGGATTTGGTGAATATCGAGATTTTCCTATATCCACGGTTGCTATGGTGAAGTCATTCTGGAACCATTCTCGTTCCATTATCAGAATGGGATCGTTCTGGAACGATCCGGCAAATGGAACGCAGCCTTCGATTTACTCCTGCGTATGCATGGCGTACGAACTACGTTCTTTTCGTTCCTGCTACGTAAGAGCTACGTTGGTGTTGCGTTGTATGAGTATCTGCTACGTTAAAGGAGTATCGCTCATTCCACCTCGGCGTAAAAGGTGTATTCGCTATGTTTTATGAACACATGATAAAAATCTAGAGGGAAAATAAAGTTTTGAACCTATTAAGAATGAATCAAGATTGATTATACCGTATAGTTACAAACTTCCACTAGATCAACCAAGCAGCTTTATTTCATATGGCGAACTGAGTCTAAATAAAGTATGCGCTAATTTCAAAGGGCACTTTGACAGTACCCTTTACCCTTTTTGTGTTCATATTATTTTGAGTGGAAAATCGAGAGAAATAATATTTGGCAACCAAAGAACTTTTTCATACGAATGTGAACGCCACGGCAACGCAGCAGAAACGTCGCAAATAAGAAGACTACGTAGCACCAACGCCGTACTTACGCAGTAGAAACGCATTGAACGTTACACGTACGTGCCGAACGCCGCACGTACGTGATGGTAGGACGCATTGGTACGCTGCTCATACGTGATAGAAACGCGTCTTACGCCGTATAAACATCGCACTTACGCCTTGGACTTCTGAGAAAGACGAAATACGTGGCAGACCTTTTCGTTTCTCTTGCGTAAAGAATTTTGGCAAAAATACTCCTCTTACGTAGCTGATACGAAAAAGTGTGATAGGGGCTTTAATTTGGTGCTTTATTGTGAGTGCTATTGAGATTATCGGTAGGATCTTCTTTAACTCATTTGTCTATTTCATCAATTCATTTCAATGATTAAAAATGACTATCTTGCTCAGCTACATTAAGGTGTGATAAGATTGTCAAGTTTCATTTAGCTTTTCGTATCCTATTTGTTCCTACAAATGTAGTATTTTTTTATGAAAACAATTTCTTGATAGGCTTTGCTCTCGTAAGACTCTTTTCCCCTGTGTTTTTCAGTTGTACTCCTGTCAACACAACGCCTTTGATTCTCATGGGATTGCAAGCGCGGATCTAGAGGGGTGGGGGTGGGGGTGGGGGGGGGGGGGGGGGGGTGGGGGGGGGGGGTCTAGACCCCCCTGGAATTTTCGAAGCATATCTAGATTTTTTTTAAATTAATATACATATTTCCTAATTCCCCTTTTGTTGTCATAATATTTGAAAAATATATCATGCATTTGTATCAGAAATCTTCATTTTGATTATATTTTGACGTCTATCAGCATTTCAAAAATTTTCTCTGGCTCGATTCCGCTCGCCAGAATTTATTACATACATGTACGTTATTTTCAAATGATGCTTGGCTTTCCTAATTACACCTAGGTCAATAGACAAGAGCACAAAGAAAACGAAAAGTAACTGAAAAAGATACGAATAGTGGATTTTATTCCAATTCTCGGAAAAAAAAAAAATTTCGCTGGCTCGCTTTCGCTCGCCATTTGTTGTATTTACATATTAGAACTGGCAATCAATAATCAAGTACTATGATGTGAAAATTCGAGATTTTACGCTTTTTGCTCGCCACTACTTTCCAGTTAACTGTTTTATTAATAATTAGAAACAGAACTGACATAAACTTTATTTTCTCGCGTAAGCTGTTTTTTTTTTGTTTTGTTTTTTTTTTTGGTCTTCAAAAAATTTGGACTTTAGGACCCCCCCCCCCTGAAAAAAATTTCTGGATCCGCCCATGGATTGACTGTTCAAACCGTCACTCTGCTGTACAGATTCCTGGAAGGCTCCTCCCGTACAGCTTCAGCTTGAGGCTACGGATATTTGTCATCAGTTTAGTGGCTTGCCTTTCGTGCGTGTTCCAAGAACAGCAGTGATATAACTTGCCCAGTTTTCAGAGTATTTTTCCCAAAACAGTAACCGGGTTTTCATCTATGTTTTTCCTCTGGGTTTGGTATATCACGATCTTCATCACTGATTTATTAACGGTTCCATTTAACGTTTGTGACCACAATCATCTGAAGCGCGTCATGGCTTTTTGATTCCAAATCTTAAATAACACAATTTTGCTTGAAGCCCCTCTAAAGTTTCTGTTACCTTCCAGTCTCTTCGGCCAATAATTGGGCTTCAATATTGTGTTTTCATTGTGTGTGATTGATTGTGTATTTCCTACGACATATACTTTGAATAGTCGTCGTAGACCTTAAACAAGCATTTAAAGTGAAAATATTGAAAATATGCAATTTTAATGAGAACTGTACAATGTCATTGTACATGTATAGTTCACTCATTGAAAAGTGAATGAATATTGAAAAGTGGTTGAATTTGAATATTTTAAAGTGATTGAATATTGACAGTGATTGAATATTGAAAAGTGATTGAATATTGAAAAATGATTGAATATTGAAAAGTGATTGAATATTGAAAAGTGATTGAATATTGAAAAGTGATTGCATAATTGAAAATGATTCATAACATATCTTTGAAATTACATTTATACAAAAGTGAATTAATTGTGAAATAATATAATTAAAGCCATGACAGAAACTGCCAATACATGTGTTCTTTACTCATTTCTATATAGATAACTCTTAATACATATACGACCTGTAGCCGGATCGCACATAAATACAGGGTGCGGATCTATTTTTACCGTGAGCGTATCTGCAAAATATACACCCCCCCCCCCCGATCGCTTGACTATATGTTTTTATTGTCGGCAGCATTCTGATTGTATAAAAAAAGACCTTTATATATGAAACTGGACCTACCTCATATCACACTGAGCACCATAAAATATATAGTGACTGTTACATATTCTATACATGTATCACATAAAATCGATCAAATGCTCCGTATTTATGTAACTCACTGTATAGTAAAGAACACACGCATGTCGGTCAACAAGTAAAAGGTGTATGTATACATGTAAGACGCAGGTAAATATAAACAGTATGCCTCCAGGTGTAAATAGGTCAACCAAGAGTCAGGCAGCATATAATTGTGCGTGTTTGGGCTCATTCTATGATTTTGAGGGGGGGGGGGGGGAGAAAAGAAACTATGTAATATGCAATTTAATTTACATCGTTAAATAAAAACGTTAATTTTGTAAAATCTTAAAATAAACAAAATTTCAAAGGACTCTTACAAATATTTCTTACAGGTGCGTAATGAAGACTTGAACTAAATAAGTAAATTAGATTTTTTTTAATGAGATAAACCTTAGAGGATCGAAAACAGTGGCGGATTCAAGAGGGGCGTACATCCCCCCTAAAATGTGCAAATCATAGGTAAAACGATCATTTTCCAGATAGCTTCAGGGGGGGGGGGGGGCTGGACCCGCTGGTGACCTATAGGCAGTCCCCAGACCCTTCGCCACAACACCCAAATCCCCAAATCCGACTCTAAGAGCAAGTGATTTTTTTCTCCGGATCATGGAACATGTGCATGTATATACTTTCTGTCATAAATTCCATGCTTATTTCTGATATGAGTTATTTTACCCTCACTCTAGATCGTCTGGAAGATTGGCTGCCGACGAGGACAATGCAATCTGATTAAAATCATCTGTTTCGGGCTCCGTTTACTGCGTACTCAATGTGGTGGAGTACGCAGTAAACGGAGCCCGAAACATACCATTGCCACACCAATGGAATGATATGTTACCAATCGGTACCGATGTGAAAACGCCGAACGCACCTAGTGTATTTTTCATATCATGGTCTATCAACCAACAAAGTCAATAGTTGCTACCCCGTACAGTTACCTCTCAGCGCTCTTTCAAAAACTCAACGAAATGTCGACGGAAGAAAAGGACCCACTTTTCAGAAATTTCGAATATTTTGAAGTGAAATTTTCGAATGCGTTTGAAGAAACGATCAACCGAAATTGATCGAACTTGGCTGTATGTGTCTAAAGGGGCTCCTGGTCCAACAGCAGTGACACTCGCCAAGTGTTACAAATATTACACGTTTTCAAATTCATAGCATCATTTACAGATAAATTTGCAGCATGGAGCAGACATGCACGTTTCGGGCACTAATTCCTCGACAGTGATCCTCAATCCAAACAATGAAATATGACCAAATATTATAATGTGAAAATTCTGTCCAAAACTTCCGAATGATTTAGCAAGAGGGGTGGGATATGATGCAACAGGACAAACTTTTAAGAAATTTCGAGCAAATTGTGTGAACAGAAATTTTTGAATGCATTTGAAGAATCGATCAATCGAAATTGATCGGACTTGGCTACATTTGCACTTGGGGACTCCTGGGCCACGAGCAGTGACACTCAACATGCATATGTTACATCTTCAAATGCAAAGCATCATTTGGACCAGGCATGCACATTTCGGGTACTAAACACTCGTCAGTGATCATCAATCCAAACAATGAAATAAGAACAAATAGTGTGAATAATATGTGAAAAAGTCCGAATTACGTGGAAGAATGGATGGTTTATGATGCTAGTCAGGATCAACTTTTCAGAAAATTCGAAATAGTTTTGTGAACAGAAATTTTCGAATGCGTTTGCAGGAACGATCAACCGATATTGATCGGACGTGGCTATATTTGCACTCAGGGACTCCTGGGCCACGAACAGTGACACTCACCAAGAGGTACAAATGATACGTCTTCAAACTTGAAAAAAAAATTGCAGTATGGACCAGACATGCAGGTTTCGGGTGGAAATGAGCCTAATGTCACCAGACGGACACTAGGCTTGGTACTTGACAAATCTACAGTCTAGTACCATCGCATTCTTAAGACTTGTACTCTGACTGACTGTGACGACAGGACTCCATGACAGGCCCTGTCCAAACCTCTTTAGAGAAGACAGGGCCCGACCACCTGTCCTCTCTGAATGCCAGTCGGACTCCTCGGTTGATAACATACACGAGCTCGTTACAACCGACAGAGCACGGACTGTATTACGTACGCCCTCTTTTTATATCCATTTACATATTCATCTGTGTTGCTTGGGCCCTGCGTTTTGCGGTCTTGTTTGTGTGTGGTCATCTAACAGTGAGGAGGTTGTTTTACATAACAATTGCACGTTCTTCGAGACCTCTGGGTATCGGAACAGTGGTTGTGCGCACGTAATCCAGGATAACCACACCGTTTACTACTGACGTGACAGATGACCGTCCTAAGTCGGCACCGATTGTCCATTTGTCTCATTGGTTTATGTGTAGTCATTTATTTTTGGCGTTTTTGTGTGATTTGGCGTTCTTTGTTACGATTTCCGTCTCCAACTGTGCGTGTCTGCTTTGTGTTTTCGCAGTGGGTATTTTGCTGTTGGTGCTGCAACCGAGTGTCACTGGAGATCACCTCCTTTCTCCAAATGAAGAAGCAGAATGGATGGGATATAATAATACAGGACCCATTTTTCAGAAATTTCGAGAAAAATTTCCTAATGCGTTTGAAGAAATGATCAGCCGATATTGATCGAACTTGGCTATACATGTGCCCTCGGAGACACCTGGTCCACTTGCCTTGGCATCATAAAATCATAAGCTGGGCTCCCTAAAGGGCTCGATTCCCCCTGGGGGAATTTATGGATCAGCCTAAGTTGCTAGATAATATGTATTGTGTAAGTATTGTATCATGTATTTCTTTTTTTTTCTACAATACGCAAGATCGTAACTATAGCGCATGCAGCATGTCCGTTCTGATTTGCATTTAGTCATATACCTAAACAATTGTTCAAAACTTGGGCACCTTTTCTGGCCGAAGTAAATTGATGACGTCAAGACAATGGAGAACAATCAGAAGGTGCTCGAAAGCATCCGTATAACATTTGTTAGATGTATATGCGCCATCACCACGTCCTCCTCCACCAATGAAATTCTCTGAGTAAAACAAAGTAGGGGGTCTCCAACAACACTAGCTTGCAGCACCCACAGCAAAACTCCAAAACACCCAATGCAAAAACACATCTAGCAGACACGCACAGAAATAGACGCAAAAGGGACAAGGAACTCACACCATAGAAACATCAAAACAAAAAAGACCATACATAAACGAGACCAATGGGCGACTGGTGCCGACTTAGGACGTAAGTAGCAGTCGTCGGTGTGGTTATCCGGATTGTGCACAACTCTCCCACTTTTCCGATTATCCAGAGGTCTCCAAGAACGAACAATTGTGGTGTAAAATAACATAACCTCCTCACTGTAAGATGACCATACAAACAGACAGCATGACACAAGAGCCCATGAAAACATAGACGAATATGTAATGGATATAAAAAACCCAGAAGGCATACGAAATACAGTCCGTGCTCTGCCGGCTGTAGCGAGCTCATGCATGTGATCATCCGAGGAGTCCGTCTGACATTCAGAGAGGACAGGTGCATGGTCAGGGCCCTGTCGTCTTCTCTAAAGAGGTTTGGACAGGGCCTGTCATGGGGTCCTGTCGTCACAGTCAGTCAGAGTAAGTCACGCGATTTAACGCCCCTACGTATTACTGTTTTGTTTGTGACGCCACGCAGGTATTCTTGTTTATACACCAGCTGTGCGTCTCGGAAGAATTTCATTACCCGGGTAAGCTAGAGGGTTGTTCATTCTCAATCCGGACAACCATACCATTCGCTTTTATAAGCTTCGGGATGGTCACTTTGGTCTTCATGCAACAATCCATGTACTATTATTGTCACTGGTGTTTTAAGTGTTGGTATGTTTGCTTTAATCGTTGTGGGTGTTGTTGTGTATCTCATTGTTTGTAGAGGTGTTCTATCTGATTGTTTCATCATGGGGATGTGCTCCATTGTGTTCATTGTACATGCTGTAGGTTGGTTGGAGATCTCTTCAATATACATTTAACTCCTATAGGAGTCTTTCAGGTAAAACACATATAAGTAAATCTTGAATACCATAAAATGCCCATACCATCATTAATAATAGGATATACTATTTCGTGTCTTTTCATAATTATTCATGTCACTTGAAAATATCTAATTACTATGGTACTATTAAGCATTAATATATAATGAAGCATTATGAGCAATCCATACACTAAAGAAGAGGAAGTTTTACAAGATCCTCAATCTTCCTAAAAAGTCTTCTAAAATCTTGCTTGAATAATCATACGTTCCAGGCAGGTGTGACCCACTCCCCTTTACGATATACTCTAGATCTGTGCATGCGATTCCTCTTATTGCACATAATCTGCATGCGCCTTTAAGTTTATTTTATCATGCATGTAAACTGCATTCTTTTCAAGTATTCCCCTGTTCATTTCAATATAATGATGGGTGAGAGTTCTGGAAAATGTGTTCTGTGTAATTTGATTTTTCGCTCAAACTCATAATGATCCGTCCAGCATATGTATCATATTCAATTTCATGAAAAATTGAGGTAATCATTCAGATAAACTAACAGTTTTTGCTTATTTTAACTTGGTATAATCAATTCTTTTTGATTTAGTTTTGTATACCGACTTTATTTTTGTGAGTATACATTTACAAACCACCATATACAAAACAATGTACATGTATTATAATATTATTAATCAGGCTGTAAGATATTTAAAACTAAGCCAATAAAAGAGTTTCATGTTAGAATGTTTAACATTGTCTAAAAGTACTTATTTCTATATATGAATAAAAATTATGTCATAAGAATACCCGCACATTTTAATACATATATAACTTATTCCTTTCAGCTTAAATAATTATAAAAGTAGCATGCATACAAATGCATCTGTCTAATAATAATTTGATAAAATATATGTTTCTGTACAAAAAGAAAAATAAAACATTCCAACAATAAATAGCGTTTTGAACATCAAGAGAATCCTTCGTTGGCTCATCCTCCACAACCCCCACAGCCTCCACCTCCACAACCCCCTCCCCCACAACCACCGCCTCCCCCTCCTCCGCTATCAAACCCTCCCCCTCCAGAGTCTCCTCCCCCGTCATCACCACCGCTATCACCAGCTCCGTCACCACCTCCGCAACTACCTCCTCCTCCCCCGCTGTCTCCCCCTCCTCCCCAGTCGTCTCCCCCTCCTCCGCCGCCGTCTCCCCCTCCTCCTCCATAATCATCATCATCATCACTACTATCATAACTACCCCAATCACCTCCGCCACCACCTCCTCCTCTACCTCCGCTGTATCCCGGCCCTCCCCCGTCATCACTATCCCCATCACTACCTCCATCCCCTCCACCACTCCATCCTCCCCCGCCATATCCTCCCACATTCCCCCTCCCCCGCATCCACCACACCCTCCGCAACCTGCCGGTTCGTCATCTCCGGCAGTGTCATTGTGAATACCCTCGGTATAATATCCAGCAAGTGCTTCTTCCATTACCAGACTCTGATCCTCTCTAAAAGCTCCGGCAACCGTAACTTCCGTGACTTCTCACTCCCATATATCTATGACGCAGATAGTGATTGCAAGGGGTTGGAACAAATAGTCCCATCCCTAACATCAGTCCATAGTCCTCTACAGCAAGATGGCGGATCGCCCTCCCTCCGCGAGTTGCCTTTTTTCGCTGGAAGTCAGAGATTTTCTTGCCTCCCAGTCCGAGGGGCGGGGCTGACAGAGTACATGAAGTAGCAAAATTGACAATGCCAAACCAAGATTCTCTGGAACTTCTGGATCATCCCCTTCTGTTGCGCTACATTTGATCAAGTTAAGGATTCATATCGACATGGACTCCGTCTAAGGTAAATGAGAAATCTTTGGTGTTGTTCCAGTTTTTCAGCGACAGGCGTGCCCATTTTCCTGTGGCCATTTTGTACAAGCTTATTTTCAAATGTCCTGGACTACCAGGAATTCCTCTCCTCCCTAGAAATAAGTATGACGATATCATAATGAGAAATTGTAATATCTGTTTTCCGTGTGGTCTTTAATACGGCTACAATCTTTGAATGGATAATTTTATCATTTTATGAAGCTAATCTGTTTATCGTCTAGCCTATGGATTTAATAAATAAATTCGAAATAGGAAATAATTATATCGAAAACTAAATCAATATTGCAATGTTTTGTCGAAAATATGCAAAAAATATGTTTGTTATTTCTATCAAGATTCAGCAAGTGTGAACAATGACCATAGGTAAACTACTTCATGTGGTAACTGCTTATAGCTTGAGCCAAATTTCATGTTTCATGTTCAAGTACTGGATGAATAAGACATCGCTGATTAGCAGGGTACAACCAACTGATACATAAAGAATGTCAACATCATGTGAATACTAGTGTCACACTTATGCCCTTTGCTGTGTGGAGCTCTTATAAAAGTTTCCCGCGAAGGGTTTGACAGTAAGTGTTTTAAATATTTTTCCCCGACGTGGTTGCCATAGCACTTTCTATATAGACATAACCTCAGACAGTGCATGTTTTGTAGATATCGTTTTCATTTTCGTGCATGGACATCGACGGCGACTAACCAAAAAGGATATGCTTACTCCTACCGGGCACCTGGTCCCACCTCTGGGTTGCTAGGGGTCCGTCGATGCTCCATTTAGTGCTCTATTGTGAGTGCTGTTGGGATTGTCGCCATTGTCTTTATTTCATAGTACTTAGCATTTGCAATATTAACCATAATATCTATTGTTTTTACCTCGAAATTTTAAACGTTATAATATCGATATTTTCGGGTTATACGGTATATGTTAGTTAACTTCCAGAGGGGGGATGGTAGGCAATTTTAATGTTATCTTGATACACACCTGGTTCTCCCGGAATCCCCTTCCTAAGCCCCGTCCAGTTTCCCGTTAGAACAGCCCAATCACCATCGTTGTTCTTTATCACTACGGCTCTTTCTCCTTTGGACGGTGTCAGTGTTAACTTGGTCTTTTTTGTCACCTAAAAATGCATGAAAGTATTATCGAAAGAAGATCCTCCTTAGAAAGCAAGCGGATATACAGAGAGTTAATGGGTAAAAAATTCCCCGTCCCTCGACCATCACCAAATGAATTCGCCTAAAATCTGATTTTTTCTCGTTTTAACTTTTCAGGCTTAAAACATAATCGCGTGTGAAAATTCCAGATGCATCTATCATGTCCATGGGAGTTCTGTTTACAAGAGCTTGTGGTAGTTGGAAAAAAATTTCAGACACCAAACTTGAAATAAAGTGCCCACAGAAAAATGGACGATATTTGAAAAGGCGACAATACTTTAGATTACTATCACACGCCGTGTTGATGACAATGTTTAACCTTGGTACAGGAACATCTTCGCAGGTAAAAAAACTTTAATAATAGCTCATATATGAACATGTATTAGACAGACAGACAGACCGACAGACAAAGAGGTGAAACAAAAACAAATTTCCCGGTCTTCGATATGGAGGCATAACGCCATACACAGGAACAACAACAACATACCTGATCACGTCGGGGTAACGTATCTGGTCCAATTAGATGACAAACTACGGACAGCTTATCATGGTAAAATACTTGAACGACGGACATTAAACAAGGCAAGCTGTGGATGGTCCGAACGGTGAACTCCACAGTTCCATTTGTCGTCCTCAACCTGAGAATATAAAAGGCGCTAGAACAAAAAGTTAAAGTTGATGCCAACACAAACAGGATGTCACCACCATATCATGTAATCTCTTTGTTTTACAAAAATGTCATGAATACCGTACAACAATTTTAGTGACTTTACTTCAATCGTTATTTCATTGAATATTTGCTTATTAAAAAAGATCGATCGGATGTATATGTATTGATTGAATGGAATCGCTGATGCTTAAAAAATACTATAGGTCTTATTTAGCTCACCTGTGGCTTGCCACATTACATTTGTTGTCCTGACCCTTGGGCAGCCTAGTCAGAGGGACAGGGCCCCATAGGTCCTCCAGAAACTCCGGCATTATGCATTCTTCATATGTACCAGGGGAAAAAGTGTATGATATATCCCTGTACTTGACTATCGTCAGATCAAAATCTAGTCTAACATTTGTACTTCCTACAGTAAGTTCTACCGTTTGATTATCAGTGACATTCACAGCCTTACAATTATTGATGAATCTTAGAATATCTAGTGAGGCTTTTCCTACTATATTCTTTGGTCCCATATTTCCGAATAATCCTTTCTTGTACAGGGCTACCGTAAATGTTTCGCACATGCCTGTGTCGAATTCCAGTTCCCGTTTTTCTTGTACATGCGTGTCCGCGTTCCACATCCCCTTACCAATGGCTGGTTTCTTCATCTTTAGTAACTTAAGCTCGGTACCCGATTTCAAAATGCCAATAAATTCCAGTGACCGCGTTTTCTTTGCGACAGACTCGTCTGCTATATGTACTTGTTGTATAACTATGGAAACCTTTTTGGGATATTGAATTATCATTTTCTCCAATGACATTTTGTGAAGTTTGCCGTTAGGTGGCAGGCCACGAAACATGGCACCAAAACTTGCAAAATTTTCTCCATACTTTTTCCTCCATATGGTGCGCGTTTCAGAATCCGATACATTCAGCTTTGACCCCGGTGACCTGTCGTTCACAGAATCGTCATGATTAAAATGTTCTCTCAGCAAGACTTTCGTATCCTCTTTATACGTCACAGGATGTAACTGATGTGCATGCCAAACGACGTCAACGTCATAGCATGGCACGATGAAGAATGTTGGATAGCATTGTTTTAGTTCTAAAAATTTTCGGTATCTTCCAATAGCGCTCTCAATGAACTTAGTATCTTGGTAATGGGGCAGTGAAACTTGATAGTAAAAAACCTTCTGGCGCGAAGCTGCTTCTTCAAGACTGTAGCCTAGTTTAGAAATGGATGACGCCACATCAATATATGTGGTTTCATTTGAAACGTCAACGTTATATGGGATGGTCAGGATATGCTTCACTCCAGCGCTGTTGCACGGTCTCTTATCACACGTTGGTGTCAAACTGTGATCTACAATGACGCCACATATATTTAGACAATCTTTGACGTAGCAGCGCGGAGCCAACATATGACAGTGCCATACCCAGGATATGTCTAGTGGTGCCGCTAGAGTCTGGTTCTTGTGCTTCGCAGCGAAGGGTAACCAAAGTTTTTCATATCTGTTAGAAAAATTCAATTTATATACTTTAGCAGATGACTAGATTTTTGATGCGCGACTATGCATATAATTCCCATCACTTGCGTAAGTAAGGATGCATGAATAGATTGCGCTTGGGATTTTGTAAACGACATTGTCATATTTGAAGTAAAAACGGGCCTACGAATATAAATGCATTCTCATTCCTCCAAGCGTTTATTTGATTGTTAACAATTGAAAGGTATTACAATGCTGTTCATGCAGAGCTTTCATAAAGTTCGCGGTATATGTCTAGTAACAGCCATAGAACCTCAATTCTTATTGTTGTGGATTTGGTAGAAGAAATTAACCTGAAATAATTTGAGGTTTATTTCTTAAAAAATGCGTAATATGTACTATCTGAGACTCTGGTATTGATATTGGTTTTCTTCTAGAAAATAAAGAGTTGCAACACCTCATATTAAGATAAAGAACATACTGACGACAATCTCAACAGCACTCACAAAAGAGCACCAAATTGAGCATCGACGGATCCCTAGCAAGCTAAAGGTGGGACCAGGTGTCCGGGAGGAGTAAGCATCCCCTGTTTGGCGCACCCGCCGTAGACGTAATGAAAACAGTATCTACAGACCATGCACTGTTTTATGTTATGTCTGTATAGAAAGTGCTATGGAGACCATGTCAGGTTAGACATTTAAAACACTTACTGTGGATAACTAAATATGACCTTATCCTTGAGAAAATCCCAATCTTTCTTGCCTACTTTTTGTGTAGTAGTGTACACAAAGTAGACGAGATTAGACCGAGTTTTTCTTAGGAGTAATGCCATTTTAGGGGCCTTTAAGGATGCATCCTCTTAACTTCACGGCCCCATATAACCTTAATCGATACAGGAAGGAATAAGGAGGGTAGAAAGGGGCTAATATCTCAAGTCATGGACCTGTGATCATAGGCTCTGCGTTAATTAAAAAGTGAATTATATCTATCAAACCCCCTTTATTATGCCTTGGGAAATGCACTTTTTACGTAATACAGAGCCTGTGCTGTGATGAAATCTTACCTGAATATTGCCTGCTTTAGCAGGGGCCCGCTATAGAGGGTGCGATGTTTGTCTATTTCTTTAAGGAATGTCACTTCCTTCAGCACAGCATCAGAGAGATCAACTCCAAACTGATATGTACTGGGACTCTGTGACGACACATTCAATATCCTGTAATGCAAATCGATGACGAGAGTAATATAAAACACTATAGTACATGTATATCAACTCACAAGCACATTTCTAGGGAAAGAATATGGTCAAGTTAAATGTTTTTGAAAAGTATACTAAACCTCAAGGTCAAGGGCACAATGTCAACAGTACAGTATCAAATAAAAGAATTCACATGTGGAATATAGAAACCCGACCCCTTGGGGTACTTGAGATTTACTGAAGGTTTCAGTTTTAGAAATGAAGGTCAAATGTTAAACGTCTTCACATTCGAACTCCAAGTCATTATTTCAAATGTCAAGGCAAAAATGATTATTACCCTGTGTGGGTCCATTGCATCATGATCCGTTGTTATTTGAAGTTACTTGTATAGTGTTAAACGTCTTCAAATTCATTAGCATAATTTATAAGCAGATAAATTAACAGCGTGGATCAGACATACACGTTTCGGCTTTTTAACCCTCGTCAGTGATCCTCAATCCAAACAATGAAATACATGTATGGCAAAATTCTGTGAAAATTATGTCCAAAATATACCGAAAGACGTATCAAGATGACAGGGGTATGATGCTACGGGACGCAGGTTTCAGACATTTGAGAAAATTTTGTAAAAAGAAATTTTCGAATGTGTTTGAAGAAACGACCTAACTCCCTATTGGCTAAATACAAATTGTGTATTTTAAATCAATGTAAAAGGTAAAACTCCACTACTTTTCATTAAATGTTCATCTTTTTTTTAGTTTTTTTATGATGGATTTTTATGTTTTTTCTTTATCTCGGACATTTGAAACTAATTCTACCTCGTAATGAGTCGTAGATACAATAAACGAAAAAAGGTGAATATAAGTTATAGCAAAGATTGAAGCGGGAGATCAGGTAACGGTACTTCTACAGTAGACAATATCCATCTCATCTTTGTTGCTATTCCATACAGTTCCTAAAAAATCAACTAAACCAAAATACTGATGGAGACAGAATTACTAACCCTTACCCTAACCCTATACCTGCTGAAGGACACAGGCCGGATTTGTTTTCCATTCCAACAAAAAGCACGCTGCGTTAAATAAACTTTCATTTCTGTATTTTTTCTCATTTTCTAAATTAGTTATTTGTATTTTTATAACCATCCATTCCTTAGTTATTGATATTCTTATCCCGTCACCAAAGATTGGTGGGGTATATATTGACGCACATGTCCGTCCGTGTGTGCGTCCGTCCGTGTGTGCGTCCGTCCGTGCATGTCTGGTCCATGCTAAAAATTTATCTGTTCTTAAATGTTAAACGTCTTTAAATTCAATAGCATCATTTAAAACCTGATAAATTTACAGCATGGACCAGACATGCACGTTTCGGGTACTAAACCCTCGTCAGTGATCCTCAGTCTAAACAATGTAATATGGCCAAAAAGTATGAAAATTATTATGTCCAAAAATGTACCAAAAGACGTAGCATATACGTATCTGTTCTTAAATGATGCTTTTGAATTTGAAGAAATTTAACATGTGTACCATTTGGTGAGTGTCACTGCTGGTGGACCAGGAGTCCCCGAGGGTACATTTAGCCAAGTTCGATCAATTTTGAGCAGTTGATTGTTTCTTCAAAGCATTCGAAAATTTCTGTTATTAAAATTTCTTGAAATTTCTAAAACGTGGGTCCTGTAGCATTATATCCCACCCATCCTGCTTCATCTTTCGTAGCATTTTTGGATATAATAACTATCACACTCTTTTGCCATATTACAATGTTAAGATTGAGGATCACTGACGAGGGTTAAAAACCCGAAACGCGCATGTCTGGTCCATGCTGTTAATTTATCTGCTCTAAAATGATGCTAATGAATTTGAATACGCTAAACATTTGAAGACATTTAACATTCCGGAAGTTTAAAGGAAAACAGTTGCAGAGATTCGATTCATTTCTTACATATAGCTTTTACACCATGAAATATAGGTCTTCTTCGCTATTTGCTGAGTTATGCACCTTAATATCAACAGTTTGTGTTTTCCCGACATTTAAAGGAAACCCATTACAGAGATGCATTTGTTTCTTACACGTTTATGTGTAGTCTTTTGCATGGGCGGATCCAGAAATTTTTTTCAGGGGGGGTCCTAAAGTCCGAATTTTTTGAAGAGCAAAAAAAAAAAAAAAAAAAAAAAAACGCAAACGCAAGAAAGTAAAGTTATTGATTGATGACTATCAGTTCTGTCTCTAATTATTAATAAAACAGGTGACTGGAGAGTTATGGCGAGCAAATAGCTTAAAAACTTTTGAATTTCACATCATAGTAATCAAGTTGATTAAATTGATTGTCAGTTCTAATATGTAAATACAACAAATGGCGAGCGATAGCGAGCCAGCGAATTTTTTAATACAATTGGAATAAAATTCACTATTCGTGCCTTTTTCAGTTTCTGTTCGTTTCCTTAGTGCCCTTGACTTTGTTTATTGACCTAGGTGTAATGTATATGTGTTGTATATAGGAAAGCGCAGCATCATTTGAAAATAACGTACAAGTATGTAATAAATTCTGGCAAGCGGAAGCGAGCAAGAAAATTTTTGAAATACTGACGGCAAAATATGATCAAAATGAAAGATTTCTAATACAAATTCATGATATTTTTTCAAATATTTTGACAACAAAAGGGGAATTTGGACTTGATCTTATGAAATATGCATATTAATAACAAAAATTTAGCAATGTTTCGAAAATTCCAGGGGGGGGGGGGGGTTCCGGACCCCCCGACCCCCCCTCTGGATCCGCGCTTGTTCTTTTGTGTTGATGTTTACATGTCGTGTGTCTCTTTTCCGTCTCGTGCTGTACTCGTCTTTTGTGTTTTTGCATCGAGTGTTTTGCTGTTGATGCTGCAACGGGGTCTTGTTGGAGATCTCCTCCCTTCTTTTACACGTGTCTATAACAATTAAATTGGTACTATAGAATATAAATTTCAATTTTGACCACTACATATATCTTTAAAAAAAAATACAGATCAAGTTCGATTATTGGTCTTGTCGCTCAATTATATGCAGAGTTATGTCCCTTGGAACTGAGAAATTTTTTTTCGCGGTTTCTGGACATTGAAAGGACAGCTATTCCGGCGAATCAGTTTATTTCTTAGATATAACTTTTATATGTATATGTAAACACTAAGAAATACAGGTCAAGTAATTCGAATATGGTCCTTGCTAGCCAAACAGGGGATGCTTACTCCTCCCGGGCACCTGGTCCCACCTCTAGCTTGCTATGGGTCCGTCGATGCTCAATTTTATGCTCTATTGTGAGTGCTGTTGAGATTATTGTCAGGATATTAACTCATCTGTCGCTCAATTATGTGCTTAGAAAGTTACATTCACATTCATGTCCCTTTCAGACGAACTCAGAAGAGATAATATTTTATGGTTTCCGGATATTTAAAGGGAAATTCTTCCAGGGAATCAATTCATTTCTTAAATAACGTCTCCGAGGGCACATGTAGCCAAGTTCGAACAACTTCGCTTGATCGATTCTTCATCATATTCGAAAATTTCTGTTATCAAAAGTTCTTGAAATTTCTAAAACATGGGTTAGAAAGCATCATATCCCACCTATCCTGCTACGTTTTTGGTACATTTTTGGATATAATATCTTTCACACTCTTTGGTCATAGACGTTTTCCATTCTTTAGATTGAGGATCACTGGCGAGGGTTAAGTATCTGAAACGTGCATATCTGGTCAATGCTGTAAAACTGCCTTTTTTTAAATGATGCTACTATACTTGAAGACTTTTAACATTTGTACCATTAAATTTTGGTAAGTTTCCCCATGCAAACGCTAGCTATCGTTACATAATCAAAGGGATCAATTTCACCAGTGAATTCTTTTAATAAACCCCATCTCAAGATATCTACATCGGAACGCAATATTTTAACATTTCAGATTGAAAGTCAAAAGTTTCATTTTCTTTTTCGTTGTACCATCTGAGGAATTCTTTTCTAGACATAGCGTTGTAATCATCAGGAAGAGAGAGAGAGAGAGAGAGAGAGAGAGAGAGAGAGAGAGAGAGAGAGAGAGAGAGGGGGGGGGGGGCATTTTCCGATATAATTTTTATTCAACAAAGTACTGTATTAAATTTGTGAGGGAAAAAACCTTTCATAACTTTTTCAACTCAAACGCGTCTGGCAGTTTAGCGAGTGCCATTGGGTCGAAATTTAATGAATCGATGAATGTCATGCATGTTCAACTTATTTTCAACAAAGTAGGTGATCTCCAGCAACACAAGGTTGCGGCACCCAAAGCAAAACACCCAATGCAAAAACACAGAGCAGACACGCACAGAAATGATACGGAAGCGTTCCAACTCTATTCCTTCATGAAGAAAATTCCAAACCAATATTTCCTGCACCAGACACGTGTTTCGAATATTAAATTCTCATCAGTGATGCTTCCAGCGGAGCCACCAAACTTCATTTCAGGAGCGCCCTCTTTAATGTTTTGAATCAAGATTTCTACATTTACTTTACAGAGACAGCGCGGCTCCAAATTTCCTGTAGGGTCGATTCAGAAGCATATCCAAATAAAAAATGAGGGATAGTGCTATTATGTTAATCTCCTTTAATTTTGGTGATAGTTTTGAATGGAATGACAAGTTTTCGAAATAGCAAAATAATATGTATGATGTCAAATCGATAAAGGGCCATAACAAAGCTTTCACTTCTAAACATCAGGTCACGAGGAACGATTTTAACTGTCCCACACTGCAACGTGAAATAAGTGTTTATAATAATAATAAGGAAGTGTTTCAATTCTAACCCTTCATGAAGAAAATTCCAAACCAATTTTTCCTGCACCAGACAAGAAAGAGACGCAAAAGAAAAAAGGAACACCAAAGCACAACACAGAAACATCAAACACAAAGGAACACACATAAACCAAGGGGACCAATGGCAAACCGATGGCGACATAGGACGGCCACGAAAATAGCAGACGGTGTTATTATCCTGGATTACGTGTGCACAACCCTACCACTTCCCACTTTATGCATGTACATACATGTAATTTTACTCCCATTGTAAATTATCTGATTCAGTTTAATCGCGTGTCGCTCAATGAGGGTATCTAAAATAGGATATAAATAAAAACTTTTTGCATTGTGGGCAATTAGAATATAATTTGCGAAGTGTTCCTGTATGATATAATTGAACATCCAAAATTTCTTAAACGTGGGTCCTGTAGCATCATATCCCATCCATCCTGTTACGTCTTTCGGTACTTTTTTGGACATAATAACTTTCACACTCTTTGGCAATAATACATTATTTAGATTGAGGATTACTGACGAGTGTTTAGTATTCGGGTCCATGCTGAAAATTTACCAGTTCTTAAATAATGCTATTTGAAGACGTTTAACATTTTTAAAAATAACACTACGTAATACTAATGTATAGAGAATAAGTGTCATAATTTGTGTTTTGTTACGGGTATACAACACACAGCAAGTGCATTTATCGTACATGTAATGCGCGTTAGCGCATTTCATGCGATAAATGCACTTGCTGTGTGTTGCATACCCGTAACAAAACACTAATTATGACATTTATTCTATATATATGCACCACAGTTGTCCGTTCCATTCTTGTTTTCTGAAATCGCGTTTTTCCACGTAAAAAAGTGACATTAACATTCAGGTCACCGCGGGTTCAGTTTGTAGGTTAGAACAGCCGTCGCGGCATGTTTCTTTAGATCTTGTGCATTGTGACGTCACGAGTGTTAATACACGAATTGCAGCACGTTCTTTTCAATAGTAACATCTCAGGGAATTACATTGGCTGTGCATATATATACCAATGACAGCAACAACTTGAAAATTGATAACGCCTTTGTAGGAGTACGCATTTGCCATGTGTCTAAATAATCACAAAAGATATCAATTTAATAATTGATAATTTAATACAAATCGGTAGAGAAGATGCAAATATGTACAGAAATAAAAGTATCCTTTGAATGTTTTCTTTATTTCAACGAAACAGAATTTCAACTAATACATGTATATCAAAGAGATTTTAAAAGAAAAATCAAATGTCGAAATCAGTCTATGTTTGAATTGCATATTTTCTGGCTAAAATTTAAATCTGTCCAACATTAAAGGAATGTAACGAATTCACTCCACACAGCTCATCCCACGACTACCTCTCTTTTAGATGAAATAGTCTTATTCTCAAGTCACCCATAGTCCAATTCATTCGGTCGCGCAGACAGAATAATTTGGAATAGCAATGAAATTGATTTTTCTGTCAAAACCGTTGACTTTGATGTTGTCATGTTTTCATAGAAAGAGTATGTATACATAAAATCATTAATTCATTGGTAAGGGTTTTTTGTACAAAAATATAAGAAACTCTATGAAATAGGAAAATATAGCGTTTTATACTATACAATGAAACGTTTTTATTTCAGGCCAAAGTAATGAAATATTTTGCTTTACGTCCTGGTACAAGTTCTTTTTGGAAAAAATTCACTTTAGAAAATAAACACAAACAGTATTTGTTTTTTGTATGAGCGGAATATTTGAAAATTAACGTTAGAAATTGATTTTTTACCAATATTATTTTCAAAAGAGGTTAAAATTTTCTTAAATTGCTGTGGGAGTCCCTGGTCATAAAACAAAATATCAAATTACTGACATTGCATTTAATTTACAAATGGCACTATATCTTCTACAATATTTACTATAGAGTTTATATCCCTTTGCAGGGATAATGTCTTTTCCCGGAGAGCTAGAAATCCCTACCATCGGCTTAACCACCTTTCTTTCGATTGGTGTCCATTTAGTATAAGACGGCCTGGAAATAAGAAAAACAATTCATTCGAGAGATTTTAGATATATAAAAAGCAATAGTCCCATATCGGGAGTTCGCTTCTTTTCATATGGTGGAGGTTTTTGTTTGTTTGCTTTGGTTCCTGTTTTACCCTGATTTTGTATGCCTTCGGTTTCTGATTTTCTGAATTATCGATTTCGTGCTGTATACGGGGATATGGTCATTATCCATATTTGTCATTCTTTAACTCTGTTTTATAAATAGTAAAACTAAAGACTAGGGAACATGAGGAAATATTTAGTGAATGTTATCGAAAAATTGTAATATAATTACTAGTATAGCTAAGAATTTTATCAAAATTTACCATAAAGATATCATGATAATGGTCCAGAAATTCTTCTTTTTTCTACAGGTGAACAATATAATCAATAAATGTTAAAGAGTTAAAGAATATCCTGACGATAATCTCAACAGCACCGACGGACCCCTAGCAAGCTAGAGGTATGACCAGGTGCAAGGGAGGAGTAAGCATCCCCTGTCGGCTAGCCGCACCCGTCGTATATGTTCACGCACGAAAATGAAAACTATATGTAAAATACATGCACTGTCTGAGGTTACGTCTCTATAGAAAGTGCTATGGCGACAATGTCAGGGAAAAATATTCAAAACAATTACTGTCAAACGCCTCGCCTGGAACTTTTTTAAGACCTGCACACGGCGAAGGGCATAAGAGTGACACAAATGAGTTAAAGAAGATCCTGACGATAATCTCAACAGCACTCACTATAGAGCACCAAACTGAGCATCGACGGACCCCTAGCAAGCTAGAGGTGGGACCAGGTGCCCGGGAGGAGTAAGCATCCCCTGTTAGCTAGCCGCACCCGCCGTCGATGTTCACGCACGAAAATGAAAACTATATGTAAAATACATGCACTGTCTGAGGTTACGTCTATATTTAAACAATGTCAGGGAAAAATATTCAAAACACTTACTGTTAAACACCTCGCGGGGAACACTTTTTATACGACCTCGACATGGCAAAGGGCATTTATAGTGACACAAATGAGTTAAAGAAGATCCTGAGGATAATCTCAACAGCACTCACAATAGAGCACAAAATTGAGTATCGACGTACCCCTAGCAAGCTAGAGGTGGGACCAGCTGCCCGGGAGGAATAAGCATCCCCTGTTGGCTAGCCGCACCCGCCGTTGATGTTCACGCACGAAAATGAAAACAATACGTAAAATACATGCACTGTCTGAGGTTACGTCTATATAGAAACTACTATGGCGACAATGTCAGGGAAAAATATTCAAAACACTTACTGTCGTCTAACCCCAAAGTCACACACAGTTATTAAAGGTCACAACGGACAATGAAATTTTATTTATTATGACTCTAATAGTTGAAGATTAAAGTTTTAAAGTAATGTTTTTTTCAATCTTAGTACTTCAAGATCATTTCTCACACTGTCATGTAATGAGAGCATGCTTTCTTCAACATGTCTTAAATTCCTTTTCCTCAATACAGAAAATCTTCTCAAAGTAACGCTGTACAAGCAAAAAAGTACTCCATATAACATTTCGAGGTCAAAGTCACGCTCCCTCCCTTTACGGTCTTGGAAGTATTGAATTTGTTTGCAGTCAGGGCCTATTTGATCATTTAGTGGTATAAGTCCACTTTGGCCTCTTGTCGTTATTGTGAGTTTTTTTATGAGCTTGATATGTAAATATTCAAAGTATATAATGCCGCAGTATGAGACAAATAATATCCAGCTAGAGGCTTCAAAAATTTCCTATAGTCGATAAAATATTCCTGTAACTTCAGCAATCCTTTTATATTTACAAATTATTTCGATTCCTCGAAATAATTATTTTGTTCCCTCGAAATAATTATTTCGTGAGGATGATTATTTCGTTCCCTCGAAATAATTATTTCGTTCACTCGAAATAATTATTACGTCCCCACGAAATAATTATTTCGCGGCAACGAAATAATTATTTCGAGGGAACGAAATAACTATTCGAGGGAACGAAATATTTTTTCGTGGGAACGAAATAGCTATTTCGTGGGAACGAAATAGTTATTTCGTGGGAGGGAACGAAATGATTATTTCGTGGGAACGAAAAAGTTATGTCGTGGGAACGAAATAATATTTCGAGGGAACGAAATAATTATTTCGTGGGAACGAAATAGTATGTGTTTTTTCAGGTACCCTGGCGGACTCCGTAGAATTTAGACACTTGCTTACCGCGAATCAAATTCTTCTAAATCCAATCCGAGGTCCTCGAAAATGCTGTCCCAATCGATATATCTGTGAATGCATGAACAATGTTTACACGATGAGAGTATTATATGTGTTTTAGAAAAAGTGACATATTTCATACCATATTACTCAAAATAAATTTGAAAAGTGACATATAAAACGTAACCGATAGAGTCTTTTTATTAAAAATAGAAGTTACATATATGTTTTCATATGTTTTTTCTGTACCTATTGATAAGAATTTCAGTGTCAACAACTGTAACCCCCCCCCCTTTAAAAAAAAAACCAAAACAAAAAAAAACCAAAAAAAAAAAAAAAACCAAGCAAACAAACCCTAAAATACATATCTTCGTAGTTACACTATTTTCCTATATTCATAATTTTGTATTCTATATCTCGTTTATCATGCACAAGTGGATTTACGCTATTGTCTTTCTGGATATTTTTTTCTATTATAAAAATCTTCCATTATGACTGGTCATAATGGCAGATTTTTATAATGAATTAAAATATCCAGAAAGACACTATTAAAGTTATTTACATATGTAGTGTACCTTCTTACTTACAGAAGTTTTCCTTTTTTTAACAACAGAAAAAGAAGGCCATACATTGAGGAGAATTATAGTCATTTAAAAAAGGGTTTTAATATGATATTAAGTTACTTACAGTGCCATTTCTGCGAAGTCTTTGTTGTACCCTCATTTTCGAAAATTTACGTATCGCCTTCTTTTTATATTAACTATTGACCTTGCCTTTGCTAGGGGGAGGGTTCAAAGGTAAATGTTATAGACCCCTTTCTCCCTAATTGATATGACATCTGGATTGCGCAAAATTCTCTGGAGTCATTTACCAAAATCCCCCCTCCTCCGCCTGTTTATTGTCATACTGATACTTTGATATGTTTTATTAGTCCCCTATCGGCTCGCCGGAGGGGACTTATAGTTTTATTAGTCCCCTACCGGTGTTATATAGTGGACCATCCCCCTAGTAGATCTTCCCCCCGGATGATCTACTATATAGCAGAACATCCCCCCGGAAGATCTACTATATAGCAGATCTTCCCCCCGGATGTTCCACTATATAGTAGATTATCCCCTGGGGGATGTTTCACTATATAGTAGATAATCCCCTTGCCATAGCAAATCTTCCGTGGGGGATGATCTACTATATAGCAGATCATCCCCCTTTGCTTAGTATTCCGGATAACCATTCCGGGTTTCAGAATACCTGTCTTTGTTTAGAATTTTATATACCTCAGTGATTTCCGCTTTTGTCTAAAGTTGTACACGTGGGAATTTCAGTTTCAAAATGGTAGATACAAAAGCCATTAAAATAGGAAATAGTTTAAAATAGTTAAGTGAAAAACCCAAACCGAAAACGGGGGGGGGGGGGGGGGAATAATGCACTATATAGTAGACCATCCCCCATTCTTTTCGTTAACTCGGAAATGCCTTTAGTTACCGTTTCAAGTTTTCATTTTATTACGCTTATCATCAATTTTGTGTAAATTCAAAGTCGGTAACGGTATAGGGGGATGATCTACTATGGTTTGGAAGGGGGAAGATCTGCTATATAGTGAAACATCCCCCCTGGGGGATGATCTACTATATAGCAGATCATCCGGGGGGAAGACCTGCTATGGGGGATGATCCACTATATTGCTATGGGGGATGATCCACTATATAACACCGGCTCGCCGGAGGGGACTTATAGTTTCCACCCCGTTTGTATGTCCGTCTGTCTGTCACACTTAAGTTTTCCGGACTTTTATTCGCCATAGTTGCATATATTGAACTCATTTTTGGTATGTGAATACAAGATCAAGTTCGAGTTTGGTTTTGACTGACTTGTTTTTACAAGAGTTACGACCCTTGGACTTAGCGAAATTTCATGAAATTTTCAGTTTTCCGGGCTTCTCTTCGGTTCTATTGCAGATAATGAGCTAATTTTTGGTATATGAATACATCGAAGTGTGATACAAATCAAGTTCGAGTTTGGTTTTGATCGACCTATTTTTGCAAGACTTATAGCCCGTGGACTTAGCAAATTTCATGAATATTTCAGTTTTCCGGACTTTTCTTGGCTGTTGTTGTAGATATTGAACTGATTTTTGGTTTGTGAATACATCATAGTGTGATACTGATCAAGTTTAAGTTTGGTTTTGATTTACCCATTTTTACAAAATTTAGGACCCCTTGACTTAGCAATTTGCAGTTTTCCAGACCTTTTCTCTTATTGAGGATAATGAACTGATTTATGGGTGGTCATTCATCTTTTGGTGCTAGTACACACACACACCAAAAAAAAAAAAAAAACAAAAAACAACAACAACAACAACAACAACAAAAAACACAAACTTAGAAGAGGACCTTGAGTACTTACTTCCTGTAAAATTTAATGAAATTCTGTGCAGCGGTTGCAGAGGAGAAGTCGAAGATGCGTCAGCCAATCAGAGCCCTCGGCAGCCATATTTGTTGACCGATCGGCACGGAAAGTACTTGCTTCCTGTAAGGTTTCATGGCGGAATTTTGTGCAGCGGTTGCAGAGGAAAAGCCGAAAATGCGTCCGCCAATCAGAGCCCTCGACGGCCATATTTGTTGACCGGTCGGCACGAAAAACACAAACTTGGTAGAGGACCTTGAGTACTTGCTTCCTGCAGTGGTTGCAGAGGAGATGTCGAAAATATTAAAGGACGGACGGACGATGAACGATGCGCTATATGACAATAGCTCACTGAGTGAGCTAAAAATGAGCACCAAGGAATATTCAAAGAACAACAGAGATATTTATAAGCATCTAAATCCGACGAGATTTTTCTATAAATACACCGATATATACCACTTCAGCAATAAGAATAAGACTGTGTGGATTAAAAAAAAATCCCGGGAGCCGTTTAGGGTCTATGATTTTGAGAAAAAATATTAGGAAAAACGTTTAAAAAGCATCCAGGGATGCGCAGAAACCTCTTAATTCTTAACATTTTTAAGAGTCGCGACTCGCGCATTTGTCAATCCCTTGTGCGATTTTTCTTTTGGTCGGACCTAGACTTGTACATATGTGGTGATTTGAGGTTGTGAAAATGGACCTACCCCATATCGCACACAGACCACGAATACATTTGTATAACATACAAATCGATCAAACGCTCCGTATTATATATATATTTTTACATGTAAGTTATACATGTAGATACACACGAGGGACGTACGTAGACATTCCTCCAAGCTAGTGTAAACAGGTCAACTTATGGTCAGACAGCTTCAATCAATAGTTGGGGTCTTCCAGAGTTCATAAGATATGCGCTGATCTAGGGGTGGGGTGGGTTCAGTCTATAATTTGAGAAAAAAACTGCATGCAATTTATATCGGTAATAAGCAATTTTAAAACAAAATTTCCATGGAATCTCATATATATTAAAATTGTCTAACTTATAGGACCTTTAAAAAGGAGAAAGGGGGCATAGTCAAAGGACTTACACACTTTAGTCACAAGATAAAACTCTCAGACTGAGTAAAATTGTTGATTTAGTTCGGCAATTTGAAGGAGTTCTTCATTTCTAAAATATAATTTTCTACTTTGCTTTTGTTTCTTTTATCATATGATACTATACAATTATTGCACAGTGATGAGGTCGATATGATGATTTATGGAGTGATAAAACCAATATCGACCGAGGCCGAAGGCCGAGGTTGATATTGGTTTTATCACTCCATAAATCATCATATCGACCGAATCATCTGTGCTATAACTGTTTTATCATATAAATGAAAATTTGAAGAGAAAATGGTAACTTCCGTTTTGCTTCTATAACACTGCTCACTTTCACTTTTTTCTCAGATAGATGTACTCAAGATTTTGTATGATAGTACATGTAAAATGTTTGACCCTTCATCTTTTATTTTCTTGTTATCTAAAAGTGCTGCAAAATATCACGGTCAGTTATGTCGGCAACACTCATGTTTGCTGCATACTACAAATTTCTTCTAAAACACAAAACAGGAAACGCGTCAATATGACAGGAAGCAGTTCAATATGACGATTAATCGCATTGCACGTGACAGCGTTTTGGCAAATGGGAAAGCTTATAAACGGTTATGTAAATTACAGTATGTGATAAACAAAAAGATTGGCAAAAAGACAAATAGTGTATTTCATGTATAGTTCATTGTCAAAGGTAATGGCTGTTCATTGTTGTGCACAATTCATCTCATCATGGTCTATCAAGCATGCAGTCATCCCAACATAATTTTTTTTTGAAAACGCAACAACCCCCCCCCCCCCCTGAAAATGTTGTTACGGAAGAACAGGCGGACTTTGTCGTATCATAGATCCGATTTTGCCAAAAATACAGCAGCATTACGCTCTGTATTTTTTCTCACATTCTTCAAAATAATTATTATAATTGCCACAGACACCCAGGTACTTTGTCGTTACTCGAATAAATAGAGAAGAGAATTAAGCACATTATCCCTAAGTATGGTCGGGTCTTGCACCTGCATGTGCAGTCGACTTGTTAACCGCTGCAACAGAAAATTCCTCGCTCTCTCTCCTTGGGATGATTGTGCGCACGTAATCCGGATAACCACACCTCTGCTACTTGCGTATCAGATGGCCACCCAAAGTTGGCACCGGTTGCCCATTGGTCTCGTGCGTTAATGTGTTGTCTTTTGCGTTTCATGTTTTTATGGTGTGCGTTGGTGTTCCTTGATCCATTTGCGTCTCTTTCTGTGGGTGTCTTCTCTGTGTTTTTGCATTTGGGTGTTTTAGAGTTTTGCTGTGGGTGCATGCTGCAACCGAGTGTTATTTGAGATCCCCTCCTTTCTTTTGCAGTTTGAATTTTATGTTTTCCAGAAAACTTGAAACTTTACCACAAGGACCCTAATTAAGCCAATGGAGAATCAAGTTAAGTAATATGTAGACTGTTTGGATTAAGATCCATTTGATCTGGTTAATTTCCTACCGTGTACGGATCTAAAAAATTTTCCGGGAGTCTAGAGGGTCCAGCTACGTCTATGTTTTTTTCTAAATGTACGCAAGAACGTAAAAAAAAAAGCAAACAAAAAAACCCCTGTAACCCCCACCTCCCGTTTGAGATTCAGAACTTCATGACTTGCACTTCCAGTTAAACATATATGCATGTATATACAGTCATGAACTAAAATATCCTAGTAAGAAGTATAAAATAACTAAGAACTGTAATAACTATGATAATACCTACCTCATTGCACCAAAAGGCTTTAGAAGTTACATATAATTCAAATCAAAGAAAGAAAATCGATCGAACATTCCTTATAAACTATATATTAACTGTATGCTCATATACACATTATATATATGTCCAGATGTAGGTAATGTACAGCACGAAGGACGCAGATTTCCTCCATGTGCCAATAGTTCAACTAAAGGTCAGGGGAGACCTATAGGTGTAAAGGCATTGCTCTGCCTGAAAAAGTGGAGGGGCACAACATCCCAAAGTCTATTACAAGAAAAAAAGGGGGGGATAAAGGATGGGTTTTCATGTCCTGTATGCATTAATTTAGATGTAACTGGTGCAGTTCTAAATTTTAGATCTATCATTAATTATAGTTTGAGTTAAAGCACGCAATTTCAAGGAACCGACAACTTCAATCCAAGCCCCCCTAATGATCTACCCTACATGCTCACCTCTGCTGGGATGTCTAAATGGTTTCAGTTGATAGAAAGGAGGGGATATCCAACAACACTCGGTTGCAGCACCCATAGCTAAACCCTGAAACACCTAGTATGCTAAAAAAAAAAACAAACAAAAGAGAAGACACGCACAGAAATAGACGCGAAAGGCACAAGGAACACCAAATCACATAGAAACATCAAAACTTTATATAAGGCATGTCATTTCTGACCTAAGGAATTTCAACGATTTTATGAAAACCATATTCAATCAGAGAATTCGTACCCCCCCCCCCTAGAATTTGCAAATCATAGGTAAAACGATCAATTTCGATAAAAACAAAGAGATACATGTAAATATCAGTAAGTATTCAGTGGCGGATCCAGCGCCCCATTTGCCGGGGGATCAAGGGGCGTATTTTACCTATTTTTACTGAAAATTGGCAAAAATACAGGTTTTTTTTTTTAAATTTTGGGTTAGTGCCCGGGGGGGGGGGGGTGGATGCCCTAAATTTGCCACTGATATTAACTACCTCTTAGTTCATGTACATGTCAGTTGCATTTTCCATTCTTTTATCAATAACAGTCACGAAAATGGCCCAAAAAGAAATGTATGAGGCCCCCGATACCCCTACGAGGGCTTCGCCCTGGACCCGCTGGGGACCTCAGCGGTCCCCAGACCCCTCGCCCATTTTAAGCCCACCCCAACTCAAAGGCTTGATCCGCCACTGTTAACCCATGACTGTCTAATTGCCTTGTGATATTTCAACTTTAGATAGTGACTTGAGGATTAAATTTTCTTGAAAGATTAAAAATTGATTAAAAATTTATGATAAATGCCATAATATTATTGCATTTGAGAGGATTTAATTGGGGGGGGGGGGGGGGGGGGGGGGTAGATGACCTCGTCATAATCGGATGAAAAATATTACTTAACAGGAAGGATTCCAGTACAGAGAAGATGGAACTGTTCAATTCTGTATTTAAAAAAAACTTTATAAAGAAAATTGAGGGTGGTGGTAGGGGGTGGCATATTTTGCTTGAAAAGGGATAAGATTTTATCCCTGAAATGTGCCCCCGACATATTTTCTTATTACGGTCTCATAACGTGGTCATTTATCCCCTCCCCCTAGTCCACCAGAATACATCTATGGTATTTAACATTTATGTTTCTAAAGGTCAACTTCGACTATTTCAAGATACCCTCTAGCCACTAGAACTTATGGACATGCAGATATTGTCTTTAAATATTTGTTTTCATCGATGAATTTCCTCTTTATCCTTTTTTTCTCAAGTTCTTTAAGTTTTATGTTTTGTTTCGTTTCGATCTGTTTCGTTTCGATTTGTTTCGTTTCGTTTCGCGCTTTGTAACAGGGACCCCAAATTCCATCCTCAGAAACCCAGGCTCAGTTGCGTTTACACTTAAGAGAGTAAGAGTAAGCGCAATCGAGCCTGGGTTTTCGAGGATGCCAAATTTGGGAGTGCTCCGAAGAAACAGAGGCTAATACCAAGGAAGAAAAGAAGAAGCTAATCATTTTCTACTAGAGATCTACATGAACTGTGTATTTCTCTGTATGTACATTTATCTAATATTTACTTTTCATTTAGGTGCTCCTATTATAAAGGTGCATACTCAAAAGACCCAGAGGCGCCATCTACCGGAAATACATAATTATGCTCAAAATGGTTGACTTTTGGTGTATCTCGCGCAGGTTATCCTAAATTTATGCGATTTTATAATCAAATTTATGCCTGCTGGTAAGTCTAAGCGCCCGATTTTCATCTCCTTTCAATGAAGAAACATTTCATCTATCAATGTAGTAGGGTAATGATTTAATATTTAGGGTCTTACACCGAGTATTTTCTGGTAAAACTTCCCTTCCCCTTTCAAAATTTGGTGCTATTTTTGACTTCCGCTTTGATTTCCTCGAGTGTGAGAATATTTTCCTTCGAATACTTTCAACTTGTTTCAAATTGTTTTATGTCTACAAAGTTTAAGAATAGAAAACTAAATTTGTTCCTCCATTAACGTGTTAAAGTGCGCTATTTCAAGGAACCGACAATCTCCCCTGTCCTCTCTGGAGGATTTTCGCGCAGACGAGGGCGCAGCGCAGTCGCAGGTCCCAAGTCCTTTGGTTCAGTAGTCCTACTTCCATGCGCACGCGTGTGCAGACGAAAACCTTTTACACAATGATGTTTTCACTTTCAGGGATGGACAGGGACATTACTTTCATTCTAACAGGAGATAAAAAGGATAATCCCTAAAAAACTTCAATCCAAGCCCCCTCCTCCCCCCCCCTTATGCTCATCTCAGCTTAATGGTTTCAGTTGATAGAAAGGAGGGGTTCTCCAACAACACTCGGTTGTAGCACCCACTATGTTTAAAAAAAAAAACAACTACAGAGCAGACATGCACAGAAATAAAGACGAAAAGTACAACTACAAGGAACATTCAAATCCTGTTGAAACTCAAACCTTCAAGGCATGTCATTTCTGACCTAAGGAATTTCAACAATTTTATGAAAACCATATTCAATCATACAATTCATGTCAATCATTTTATGAAGAATAAAACACCGCTAAAGACGGTATGGCCGGATTGCAAAGTAAGTTTTTGTCACTAACTGGGTCAAGGTCACTAGGTCAAATATTACAGCATACATTGAGAGGTCATGTCAGAGGCAACCTACATGTATAACATAAAGTTTCTACTGCATGCAGTTCCTTAGATTTTGCTTAAACCAGGAACTTTAACCAAAGTTTTTAACTAGGTCAAAGTCCAAGGTCAAGGTCACTAGGTCCAATGTTACAGCATAAATTGAAAGGTCTCTTCATGGGCAACCTAAATGTATAATATAAAGTTTCTACTGTATACAGTTCCTTAGATTTTGCTTAAACCAGAAACTTTAACCAAAATCTTTAACTAAGTCAAAGTCCAAGGTCAAGGTCACTAGGTCCAATGTTACGGCATAAATTGAAAGGTCTGGTCATGGGCAACCTACATGTATTATATAAAGTTTCTACTGCATACAGTTCCGTAGATTTTGCTTAAACCAGAAACTTTAACCAAAATCTTTAACTAGGTCAAAGTCCAAGGTCAAGGTCACAAGGTCAAATGTTACGGCATAAATTGAAAGGTCTTGTCATGGGCAACCTTCATGTATAATATAAAGTTTCTACTGCATATAGTTCCTTAGATTTTGCCTCAACCAGAAACTTTAACCAAAATGTTGACGGCAGACGGACAGACTGACAGACAGACGGACATCGTCAATCCATAGCATGGGCGGATCCAGAAATTTTTTTCAGGGGGGGTCCTAAAGTCCGAATTTTTTGAAGAGCAAAAAAAAAAAAAAAAAAAAAAAAAAAAAAAAAAAAAAAAAAAAAAAAACCGCAAACGCACGAAAGTAAAGTTATTGATTGATGATTGTCAGTTCTGTCTCTAATTATTAATAAAACAGGTGACTGGAGAGCAATGGCGAGCTAACAGCTTAGAAACTTTTAAATTTTCACATCATAGTAATTGATTAAATTGATCGTCAGTTCTAATATGTAAATACTACAAATGGCGAGCGATAGCGAGCCAGCGAATTTTTTTTTCCAAGAATTGGAATAAAATTCACTATTCGTGTCTTTTTCAGTTTCTGTTCGTTTCATTAGTGCTCTTGTTTATTGACCTAGGTGTAATGTATATGTGTTGTATATAGGAAAGCGCAGCATCATTTGAAAATAACGTACAAGTATGAATTAATTCTGGCGAGCGGAAGCGAGCAAGAAAATTTTTGAAATACTGACGACAAAATATTATCAAAATGAAAGATTTCTAATACAAATTCATGATATATTTTTCAAATATTATGACAACAAAAGGGGAATTGGGACTTAATTTTATGAAATATGCATATTAATAACAAACATTTAGCAATGTTTCGAAAATTCCAGGGGGGGTCCGGACCCCCCCTCTGGATCCGCGCTTGCATAGACCGGAATTGCTTTGCAATCCGGCCAAAAATTTATAGGTCCGTGATGAAAATCAAGACTTGCTTATTAATCATGTTAATGGAAAACAGGGTAAAAATGCTGGAAATTTGTTGCTAAAATTAGCACATTTGTAACTAAAATACAAAAAGTGCGAAGATGCACTCTTTTGATTTGATTTGATTTTAATTTTAGTTATCTTTGTTTATATACAATAAATCATTGATTGGAATTGCATCGTCAAAATCCTTATAATAGTATGTGTACATTATAACATTATTAGGTGTGACCATAAATCAACAGACCTTGATCTTCAATTTGGTCAGTGCATTTACATATATTAAGGCAGTACTGGGTTGTAAAATCTGATGATTTACTTTCGATAAATATAATGATCAGACACAATTTGTGGAGTACTTTCGATTTATAATCTCAATCATGTCGAAAGTAATCTATAAGTATTTCAAGTTTCGAACCTTTAATCTAAAGTCAAAAGGGCAGTAGTGCCAGTACATGTACCTTTATATCCGTACAACTTTTTACATTATTTACTGGTAAAAATAAACTTTGACATAATTATCTCCAGTTGCCTGTTTTACATTGTATATTTGTTACTCTTCTTGTGTGACCTTGACCTTGAAGGAGCTGATAAGGGCTGTATTTAGCCCTGAATATCATCGCATATTTCTTCTACACAAAGATCTATATGCAAGAAAAACTTGATCATTAGTAAAATGTACCGGTAATGTATTAAGCTTATTTCTAGATTCTTAAAATTACGGTCCAAAGAGAAGGGGGTAGCCATGTTGAAAAGAGCTATTATCGATCAAAAAACGTTGAAAATTGAGAACTATCTGGCTAATATGGATATCTATAATCTTTAAAACATACTTATAGTCTCAACTTTATCCATAAATTTTAAAATCTTGAATCGGAAATACGGTTGTATTTTGTATTCGATTGGCAATCTAATTAAAATCGGATCTTGATCTCCTCTCATGGAGAAAAGAAGATCTGATTTTAATTAAATTGTATTCATTGGCTACAAAGTAAGCATTTTACCACAAAATACACACTGTGTAGAAATAAACAGTATGCTTTTGTTTATTTCATTCCAAAATCTTGTGCATATCATGTGAACATGTTTAAAATGAATAAATGAATGACTTTAAAAGGGAAAAAAAAATGAAACTTTGCTTATATACAACACAGAGTCGTAAATAGCCGCCCACCCTTCCTTTTTCAGTTTTTTGTCTCTGGGGCATTGCCCCCCCCCCCCCCCCCATGCCATGTCACACTATTGATCATTGGTTAAGTGTGAAGTATTCACTAGTATTAATTTTATTGAACATGTTCATAACAACAAAATTGTCCTGTTAAAATGAATAATGATAGATATTTTACTTTAGTGAAATCACTGTGTGTCCTGTATATACGGTGTAGTTTTCAGCGTGGCATCACAAGTCACTTTACAAAAATGATTAATTAATCTGAGAGTTATTAATGGACAATAGAATGTTTACATGCCCACTACATATATATTCACATTTTGTAAATGAATTCCTGAAAAAATGTATCCCAAACCGCATTGGCTGTAATCCTAACCCAGAGACCACCTTGTAGTTACATGTAGGTGTCACAGACATGTGATAGAGTCACTACAACTAGTGATTTTCATTCAAGTTCAATTTATTTTCTATAAACAAAGAGCAATTTTGTAATAAATCATTTTGTACCTGTCCGGTAATTTATAGCTTTGTCCTGTGGATTTTAAGAAATTTCATAAAACTACAGGACAAATGTCCTCTGGATTTTTGGTCTCGTTCGTAAACTCTGCTAAATATACCTAATACAACATAAATAATGGTTTTTATCATCAAAAGTCCACATGCCCACTGTCGCTCAAGCCACAGAAACTATCGATACACTACCGAAGATTACCGAGATAATTTCAAAACTTTTTTAAATGGATGAGACGTCCGTGAGATCTTCATTTGTAAATTGGATATGTTAACTCCGATTAATCATTTTTCAAAAGTAGAATCGATAGTCAGCGACTTTTTAATAGCAGTTCTCTGTAAGGACCAAAATATCAACAGCACGTGGAAACAGCATGTCTCCAATTTTGAAGATTTTTGGTGTGGAAGGTGTATATGATGTACTGAGACAAAAATAAACTTTCTTTTTACAAATTAAGTTTTCGTTGCCATGGAAACCATGTTTGAAATTTTACGCATCAGTAGAATACTTGTAACATGGCATTTTCACAAGGCTTGTTTCCATGGTAACAGCTATTGTAGTCAACTGAAATTTCCTTAATTTTTCTCTTTATATCTTTAATAGGATAAATATTACACAAGAAGTATGTTTTTGTCCGCTATTCTCTTTGTCAATATGCTTGAAATGTAGGCAAAAACCTGCTTTGAAGAGGCCCTTTTTAAGACTAAGAAAGCTCCTAATTTAACATGATTTTGCTCAAATTTAAGGGCAAATAATCTGAAATGTCAGGCTAACTTGATTTCTGCTGCCAATTATCTTTAAAGTTTAATCCTTGATCTTTAAGAAAAGGTTAAAATTTGAGTGGGACCTCTTCACAATTTTATTCAAAAGGGTATAAAAAATGGTTACCATGGTGACATTCTGTTCAGTGCTATTACACATAGAGTAATTTTCTGGTAAATTTTCAGCTGTCCGTTATATATTTTTAAGCATTTTTTTATCAGTGCATATAAAAGAGCATTATTGATTAAAAAATCACCTTAAAATTTTTCAAGGTCACAGGACCCAATGTCAAGGTCATCTTTAATGTAATTCACAAAATTTGGCAAAATTCTGTGATTTTTCAAAAATATGAGAGGCAGTTACTCAAAAATCATGTGGTATTGAGTAAAACAAACGCATACATAGTGATTTTGGATATATCCCCTATTTATTGATCAAAGTTGCAAAAATCTCAAAATCGATGACATCCTTGATTTTTAGCTAGTATTTCATACATACATATAAAAAAATATGAGATTATCATGATTTTTGACTGGGGCTTATTTTTTAGGAGAAATGTTCTGAACAAAAAATTGTAATGTTTTTCCATCTACCAGTCCTAAGTTTAGATAGAAGTATTTTTGAAACAAATACATGACAGTCAAGCCTAAATTTAGTAACAACAAATAAGAACAAAAATGCAAATTTTATTGAAATTGGAACCTGTAATTTGAATTGACCTTGGACGTAGAGTCAATGACCTTGACAAATTTTGGAAGACCTCAAAGAAAGAATAATTTTTTCTGTTGTCCCTACATAAAGCTTAAGCAATATAAATTATTTAAACCATGCTAAAAATCAATTTGAAAAGATATAGTCATCATGTGTAAAATGAATAGTTACCATGGCAACCATTTTTGACCTCAAAATGTAGGAAAACAAAACAAGGTCCCACTTATTTTTTTCAGTGATTATATTTGTCACATGAAATCTATTTTGTTCTGACAACAGTGATGGTGTTATCAGCCTGACATTTTGTGTTATTTTTGCTTAAAAATGGTAAAAATTGGTAAAAAAAAGGCCGTGATTTTGACCTTATTTTATGGCAATTTTTGACTGATTTTGATTTGATAGGATCCGGCTAATTGAAAGAAATATCAAAAATTTGTTATTTTTTCTTCAAATAGAGGTTTTAAAGATTATAAGTTGTTAATACCAATTAACTCTGACAATGGTTTCCATGGGAAAATAATAACCAAAGATGACTTACTTGACCACTTATTTAGTGCTATAAATAGACAGACCTCGTTTCCATGGCAACCGGAAGATTTATTTTCAAAAAATTGTTATTTTTGTATTCAGGGCATTATACATACCATTTATAGTTAAAATCATGAAAATCCCTGATATGCTGTTTCCAAAATATTTTTGTCCTTATAGAGAATTGGTTTTAATATCCAACGGACAATAGCATCAATGTTGTAGATTATCATTACAACACTACAGGGCAGAATGCTTTTGGTTATCAAGGTCAAGATATGACACAAATATAAAGGGGACACTTGTAAACATATCTTCATCAATTTCAATTCATGTTTTGCATATAGTGTGACATCACAATTTCAAGTTCATACAAACTGTAAGTATACATGCAGGGATCACCCTAGCCCTGCAGAGTAATGAGATAAAAATCTCATTTGCTAAAAAGCAATGATATTTTTTTGATTTCAATGAGATTATGAACGAAAAAAAAAATGAAATAGAAATCAAACATCCGTTTCCTTTTATTAGCTCGCCGGGACGAAAAGTCCGGAGAGCTAATGCCATACCCTCAGCGTCGTTGTCGTCGTTGTCATCGTCGTCGTCCGTAGACAAAACTTTAATCTGGGCTATATCCCTTGAACTATAAGGGATAGGGCTTTGATATTGCACATGTAGATACCTTGTGACAAGACCTTTCATTTGAGACCATGACCTTTGACCTAGTGACCCTGACCTTGGACTTTGACTTACTTTTCGAAAACTTTAACCAGGGCTTATATCTCTTGAAATATAAGGGGTAGGGCTTTGATATTTCACATATAGATACAAAAAATGTACCTTGTGACAAGACCTTTCATTTGAGACCATGAACTTTGAACTAGTGACCTTGACCTTAGACTTTGATCTACTTTTAAAAAAATTTAACCTGGGCTATATCTCTTGAACTATAACGGATAGGGCTTTGATATTTCACATGTAGATACCTTGTGAGGAGACCTTTCATTTGAGACCATGACCTTTGAACTTGTGTCCTTGACCTTGGAGTTTGTTATACTTTTTGAAAACTTTAACCTGGGCTTTATCTGTTGAATTATAAGGGGTAAGGTTTTGATATTTCACATGTAGATACCTTGTGAAGAGACCTTTCATTTGAGACCATGACCTTTGACGTAGTGACCTTGACCGTGGACTTTGACCTACATTTCAAAAACTTTAAGCTGGACGTAGTGACCTTGACTTAAACCATTAACCCACTTTTTAATCATTGCTTATACATTTTTACTTTGGCTGTATCTCCAAGGGATAAGACTTATATTAGATACATAGTCTCTTAATGACAATGCTTTTTGTATCTTAAAAGTTATTCGACTTTTGACAAAAACCTGCTACGGCGAGCTATGTAATCTTTGATTACTCTATGGTTTCATTGGACATCTAGCAACAAATTATTTGAATGTGAGAGTGGCCATGAATTTTTTTCCATTGTTTGAATGCCATTTTAAATGACAAATTAGGTCAAATAAGATTTATTCTTTGTTTCTTATACACTGCTATAATTTGTCGCCGACGAGACTTTTTTCACAACTTCAGAGAAAAATATCGGCCGTGCCTCATTAACATTCGCTTGTTAAATATGAAGTATCTATCCATTCAAAGGAAATTACATTGTCTTGTGAATTTTTTTTTTCAAATGTTCCAACGGTTCATATTAAAGTATTTCAGCGCGTAGTGACAAGTCATTTTATGAAAATGTCCTAAGCAGCGAGTATGGGGTCATTGGGGTGTACGTCAAGACTTTTAATTCACGTATTGTAAATATTTTAAGGAAGTTGTATAGCTATTGTTCACATTGACTCATAAACTGTTTACAAGTCATTGAAGATACTAACCCGTATTTATTGCTGAGTACTGGCCACAAACCAACACGTTTCAAATACAAATACATGTAATAGACGGTCTACTCGCGTGCACAATACTATGAAAGCGTTTCAACTGTATTTGTTTATAATTGTCTTTTCCAGTCATTTTCTGTGCAAACAAAATTTCATACTCTATCGAGTCTTTAGTATTATAATGACAAAAGAGCATGTACCGCTGACAACCGCACTGCTAGAAAAATGTAAAGCTAAATGCTCGCTTCTACGGATAAAAAAAAAATGCCCGCATACAAACGTCAATACTAGAAATGGGAATTGGGTATTTATATATACCTGCCTTATGAGTTTTCATAAATACATACGTGATGTCCAATGTGGAATTAGTATAATCGGCTTAAAATTTTGAAAATTAAAGACGAAACTCTTGTTCTGTCGCATTGTATTAACTTGTGTGCGATTTATGCAAAGGAGGTACCCGATTTTTTAGCACGACAGAGTAGCAAAAATGCGATATTTGAGTAAAAAATGCGAGAATATCGCAAAATCGTGGCCTGGGGTGATCCCTGTACATGTATCTGATTCCTCTTTAAGGTAGAGTATCCCTTAGGTATCAGATGCTCATATTGCCTAAATAACAACTTTCACAATATTTTCATTTCTATATATTCAAAGCTTATGTTAAACCTGTTATACAAACAAAATATAACTCATGGATTCATGAATATACTGAGAGTGTAGCCGTTTGAACTTTAACATTAGACCCTATGGGAAAAGTAAGAAAATCCCCTTTTTAGTGGTGATAAAATGAAAAAACTATAAAAGTCTCTTTTCCCAAAACCATATTAGTTTGATAATCTGTACAATATTCTGAAGAGAAAAAATAGGGTATCCAGGCATAAAATTTCCAGAATTCTGGCCTGAGGGATGCTCTACATTAAGGAGCAATATTGTTTGTTCTAACTTGGTATTGATTTGAAGCCAATGCTGTCTTACAGGTAAGTAAATTGATATTGATGACATGCACTTTGAGTTGCTGTAAGTTTTTATTTATCTTTTTCAGAATCTGCTCATATGCAATACATGTAGGACTCCTATAGTATACTGTGCTGGTCTCCACATTAAACGTTAGAGATGAATAACGTCATGACTTCATCGGTGACCAATCCAGACGCAGGGACACTGACGATATCAACTACAGAAATAGTCAGTGTTGACAATGTTGATATGAGCGGAGATGACCTCAGTGAACCAAGTTCACCGGAGAGTTCTTTCGACACGTCAGATCTACTTGGTCCTGAAAGCATACATGATGAGGTCACCGTACAGCTGGCATCCTCAGGTATGACGTATAATCCAGTATGATTCAATACAATATTTTATTGAAATTCTATAAAACCTTTTGTACATCTCAAATTAGCAAGCTAGCTACATGTAATTACCGAGAGTATATGGTACTTCAACAAGTTTGTACCTCCGACTCGGACCTGTATAATAATTTGTTTGAAATGAGCAAGGAGGTGGCACATGTAACTAGTACATGTACTACTACTAGCAAGTACGTGTATATATTGTGCATGTAAACAAAGAAAAATGAAGTGTCTCTTCTCTGTTGCTAGGGACTATACAGCCTTGCAGACAGAACTTGTCATGCACAGTGCACTAGATGTGCATGCCTTGGGTATCAAATTCCTATATAATTGTATTCAATGCCAGTCACTATACGGTATACCATCTCTTCCTTAAAAAATACAGTGGCACAACCCGTATTGATATACTGATATGTAGCTGTTACTGCACTACCAGATGCCAGTGTAAAAACTAAAATAATTGAAATTAGGTAGGGATTCCTCAGCACTATGAATGAAAAGTTATATATTATGTTATTGTTCTTATACATTTACAAGATTAATCTTTTCATAGGCACAGTTGGAATGGCAGCTGCTGCAGCTATAGCTACTGCTAAAAAAAGAAAACGTCCTCACGTGTTTGAAACAAATCCTTCTATCCGTAAACGACAACAGACAAGGCTTCTCAGGTGAGCTAAACTTAAACATTATGACATCATGAACAAAACATCAATGAAAGTGAACGATATGCGAACTGTAAAAGATAATTCTAATTGGTATCAGAAGGACATGTAATGCTTTACTGAAGTATGAGGGCACAGTTACCTGTAATCACCCCATTGCTTTGTTTTTAGCTCCATTTCTTTCCAAAAGCAACGCTATGAATGACAAATATGGACAAAAACCATATCCAAATATAGGGAACAAAATGGAAAATTCAAAATCAGTAACTACAGGGCATACAAAATCATGTTAAAACAGGAACCAAAACCAAAGTAAACAAACAAAAAACAATGCACCATATGAACTGAAGCAAAATCCCAATAAGGGGGTGAGAGCAGGTGCCCAGGAAGAGTCAGCACTCCCTGCTTGCATGCAAAGTGTAGTATTTGCACAGACAGGCTGGTATCACTGAATGCAGATAATCACATGCTCCTATTTGATAGTACAATCTTGCACAGTTTTGTATCAGTGAGATGAGGTTTGTTTTTTTGTAGAAAACTCAAGACTTGTATAGAGGAGTATACAACAAGAGTGGGACAACAAGCCGTTGTGTTGTGTTGTACTCCAGGAAAAGTACAGAACAACAACAACTTCAAAGTGTTTGGCTCACAGCCTCTAGAAAATGTGGTAAGTTGTGCATGTACAATGATAAAGGTATCTAAATTATGTTTAGACCCATTTTATGTAATCCCCAACAATTCAAGTGAGAGTCTGTAAGAATCGGAATGAAATACAATGTGCCTTCAGATTTTAGTTAAATTTTGTTGTATTTGTACTGTAAGTACAATAAATGTTGATATGTAAGTTTAGACGAATTGGAGGATTTTTGGGGTGTTTTCCCTTCCACAAACCTTCATAAAATAAAGATTATATGCATGTACATGTATGTTCCTTCATAGTCACCACCATTTGAAATATTTCACCCACTGTTGATTTGTAAAACCTTTTTCCTAGAACAGAAAAAAATATTGTTATTTGATTATTGCCTGATTCTGATATGTGTACCGTAAATGCCCCCAAAAAGTCTGTAAGAGTAAATAATCCGCACACAAAAAAGGCATTGAAAATCGCGGAAAAAAAACTAATAAATAATGTATAAGTTACATGTATGTAAGAACAAGATACAAAACATTCATGATTCAATACAGTGCTGAATTCACACCTGATTAAAATTATACAGGAAGAATTGTTCATGGGTACATGTATTTGGTAATGTACATTCATATGTATCAAAGATTATTTATGGTATGGCTTCTGTAATCAATCATCTCATTCATTTATTTCAGATGAGAAATTGTAAAACGGTAGTGCTAGGTGACCTAGAATGTACACTGGCGGAACAGTTACCACAAAATCAAGATAATCAAGGAATGCATGAGTTACCTCCCTTATCAATAGATGGAATACCGACATCTGTAGATAAAATGACACAAGTAAGCTCAACACAAGGTAGTGATAGATCCATATACATGTATATTGTGTAGAATAAGACATTTTGCAATCTTGTTTTGTAGTTTAAATTTTAGTCCAATGAAACTAATGTTTCTGAAATGTTGTCAGAGATTTTAAAATATAATTATGCCATCTTCAAAGCAAGAGCAATACATTAAAAGATAACTGATTGACATCTGTCTATCTGCAAGTCAAACTTTCTGATGTACATGTACGGCTGTAACCTACTTGATGTGCATTTATTTATACATGTACCTCTGTCAGACATAAAGGGATTGTCAAGCATGGGAATACTCTACATGTAATGAAAGTCAAGGTCATGTTCGAGATCAAGGTCACATACATTAATAGCATTCAAACATGCAGCAGGTGACAAACCTGTTTTTGAATACTTTTTTTTCCATCATTGAATGCTATATATCAAGGTAGTACTACATGTATGTGCATTAGAATTGCTGGCTTCCTGTCTTTGTGTTCACAATGACAATCATGCATTCTAGCTTTGGGTTAAAAATAAAGATTCTTTCACTTTCTACTGATGGAGACATAAAAATTTACACTTGTGACAGAAATTTTTCATCTTTTCCCAAGACCAAATTTCCGTCACTCATGTAACTCAGTAGATCATGATAGAACCTATAGTCTTCATAAGTAAAGTTGATTTAGCAATTATTCTGTTCTTCCTTTTCAGGCACAGTTGCGGACATTCATCCCTGAAATGTTAAAGTTTTCAACAAACAGAAGTAAGCCAGGTTGGGGTAAAGCAGAGTTTAAACCAGTATGGTGGCCAGACAGTGTACCTTGGGCTAACGTTAGAAGTGATGTCAGAACACCACAACAGAAAAAGGAGGTGATGAATTTTCATCATCTTTTACGTATTTAAGTAAATTTTTATGATTGAAAAATTAACTCGTATATATTGCATTATGTACAGGTACATGTAACTTGGATTTGTCTTTTCTTTATAAATGTTCTAAGATGCTCTAATGTTCTAAGATGCTCTAATGTTCTAAGATGCTCTAATGTTCTAAGATGCTCTAATGTTCTAAGATTCCCAAATGTTCTAAGATGCTCTAATGTTCTAAGATGCTCTAATGTTCTAAGATGCTCTAATGTTCTAAGATGTTCTAATGTTCTAAGATGCACTAATGTTCTATGATGCTCTAATGTTCTAAGATGCTGTTATGTTCTATGATGCTCTAATGTTCTATGATGCTCTAATGTTCTAAGATGCTCTAATGTTCTATGATGCTCTAATGTTCTATGATGCTCTAATGTTCTATGATGCTCTAATGTTCTAAGATGCTCTAATGTTCTATGATGCTCTAATGTTCTATGATGCTCTAATGTTCTAAGATGCTCTAATGTTCTAAGATGCACTAATGTTCTATGATGCTCTAATGTTCTAAGATGCTCTTATGTTCTATGATGCTCTAATGTTCTATGATGCTCTAATGTTCTAAGATGCTCTAATGTTCTATGATGCTCTAATGTTCTATGATGCTCTAAAGTTCTATGATGCTCTAATGTTCTATGATTCTCTAATGTTCTAAGATGCTCTAATGTTCTAAGATGCACTGATGTTCTATGATGCTCTAATGTTCTAAGATGCTCTTATGTTCTATGATGCTCTAATGTTATATGATGCTCTAATGTTCTATGATGCTCTAATGTTCTAAGATGCTGTTTGTGAGAAACCTTTAATTGGCAAACAAACTACTTTTCCACAATAGGCAAAGAAGAGCAACAATCCTAACATAATTTATATCATTGTTCTAACATGTGACAAGAGCTTGTATTGTTATTTTACCAGAACAGATACTGGTAGTGTGGAAGAGTTTATATATCATATGCATCTTATCATCCTTATCTGGATTTACATACATGTATCTGAGTTATTTTAAAAAGGCACACATCCTGATTTTCTTCTTATGATTTTCTAGGTATCTTGGACAGAGGCTTTACGGACCATAGTTTACCATTGCTACAAGCATCATGGCAGAGAAGATCTTTTACACGCCTTTGAGGGCCAGGAGCAGAGTTCTGCCGCTCAGTCAAGAACGATGTTCCAGACTATAAATAACCCTGACGGAACTGTCTCAATCATACAAATAGAAACGGCCCCTAACCAGGTGGTAACACTACCAGATGGTACCCAGGCTACTGTTGTACATACGGTATGAGATATTCATGTATGCTAAAACCAGAGCATCCTGTTTAGATAAATTTAGCAAAATATTCTGTCTAAAAGTTACAAACTATCAATCTGTGTTTTTAATTATACAGTCAATATTTTCTTTTGCTCTGTATACAAATGTATAGCCTTGATTGATATTTGTGAAAAGTAACTAGATTCTGCGACCTAGAAGATCAGGCCATTGACTTTTTGTTTTGTTGGCATTAGAAACAATACAATTATTCTCTTGAAAATTCATGTAGAAAAATTCTTTTCTTGCAACGAAAATCAGATCTGTTACTTCAACTTCTACCTCTACCAGTCAGTGGCCTCCCGTCATCTGGTTGACTATTCTGCCACGTTGGGGTGTGTGCAATTAAAAATGAGACCCGTTTTAAAAACTTAAGAAGCAGTATTTACAGTTAAAAACAGTCACTCTGCATTTGGCCTAATGCTTTTGAAGCCGAGCATTGAAGTAGTCAAAAAGTTAAGTTATTATGTTAATATCAGAAGATTTTACATTAGATATGGAAGGATAATAGCAAACAGGTATCTTTATTTCACTTCAATTTTAACAACAATTTCTTGTATGCTTCAGATACAAGATGGAATACCTCTACATGAAGCTAATCAAGCAGTTAAAACTCTAGCAGACGTTGCCTCCAATCAGCAAGAGGCCAGCACTCTACAAATGACGCCCGTCAGTGTTGAAATGAACTCGGATACGGTTAGGCATAATATTGCAACAATCTCAGAGGAAGGACATATTGTACTCACAGGAGACGATCTAGGAACTACATCAGGTATGATGTGATTACAAGTCTATTTAATTGATATATTCAGAAATTGTTCAGGTTGCTGTCCGCACGGCTCACTTCGGAAACTGGATGAACACAATTTGATAACTTTGTCATGCAAAAGTAAAAATACAGTCTATCGTTGAATAGATCTTGCTTATTCATAAATTTTGGTATATGTTACATGGTCAAGGGTTTGTGCAACCAAATTATACAGACAAAATATATTTTAGATGGGGCGTTTTCAATGTTAAATTTCAGCGTGACATCGCCAAGTTTAACATTGAGCCTATGGAGAGCATCACGACGTCGGGAGAAAAATTAGCATGGGAAATGGCCAATCTAAAACTTGTTTTGTCCTTAAAGTTGATTGCATGCACTGACTATCATATAACTTATACCAAAATTTACGACTAAGCGAGATCTATTGAATTGTATCAATTTCATTTAAATTTGTGCATGGTAAAGAAGTCAAAATCGTGTATATCCACTCTCCAAAGTGAGCTGCGAGAACAGTAGGTACATGTATTCGCAAAAGGAGTTACAAATGTAAATTAAGTCTCTCTTTATTGTTTTGAAATTCATACCTATTTTCTTGTCTCATTTTGACCATTTTAACCATTTTGACTCCAATTGACAAATAACCATTGCAAGTTATTGTGAAATATTGAAAGTTTTGACATTTTGTGAAACTAAATTTTTTAAGCACTTTGCTAAAGATAAATTCAAGCGTTAAAATTTCCACAACTCTTCAGTCACAACCTATACACACAGTTATCTTGCTTTTGTGTCTGTTATATACATGTACATGTATGTTTTTGGACTGACAGAATATGTAAAGAACTTCAATTGTTCTTTATAACTCAAGTCAAAATTTCTTGTGGGAGTTGAAAGACTCCATGATAGAATACATTTTCCCCCAAAACATCTCTTTACAGATTGAAGAATTTTACAAAATTGATATGTTAAAAATACTCTAGTAAAGTGTTATACTTCCTTTTACAGGTATCATGATACCAGTCTCAGTTTATCAACCTTTGTCACAGCCAAACATGACATATACAAATTTACAGACGCAAGGAGATAATTTACAGGTTGCTATGGCACCAATCACCATGGAAACCAAGCAAGAAACAACAGAAAATAGTGAGCAAGGGGAACTTAACGATCAAAATCAGGACATGATTTCAGGTGCAATTGATCAAAGTAACAATGTGACAGATACGTGATTGTGGTAAAAGATTACAAAATCAACCTTTATCAGTATTGCAAATTTTATTTATTTGCATAGCTTGTTCAGCAACGTGACTTAAAACTGGAATTCATACCAGCAGTTTCTGTAGTAAAAGTTATTTATTTTTAATTTTTTAATTTTACCGGTACTTCTCAGTTGAATTCCCATTTTCTGCAACATCAGAAGCCTGTTTCTTACTGCAATCGTAGTTCAAGCATCTGTTCAAGTGTCTAAAAGAAGAAAACTTGACATTGCTAAAAAATGGTCATAAAGCCAAAAACTGCCTGGTAATGTGTATTCTGTGACAATCTTTACTGTTGAAAGTTTCTGAATCAGTTCTGCTGAGATGTCATTATGACTTTGACAATTTTCAATTGCAGCTCACAAGGATCAAGCATAATATATGAATATTTGGTCAAGTATCACCGGTGTGAATTATGTTTGGAAAGTCTCTTGTCGAGTAAAGAGATAGGATGAGAATATTATAATTATTCTTTCACAAATACAAGATGACTTGTTAAATTTAGTCCAAGTTTATTTTAGAAATAGCAGAAGGTTTTGATTTCCGAGCTATAAAAGTAGTCCTACTGGCAGAAATCAAAGTCCTGCATATTTGCTTAGAAGGTATAAATCAAAAGTAAGCTCAAACTTGAAATTTAATACACCTGAAGACAAATTCCCAAACAATTTCAGTTCAATATCCATAGCAACAGCAAAAAAGGGTAGAAAACTAAACATATCATGAAATTTACAGAGTCCAAGGGCAATAACTCCTTTGAAAATAGGTCATTTGAAACCAGACTTAAGATAATCTTTATTTCATTGAGGTATATTCATATTTTCACAAATAGTTCAATATCTACGATCAAAGCAATTAAACATATGAAAAACTGAAAATATTATGAAATTGATGAAGTCATAGGGCAATAACTTTTGTAAAAGTAAGTCAACTGAAACCAAACTCAAAGTTTCACTTTGTCCTTTACCATTTTCAATGCCGTCACCCTTGTGAAAATAGATCAATTGAACTCAAGCTTGATCTAAATCACACAAAGGCATATACCAAAATTTAGTTCAACATCTGCAACAGTGAAAATAGTCTGGAAAACTGTTGTGTGACAACCCTACAGACAAACATTGCCAGACAGACTCACTACAAGTCCCCTCTAGTAAGCCAGTTGGGAAATAATAACCCCTCTACCCCCCCCTCCCCCCCCCCCCCCAAAAAAAAGTAGAAGGAGTATAATTTGAATTATTACAGTTTCATTCAGATTTATATTTGTCGACATTTGTGAAATTATCCTTAGGACATAATTTTGCTCCCCCAATTTTCGAATTTGGACAAAGTTCTACGGGCAAAAATAAAAGATTTCAGATTTCCCTTGATACAATATCTGGTGGAGAAAATAGTTGTATGCTAGTAGAGTTTGTGATGCCATTAAGTTCTTTGAAAAACGATGAAACGAATCATTTCAAATGCTTAGTACAAATTATGTTACAGTGTTTAGCCAAACAATTAAAGTGTCTTCTTTTTGGTCATTTATAAGCTTGCTTATTACATGTTACATTTATTTCTTTAATTATTTTGAACATGTGCAGCAAGTGTTGATATTTATAATATTAGTATCATTGTGAAGTGTATAGATGATGTGTGAGATGTGTATATTTGAACTATCATTATTATTATTATTATTTTATTGTTGAATCTCAAGAGTTTTATGTATTAAAACAGTCTTGATAATGAATGTTTAGTATTTATTATATACCAATCTATAGGAGGATCTTTTTATCAATGAATGAAAGTAAAGCACAAAACCGAAAATCGGATCCAAAAACATAATCAATGGGCAAAAATAAAACATGAAAAATAAAAAAAAAAAATAAAAATTGAATATTCTGCTAGTGGAGATGAGATAAGGTGCCTAGGGAGAGTAAGTATCACCTGCTTGCTAGAAACATGTTAGCAAATTTATTCTTTACATTTATTGACTTTTTGATTTCGGCCAACTTGTGACTATACAGACCCTGTCAGGATGGTTGACCGAGGCTGAAGGCTGAGGTTAACTTATGCCTGTCCAGGTCTGTATAGTCATGAGGAGACTGACATAAAAAAGTCAATAAGTGCTTTTTTAAATTATCAGGATTTTTTTCACGTTTGCATTGTAATGATATGTGAAGTCAAGATCTAACTGTACAATAATCAAAGCACGTGCTGGTTATTATTACATCACTGAATCCCGAATAGACCGTTTTTGAGCGTTAGTGGTCAACTCACTCTGAGGTACACTCTATCGGACATCTCAACCAATCAGAAATAAGCAAAATCGGCAATAATTCTTGATCATTTAATAATGTCCATTATTTCCTTGTGGGTACAGATTTAGACATTCCTAGGATATTTATCCTTGCCATGAGAAGATGATCTCTTTATTTTCAACGTTGCAGCCAGTTGTATAGGTTAAATCTTGCCGGGAAAAAAAAAACCAGACCAAATATTTTGCCCCTAAAATGTTAACTGTTGTCTTGACATGAGATAGGACTTCACTTGCACCTCTTTATTGCACACATGGAATAACTTTTTTGATTTTGATAAAGTCGATGTTGCAGCATAAATTAAACATTGGAGACAGGAAGCAGGAACGCATTCTAAAATTACTGTTATCAAAATTTCTTGAATTTTCTAAAACGTGGGTCTTGTAGCATCATATCCCACCCATCCTGCTACGTCTTTTGGTACACTTTTTCGACATAGTTTCTTTCATACTTTTTTGGCATATTACATTGTTTAGATTCGAGGATGACTGACGAGGGTTGGGTACCCGAAACATGCATGTCTGGTCCATGCTGCCAATTTACTTGTTCTTGGATGATGCTATTCAATTTGAAGACGTTTCACATTTATACCACTTGGTGAGTGTCATTGCTGGTGGACCAGGAGTCCCCCGAGGGCACATGTAGCCAAAGCTTCTTTCAGGTGACAGAGCTGGAAAGAAGTAATTAATACACTTGACAAACATCAGGTCACGGGGAACGATTTTAACTGCTCCACACTGCAACGTGAAATATTAAGTGTTTATATTAATAATGTCGAAGGGTTCCAACTCTATACCTTCTTGAAGAAAATTCCAAACCAATTTCCATGCACCAGACATGTGTTTCGAATATCAAATTCTCATCAGTAATGCTTCCAGCGGAGCCACCAAAAATAATTTCAATAGCGCCCTCTTTAATTTCTGTTATCAAAATTTCTAGAAATTTTTAAAACGTGGGGTCCTGTAGCATCATACCCCACCCATCCTGCTACGTCTCTCGGTACACTTTTTCAACATTGTATCTTTCATACTTTTTTGGCATATTACATTGTTTAGATTCGAGGATCACTGACGAGGGTTGGGTACCCGAAACGTGCATGTCTGGTCCATGCTGCCAATTTATCTGTTCTTGGATGATGCTATTCAATTTGAAGACGTTTCACATTCGTAGCTTGGTTGTGGATAGGAACAGGGCTACAATGTGATTGATCTGGTCGTGGTAGACTTATTATTAGAGGATATTGAGATGAAATTTGATACACATTTTGACTCGGGTAGCTACTCTCTGAGTTTGTATGAAGTCATGGTTACCCATTTTGGAGGAGTTTGCTCCTGGAAACATGCAAAATATTATCATTTTCATATTTGACCGGATTGCCAAGCAATTCCGGTCTATAGATTGACGATGTCCGTCCGTCTGTCTGTCTGTCCGTCCGTCCGTATGTCTGTCCGCCCGTCCGTCCGTCTGCCGTCAACATTTTGGTTAAAGTTTCTGGTTGAGGCAAAATCTAAGGAACTATATGCAGTAGAAACTTTATATTATACATGAAGCTTGCCCGTGACAAGACCTTTCAATTTATGCCGTAACATTTGACCTAGTGACCATGACCTTGGACTTTGACTTAGTTAAGGATTTTGGTTAAAGTTCCTGGTTTAAGCAAAATCTATGGAACTGTATGCAGTAGAAACTTTATTTTATACATGTAGGTTGCCTCTGACAAAACCTTTCAATTTATGCTGTATTATTTGACCTATTGACCTTGACCCAGTTAGTGACAAAAACTTACTTTGCAATCCGGCCATACCGTCTTTAGCGGTGTTTTATTTTGAACTTTAATTCAGCACTCAAAAAGATAAGAATACATGTAGATGCGTGTAGTTTGATTGTGCAAAGTATAGTTTCCTTAAAGAGTACTCAACTGCTTTCCTTATAAATTGATGAAATAACAATGATGCAGATGGTACCCATGGTGAAGGTCTCGCCGCAAGGAATACACATTTAAACAAAGCCCTATCATGGCAATGTTCAAAAGTTATGCATGTGAAATATGAAAGCCCTATCAACTTTTTAGGCACGTGACCTCAGATTTGCATCACGTGACATGAAAAGCGTGACATTCCCGGGCCCCAAAATGTATATATCGAGTGAAGATAAATACATATTCACACACTTAATTCCGATCGTGTGGCCCCATGACCCTGACATCATTATTCACCATATTTATATAAAGGCAGCGTACATTGCAATCCGCTTTTTAACAGTTGTTTCATAATGTTTAAAAAAGTTAGAGATTGTTCAAAAAAGGATACTTTAGGATGCAGTAAACATCAACTGTCTCGTGTGCACGTGTATTGTGATTGTTTATAAGTTAATCGGCTATACTGTACCACGTGACACGATCCTATAGGTGCTCACCAAGACGTCCGCATGAAAACAAAAATTGTTCTCAGTGGGCAAGGCAACGCAGAACATTCGGTTTTTCTATAATTAATTTCGTGCAATATAGATACTTAATCACAAAAAGGGAAATAAAATGCAGTGTAGAGATGCCTTAGCTGTATATGAGTTTTTGCCAAATTAAGAGAAATAATATCTTTTTCGTAGAGCTGAAAAACGATCGGCGTGATCCATGACCAGTCCATTAAGATGAAATTATTAATGAAGAAATGCCGATCGTGTTTTTGTATTCGCTTTATTTTGGTTTTTATCTTTCTCTTTTATGTTTATGATTATGATAGAGGATTCATGCATATTTCTTGTCAGAGAATCGACAGAACCTGGAAAATCGTACGTTGATTAAAAAAAACTGAATGACATAGGCCTACAAGATGCAAGATTTTAAAACAGTTTCAATGGAACAGATATGCAGATCTATACACGAAGAAAAAATAAACGTCTGTACTATCAGTGGCGGATCCAGCTTATTATTTAGGGGGGGGGGGGAGCGTAAAGAATTGGCAAGGGGTCTGGGCAGAGCCCTGTAAGGGGGGGGGGGGGTGGAGTCGAAGCCCCTTGGAATCTCTTGAATTTCAGCCTTTTTAGGACCCATTTTCGTGACTGTAATTAATTAAAGAATGGAATTTGATGCATTAAACAATTTTATTTACTAACGGGTAGGTAATATTCACTCTTTCTTGATTTAAAATGATCGTTTTACCCATAATTGGAAAATTAAAGGGGGCCCTACGCCCCCCCCCTTGAATCCGCCACTGACTATAGCAGTCATGCTGACATAGGTTCATAAATGTTTTATTCCTGAACATTGGAAAATGGATTTGTTCTATCTACTAATACAATATTTAAAAATCTCACAAAATATTTTGATATCATTCTAAAATGAATAAACGAAACTCGCCATCAGTTCCTTCAGAGCTTTGATTAGATTTTAGACAAGGTTAATATTTTTGTGTCTGATGGACAGACTGAAATATACAGACGCAGAGGCAGGGGACGAAAAAGAGGAAGAGGTTGAAAATGAGATTGAAATTACACGTAACGTTCTTGACCTGGAACGCGCATTACCTTCTTTCTAATATTACTTCATAACGTTTGAGAGAAAATTTTAAATTAAAGAAAGTTCAAAGTACGGAGGATGTCAAACGAATTCGAATTCAGAATGGTAGTTTATCAAAGCAAGAACCCATTACTAGTATGAAAACAACGAATCTGTAATTCTACGGTTTCCATTAACACGATTTGATATATACTTTAATTATAAACAAAAACTAAGCTGTTTTTACTGTCAAGGGAATAACGTTGGTCGGTTTCTTGAATGTGACAAGTGCTTTCACAGCTCTCTTGTGCCATTTATTTGTTAATGTAAAAAGAATTGGGTTAATCATACTTCCAATCACAAGAATAAGCAAAGAACTCTTATGAACAACTGGAGGTATCTTGCTCAAATCGCCATCCACAATGCGCATGCACAAATATGGAAAAACGGAAATGAAGAATCCAATAGACACAGCAGCCATCATTTTTGCCACTTGAATAGATAGCTTCCGGTTCTGAATCTGTAATGTTGTTTGAATTGACTTTATGTCATGCACATGCGCGAGAATGTGTCGTAAAATCGACAAATATGATAAAACAGTAATCACAAGACAAAGGATAAAAATGGAGAATTCTATATCCGGCAGATGATCGATCAGATTGTGGATTACGCATGCGTCGTATACATCACTAAAGTCTACATGGAACTCTTTGGTTGCAACGAGGGGTATCAAGTAAAGTAAAATTGGAATTGCGTAGCAGACTACAAGGAGAACGATTGTTTTTGATCTGGTAAATACTGACTGATACTTTAATGGAGATTTTGTAATGAACCAGTACCGATTGAATGCTATAATAGGGAAAGCAAATATTCGAAGAAAGTAGCAAATCGGAATAACGAGAGCTGTAATTACACATATACCTTGGACTGTATTGTGTTCCACAACGGATCCATATGCTAAGACTGGATAAGCAAACAAACATAGTATTAAATCATTCAGGGACAGCATCAGAATAACAATTCCGGAGGGCGTTCTCAGTTTCTTTGTCATCAGTATGGCAATGACAAGAAGGCAATTGAAAAATGATCCCACGATTGATGTTACAATGATTATAAACACAGAAATGATCATATCTGGTACAGAATTGGCGTGCTCAGTATGTGCATGACCATGTCCGTGATCCCCATGAACGTGTGTATCGTGATTTTCACCTTGATCGTCGTTATTGCCTACAACATTTTCATTACAGTCATCGTGATCTACGTCATGATTGCTTGTAGAGTTGCTATCATTGCCACTAGAAGAATGAGTTAGGTCAATGATCTGACTTGAATTTTCAAACTGACTAGTAAAAGATCCAGATGAAATTTCATCTTGTGAAGATGTCAAATGGGTGTCAGTGACATCTGTCATTTGCGATGAAACCCAAGCATTTACAAAATTTCCAAAAATCAAATTCAGTATTATCCATAGCACAATAAACATCTTTTTGAAGGATATAAACTTTCTTTCAACAGCGGCCTTTATTCCCCAGCGGACTCTGATAGACTGGACAAAGTCATGTTGATATTACTGCCTTTAAAATATACACCTTTTCTAACTTCCCAATGTGTTTGATTAACCTTTGTTGCTAAACCAGAAATCATAGAAAAGCTATATCAACACGGAACCTAGATAGGATAAGATAAAAGCTCGACAAATCTCGTCGTCCAACTTAGATTAAAAGTATAATCAGAACATACTTCACTTGATCAATATTTGATTGCTTTATATTCCAAACATATGTTAGGTTTCCAGACAATCGTCTATGACGCAATGCTTGTCAAATCGTCACAAATGTCAAACGTCTTCACACAATAATATTTTATCTGTGATTTAATCGTATATACATGGATTTGCAGATCATGTATAGGTATACAAGTGTTCTACAGTGAATGACGAGTTGAAATTTGACGCATGACATCGTCTTTGATAGTTACTTCTCCTTTTACAGATCAATTTTCAATATGATCATAGTTGACGTGTTGAACCTTGAGTTATAACCTTAAATTTATCTTTCAATCCGGATTAATACTGCAGCCGATAAAGCCTTTTACTTCAAATTAATATGCGTTTGACACCGCAATTTCATCCGGGACTCTATCCAAACTTTGACAGAGACGACAGGCTTCTAATCGTTCATATTTTCCGAACCTCGTCAGAGAGGAACCGATCGTAACCACCTATCATTTCGAAACTTCGCCAGAGTGATAGTGACGTACTCATTTTTTTCTTTGCAGAACACATTCCTCGCAGACAAGACATTATCCTAAATACCTACTGGTATTCTTTCCAAATCTTACACTTATGTCCCTTGCAAACCCTGCAAGAAAAGACAGGCATTATCCACCCATTCTCATCAGGCTCCTTACCAAAAATACGGAAGTGTTCCAACTCTTTACCAATAATACGGAAGTGTTCCAACTCTTTACCTTCTTGAAGAAAATTCCAAACCAATTTCAATGCACCAGACACGCGTTTTGGGTAGTAAAATCCTCATCTGTGATGCTTCCTGCCAATTTGATTTTCAGACACAGCCAAAAATCATTTAAATAGCGCCCTCTGGTTTTATTTTTTTAACTTTAGATTTGTGCAATTACTTTGCAGAGAATGCTTGGCTCCAAATTTTCTGTAGGGTCGATTCAGTAGCAAAGTTGAATGAAATCGATGACAAAAATAGGGTCATTGGAGGGATGGTGCTCGGATGTTAGCCTCCTTTAATTTCGATGTTATTTTGGATAAAATGGCAAAAAAAAAAATTCCGAAATAGTAAAATAATATATATGATGTTATATCAATTGATAAAGGGCCAAGACATACCTAAATTGCATAAGAATCCGTACAAACAACGTTTCATCGCTGGTTCCTCAAAATGTTCTACCAAATCTGTATCGATCTAACTCACCAAAGTTTTATCTGAAATCAAATCTGCATGGGCTTCAAAAATATTGTTCGACAGTATATTCTCGCAGTGGTATCAACCAGATGTGGGTTTTAAAGAACTCGAAGGAACTTTTAGGACATCTGAAATCCACTCATTTTAGTAGAGTCCATTCGATCAAAGCCTTTGATTATTCGACACTTTACACTACCATTCTACATTCTAAATTGAAAGAAAGACTCGCAAAATTATAAGTAATGCGTTTACAAGTAAGAACGGTAATCGCAAATACAAATTTATTGTTAACTATGACAAAACCTACTTTGTGAGGAAAAGTCCGATTCTGAAAATAAGTACACTAAAACAGAAATTATTCAGATGTTAAACTTTCTGATCGACAACATTTTTGTGGTGTTTGGAGGAAAGGTCTTCCAGCAAATTGTCGGAATTCCAATGGGGACCAATTGTGCCCCACTCCTTGCCGACATTTTCCTTTACTCATACGAAGCTGAATTCATTCAATCTTTGGTCTCTGAGGGAAAAAGATACTTAGCCTCTGACTTCAACTTCACTTACAGATACATAGACGATGTGTTGTCCATCAATAATCCAAAATTCGCGGATTACCTCAGCAGTATCTATCCTTTGGAGCTTGAAGTCAAAGAAACAACAGAGACAAATAATTCAGCATCCTATTTGGACATTATGTTGTCCTACTGACACTGATGGTCACATGAACACCTCACTCTATGACAAACGTGACGACTTCAATTTCAGCATTACAAACTTTCCTTTTCTGAGTAGCAACATCCCTTCATCGCCTGCTTATGGCGTGTTCATATCTCAGTTGATACGCTATGCCAGAGCAAGAACCAAATATACGGATTTTGTTCTGAGAGCTAGGCGTCTTTCAGATAAGCCTCTCAGTCAGGGATATGTTTGTGACCGACTAATATCGTCACTGAGGAAGTTCTACGGTCGATATGGGGAACTCGTCATACACTTTAATGTCCCACTCTCCAGAATGGTGGATGATATTCTGTCATAGACCATTTGAACCATCCAACGAAAGATTGTACTCTATGTCTTCCGACATGGAAGTAACCGGATGTGACAGTTCTACCGAATTGAAGCGGCGGGTGTTGCATACAAGCAGGAGATGCTTACTCTTCCTGGGCACCTGGTCTCACTCCCATATCGGGAGTTCGCTTCTTTTCATGTGGTGGAGTTTTTGTTTGTTTGCTTTGGTTCCTGTTTTACCCTGATTTTGTATGCCTTCGGTTTCTGATTTTCTTAATTATCGATTTTGTGCTGTATACAGGGATATGGTCATTATCCATATTTGTCATTCTTTCAGGCGACAGAGCTGAATAATAATGTATAATTATCACACTGCAACAAGTATTTCTTAACCTTGTCAGATAAGATAGGGTCCTTATCAACTATCATTTCAATACATCATAAGAGGTACAGATCCCTAACTCAATATTTTTTGAATGTTTAAACTAACAGTGTCCGAACCATATTTAGTTTCCAATTATTTGAATTATTGAACTTTACCTGTCTTTTCTTTAAGACAAACTCCTTACCAACATTCGTTTGGACCAAACCTAGTCAGAGTTACAAGGCGTATATAATCCTTCGTTTGAGGAACCTATCAGAAGAACTCCTGCCCTTTCAAAGCTTATCAGTGAATAAAGGCTCCAGCCTCCCATCTTTTCCAGACTTTGTTGGAGAAGAGAATTTCCAAACATCGTCAGAGGAGATAGGACCCTAAGCAACCAACTGTCTTATACTTCATTAGAGAGGACAAAACCGGCCCCTACGACCTATTCTTTCCGAATATCGTCACAGAAGACAACGCACTAAACACCTTTGTCATAGAAGAAGCACCTTAGCCACCCTTTCTGTCATATTTCGTCAGAGATGAAAGCACGAGAGCCACCCATACTTTCCTTAAAAAAATCGCCATTTAAGACTAGCGCATCCCTTCTCTAGCTATTTTTTGAAAGATTTATAGATTGTAAGAGCGCTAAATTAATATCTTTGAGGACATTTGAAAGGATATGCTGTTAAGGCTCTGACGAGATTTGCAAACGAGGGGGTGGAGGGGCCTGTCATCACCGAAAGTTTTGAAACGATTTTTGTTTTGGCTTTGTCTAATCCAAGAAGACTTGAAATGTCTGTCTTTACTAATAAGCTTTTGATAGGAAGGGAGGTTAGGATCCTGTAACTGTGATTGGATGTTTAGAACTTGTAACTCTAAAGAGATTTAGAAAGGATGGTTTGTTAAGTCCCTATCATCCCTGATTTCGTTTGTCAGGGCGCTGTCTTCTCTGGAGAAGTATGGAAGGATAGGTAGGTAGAGAAATTAGAAACGAAGGATGCTAAGCACTTTGATTTCTCGGAGGAAATTTTATAAGGTTGATTGGTTAGAATGCAGCCTTTTTGCGATATTTTGTTACAGTCCTCTCTATCTGACAAAGTTTAAAAAGGATAGGTCGTTAGGACCCTGCTTTCTCTTACGAGGATTAAAAAGAATGGATTTAAAGGGACCCGCCTTCTTTGACGATTTGTGGAAGGTAGTTTTTCTGGACAATGCTAGGAAAGGCTGATCAGTAAAAGGCATGCCTTCTTAGACGAAGTATGGAAAAAGCTGCATAGTGTCCTATCTCGTTTGATGAGGCTGGTTCGGGGCTCTCTATTTTATAATTAGGCATGAAAGGGATAGGTTGGAAAGACTCTTTTTTGCTGAAGACGTTTTGAAAGATTGGATGGATAGGGAGATGGTCAAATTGCAGATAAATTTCTAGGAATATCATTGGTTGTTAAGCCGTAATTATGAGACGATTTCACCCACATGAACGTGGAACTTCGTGGCGTCAAATGAGTTAAAGAAGATCCTGACGATAATCTCAACAGCACTCACAACAGAGCACCAAATGGAGCACCGACGGACCCCTAGCAAGCTAGAGGTGGGACCAGGTGCCCGGGAGGAGTAAGCACCCCCTGTTGGCTAGCCGCACCCGCCGTCGATGTTCACGCACAAAAATGAAAATATATTGAATACATGCACTGTCTATGGTTCTGTCTATATAGAAAGTGCTATGGCGACAATGTCAGGGAAAAATATTCAAAACACTTACTGTCAAACCCCTCGCGGGGAACTTTTTTACGAGCTCCACACGGCAAAGGGCATAAGTGTGAGACAAATGAGTCAAAGAACCAAAATTGTTTCTTGACTTCATTGCGAGAATCCCATATGATGGACACAAATTCAAAATGTCGATTTATACATGACGGATAAAACAGGTAATATGGAATGCAATACATTGGCTCGAGGGATATAAATTTCAATCAATGTTTACTTGTCTGGATTTAAAGGGACCCGCCTTCTTTGACGATTTGTGGAAGGTAGTTTTTCTGGACAATGCTAGGAAAGGCTGATCAGTAAAAGGCATGCCTTCTTAGACGAAGTATGGAAAAAGCTGCATAGTGTCCTATCTCGTTTGATGAGGCTGGTTCGGGGCTCTCTATTTTATAATTAGGCATGAAAGGGATAGGTTGGAAAGACTCTTTTTTGCTGAAGACGTTTTGAAAGATTGGATGGATAGGGAGATGGTCAAATTGCAGATAAATTTCTAGGAATATCATTGGTTGTTAAGCCGTAATTATGAGACGATTTCACCCACATGAACGTGGAACTTCGTGGCGTCAAATGAGTTAAAGAAGATCCTGACGATAATCTCAACAGCACTCACAACAGAGCACCAAATGGAGCACCGACGGACCCCTAGCAAGCTAGAGGTGGGACCAGGTGCCCGGGAGGAGTAAGCACCCCCTGTTGGCTAGCCGCACCCGCCGTCGATGTTCACGCACAAAAATGAAAATATATTGAATACATGCACTGTCTATGGTTCTGTCTATATAGAAAGTGCTATGGCGACAATGTCAGGGAAAAATATTCAAAACACTTACTGTCAAACCCCTCGCGGGGAACTTTTTTACGAGCTCCACACGGCAAAGGGCATAAGTGTGAGACAAATGAGTCAAAGAACCAAAATTGTTTCTTGACTTCATTGCGAGAATCCCATATGATGGACACAAATTCAAAATGTCGATTTATACATGACGGATAAAACAGGTAATATGGAATGCAATACATTGGCTCGAGGGATATAAATTTCAATCAATGTTTACTTGTCTGAAGCCGTAATAACGTATAACATGTGAGAAAACATTTTCAATTAATTCATGTTATTTAGATTGAAATTAAGGAATATATGTTAAAGAATTTTGATTCAAAAGAGTACGTTAGCATCTGTAGTCTGTAACATCCCCTCCCTTCTTTGATTCCGATACAAATAATATAAAGTTAAATGATTCTTAAAACTAAGCTGTTTTAACTGTTAAAGGAATCACATTGGTCGGTTTCTTGAGTTTGACCAGTGCCTTCACACTTTTTCTGTGCCACTCATTTGTTAATGTAAAAAGAACTGGGTTAATCATGCTTCCAATTATAAGAATTAGCAAAGAACTCTTATGAACAATTGGAGGAATCATGCTCAATTCGGCATCGACAATACGCATGCACAAGTATGGAAAAACGGAAACGAAGAATCCAATAGATACAGCAGCCATCATTTTTGCCACTTGAATGGACAACTTCCGATTCTGAATCTGTGATGTTGTTTGAATTGACTTCATGTCATGCACATGCGCGAGAATGTGTCGTAAAATGGACACATATGATAGGACAGTTACTGTAAAACAAAGGATAAAAATAGAGAATTCTATTTCTGGCAGATGATCGATGAGATTGTGGATTACGCATGCGTCATAAACATCACTAAAGTCTATGTGGAACTTTTGGGTAACAAAAAGGGGTATCAAGTAAAGTAACATTGGAATTGCATAACAGGCGACGATTAGAGCCATTGTTTTTGATCTGGTAAATACTGACAGATATTTTGATGACGATTTTGTTATGAGCCAGAAACGATTGAATGCTATAATAGGAAAAGCAAATATCCGAACGAAATAGCTGATTGGAATGATGAGAGCTATTATTGCACATATACCATGGACTGTATTTTGTTCCTCCACGGACCCATATGCAAGGATTGGATAAGCAAACAAACACAGTACTAAATCATTCAGGGACAGCATCAGAATAACAATTCCTGAAGGTGTTCTCAATTTCTTCGTCATCATTATGGCAGTAACGAGAAGGCAATTGAAAATCGTTCCTACGACTGACGTAACAATGATTATTAACGCAGAAATGATAATTTCCGGTAATGAATTTGCGACTCCAGTATGTAGATGACCGTGGTGATGATCATCATGACCATGATGATCGTGATTTTCGCCATGATCGTCGTGACCATCGTGATTGTCGTGATTTTCGCCGTGATCGTCGTGATCATGATCGGTGTGATTTTCGTCGTGATCGTCATGACCATCGTGATCATGATCGACGTGATTTTCGCCGTGATCGTCATGACCATCGTGATTGTTATCGTCGTGATTTTTGCCGTGATCGTCATGACCATCGTGATCATGATCGACGTGATTTTCGTGATGATCGTTTTGACAATGATCATGATCCTCGTCGTGATCGCATTCAGCATCGCTATCATTGCCACTTGAAGAATAAGGCATTTCAGTCACGACATGAGTTGAATTTTCAGGATGACCATTGTGAATTTCAGTGGTCATATCTTTTGATTCTTCCGCTGAAGTAGATATCAAATGCGTCACAGTAGCATCTAAAGCCCAAGCATGTTCAACATTTCCAAATATCAAAGGCAATATAATCCATAACACAAGATACATCTCCTTGAAATAGGTAATTATATCTCTCTCAAATTCTACCTTCTTGAAAAGACATTTCCATTCATTCTAATTGCAGTACTTGGTTTTAACACAAGCTCGATAGATTAAACAAAAGCAAACTGATAATGTATTCTCTAATATACATGTATACTCCTGGTGGATTCATCACATTGTTTAATACCTGCTGCGCATCAAGATGTCGTGTTATGGCTCTATCAACACGGAACTTATATGGGATAAAATACAGGTTTGACAAATATTTGGTTTCCAAATTGGATTCAATGTATGATAAGAGAATGCTTCACTTTATACATATCTGATTGCTTTATATTCCCCACAGATATCAGGTTTCCAGACGACCACTTACGAAACAATGCTTGTCAATTCGTCACATTTGGTTTATCCAAGAGTTACACAATCTAATTCTCGATGGAACTGAATTTAATTCCAACTGACGTTGGAGTGAATTTAAAAAAAATCCAATTTCCGAGCTGACTTTTTTGTACCTACAGATACATGTGGAACCTGTTATAAGAATGAATTGATCAACACTATTCGAATGATATCGAAATAAATGTTATGGACTAGGAATATCTACCTTAAGTATTTGTTCCCTAATGACAAAGCTGATGGGTGACCAAATTTCCGTCGTGTGACATGGACTTCCTTTTAGTATGTATCCATATCGATTCATCAATTAACCTTGCTTAGTCTTAGGTAATTACAGATAATATCTAATTATTTTCATTGTTGACCAGCTTTTCGCATACCCATATAATATAACTATAAGTTTTTGAATCCGAACATGTTTCTGAACTTGAAGAAGATATTGAGATGTTCACATGATTCTTTCATGCTCTACTCCTTACGTACAAACCTTCTTTTATGCTCTACTCCTCACGTGCAAACCTTCTATTATGCTCTACTCCTTACGTACAACCCATCTTTTATGCTCTACTCCTTACGTACAACCCATCTTTTATGCTCTACTCCTTACGTAAAAACCTTCTTTTATGCTCTACTCCTTACGTACAAACCGACTGTAAAAATAGTAATTCATAGGGAGCCTATCCAAACCTTGTTAACGAAGACAGTATTACAACTACCTTTTTCAAAGATTGTTCCAAGGTACCCTCTGATAAATATATATGTGAGCTCGTTCCGACTTGCAGAGTACTGAATATTCTTTGCACCCGAACATTTACAGCAATCTACATTTTTGAATATTTACACTTCAACTTCGTTTCCTTCAGTACAAGTAACAAGAGCTCTTGCTTGCATTTTCCAATGCATAACATTGACGCACGTGCGTTTTGACACTCTAAGCCGCATCACATTTCAATGGTCTGCGCATAAATACATTTGTAATGTAACCGGGGATTCCCCTTTGTGCATATATGCAATCAAGTGTTTACATCGTTTCTTGACGATGAAAAAACGTATAAACAAGCAGCAATTGCGATTTCGACTTTTTCAAAGTATTTCGAAGTTTGTTATTGAATAGAAATAAATCATTATTAGTACTAAACATTGCATAGTTGCGGTTCAAACACTAAAATCAGGTGAACATTCTTCGAATTATCTTTCTTTGTTTACGTTGGATCCATAATTTGCAGGCGCCCAGTTTCAAAAATTATCACTGAAACCGATTGTACTTACGATTATATGTAATCCGGTAAACTGACCAAAGTCGTGAAAACATTGATGAACAGTTGAGTAACCTATCAGTGATAAATCTGAGTTTATAGTTCAAATCTATCAGCCGATAGGTTACCCAGTACAGTAGAAGAAGATTCAAGATCGAGTGCAGATAACAAGGCTGTTCGTCAAAAGAACAGCTTTTCCTGTAAACGGATCGAAGAGTAATAATTTGGCACAAACACTGAATAGCGCTTATGACATAATATCCTCCATAAAGATAGAAAATCCTTCTAATATACACTTGTCAAATCTGCGTGTTACAGTACCGTCGGCGGCCGACATTCGGAGCCGCATCATCCAAGATGAAATTTAGCGTTTCGCAACCATATTCAATTTTTGTTAAATCGACATCAAGATGAAACAAAGACGTATCTTTTGTTTTGATTATTTTCAATTATTTTCGAAAATAAGAGTATATTGCATGTTCTGTGTAGTGTAAGTTAGACAATACGCGGATGCACTACTTCTCAACTTACGGCTGCCGTAAGCTGTTCTGTAAGCTGTTCTGACATTGTTCTTCCGCCCTCGGATAAAAGGAGAACGATGTATACATGTAATACAGAGAAGTCCGATGGGATTCGTTTCATAGAAATAGTATGCGTATAATATAAGAATTGTTATTCATATTTTGCGTTTGCATTGGTGTGTGCAAAACATTTGGTCATGGTAAAAATTCTTATCGTAGTTATATATATCTTAGTTGTGCATTCGTGATCATGATAACCACACATTTTATTGCAAACGTTGATGCAATCTCATAAATTTTTTTATCCAGGAAGTAATCCATATTGATTACATGCATAAGATAACTGGCATTACCATTTGCTTTTATTTCGGTCATTCACTGGTATATACATACATGTATAATGGCTAAGGCTGATATTGCAAATGAATTTCTCCTTTTCAAGAAAATGCCATATTTTGCATTGATTCTCATGCGATAAAAGTTACTTTTAACTTGTCGATCAATACATTCAACTTTAAGTGAAGACATAAAGGGTTAATCAATCTGAATGATATATGCTGAATAATTTTCCTGGATTTAAAATATTGATGAGAATATCTTGCGCTTCTCTATTTTCTTTTGTCATTTCAAATGGTGATGGTTTCGCTTATTTGCTTAATATTAGATCTATCATTAAAATCTAAACATTGCAAAATTCTAAACAATGATTATTTGATACGAAAATCGATCATCGATATAATTTACTACCATAGATATTCTGAAATTAATATTTTAATGAATATTTATAAAAAAAAATGGATATTTGATACTGGACTTCTCGGATGGACAGTTCATGTATTGTTTTTTTCATTTCACAACAACAATGAGTTAAAGAAGATCCTGACGATACTCTCAACAACACTCACAATAGAGCACACAACTAGAAAGGTTTCTTGTTGCGGTTGCAACAAGAGTGTCTTCCTCCTATACAATTTTTGGTTTGGAAATATGAAGGACGTCACATTACATGTATTTATATTATATATTTAAGTTTTCAAATAGCAGTAACATTAAATTTTCAAATCGATAATTGTTGGTGAGCAACCATTTGATTAAGGGGGGGGGGGGGGGGCAGGAATTCTATTGCCAGCCGGTAAAATTTTTTCAGCAATTTTCTGAGCAGGCCATTTTTTTCAGCCATTACCAGAGTCGGAGAAAAATTTTCGCCGGTTCTTAGGGCCGGATTTAAACAAATTGTCAAATGTTGTGAATGTCTGTGTAAGTTAAACTCCCCGCTGTTACAGAGTATGAGTTAATAACCGTTCCTTCAGATGTCTCTTTGCAATTAGCGAATTTCAGACAGATTGTATGATGTTTAAATAGAACCTTTTCTAGATTTTTGTGCCTATGCGTATTAGGTCTCTGGTAGATACAGCTATGTGAACAGTTTGTATTTATATTAATTAATTTTTTGACTTTAAATTGTCTGGCACAAAGGGCCAGCAAAAATTTCCATATCATGCAATGTATCCTTACTTTTGCATGGTCCGGGAAAAAAAAATTGCCGGCCCTTTGGGCCGGAATATTTTTTTCAGCATTTTTCAGAGCCGGGATTTTTTTTTTTTGCAAATTCTTCCTGCCCCCTTCCCCCATAAAAAAGGCGAGCTCGTAGCTGTAGAACCAATTTTCTTGAGAAGAGAAATGGTAATAACAAGTTACGTTCAATATATATATATAAATACCATGAGGTTCTCGCTGTGCAGGTTCAAATTTGGACCCCTCCTTCCCTTTTTTCAAAGTTTATTTTGAATTTCCATCATGGCGACATCGTTCAATATAAACAGAACTGTTTTCGAAAAACGAGGGGAGGGAAGAATGTTGGAGAAACTGTTCATCAATTTGTAAATAAACCAACCGAAAATTATGTTCGAACGTTTGCTAGAATTAGAAATTAAACTTGATGTTCAAAATATAGTTATTGAAGTTTAGAAACAGGTTTGTAGGTTAGAAATCGGAATCAAACTACCACTTTTTGTGTGTAAATTCTGGTTTGTAGCTGATCTCTTCTAAATTAATCAACTGTTTTAAAATCAAATTGTGTATATCGAAATGTATTTATGAAATGCATATTCATCATTGCCGTGAAATCGGAATTTGAAAATCTCAACACTGCTTTTCTCGAGTCGGACTCGGACTACCAATTTTAGTGTGCGCCCGATCTGTTGGCGTGAAGGTGTATCGAAATACCCAACTCAAAATTTCGATGCTCATATCTTTTCAACAGTAAGAGATAGGAAAAATCAGAAAGACTAAATAAGACAGATATATGGATAAAAAAATAATAATATTGAAATTTTTAGGAAACTTCATAAGCTTAATTTTTGTTTACCTTATAAGCAAAAAAGTGTCTTCCTCCTATGAACTTCTGAATTTGGAAATATGAAGGACGGTGAAGGACGTCATCGTAATAAATCGTTACAGTGTGCATCTAGCATTTCATATCTTGCATGGCTGTCGACTTTCAAAAAGAATGGAAATTGTAGATAGCAAAATACGAGATATTTAAGCTTACAAATAGCAAAACATGAAATTTTCGGTCCTTTTGAGTAATTCGACGCTCCCGTCAAATATTTGAATCTACTAAAAAACATGATAAAAAAAAAAATAACAGAGACCAAAAATAAAGAAGACCAATCTAGCTTTTACTCCAAACGTAACGTTGGAGAACTTTCATTGTCCTAGCTTACAGGGTTCTTGAGAAATCGCTGATCCAATTTTCCACGGTTACGAAAACAATAGGTCTTCCGACGGAAGACCTAATTAAGCATCGACGGACCACTAGCAAGCTAGAGATGGGACCAGGTGCCCGGGAGGAGTAAGCATCCCCTATTGGCTAGCCGCACCCGCCGTCGATGTTTAAGCACGAAAATGAAAACAATATATAAAATTCATGCACTGTCTGACATTATGTCTATATAGAAAGTGCTATGGCGACAATGTCAGAGAAAAATATTCAAAACACTTACTGTCAAACCCCTCGCGGGGAACTTTTTACGAGCTCCACACGGCAAAGGGCATAAGTGTGACACAAATTAGTTAAAACAAGTGATACCTAATGTTTGAATAATGTTGGGAAAATGTGATATCGAAGAATGAATTATCTCTATTTGGTCCATAACCTTATTGAGGAAGGGAATTCCTAGAGAAGATTTCGGAAAGAAATTAAAACAATCTTTTGTTTTTCACGTGGTGATCAAGAATTGTTATGATGAGTACGAGAGAGTAACTTGTCATTTCCCGTAAGGGGGGGGGGGGTTCCAGTCTATAGTTTTGTATTTTATCTTGTTTATAATTTTGCTATTCTACGGAAGTCTGTAGGTGAATGGTATGAATGATAATTTATCTGGAGTAGTAATTAAAATTATCTGGCGGCCGCCAGATAAATTAAGTGGTGGCCGCCAGATAAATCTTTTGTTACATTTTTGTTACACTGGTTATTTTGCATCTGTCATATCAAAAAGATTAAAAGAGAGGATGAATTCAGCACCCTAGAACAGAAAGAACATGTTATACATTGATTTTGTATTGATTTATTGTAAATTATGTGTCGGCCGCCAGATTACTGTGTGGCGACGGCCAGATAAATTATGTAGCGGCCACCAGATAATTTTAATTACTACATAATTTTAATAATAATTTTAATAGCTACAGATAATTAAGTGGCGGCCGCCAGATAAATTATGTGGCGGCCGCCAGATGATTAAGTGGCGGCTGCCAGATAAATTATAATTCATACCTGTCAGCTACGGTGTTCCGTACCATTCACTAACTTACCTTATTCAACATATAATTTTATTTCTCATGTTTTTTTCTCTTTGGTCATATATCGATTAACGAAGACAGTAGATCATTTTTAATCTCGTTTCTCTAAATAATTGAATGATTTATAAAAGGAGAATCAATATTTACTTAGAATTTGTTATACTATGGCGGAACAGTTTTTGCAAGAACAATGAAATAGAATGGTTCGCAACAATCAAGTGCCAATGCATTTTCATTCTCAGTCATCTCGGGGGATTGCCATATTTTAATCAAATGGTATAATGAAAATCTCACAGGAAAACGATGATGAAACGACGTGATAAATGATACAGAAAGGGGCCATGCGTCATTTCACGCATCTTTCCGAATGAAAGCAGGAAATGTTTGATATTTTTTAACATATGAAGTTATGCCAGAATGTATGTAATTTTCTTTATTCTTCAAGCCTTATATACCCTGACATGAAAAAAAAATAAAGAAAAACAATAAACAGGAAGAAAGAAACAAACAAAATAAACATTTATTCACCCTTTTACGTAAATGTTTATAAAATAAACCAAAACCTAGCTTACTAAAATGCAAAACAAAACGTACACAAAAATTTGAAAGATAACACTTTCGTAAAGTTTTTATCCAAGTATTAAAACGTCAAAGGGCCAGCTAAAATGTCAAGCCGGTAAAATAGATAATTTTATTTCACATTTAAACAAATATTTTAATAAAAGAATAATAGAATATGTAGATAGAGAAACAGTGAGTTTACTTTAATATTTCATTTTCAATTTAATGTATGTGGGCTGATTGATATGTTGTGAGCCTCGTATTGAAGAATTTGAATTTTATCAGACATTTTGCATTTAATATTTTTCTACATAATCCCCTTCAGTATATAAACACTTTGTCCACCGGTGTTTAAGGGCCTCAATACTCCTTATCTTGACTAGTCAGAAAGCCATCCACTGCATGTATGACGTCATCATCGGACTGAAAGTGGGTGCTAGAAATAGCTGCTTTCAGTTTTGGGAATAGATGAAAGTTTGATGGAGCAAGATCAGGTGAATAAGACGGATGCTCAATCAACTTAATGCCACAATCACGAATGACAGCCATAGAAGTGATAAACTCATGAACAGGAGCATTGTCATGATGGAACAACACACTTTTAACCAGTGAGCTTTCCGCGGCGCTTTAGTTTATTATTTTACCGTAACTGCGTCAGAAGTGAAGGATAGTATGTGCCATTAATTGTTTGTCCTTTTTGGAGATAATTTATCAGCAGAATACCTTCTGCATCCCAGAAAGCCGAGACTCACAATATATATATACCGTTAAATCACTCCTCGTACATAAAAAATATGTTTGAACAGAACTAAGTTCATTTCATATGAAGAAATAATTCCCGAACACCCAAAAATGAATCTGGAAAACTTTTGAAGGAACATTTGCTTAAGTTATACGATGGCAAATTTTTCGAGCAATCTTTTCAAGACAATGGAATCTGTATGAAAACGTTTCTTTCTCAAAATATTTCTTTGTTCACATAATTGTACAGAATATGACACTTTTGTACAGTGGTGAAGTATATGACACTCGCATTAGCTATTTTTTCAATTTAGTAAGACTTTCGATATTATTTTGTTCACATAATGGAGCACGGATATCCCCAGCAGCATTGGTGTGGGTAGTCTGGAGCGTACACTGCCCTCTGCTGGCCGTATATCCAATAACGGGTATTGTACTCTTGCCACGAATAATGTACTTCCGTTACCGGAACTGCACGAAGAATCTGACGCTGAAATATGAAGTAATTAGAAGTATTAGCTTTTACAAAAAGCTTGCCGGCAGTTAGCTGACTTTAGATGTTGAAAAATTCTGATTAGAAAAAAAATAAAGCCTGTGTTTGTGAAACACGAATGCCCCCGGTGGCATCTTTGTTAGTATGAACACTATTTTCTGTTAAGTACATGTATGTGAGGTCACTGGGTTAAAAGGTCAAAGGTCAAGGTCACGAGGTCAAAAATTTTGGTATCAATGGAAAGGTCTTGTCACAGAAATACACATATGAAATATGAAAGCCCTATCACTTACCATTCAAAAGTTATGCCAAATGTTAAAGTTTTTGAAAAGTAGGTCAAAGGTCAAGGTCAAGGTCATGAGATCAAAAATTTTGGTATCAATGGAAAGGTCTTGTCACAAGGAATACACATGTGAAATATGAAAGCCCTATCACTTCCCATTCAAAAGTTATGCACAATGTTAAAGTTTTTGAAAAGTAAGTCAAAGGTCAAGGTCAAGGTCACGAGGTCAAAAATTTTGGTATCAATGGAAAGGTCTTGTCACAAGGAATACACATGTGAAATATGAAAGCCCTATCACTTCCCATTTAAAAGTTATGCCCAATGTTAAAGTTTTTGAAAAATAGGTCAAAGGTCAAGGTCAAGGTCACGAGGTCAAAAATTTTGGTATCAATGGAAAGGTCTTGTCACAAGGAATACACATGTGAAATATGAAAGCCCTATCACTTCCCATTCAAAAGTTATATCCAATGTTAAAGTTTTTGAAAAGTAGGTCAAAGGTCAAAGTCAAGGTCACGAGGTCAAAAAGTTTGGTATCAATGGAAAGGTCTTGTCACAAGGAATACACATGTGAAATATGAAAGCCCTATCACTTCCAATTCAAAAGTTATGTCCAATGTTAAAGTTTTTCGGACAAACAGACAGACAAACAGACAAACAGATAAACAGACAAACAGACAAACAGACGGAAAAGGCCAAAAACTATATGCCTCCGAATCTTTGATTCCGGGGGCATAAAAACGTAAAATGCATTCTTACTGTTAGACCAATCGCATATTTCTGGGCTTTTCCGTTTTTATTTTCGATTATAGCTACAGAAATATCCGAGAATCTTTGATTGTTTGTAAGGCATATTGGTACAAAGACTTTTCGATGCATCTTTCGTAAGAAAATGCACTGATTCGATATTACTTTCATTTGTCATGTGATCTTGACTCTTAAGCCTATCCATTGAAAGAATCTTATGCTCAGATTCTGAATAACCTTGACTAATATTTGCATTTTTTTGCAATTGTCGACCAATCATATTGCCAAGAGTAATTTTATCCGTGCGAGTAATTCACGAATGATTACAGTATACCGACAATCATGACTGCCGGTAATAATTTGAATAATACAAATTTATATAGAATTTGTATGAAAATAATTTGAACCCGCTCCAAAATAAAAAAAAAAAAATATGATAAATGGAATCTTTTGACGTAGAAATTTGGCAATCTTCGAAACATATTTACTTTTTTTTTTCAACTATAAAGACTCAGAACAAATTACCTGCTGGAGCTGTCTCTCGCTAGGGAACGCCCCCTTATGCTGATTGACCAATCGTATAGAGTTGTTATTGATGTCAGGAACGGGATATGACGTAATGGGATGAACCTATAAAAACTCAAAATTCTACTACACAGAATTCTAATTAAGATTAATATTTCATTTACAATTTGATAATAGACAAACAAACATAAACTTTCAAACAATGTAACGACAATCAAATTTTGCCATCTTGTTAAGGCTCATGCATTCTTAGCGTTAGATGCAACACGACATTTGTGCGTTCTTCGGGACCGCTAGGTAACAGGACAAGTTGGAGGGTTGTGCGCGCGCAGTCCAGATAAAAACACCATTTGCTACTAAAGTGACAGTAGGCCGATCCCACCGGTTGCCCTAGACTGGTTCCCGGTCTTGGTTTCCTCTTTTACTTTCGAATAGTGTTAACGATAAAGGAGAAAACCAAGGCCGGGAACCAGTCTACGGTTGCCCATATTTATTTGTCTTTTGTGTTGAGTGTGTTGGTGTCGTTTTTGGTCTTCCTTGTCCCTTTGGTGTTGAAGTGAACTGAGCTGCAACGCTCTGACCGGGTATCGAACCACAGTCGTTGGATATGAATTATTCAAAATGTTACTGAATGAGATAAGGGCACTAACTGAAATGAATATGGTTATGTCTGAAAATCATAATTGATGAGGATTAAGGAGGGTTTGAACACCAAGATGGCGGCGGCACAATTTGCTTTCTCGCTTCCTAGGAAAAGTACAGTCTTAACTCCATTTCCGGCGTCATTTGAAGAAATTATGGCGATTTTCGAAATTTAGGACTTTGGGAGTTTTATCCATGAGCAAACCACGACGTCATTTCGACGTAATCGGGAAAAAAATGGCGTCACAAACCTTCGCATTCAGAATGCAATAAAAACATTATTACTAAACGTATTGCATTGAAACTTAGCATGTATAAAATAGAAAATTAAAGCTTCATTACAGTGTATTCGTTGACAAATTTACGTTACTGGAAAGCGGATGTCAATTTATTGAAAATGGACGATTTTCGAAGAAAAAATTGGAAAATATAAAGCCTTGTAATATTTTAATCCTAAATTCAATTTTTCCCATTTTATTATGAAATCATCTCTGGACATTCTTGATAATTTTGATAGTTTTTGACAAAGATTCATCCACAGGATTCTTAATAATTAACTAGCAACTACATTAAATTGGCCCGAAATTGCATTTTTTTAGCGACAGTGTCATCTTTTATTCAAGTATCCTGCCTATGTTTAAAACACAATTCATTTTATCTTTTCCATACGTAAGTGCAATATATTTATGGTTATTTTGGAAGCTAAATCAAAATTAATTTCCAATAGGTTTACGAGAACTGGAATGACACTTTCAATATTATGACGTCATCAAGAAATTCACGAAAATGTCGACTAATGCATATTTCAAAGTCTCGTAGAAAATTTTCCTGTGGATAGAATCAAATGTAAGTTTGTATAGTCAAGGACAGACAAGATATATATAATTTCAGAAATTTTTAGAAAAATTGAATTTGGCGTCCAAGTGTTCAATACCTCCTTAAAATATCCGAAACTCTAATTTGGTGCATTTATAATTTGTTTGAAAATTTCTTCAAGAAGGTACAGAGTTGGAACACTTCCGTATTATTTAAGAAATGAATCTTATATTTTTTCTGTTTATGAAAATATCAGATTCATTTCTTATCAATTTAAATCCTCTTCTTATAGAAGACTGTTTTCTAGGCTCTAATAGCAATCAATCCCAGCACTATATTTCGTAAGTTCGGGGGGGGGGGTTGCGCAGTGATACAACAGCCTCTAAGACGTAAACAAGTTATGGCTGCCGCCATGATTCAAACAGCGAACGATCATCTCTCAATATCTTTGGAATAAGGACTAGTTTGAGAAAATCCTACATGCAAAGTTAATTTAAGTAAATACAAAAGAAATGGTACCCTTGGAATGTTAAGCAAACATCAACAAATTGTATTTTCAGCTACGAGTTAATTCGTGTTTGAGGGAGTCCCCGGTTCTAAAAATAGTCGTATAACTAATCGATGTATCAGCAAATTTTCTAAGCCAATCAGAATCTTCGTTTCTTGAAAATAAAAATGGAAATTAAATGATTAAAGGATAAACCCGATAGCTCAGTCATTGGTTACACTACATAGTATCCGCAGTGTCGCATTTGGAATTTGATCAGGGATGATTTTTTTTAATAGGGGACAAATGGGGTCCAGCTTCATTATGTGAGCTCTATAATTGAAATAACTTTGATTTTTGATATTTGGAAGAAATAATTAGCTTGTTGTCTTGAGAAAAGCCCATTGTTTCCATTGTATACCTCATATGTATAGTATGACCAGATGTGAAATTAAGAGGTCATGTGACTAGCCATGGGCAAAGAACCGAGTGCTGTATTTTAGGTAAGAAAACTTTGACGTCATATTTATCGAATTGCATCAGGTGAAAATTCAAATAAATTGCACATATTATAGAATAAGAAATACACAACAAATAGACATACAGTTTATTAAGAAAATCATTTGAGAAGGATGTCAAATTTAAGTCACTTTGAGGGGTCATGTCCCATTTCCATGTCATCTTCTAATGTTATGCTATAACTTTGAGCCGCATGTCTGACTGACAGGATTTGTGCAGATGAAATCAAGAATTTTAGAAGTAATCAACAATAAGAGTACTTTTTATTGATATGTAGCTTTATATTGTATGAGCAATATAAAATCATTAATACAACGTCAACTATTGCTTGCCTTTCATTCAAAACGCTCAATTTTCAATGGCCAATACTGTGTTGTTCAACCATTAAACACTAAGACTAAAATATCGGAGGATCGAAATCCACAACAGTGTTTTACTGTGCTTCTCCACTCTGTACTTGGGTGTTTCGTTTTTATGTCGCCTGCGACGCAAAGCGACACTAGGGATAACTTTGTCTGTTGTCCGTCTGTCTGTCACACTTGGATGTCATACCCTATTTAAAAGCGATTCCTAAGTGTCGCTATGTTTCGCATGCAACACATGCATTGCTTGGAATGATTTTTTTTCTGTGGGTGTTGCAGTCGAGTCAGTCTTGTTGTAGATCCCTTCCTTGCTTTTATAATTCCATGTTATTCTTGAATGCCGATAACACATCGATCTACTAGTTTTCCATTTCTGCACGTTCGCTCATATTTGTCAAAATTCAATGAAAAAATCTAAGTAAATTGCAAGGATGATCGATATACAAATATTCTTCCCACCAAACTTGCAGGGTCGAGATATACTTCAAGGTCATGGTCAGATATGTAAGGTGAAACATGCACAACGTGACACATACCCAGTCTAGTCAAAATACCCCATATATTTATAAAATATCTAACACATCGGGGCAAAACAGAGCATACTATATCTTGTACTTACAAATGGTAATGTTTGCTCAAATAGTGTATCCCCCTGTCCCTCCCTTATCAACTCATCTGGCATGTCCGTCCTCTCAACTATATGTTCTCCCACGTGATTTGTGCTGCAGAAAATAAATATGATATAGACAGTATCAAAACATCAAATTATTGTTATTAAAATGTAGATGTATGGATTAAAAAGTAAATATTTACATTACTAGTAAATTCCCCATGTTGAACGCCCATTAGGCAACTAGAATTATATTCCAATAACTTGGGTTGCTATCGTGACGCCACGTGCAAGTTTTGCATGTATGGAGAATTTACCAAAGCGATGATACATTTGACGCTGTTACAGGCAAAATGTGCGATGTTCATGCAAATGAAAATGACTGATAATTAGGATAAATGTAAATATAAGTAATGACTGTCTTACTTTTGGTGTTCATGGGTGTATAATTCTGGTTGGACACGTGCAAATTTTCACGTGACCAACCAGAATTATACACCCATGAACACCAAAAGTAAGACAGTCATTTCTTAATTAAACATATCCAAAAGACAATTCAATACTGGTACTAGTCTAATTCAACAGTTGAAATGCTGATTCAAAATTCAATATGAAACTACGAGGGGAACTGGTTGGGAATTATATTTAGATAAGATGTCAAGGTTATTCATCTAATTATAAGGTACCTACAAAGTAACAGTAAGTTCTATATAGGTTTTGATGCTCTTGTATCCGTCACATTGTTCACAGGTAATTCGGCCATCTCCGCCGCAACGATCACATCTGTAAATGAAATGGAACAATTCTTTACAATTTGAATGCCCAGTTTTATAAAGATATATGTATTGTAATGTTATTAACGATTTCTTCCTCTATTAGTATAAACACAAGTTTGAAAATCATAATAGATTACAATCACGCCAGAATATCGGGTGTCTTCGAAAATCTCCGACGATCACGCACGTCGATCTGGATTTCATGCAATTGTATACAGCCGAGAAACCATCGTCAATAATCCACGACAGGTAATGTTTACTCATATGGGAATTTTGATTCAGATTATCATTCTATTTGTCACTGTGCGTGATTGATTTGACTTTTTTTTTCAAAAGATAATGGAATTCATATTTATTGTTGATTATATCATCAAAGATTATATAGAGAGTATGAATCTTAATTTGTGTTTTGTTACGGGTACGCAACAAAAAGCAAGTGCATTTATCGCACATGCAATGCGCATTAGCGCTTTTCATGCGATAAATACACTTGCCGTGTATTGCATACCCTTGCTGTGCTGTGCAACAAAATTGTCTGCTTCTTTCTTGCTTTCTGAAATCGCCTTTTCTAGGTAAAATGACGTTAAAATTCAGGTCACTGCGGGTTCAGATTGCAGGTTAGAACAGCCGTCGCGGCATGTTCTTTAGATCTTATGCATAGTGTCGTCACGAGCGTTTACATGCGAAATGCAACGCGTTTCTTTTAATAGTTTAATCTCAGGGAATTACATTGGTTGTGCATATATATTCGTATGAATGGCTGTCACTGCACACAGAAATGCGTAAAGGGCCGTCACTCGAACGCAATTGAATGTATCTAATAACTAAACGATGATCATGAGTTCTAACGATGTTGGCAGGCGTATTCAACCATATAAAGATTAAATATTGATTCCTTACGATGCAATTCCGTCTCCATGACAACGGTGACAGTTTTGTCGGATGGGGTTTCCATAAGGATCATGGGAGTCATGATGACCACGTCCATCACAATCGTCACAAACGATCCGACCCCACCCTCCACACTCCCAACATCTGAAGTACCCTCGGGCGTCACAGTTATGGCACGGCTGGAAAGGAAGGAAAATAATTAATGTATCGATTGATAAATATATGAAAATTTCTTTTTTGAAACGTCATTTCAACCGAAAACTGTTGTCTAGAAAAGACAAAAAACCCTCCCCCAAAAAGAAATACCAACCGAACAAACAGAAAAAACCCCCGAAAAAAACAAAAAAACACCCCCCCCCCAAAAAAAACCCTTACCACCAGAGAGTGAATTTTTCACAACCGTTGGCCATACTACATTATTTAGATTGAAGATCACTGACGAGGGTTAAACCCGAAACGTGCATGTCTGGTCCATGCTGTAAATTTATCTGCTTTTAAATGATGCTGTGAAATTTGAAGGCGTTCACATTAAAAACAAAAATCATTATCAATGAACATACAAAACTTTGATAAATGCAAAACTAGACAAAATAAGTAAACATTCTGCAAAAAAAGGCAAAAGTGAATACCAAGTAGAGATGATATCAGGTGTCCGGGAAAGGTAAGTATCTCCTGCTTGTTAGTGCTTACTAGTTACACAAAGGAGGGGATCTCCAATAACACCAGGCTGCAGCACCCACAGAAAAACCCCAAAACATCCAATGCAAAAACACAAAGCAGACAAGCACAAAGAGACGCGCAAGGGACAAGGAACGTCAACGCACAACACAGAAACATCAAACACAAAGGACCACACATAAAGCAAAGAGACCAATGGGCAACCGGTGCCGACTTAGGACGGCCATCTGCCATGGAAATAGCAGAAGGTATGGTTATCCTGGATTACGTGCGCACAACCCTCCCACTTTCCCGATTACCCAGAGGTCTCGAAGAACGTACAATTGTGGTGTAAAACAACCTCCTCACTGTCAGATGACCACACACAAACAAGACCGCAAAACACATGTGCCCAAGCAACACAGATGAATATGTAACACTCGTCACTTCATCAAGATAAGGTTAAAACCAATACAATGAACATGTTTACTGTTTCTGTTTTTCGGCTGTAGCTCAAAATGTTTTTCAACAACGAATTTGTAGTTTACACCACAATTGTACGTTCTTCGAGACCTCTTGGTAATCGGAAAAGTGGGAGCGTTGTGCGCACGTTATCAAGGATAACCACACCATCTGCTATTGACGTGGCACAAGGCCGTCCTAAGTTGGCACCGTTTGCCCACTGGTCTCGTTGGTTTATGTGTTGTCATTTGTGTTTTATGTTTTTCTGAGATTTGACATTCCTTGTACCACTGCGTCTCTTTCTGTGCGTGTCTTCTTTGTGTTTTACAGTGGGTGTTTTGGAAGGTTGCTGTTGGTGCTGCAACTAGGTGTTGTTGGAGATCCCCTCCTTTCTTCAAGATGATGTTATTGTGTTTTGTGTTTTTATTGTATCGTTAATTTTTTTGGTAGTGACCATGTTTGAATATTTTTTCGGTAAGTCGTATGTTGCAAGTTTTGCTTACCCTAACAGTTGCAGTATGGGGGACTTCCAGGTATTTCTCATGTGTGTGGAACATGGAATCGGCAACACAGTCGATCATCCAAGGGGGAGGGGGCGGACCGTTATGGGGGCCATCCACAGGTCCCCCTCGGTAAGGGACGCTTTTAAATCCCGTCTTTCTCCCTTCACAAAACGTTTCCAAAGTGTACTGCAAATGAAATGGGATAAAATCAATAATGATTCATACATTTAATCATTTTCAAAAATTATATACTGAGATATAATTCGATTTGATATTATTTTTGAATGGGAAATGCAAATTTGTGTGCGATTTTTTTCTGTGCAATTTTCCTAAAAGGTACCCGCTCGCGGATATTTCATTACTATTTTTTCATATTTTCTTTCAAATGAAAGAATGTTTTCTTTCAAATGAAAGAAATAGAAAAATTACATGAAATGCCGTTAGGGACTTGAAGCTGTTAATCGTCATTTCCTCTGCTGGTTTGCTACCATAGCAACACTGTTCCGCCACGTGATTAAACATGGCCTGACGACATGCGGCCTCATCTAAGTTGGCGATGCTATAAAAATCATAAATTATTCATATAACGCAAGGAAAAGATAACCTGGAATCATTACAGACATAATTATACAGGCTTAAAACTCATATATTCTCTTATGTCATCAAAACAGATTACAATTTTTTTTGTATATAAAGCGATCTCGCGACTTACTCTGAGAATTCCATTGGTGGAGGCGGTCCCGGTGGCGGTGGTGGTGGAGGTGGTGGCGGCATAGGATTGACTAAAATGAAAAAAAATAACACGATAAAATATCATTCTATAATTTTTTGAATAAATGGAAATTATGGTCATATGATATTTGTCATTCACAGCCCCTTGTGCTGTTTTTGCCTACTTAATCTCGCCAGAAATCCAATATGCAAATTATAAGTCATTTAAACGTCAAACCGCTAATTACGGTAATCATAGAAACTGTCAGTTATAGCGAGCGGAGCTCGCTGCAAAGGCCCGAAGGGCCTTTGCGAGCGAAGCTCGCCCTTATGGTAACGCGTATACACATATCTTATTGAGAAAATATGCTGAATCAAAGAATGAGAATGTACTACTATGCTTTCAAAAATTTTCGTCCCCTCGCAGACAGAGTTGCTGCGGAGATGCTGGATATTGCCATTTACATCTTTTTTCGACTCCAAGTTGACGTATATGTTATACTCAATTTTTGTTTATAAGTTAAATTTATTGAAAATATTTTTCGTAAATCAGGTAACGATAAAGCATCAACAAGGCGGCGTAACCACGGGAAATCCGACATTTCCGGTTTTAAACGAGACGTTTCGCTCTGATTGCTTTTCTCGTCTCGGGTGGTTTCGTACTACTGTCAGAAGTCGGAATATGTTTGTTTTTTCTTTTGTTCTTAAGTAATTTATTTTCAGCTAGCCTAAACATTATTATACAAAATAAAAATGAATTATAAAGAACCATATTTTAAGCCCCCCCCCCCCTTAAAATGTTCATCTGCTGGTCTAGATCAATTTTACAAATACTTCCGTGTTTCCACTCGCCTTATGAATGTACTACCTTTTTTGGCAATCATCAAAGTCAAAATAAAAAAGAAAGATTTTTTTTATTTCATATAATTATATCTATTTTCTCTCCGCTCGCACAAAAAGGCTTTGCCTTGATTCATATTAAGTTAAGCTTTCTTTGCAATGCTTCTTCGGTCTTCCTCAATTTATGTATTGTAATTCATATTTCATGTTTTGTTGCGTATTATTTGATTGTGTGTTGAACCGTTCTGCATGGGTGTTATGTGTCATTGTTTTGACTTATGTTCGTTGTTTGATATCATGCGGGTGTGTTCCGCCGTTGTCAATGCATGACAGGCTTGCTGCCTGGAGATCTCTTCCATGTCATTGTGACTGGTCGAGTTTCCTTTCGCATTTTAGATCGGAATACTATGGTTCTAATTAACTGAAAGGAGTGAACTGTTAAACGTCGTCAAATTCAGTAAGTTAATGAAGATCCTGACCCGCAACAGCAACCATTATAGAGCACCAAATTGAGCATCGACGGACCACTAGCAAGCTAGGGGTGGGACAAGGCGCCCGGGAAGAGCAAGCATTCCCTGTTGGCTAGCCACATCCGCCGTCGTTGTTCACGCACGAAAATAAATACACTTATATGAAATACATGCACTATCTGTGGTTACGTCTATATAGAAAATGCTATGGCGACAATGTCAGGGGAAATATTCAGAACACTTAGTGTCAAACCCCTCGCGAGGATTTTTATTTACAAGCTCCACATGGCAAAGGGCATAAGTGTGACACAAATGAGTTAACGAAGATCCTGACAATAATCGCAACAGCACTAATTTAAGAAAATATAAATTTGAAGCATGGACCAGACATGAACGTTTCGGGTTTAAGTGTTAAACGTTTTAAATTCAATAGCATCATTTAAGACCTGATTAATTTACAGCATGGACAAGACATGCACGTTTCGGGTACTAAACCCTCGTCAGTGATCCTAAGTCTAAACAATGTAATATGGCCAAAAAGTATGAAAATTATTATGTCCAAAAATGTACCAAAAGACGTAGCAGAATGAGTGGGATATGATGCTACAGGACCCACGGTTTAGAAATTTCAAGAAATTTTGTAACAGAAAATTTTAAATGCGTTGTAGAGACAAACAACCGAAGTTGATCGAAATTGGCTACATGTGCCATCGGGGACTCTTGGTCCACCAGCAGTGACACTCACACCATTCTTGCACATTTCCCATTTTAGCATTCATTGAACTTGAATTATTTAGATATTTCAAATTAATTATGGAAAATGTTTCATTTCTGACTCTATTGAAGACCTAAATTCATTACATACCTAAAGGCGGATAAGTTTGAAAATTTGATTTAAACTGAATGAAGTATCTGTAAGAAAATGTTTCACGGTAATTTCTATAAAAATTGAGCTGGAGGTACTCTTTTTAACAGTTCGGATTTCTCTTACGTAAGTAATAACACCTGAATTTCTTTTTACGTGTGGAATATTATTGACTTAGACTGTTTTATAAGGTTAAGCTGGTGGAATCTGAAAAATTATAAACTGTTTAAATTCCACCAAACTAAGGCAAATTTTACCGCGCTGATACTTTTTCAAGAAAACCACAAAATGACACTATTATAGAGCGTTTGTTCTCTTTTATTTTAACAATGACATATGCTTTTATATATATGTCAGTGTTATATACATATACTCTTCAACATTATGAACAGTCTTTCTCTGGAGTACAGTTTACTACATGTGCTTGAAAATATTGTTAATATTCAGTATCTCTGATATTTTGACCTAAACATCGTCGACTTCTTAATTTTTGTGTAATTTCGAGAAAGTTTTAAAAGAACTGAGTACTACCTACTTTTTAAAAATCAAGTTTTATACAAAGTTGCTAACCAGCTTTATTGTATGTTAACAAAGAAAATTAAAATTAAAATCAAATGAGTGCATTTAAGCAATTTTTGTATTTTGGTTGCAAATGTGCTATTTTTAACAACAAATTTCCAGCATTTTTTACCCTGTTTTTCAAATAAGCAAAAGTGTTGATTTGCATCATGGACCTATTCGTTTTTCTTAGTAAAATGAATTATTGACATGAATCCTATGAGTTAATATGGTTTTCATAAATTCGTTGAAATTCCTTACTACAGAAATGACATGCATTAAATCTAAACAATGAAATATGGCCAAAAAGTGTGAAAGTTATTATGTCCAAAAATGTACCGAAAGATGTAGCAGGATGGATGGAATATTATGCTACAGGACCAACGTTTTAGAAATTTCAAGAATTTATTTAGAATAGAAATTTTCGAATACGTTGAAGAAACGATCAATCGAAGTTGACCGAACTTGGCTACATGCGCCAAAAACAGTCAAACACAGATCTCCAAAATCAGAATCTAAGAATCATAATCAATAAGCACGACGCAAAATCAGTGTTAAACGTCTTCAAATTCATTAGCAAAATTTAAATGCAGATCAATTTATAGCATGGACCAGACATGCACGTTTCGAGTATTTAATTTGAAAATTCTTGTCAGTGACCCTCAGTCTAAACATTGTAAATTGAAAACAGACAACTGAAAAATTCGTCAAAGGGGCAAATTTGAATTCTAAGACTCCTTAAGTTATTTATAAAATATCGCCCGGATACGCACACCCAGGTGATTTTTCGATCTGACAAGAGAAGGTGCTGTTGGCAGCAATTTAATGGACATATGTTTAAGAAATAACAACTAGCTAGCTGTGGTTTAATTATATATTTCAATGGTTCATGTGACGAGTGGAATTACTGAACAATGAATCACGGCTAGCTAGTTGTTATTTTTATTCTAATATAGTACGTGAATGGGCGGAGCTTAGCGCACTGGAAGTTTATTGGAGATTTTACACCAGGCGAGTTCTATGGTACATAAAGGGAAAAATTTCAAGTCATATTAGAGATATGAATAAATTATATTCCAACCGACACCAAATTCAACATATATCAAATGTTTATCACTTTTAAAACTCACACTGTCCAAATCCTCCCGCAGCTTCATACCCTGCGAACTGAGGCATCCCTGTCATTGGGGGCGGGCCAGTTTGTGGTGGTGGCCCTCCTTGTCCACGTCTGGGAGGGCCATTACCCATTCGGAATCCATCTGGGGGCGGACCACCGCCGCCAGGCGTCCATTCTATGACAATTGAATAAAGAAGTACATTTTGTAGCACGGATATTTTAAACAAAAAGAAAAACTTCTTCTGAGAAAAAATTGAAATAAAGTATATCTAAATGAGCTAGCCGATGAAAACAAAATTTTAGAATACTTACGTTGGGGCGGCGGCCCACCGTATTCGCCTACGGAATGAGAGAGAGAGAAAATAGACAATATGATGTGTCAACATATTTATAAGGTTTAAAATTGATGAAAAAAAAAAACGTATTTCTTCACACACATACCAGTATATTCATCATTATTCACCCCCTTAATTGTTGGAGGAAAAAGGGGTGGTACTTCTTTAAGTTTAAGCTCGAAACTTGGCTCGTAAAATAATATAATCTGAATAGAAAGCTTTTAAATGTACAATGTAATGAAAAAAGTACAAAATTTGAATAAATCAAAATGTATATCTAAAGATTTGAAAGCGCTGAATAAATATTCAAATGTTGAAAGAAATATAGGTCTAAATAAGGTATGATTCTTTTCGTTTCAATGAAATTCCAATTTTATTGATTTCTTTTTCTTCTAAATTTCGAGGTTGGTTTTCGCGTGAATAATCCGAATTCTCTATTTCTTGTTACAAAATCAAATAATGCATTTACTTAATTGTCACATATTATTTTTTAAAGGATAGGAACTTCTCAACTTAACCCGATTCCTTGACCTTATATAATGAGTCCATTAGCACTTGTTAATTGTATTAGAAATTAATCGGTTCATGACATAAATCTCCAAGCTTTAAAATTCTTATTAGTACTTTGTATAGCAGCTCTACATCTTCAAAAATTAGAAGAAAAGAAAAATATTGAAAAAATACTGCACTGAATTTAATACATACCCGGTGTAGCCATAATTTGTACGCGTCTTGAATCTGGTGTTTTTGAATTGCAACCATGGTACTTTGTCCGAGGCAGTCAAACATTTATTTATAGAAATATAAAAAGAAGTATGGAGATCTACCAGGGACGTATATTTGTAATTAACACACATTTATCAACCCTGTCTGGCTATTTAAAGTCTGATCTAGAGATGCAGTATTGTGATATCGCTGCATATGCCTTTAAATTTGTCTAAATTCAAGCTTCCGATATTCAATAAATGCCTTTAAAAGAAACGATCATTGTTTTATGTCAGCATGAACGCACAAAAATTACTTTAAGAAAAAACAAATCAAAACAATCTTAAAGTTATAATGTATGTGTGTGCATGTATAAAAGTAACAATACTTCAAGATTGGTTTAATCGAATTCAAATAAAAACAATTAAGATGCGAAAAATCTTTGGATATAATTGCTGATTGTATTTCTTCTGAATCAGTAAATGGTAAACCTATGCAAGTACCTCATGGTCAATTATACACCACTTAGAAATGTTGGATAAATCAAATTAATTTTTCATTGAATTTTACCCCCTTCCCCTGTAAGGGAACCGATGGAAAGGGATGTATTGGAGGGATCAGCAAATGACCTCCAGGATTCACGCATTGATTCAGCAGTACTACAAAAAAAAGGTAGAAATGAGGTCAAAATTGATCCTCGTAGTTTTCAGACAAAGACCTCAGAGTGCTAAAGACAATATACCCATTAAAAGGTATTTAGAAATCGTCTTCTTTTAAAAATTTCATAACCTCTGTCTCGTAATATAGCAAGATCTCCTGAACATCAAATATTAAATGCATGTCGAAATACCACCTACAAAAAGATAAAAAGAATCCGAGTAATCTGATATCATTATCACCGATATAGCTAGTTACAAAGACAATATAGTGCGTCTGGTTGTTAAAACATACATGGTGACTTAATCAGATTTTCTAAAGAGTCCAAGGTGGGTCAATTTCATGAACTTCTCTGACTATTATAAGTACAAATGTACGAAAATAAATCAAGGGAGGGGGCAGGATTCCATCTTTCCAGTCCCTCGGGGGTCCAGCCAATCAGTAGATGATTTCGAAAAACGATTATATGTAAAAGCAGGAAAAATAACTATTTTTGGCAAATTACGGGGGGGGGGTTTCCTGCCTAATTTCCATCAAGAGCCGCGCTAGCTTGATGTGGGATAAACATAGTTCTATTGTAAAGGAGGAAATGGGGATTATTGTGTAATCAATTGATACATTTGGTACAACTTTTGATGTTTTATATATTTTGCAAGATTTTGAACTATTGAAAAAAGATATAATCAAGCCTTACGAAAAACTGATAACAAAGCCCAGCAGTAAGCTTGACCGTATACACAAGTTTGAAACTTCATCATATTGTCAATATTGCAATGTATGTCTTGAAACAAAATTTGTTTTGGCCCTTTATCGATTTGACATCATATGTATTATTCTGCTTTTTCGGAAACTTGTCATTTCATAAAAAAAAAAAAAAAAAAAAAAAATGCCATCGAAATTAAAGGAGGTTAACATCTTAGCACCATCTTTCCGATGCCATTTTGAACATTTTATTTGGATATGCTACTGAATCGACCCTACAGGAAATTTGGAGCTGTGCACTTTTTGTGAAGCAAATACTCAAATTTAAATAAAAAAAAAATAACACAAGAGGGTGCTACAGAAATGAATTAGGCAGCTCCGCAAAATTACTTTGGCTGGAAGCATCACTGATGAGAATTTACTATTCGAAACACGTGTCTGGTTCATTAAAATTGATTTGAAATTTTCTTCAAAAAGGTATAGAGTTGGAACACTTCCGTATTATTCTATTATAAAATTTCAGTGCACCATATGCAGTTCACATTCCAACCAGTCATGCCTAATCAGTGATGCCCGATGCCAAAATAGAGGGAATCCTAATTATATGAAATTATGAAGAGCAAATGGGTAAACTGGACCTAAATTTCCGCCAAAGATCCTGTTATGGACAAAACTATGCCATCAGGGAGATAACCCTTAGTTTTAGATTATATAAAATTTCATGACGGAAATCATATACGAATATATTTCAAGTCAAGAAACATTTTGAAGCTAGGCGAACGATATCCTCGTGGACTAAACCATCAACCAGCAGAGATACCATGTCATTATTTAAACATATGTGCTAACGGTATTATAAAATGTACATATAACCTAATTTGCATAAAAGATATTGTACTCAAACAATTGCCTTTAAAACATATCCAATTAAATAAGTTTTAAATCGATATATTTCACGGTAGTATATCACGTGATATGCAAATAATTTCTCACACGGGAACCCCCTTCGATTAAACAATGAAAATACTGTCTAAATTAACGTTATATGAATTTATTTTAGGCCTATCATACGAGCATGATTATCATGATACGGTGATAATCTATTCTGGTCAAGAATAGAGGTATATCCAGAAAACACTTTAAGCACAGAAAATTTTGTTTATTTACGTTCTCCATATCATTACATGTAAATAACCCCCCCCCCCCCAACATTCTGTTTAAGTGTTCTATAAATATGCCTTCATTCATGATCAGAGAAGATTACCATCACATGAATGATAATAATGCTCATACGATAGGCCTAAATAGTTTCATATAAAGTAGATTTAGAAGTATATAGAAAATTGTTCAATGGAAGGTTCTTCCGTGCTAGACATTACTGTACATCACGTGATATGCTACCGTTTGTATTTGATGAATACGGAAAAGATCAAAGCTAAGAGGGCACTGACAACAGCGGAACACACCTGCAGGAATAAACAAAGAATGATCAGACAAAAAGCTTCCCAAACAAGTCACGGGACAACGAGACATATGACAACATTCATACTGAAGGTTCAACAAACAATCAACCTTTTGCTGTTTCGAAACCACCAGGGTAATGTTGATATTTTCGAAACTGTACAGGAATTCATTTTGAAAAGCAAACGATTTGCGAATTGACTAATCTTGCAACTATTCGGATGCATATGAATTAATTCATCAAACAACATCTAATCTCTTTCATGCCAATTTTAAAGTTGTCAATATTGATATAAATGTTCTATAGTACCAATTTTATTGTATTTGACACGTGTTTGGCATATTGAATCCTCATCAGTAGAATTTCATGTCAAACATTTTGAATAAAGTCAAAGTGAATTTTCCTGGCGCCATCTACAATACAGACTTTTAATTTCCTCTTGCCAAAATGAGCGGCTTCAACTTTTGTGCAGGGTTATTCAGAAGAGTATTTAAGTGAAAAATGTGGCCAAATCGTTGGAGGGTACATGTAGGCACAAGGAGCTTAATTCTAAACGTAACCGGAAAAAAAAAACTATGCCGAAACCCCAGCTACGAACAGAGCTATGCAATGAGGGAGATACACCTCAGTTTTAGAAATTTAGGTATATGATATATACATGTATGATGACAGGAAATTTAGAATATATTTCAATGCAGTGCGTAAAGACTAAAACACTCATTCTAACATGCATGTATTTTATTAATTTTTCTCACTCTCCTCGCTATAATTTCTTTATCTTCCCCTCGCTCATGATACTGATGCAATTTGATATTAGTAGATGAATTAGTGAAAGTAATTCTCATTACTTGTTTCCAGATCCTGTCTTGATATCTTGTAACTTACCATATTTGTGATCTTCAAATAAATACAGTTTAAACTAACAAATAATCAAAGTTTCACAGTAACACGACTTATCTTATGAACTATATTCAGTGCAAGTGCGGAAGGCATTGTAGAATGCATTATAGGTGGCGCTATGAAAACACATCGTACTTCTAATTACTTTTTTTATATATCACATGAATCATTTGACATTAGTGCATCACATGATAAATCCTTGTAATGCCATTGGATGGGCAAACGGGGACTATGACCATTCACTGTGTAAAGCCGTTCACCCGATATTGGTACTTTTTGTCTTCGAGTTGGTACTACCGAGGCTAGACATTTTAACATAAGAGGTGAGAGTGTCCCTATTTAACATAAGTTTTTATTTGAATCTGGCAGTTCCTTTCAAAAGCAATGGCGTAGCTCTGCTTGAAAAAGTGGAGGGGCACAACATCCCAAAATTTCTAACAAGCAAAAAAAAAAAAAAAAAAAAAAAAAAGGGGGGTGGGGGGTGGGGGGTGGGGGGGGGGGGGGGGGGGGGGGGGGGGGGAAGAGGAAGAGATTAAAAAATAAATATTGGGTTTTCATGTTCTGTGTGCACAAATTTTAACATTTCTGGTGCAATTCTAAATTTTAAGTACATGAATAAATGGCTGGCGAGCGGTAGCACGTGCCCCCCCCTGCCCCCCCCCCCCCTTGTCCTACGCCAGTGAAAAGCAACTGTATAATGCATAACTACAGAAAGTCATCTTTGAAGTTACATGAATAAGATATTTCTAAGTAGAAAACTTTTAGAAAATTTCAACAGCAAAATGCATCACATAGTACCGTAAAATTTTCCATACTGAGAACTTAATTTGGATTTCAAATTGCACATTGCACTTTTTCTTGATTTGCAATATATCTATGCTTAACGATTTGATCAATGCATCATGATTTCATTGATTTGTGAAGATCTTGTGAGAACAACATGCATTTTCCCAAGAAGAATACACGCCAGTAGTACGGCATATTGCTGGACGAAAAATAATCTACTGTACGGCATATTGAAATAGGAGAGTAAGGCGACTTGCTTTTGGGGTCGGATTTGCAAAGACATTTCAGAGCTTATGGAACGACGATGACCATCCACCTACGTGTACCTGTCCGTCACTTCGTCCATCATCTGTCTTTGTACATTTGTGTTACGTAGGAGCTAGTTCAGGGGTGTAAATATATTCATAAAACATTGGTAATCATAGAAGGATAAGAACCCCAATATTCTCATTTTATTGTTTCTACGTTTAGAATTTAAGATAAAATTGAATAGCATCATTTAAGAACAGATAAATTGGCAGCATGGACCATAACAGTCATTTCATTAGACGTTATTTCCGTGTTATGCATGTATTTCCATCATATTTATTTATAATAAGAGAGAAGGACAGTCTATAAATGTATATAATAGCGGCATTATGACACATATGACACAAAGAGGGTCTAATACTGGCCCTTCTCCCAGCCCTCCATATACTAAAATATACTTGACCTGCGCCTGTTTACTTTCAAAGTACTAAACAAAACTGATTTTGTCGATTATCAGGTTTGCGAAATTTGGGCTATAGTCTGGTTCCCGATACCTCTTTATTAGAGAGGTTCTCTCTTGTAAAAGGTCTTGAACCAGACTACAAAGGTACCTGAAAGATGAAGACAGTTTGGATATTTGTGCTGCATTGTACTACATGTACTTTGCAAAATAAACATAATATACTGAATTTACAAACAATTCTATAGAATTTATAATTTGACTCGTTTCTGAATGGTGGTGAAAAGATTTTGTTGTGCACGAACAAGTTGCTATCAGCTGCATGAATAGAATTCGGTCAAACGATACTCTAATAGGTATTCCTTTTCCTACTAAAATAATTCTTCCTTCGTGAGTGCTAATGTTAAAATCATACCAGTATTTCAATAAGTGTTTTTATAATCATTTCGGAGGGGGGGGGGGGTGTCTCGTTGACGTCGTGAGTCGAGTTACTGTTCGCTTTAAGTTAAAACTAACATAGTTTACCCGACATCCATCTCGTCGATGAATTACCTCTTTGATACGAAATAAAGGCACCATCTAGTCGATGAAATGTCGTGCAAATTCTTCAGATTGCAACTTCTCGAGGCTCATGTAGATTTGGGGTTTTGTATTAATGCACTCATCTGCATACAAAGAAAGAAAATTATCAGTTTATCTTCATAAGCGAAGTCATTTGCTTGAGTGAACTCATTTGCTTGAGAAAATCCAGTACTAGGATTCCTTACAGATATAATCCTGAATTTTCAACAAGCCGTGGGTTGGCTAACAACATGCCGTACACAAATAATTTCTTTGTTGATATCGTATGTAAAATATAGATGCTATTTCTACATTACCCTTGCTTATCATTAATAGTAATGAAATTATACATAGACTTTTCACAGAATAGTGAGAATACACGTGACCAGATTATCCACTTCACAAAAATAGGACATGTCGTCACGACAACGCTTTGGTATTGCATTTCTGAATATAAATATTGCATATACAATGATATTTTTTCTTGAACAATTTTTACTTTTAGACCAATCAATGTGTGATACAGTAAACCCTTTGCCTTCAAAATCCTTAATGACATGATCCATTGTATCAAAGTACTTAGAATGCGAGGTTGCCAGTGGGCTATTTAAAAAGTTTCTCACCATCCAGCCGACTTGGCTGTTTCGTTGAGGATATTCCATTTTGTTTGTAAAACAAATTGATCATAGAAGTTAATGAGCGATATAAAAATCGATCAGACTGTGCGTAGTCACAAAATTTAATGGGAACTTTTTAGAAGTTTCCCCTAATTTCCCCCAAATTCTTTTATCGGAACTCTCCGCTTTTCCCACGAATATATACAGAAAGGCTTTTGATTGGTGCGTTATAATGGAATTTTCCTGCGGGTCAAGCAATTTATGAATGACTGTGATTTTTGTGACTGGTGTAAATGTACCTGTTTTCTAACTTTTCAGAATCATCAACACATAAGTTTCTATTGTGTAACCAGTTTTTTTTTTTTGTGAATTTCATGCATAGCTTTATGTACTAATACTACTCTTTACTCATTTACTCTAAGAGTCAAAAAATTTTACCTATTTGAAAAAAAAAAAAATGCGTGATTAAATAAATGTTGATATCGACCAAGGTTTTTTGGAAAGTTAATACTTGTTATACCTAATGCTATATCAAACTTGTATGTACCAATACGCTGACAAATAGTACCAATATCTGGTGTGCGGCTATACACAATGCCATTGCTTTTTTCTTCACAGAGGTACGTCGCTTGGACAGTAATGCGCTATATAAGTGTCGCCTCTACCTTGCCCGTTTGTGTGGGTATTTTTCTCTCATAGCGAGGTTTCTAAAGAAACACTATGAGAGAATAGTACCCACACAAGCGGGCATTAATAGGTAGGCAGGACAAAAAAGGAAGTTCGAAGCCAGCTTAGTGTTACCCAAAATTTCGCTCATTGGCCAAGGAATTACCAAAATAATTGTAAGAAGCGCCACCCTGAATAAATAAATATGTACACTACAATTGATAAATGCAATTTCATAGATCCCAATGCCTGTTACACATGATTATTTCTTGTTGAATCTGCAATTACAGCATAGAAACATAGAAAACACTAAAAACATTGTATTTATTAAAATATTTTTCAACTAATGCAAAATCAGAGTTACATGTAATTAAATCTATAGCTATTTACTCGTCAAGTTGATTTTTTAAATCGAAGACCAACGAATACGGCATCAATTTTAGACGGCCATTCGCCATGAATTGCGGGTAGCATGGGTGATCTGGGTTACTTGCACCAACGTCCTTCCACTTACCTGGAATTTCTTGATACCAATATGACCTTCATCTTACATTAAAAAGACGCAGATCAAGAGTATATGGAGGAATAATAACCCCTCCTCTTCTGGAATTGAAAACAGATTCCTCTTTATTCATTTTGTCATATTCATTGGGTGGAACCCCTCCCCATTTAGATTTTGTCAAAACTTTGTTAGATTTGCATAACTTAAGAGCCAATCCGGCATAAAACCATGCAAAATCGTAAGAATCGTCCAAAAGGGTGGTCAAAGTTTTACATTTTTATGTATATTTCTGTATTCTATGATGAAAAACATTCGAGAAAAAATTATTTCAAAATTCATATATGTCCCGTTTTATAGTAATGGGCCAATTTTGTTTGTATGGCTTAACGCCATTAACAGGGCTCAAAAACAACACTAAAATAGCCCTATTTTCATCGTTGAATAAGATTTGATTTTGATATGCAATAATTCTTTTCATGATAAAATCAGGTACTTACTCAATTTATCTTCATTATAGTACTCACAAAGATAAGATATACTAACTGACTTGCCACCAGGGGGCGCTCTAATACGAGTTATATTGGGATTTGACAAAAGCGTCCCTATTTTGAACATGAATGAAATCTATAAGAGAGAAAATTTTCCCACAAAATTTCAGTATAATAAAGTAAACATATCATACTTTAATATATAAAAAAAATTGTCGCTGCCAAATGTATCTAAGATATGCAAATTCTATCAAGAATATTCATTATTTTGCGAAATATGATACAAAGATTTAATGGAAAAATGTTCAAAAGATAAGCATATCTGATCATAATCTAGAAAAAAATTCTATGACATCATCAAAATATATTCTAAAAATGATGAAAATCGTTTCAGATCTTTTTTCAATTTCCATTATTAGCCCCATCATTAATTTAGACGATTTTCGAGATAGCCCGGAACGACGCCACCGGGTCAGACTTTTAGTGATGACGTCACGAGGACTTTGAGTGATGACGTCATGTGGTTAGGTTACAATGACGATAAAATAAGATTTGACACGGATAAACTATCGCATTAGATTATAAGATTTAGAGTTTAGCTCAAGATTGCATAGCAAATCGCGTTCCCTCGTTTCTAGATGTGATTACATGTACCCATCCCAAATCTTTTGAAATAATCTTCACAGATTTAAAAGAACGAGTCTCTAAAATCGTCGGTGCCGTGCTCAACTAAGTAGCCTACTGGTTAGAGCGTCGAACCAATATTACGGAAAGGTTCCTGGTTCGAGTCTTCCTGAAGCAGGGACACTTAATCTCACCTCCATTGAATTTGAAGACGTTTAATTTCTGAATGTTCATCATAAAAAGATCACTATGCCACTGTTGGGTTCGTGTCATCAGATTTGTGACATGTATTTTCCTACAACGGGTCGTTGAATATACCCTTCTATGATCTCTGTTATATAGAACTGAACAAATTGTCCTGACTGTGGTACATTGTATTTTCTTTAAAAATATCGAAAAGTCGGAAAGAAAAGTTTTCTTTACAGTCTACTCTGTGCTCTTTTCATTGAATTTCCAAATTCATTGTTTCATGGGAAATTTTGTTTAAAAAATTCTTTCCCTTTGAAAACGATCTGAATTGATGAAATAAACGATATTTTCTTATAATGTTAGTTTGATCTTTCCTATAAACATAACAATTTATTCGTATTTCAGAGAAAAAAATCGACTATATTGCACGAATGATCCTCACTTAACTTTAAAAGATTGATAAAACAAGTAAATCAATGAATTAACAACCTATATATCCATTCCTTTTTTTCGAGAAAACATCGAACACTTTGTTATTTTCATGTATAAAACAAGAAGAAGAAGAAGAAAAAAAAATTGATATGACTGTCTCATTCTTGATTTCAACTCAAAGTCAAAGAGCGCAGTCAACCAAATCGATCATCTATGGTTATAATGAGAAAAATCTTCCAAAGTTTGTTTATTCAAGGTCAAAATTTGAGGCAAATTTCAGGGGCCCTGACAACCTCTCCGTCATATTTCTTAAACTCCACCCACTCCCCCTTCCCGGGTTAAAAAATCTTACTGGAAAAAGCACTCTTCCCCGGAGCAACCCCCCCCCCCCCCCCAAAAAAAAAATCACTCTAAATCCTTGCGTTTGTACATTTGTGTATAAGCTGTTTTGCTCCGTATTCATCCGCTCCGGTCCGTATGCGTGTAAATTATAAGAATAATCACTTTCTTTTATACATCTCCATTCTTTCTTAAAAAGTTTTTCTCCTTCATATCTTTAATTCATAAAAGGTATTTCTCCTTCGAAGTGTTGGTATATCTTGTACAAAAGCAAAGCGGTCTTCGTTCTATAAAAGAGTACTTTTATTGAAAGGAAAAAAAAAGAGTTCATGGAACTCCATCTTTCAAAAAAAAAAATTGTAAAAACAAAACACAAAACGAAACGAAACGAAACGAAACAAAAAACAAAACAAAACAAAACCAAAAAAAAAAAAAACCAACAAAAAACGACACCCCCCCTCCCCTCCAAAAAAAAAAAAAAACCAAAAAAAAAAAAAAAAAAAACCCAAAATTATACAGAAAAGAAAAAGAAAAACTTCTGGGCTAATCTAAGGGCGTAGATCTACATGTATACATTACACGCCTTTAAAAGATCAAAGAAATATATAATTTCATTGTATATAACTTCTTTGCTGCAAAATCGTAATTCTTATATTTTTCGTTTGTGAAATTGAATATTGTCATTTATTGAAAATGACGCATGAGTTTAGAAAAACATGACAAATAATGATAATAACATATGAAAGAAGTGACGCAATCTTAAATCAATTTCAGTCCAAATAGTTCATTTCTCGATGTAGCAAAATTTAACATGAAATGCACGGAAGCCCGTAGTTGACAGGTATGAATTAAAATTTATCTGGCGGCCGCCACTTAATTTATCTGGCGGCCGCCACTTAATTTATCTGGCGGCCGCCACTTAATTTATCTGGCGGCCGCTACTTAATTATGTGGCGGCCGCCAGATAAATTAAGTGGCGGCCGCCAAATAAATTAAGTGGCGGCCGCCAGATATATTAAGTGGCGGCCGCCAGATAATATGTGGCGGCCGCCACTTAAATATGTGGCGGCCGCCACTTAATTATCTGGCGGCCGCCAGATAAATCTTTTGTTACATTTCATCTGGTTATTTTGCACCTTTCACCAAATAGATTAAAAGAGAAGATGAATTCAGCACCCTAGAACAGAAAGAACATGTTATGCATTGATTCTGTTTTGATTTATTGTAAATTATGTGATGACCGTCACTTAAATTATCTGGCGGCCGCCACTTAATTTATCTGGCGGCCGCCAGATAATTTATTAAGATAAATTAAGTGGCGGCCGCCAGATAAATTATAATTCATACCTGTCACCTACGGGCTTCCGTAGAAATGCGTCAAAGTTTAACAAAATCCTCTTAACTTGTAGAGAAGTAAATGTGAAATACATAAAATCATGACAATCACACATGTACTTACATAAATACAAGTGAAAGTTAAACAATTACAAATCAAATATCATGTCACAAAGATGAAGAAGACGAAAAGAAATGAGCGGAAAGAGAAAATCTAACAGTAATGATTGTTATAAAGTTTAAGGTGCTAGGGGAGGGAGGTGGGAAATTTCCGTGGAAATACTTCAAATTTACAAAAAGATATACATAGTTGTCGTCGAGACGCTAGATGAAAACAGAATGATGCACGCGCATCGTAAGACCATGTAGAATCTTAAATGGGGTTCAATAAGGGGTATACGCGAACATAAAACATTTTATATAAGATATAAAGAGGTTTTTCTGCAAAATCGTAATTCTTACATTGTTAGTTTGTATTCTTAATATGAAAAGAAATGAAGAAACAAAATAATGATGAGGAGGAATGATACAGAGAGATAGTTTCTTCGCTTCCTCGCAGCATTTCCTCACTTCAATTTTAAAATTGCTGAAAGTTTTCAATAATTTTCTTCGATAACATTTTTCATATTTCTTCCCAACTATCGATTACACAATTTTGAACAAAGCTGTGGTCACAACTCGCCGTACATGCGTGTTTTTACGTGTGCAATCTTTGGGATTCTGTATGCGGTCGTTGCGTAACATGTATCAGTTGGCCTCCATACGGATTTGGGTTCAGTCACAAAAAAAAAAAAAAAAAAAAAAAAAAAAAAAAAAAATGCAGAACTCTCGCTGCGTGCGGTCTCGATCAGTGCGTTCTACGGATTCACCGAGAAGCAAGATACGCACGTTGTGAGTTTCAAATACATTCAATGCCCTGTGACGCAAACGATGTCGTTCGCCTTGATGCTAAAACAACGCTTTCTAGTTTTAAAGATGACGCAAATACGAATAAACATGTATTATTATCATACATGTATGTATACATATAGATCTAACTGTATAATTCAGTGATAACGAAAAGAGACCCCCCTTCTCAAAAGAGTGGACGTATGTGTCAAATCTACTCCTGTCATACTTCAGGCTCATTGTTGCAAGTTATGTTATTATTTGTTTGTTTTTTCTAATAATATTGATATCTAAAAAAGAATCCCCAAGACGTCACGGAGACAATTACAGCTAAATGTTGATCTTTGAAATAGACATTTCACGGCATGTATTTCTACTTCCTATGAAGTTTACACTCATTGGTTTGTATTTTTGAATTAAACTATATTTCTGTATTTAATACATGTACATGTATGTTTGATCATTATGTTCAAACTCAACTGAGTGGTTCTTTTTTTTTTAATAAAAAAGCTTTTTACGTCTATTTTTCGTTCGCATTTTTACGACGCAAAAATCACTTTGATGCATATTTTAACTGTCTATATCTCGATACATAATTATTTGGCATCGGTGGATTTTTGAGATATTTATGAGATTAAAGCAAAGAGTTAAAAGTTGAAATTTGAAAAAAAATCAAACTTCTCTTACAAAAGATATTGGTGCGTGAAAAACGTCTAAAACGTCGTTTTCTCGTTAAGCTGATTTTAATGCATATTTTAACTGTCTATATCTCGATAGTTCATTATTTGGCATCGGTAGATTTTTGATATATTTAAAAGATTAAAGCAAAGAATTGAAAGATGAAATTGAAAAAAAAAAAAAATTCTCTTACAGAAGATATTGGTGCTTGAAAAACGTCTAAAACGTCGTTTTTTCGTTAAGCTGATCTTTTATACATATCTTAACTGTCTACATCTCAATACGTAATCATTTGGCAGCGGTGGATTTTTGATACATTTAAAAGATTAAAGTAAAGAGTTAAAAGATGAAATTTGATAAAAATCAAACTTCTCTTACAGAAGATATTGGTGCGTGAAAAACGTCTAAAACGTCGTTTTCTCACTTAGCTGATTTTACCACTTTTAAAGTTACATTGTGGCTGTCTTTGGAAAAAAAAATTCATACATAATATTATCCTAAGATAGAATAAAATGTTATATTTCAATATATCAATAACAATATTTAATCCAATTCAATTTATACTTAAAATTTTAGAGAAGTGCATCAGCGAAAATAGGGATATTTCTACGTCCTTTTTGTAAAATTGGCGGGAAAAATGATGGGGTGGTATATCTCTGTAACTATGGACATTTGAACGAAAATATTTGACAGAATTATTCCTAGTCATTTATCTATAAGAACAACTTAAAATCATTAAATTTGGTTACTAGGTCATTTGGATCAATTTGCATGGTTTTATGCCGGATTGGCTCTTAAATGTATCAAAAGAAGGGAGGAGATCTCCAACAAGACCCCGTTGCAGCATCAACAGTAAAACACTAAAACACCCGATGCAAAAACACAAAAGACGAGTACAGCACGAGACGGAAAAGAGACACACGACAAGTAAACATCAAACACAAAAGACTACACATAAACCGACGAGACCAATGGGCAACCGGTGCCGACTTTGGACGGCCATTTGTCACGCAAGTAGCAAATGGTGTGGTTATCCTGGATTACGTGCGCACAACCCTCTCACTTCTCCAATTACCCAGAGGTCTCGAAGAACGTACAATTGTGGTGTAAAACAACCTCCTCACTGTAAGATGACATCACACAAACAAGACCGCAAAACGCAGAGGCCCCATAGACACAGATGAATATGTAAATGGATATAAAAAGAGGGCATGCGTAATACAGTCCGTGCTCTGCCGGCTGTAGCGAGCTCATGTATGTAATCACCCGAGGAGTCCGACTGACATTCAGAGAGGACAGGTGGTCGGGGCCCTGTCTTCTCTAAAGAGGTTTGGACAGGGCCCGTCATGGAGTCCCGTCGTCACAGTCAGTCAGAGTGCAAGTCTCAAGGATGCGCTTGTACAAGACTGTAGATTGGTCAAGTACCAAGCCTAGTGTCCGTCTGGTGACATTAGGATCATATCCACGGTATAAAAGGCGTTTGATGATTCTGACGCTTTTTCGATGGTTATGCTGCCTACCTTTGATCCTTTTTATTTTGTTTATCATATCACCATAAAAGACAGGTTGTGTAATACCCATAGTAATGTACTCTGTTGCATGTATAGATCCGAATTTTAAAAGAAGTTGACTGTAGTTTTTGTAAAATTTCCAGAAAGTCTTAACTAGTTTATGAAAGCGGAAACCTTGACCTAAAAGTTTTAGAGTCTTACGTAGAATACACTACAACAAAGCTAAGTTAGAGAACACAATGAAATTAAAACACTTCAAACTTAATGAAATGAAAACACTTCAAAAAGTAACAATTTGACGGATGGCATAAATATTTGCAAGTGCTATGGTTGCATTATATCGCAGCCGTGTATAGAATCAATTTATCTCCCTGATGGCATAGCTCTGTACTTAACAGGTTCTGTGGCAGATATCTTAGATGAAGTTTAGACTTTTGCTCATCATAATTTCATATTATTTGTATTTCCTCTTCTTCGACCGCGAGTATCACTGATGAGACATACCTTGTTGAAATGCGCATAGGATACCATAAGGTTGGTATCACTATCATGATCATCAAAATAATAATAAATCGCCTAGTTTCGCAGTGTGTCGGCACTTGACATGGAATTATATATATTAAATACTAAGGGGTATCTCTGTCCTTGCAGATTCTTTGGCAGAAAATTTAGGTCAAATGTAGACTTTTGCTCTTCCTTATTTCTCCTCTTCTTCGGCCTCGAGCATCAAAGATGATACATAACATGTTGAAATGGGCATTCAAATTCATAATAGAACATATATTTTAGTATGGACAATTTAAAGAAGGCGGTCGGAAATGCACGTCTCGGGTACTTAACCCTCGTCAGTGATCCTCAATCTAAACAATGTAATATAGCCAAAGCGTGCGAAAGTTATTATGTCCAAAAATGTAATAAAAAACGTAGCAGGATGGGTGGGATATGATGCTTACAGCACCCACGTTTTTGAAATTTCAAGAAATTTTCACACGGAAATTTTCGAATGTGTTGAAGAAACGATCAACCTAAGTTGATCGAGTTTGGCTACATGTGCTCTCGGGGACTCCTGTTCCACCATCAGTGACACTCACTAAGTGGTACAAATGTTAATGTTTTCAAAAAGGGTAGGTGGTGCATGTATATACGATGCTTACAGGACCAACAGTTTAGACATTTCAAGAAATTTTGACAACAGAAATTTTATGTTTCGAAAAAAAGTTGTTTAAGGCAGTATGGTATCCCATAATTTCTTTTCGAATTTTGCGTATTTGGCAAAGAAATCAACGAAGATAAACATTGAAATTCCTTATACCTGATTTCAGAGAATAGAAGCACAAGAAATTAGAGAGACTCAGTACAATTTACCTAATTATTAGGTTCAAGGTAAATATTTGCACCATGACGGAAAGTGACATTATTACGGCATTACATATAGCACAATGTTATGTATTATATTATTCAGTGCCACTGATTACGTGCAGATTTTCATAAGAAAAAAAAAATGCACGGTTTCGCCTACTAAATACTCGCGTCCATTACATGCTCATTTCATGCTCATTATGACGAAATAGTTATATAGAGGTCACTATGACCGTCCTATTTGAATAAAGGTCAATCACATTTTAAATGCTTTATAACCCCCTCCCCCGCCCCATTTTGTCCTACAGGACATATAACGACGATATTTTATCAATTGAGAAAAGAGAAGACAAAAGACGTATGGTTGCTCAAATGACACATTCATTCATAGAATATATTTGTACAACATGTACATATCAAATCTACACAGAATGTTCCAACAAACAATCAAACACACACACACACACCCTCCCTCACACACACCCTCACACACACCCTTACTCACACACCAAAACATGAAAAAACACGTATGACAATACTCAAACAGAAGAATCAGTAAATGAAAGTCAAACAAAAAAGATGAAACCAGATTCCAGAACCACAATCGATAGGCTTTCGAATTTCGTAAAAAAACAATTGAAAACAGAACTTTCTCAGGCGAAAAGAAGAATGGGACAAACAGACGGAGACAATGGCACAGTTCCACAGAAACACGACTTATCTAATGAACTATCTCTAGTACAAGTATCTGAGACTATTTGAACTGCTTCAACGTTATCAATAGGTCACTTTATAATCCTGTCCTTCTGTGCACTATACTTTATCACTGTAAAACGGATAGAAATGAAGAAAACTTAATTTCTACTTGCAATTGTTGTCTGATCTCCGCTTCAAAACCGAAACCCCTGTTGACACATAGCCTAAACCCCCTATGTGCGCTCTAACAGGGTGAGTACGGAAGGAATTGTAGAATGCATTGTATGTGGCGCTATCAAGACGCACCGTACTTATTATGTTCATTTATCAAGTGAATCATGTTACAATAGTATCCAAGTAGGTAGAACCAAAAAGGAAGCCGAAAAAGTGTTATCCAAAGTTTCGCTCATTGGCAAAGGAATTACCAAAATAATTGTAAGCAGTGCCACCCTGAATAAATTCGATAAAGAAATAGATGTACACTACATTTGATAAATCTAATTCCATAGATCCAAAAGCCAGCCAAACATGATAATTTCTTGTTCAATCTGCAATTATAAACTAGAAACACAGTGAACACTAAAATGATACAACAATCAACTTAAAGTTTAAATATTTCTGAACTAAAATACAAATTTTCAGAATAACTAGATGAGAGTTAAATCTAGTTATTTACATGAGTGCTGCGCCGCAAACATCGTGATTTTTTATCGCGTGGGGTCAAAACGTATGGTATTGTGATTTCTTAGACAGTTTTTTTTTATTTTCTAAGTTAAGCTTTACGAAACTAAAGAGCCGTTGCAGAGGGGTCATGTCTAATAAATCAATCCATATCGTATAGGTGTATGAAAATGTTTAACGTCTTCAAATTCATTAGCATCATTTTAGAGCAGATAAATTTAGAGCATGGACCAGACATGCACGTTTCGAGTATTAAACCCTCGTCAGTGATCCTCAATATAAACAATGAAATATGGCGTGGGTTATGTACATGTACCCGGAATTTCTAGATACCGTTATGACCTAAGCTTGATCTCTCATTAGAAAGACGCAGATCTAGAGCAGGCGGAGATATGAGAACCTCTCCTTTCCTGGAATCAAATACAAAAACCTTCATTTTCACATTTTATGTATGATTTTGTCATATTTATGTGCTGGAACTTCTTCCCCATTTCCCGTTTTTTTTTCAAAACTTTGTTTAATTTGCGTCACTTAAATGTACATGTACCAAAGTAATAATTTGACACTTGACATTAATTGTTGCAAGTGCTATGGACGCATTATATCTTAACCGTGTATAGAATCAATTTATCTCCCTGATGGCATAGCTCTGTCCTTAACATGTTCTTTGGCATTTATGAGAAAATAAATTGTTGAAATACGCATATGGTGCACTGAAATCTAAAATAGAACCAATATTTCAGCCACAAGGTTGGTATCACTGCTGTTGGAGTCTTAATTCCCTGAGGATATCAATCGCCTAGTTTCGCACTGTTTCAGCACTTGACTTGGAACAATATATCTAAAACTTCGCCATCACAATTTAATGAAAATGTTCTAGAACTAAGGGTTATCTCCCTGATGACATAGCTTTGTCCTTGGCAGGTTCTTTGGCAGAAATGTCAGGTCAATTTAAGATTCTTGCTCTCCATAATCTTATATTACTTGAATAATCTCGGTCTCGAGCATCACCGATGTGACATTGCTTGAAATTCGAACATTTATAATGGAACAAATATTTCAATATTGACAATTCCAACCACTAACTTAAAGTTGGTATCTCTGCTGGTGGACTCCTTAGTCCCATGGGATATCATTCGCCTAGTTTCACACTGTTTCGGCACTTGGCTTAAGTTATATTCGTAAATTCTCCTTCACAAAATGTTACGATAAATTTCTTGAACAAAGGGGTACCTCCCTGATAGCATTGCTCTGTCCTTGCAGGTTCTTTTGCGGATGCGGAAAATTTAGATCGTCTGTCTCTTCAACGCATTCAAAATTTTCTGGTACTAAAATTCCTAAAATTTCTAAAACGTGGGTCCTGTAGCAGCATATCCCACCCATTCTGCTACATCTTTCGTTACATTTTTTGACATAATAATTTTCACCCTCTTTGGCAATATTACATTCTTTAGATTGAGGATCACTTACGAGGGTTAAGAACCCGAAACGTGCATGTCTGGTCCATGCTGCAAATCAATCCGTTTATAAATGATGCTATTGAATTTGAAGACGTTTAACATTAGACTTTAGCTCTTCCTTCTTTCAAACTATTTGGATTTCCTATTTTTCGGCCTTGAGAATCACTGATGAGACAAAACATGCTGAAATGAGCATATATGGTGCATTGGTGTTTAACATGTATAATAGAACATATATTTCAATATGGACATTTAAAAAAAATGCGGCCAATTCATTATTTAAAGTGCAGAATATGAAGTTTGATTTGATCTCCTGACCACAACGTTTATAAAATATGAAAATTCAGGGAACTGCCTTCTATTACAAATTAACATCTATTGTGTTATCTATATTCATTTTAAGGCGTTGAAGACACATGCTTTATGGATGAAAACAAAAAAAGTAAAATATGAGTGAATGGTATAGAAATGACAGACGCGGAACAGGAGGGGTAGCGGATCAGGACCTCACCTGGAATGTGCCAAAAAGTCTTGTTTTTATTTAATACTCTTTTTTTCAAAATCATAGGTTGAAACTATCCTTCAATCCCCTACATAGTATATAATATATAATATATAAGTATTTTTGTTAGACAGGCTGCTGAATGCAGACGTATATAGGTATTTAAAAACAAATCCGGGGATTTATTTCACAATAACATGTTTTGACCTAAGATCTAGTTCACATTACCTTTTTATGATGTTTTCGTTACAAAAAGGGAATAAATCTTTGAATTTATAACTTTACGAAGTCTAAAGGTCTTATTTGTAAATACGTCTAGAGTAAATTTATATAATATGAAAATGAATATAAATAATGGGCTCTCGTTGACATCTTGTTTTGTATGCCTTGATCTATGCTTGAATCAAGAATAAAAAATAGGTTGTTTTTCTTTAAATAACCTTTATGTTAGTTTTCGGCATGGTGTAAAATCTAGGCCTAAACGGATTGGACGATTGGATGTGACTATTGGACTGGATTGGATTGGACTGACAATGACCGATTACGATCTATTTATTCAACAATCTCAGAACCATAAACTGAATCCAAATGTTATTTCTGTGTGGACGCTACTAAGAACTCCAAATATTTCAAGAATGTATCTCCAATGTTCAGAAATACAGAAGATATTCAATTCAAAACTTTTAATTGTATTACATGGTATTCTTAACAATAATAAAGCACCAAACATATAATGTTTTCACCGGAACAAAAGTTTAATACAGTAAATGAGTATTACTTTTCTCTTATAAATAAAAAAAGTTACAGTATAATACATAGTCATATTTTATGGCACATATTGAATGCTTGAATGAGACGAAGCTATACAAGTTAAATATCTCTCTCTTTCTTTCTTTCTTTCTTTCTTTCTTTCTTTCTCTCTCTCTCTCTCTCTTTCTTTCTTTCTTTCTTTCTTTCTTTCTTTCTTTCTTTCTTTCTTTCTTTCTTTCTTTCTTTCTTTCTTTCTCTCTATCTCTCTCTCTCTCTGGCAAGGCTGCCTGGGAAGGGGATATGTCATAATCATCTCATCACATTGATACTATAACAGAGGGAGATTACATTTTCCCTCTACAATATCACACTTTGTTTGAAATGTGTCATTCTTGAGTTTTTGCTACTCGAAGTAAACATGATCGCTTAAAACAATGCACTTTGTCAGTATGTTGAAGTAATGCGTACAGGTAAAAGCGCATGGAACACTTCTGATGATCTTGGCCCATATTACAAGGAATTTGGCACAATGGCATTTATATCTTTATCATTTAACGTCACTGTACATCTAGCCCATTTCAGAAAGCCTTTCGCCAAAAAATTCGCCATCCCGTTGTCTTTGTTCGTTGAAGAAAAGCTAGTGTTCGATTGTGCACTTGTACAGGTAGTGACGTCATTCATTTGAACTTCGATTGTTTCTGTTGATACAGCTTCAAAATTGTTTCCAGACTCTTGAATTTCCAAATCTAGCTCTCTTGATGTTGGTAATAGACATTCCGATGAAATGTGAAAATCGTCATTTGTTTTGTGTTCTATGTCATATCCCGATAACTCTGAATTTGATGACGTTGACATGGCAGGAGTAATATCTGTTCTTACAAAATTGTGCAACATTTTCGATTGACGAATTTGTTTTTCTGCCTTCCTGAACAGCCGATCAAGCATGTTGAAATCTGAAAAACGCAAAAGAAATCGATGTAGAATAAAAATGTTTCAAAAAAGTTTCTTTAAGCAGAATGGGTATCCCATAATTTCTGAGCAAATTTTCCGTTCTAGTATCTGGTAAAAAAAAATTGTCAGATTGTCAGAATTCTTAATGTTTGGATTTTTTCCCTAGATGAATAATATCAATATTACTATTAAGGTGACAATATTTTATAAAATAAAATGATACCAATTATTTATCTCTACGTTTTAAGGTAATTTCAAAAAGGTTTTACAAAGAAATCAAAGGAAATAAGCATGGTAATTCCCTATGCCTGATTTTCTGATTTTTAGAGAGAATGTAAGCACAGGAAAATAGAGAGTGCAATCTACATTAATTATTAGGTTCAAGGTAAATATTTGCACCATGACGGAGAATGACATTATTTCGGCATTATATTTAGAACAAGGTTACGTTCAGATTTTCATCAGAAAAATGCACGGTTTCGCCTACTGAATTCTCACGTCCACTACATGCCCATTTCATGTTCATAATGACGCAATAGCTTCATAGATGTAATGGTAAAGGTAGGGTTTATAGTAGAGGTCACTATGACCGTCCCTCTTGAATATAGGTCAATCACATTTTAAAATTCTTTTGACCCCCCCTATTTGTCCTACGATAATAATAAAATAATCGAGAAAAGACAATCAAAACAAAAATTGCTCAGATGACATAATAATATTATTCAGTCATATAATATATTTGTACATGTAAATATCAAACTATTTTAGACATTTGTATCCGTGAAAGTAATATCGTCTATGAATCGTCAAATTTATTTGCAGCCATTTCTTTATATGTTATATGTTTTGTCCCATTGTAAGAAATGAACAATTGAAAATATTTAAATGTGCTCAAATTGTTATGATAAATGTTTTCAATATTTCAATTTTGTCATAGGAATATTTCCTTTTCTTCCTTCTCTAAGCATTCAAATGAGAAAAGATGAATAAGAATTTAATTTTGTTTCGTCGAATCGACAATCTAATTTAGCACATGTAGCCATCTTCGATCAACTTCGGTTGATCGTCTCTTCAACGCATTCGAAAATTTCTGTTATCAAAATTTCTTGAAATTTCTAAAACGTGGGTCCTGTAGCATCATATCCCAGCAATACTGCTACGTCTTTCGGTACATATTTGGACATAATAATTTTTACACTTTTTGTCATATTGCATAGTTTAGATAAGGATTACTGACGAGGGTTAAGCAGTTAAGTACCCGAAACGTTCAAATGATTTTAAATTTGACGACTTAACACAATTATGAGTAAGAAATAATTAAATTGATTGAGACACTTAAACACATAAATAAACACGATACGTAAACATGGTTTAATACAATTCTTATCATATAAATTTAAAAATAACTTACGCTTTTGCCACAGCTAAAAAACATACAACTTTCTATGCCTATAATATAACGTGGAGTAAGGTGTTCCACTATTTATAACATCCGCTTTCAACAAATGTTTGTAAACAATGATGTATGACGAAACATTTGTCCAATAAATAGAGCACGGAGGCAAGCGCAGATTTTGTTTACAAGTTACTTTGTTTGGGGTCAAGTTCGCTCACCGATATAATGAAGAACTTTCTCGATCGTTCCAGATAAAAAATGAAGATCATATGTTTCATGTTGATATAGGTTTTATTCGAAGAAGAGGAGGGCAACACATCCCCCTCAAAGAAAACCAATGAAATGCTGAAAGAGGTGGGAGGTGCGCCAAAACAATTCAATAGTAGATTAATATAGACCATTATTCCAGAATAGAGTTTTTTTTTAATATACTTAATTTTTATATATCATAGAGATAATAAATATGCAAGAGGGTGGTATTTGAGATATAAGATGATATGTGAATTAGCCGAAAAGTACTGATTTTGGAAAATCACTTGAGGTTGAGGGGGAGGGGCTGCTCCTGACCAACCCCTTCTAGACCCGCCCTTAAAACTCACTATGAATATAATGATATAGATTATCAGAATGTGCTAATATAGGTTCCGTTTAGAAAGATATGGGCCTCTGTACTGAGCGACCGATATTTCTTATGCATAGTTATCTGGTGGTCAATTGGTATACGAAAACAACTTTGTTTGAACATGTTGAATAGATATTGATTTTGGAAATTTCTAGTACAGGTGAAAACCACAATGGTGCGCTAATATGTCTAAAAACTCTTTTGAAGAATTTGAATGAAGCTTCCGGGTCTCATTTTATTAACTTAATAAACTAAACCCCCACCCCTTCCCCCACATTTTTCATTACGAACTTTATAATCTTAAAAGTTCGTAATGAATAGTGGGGAGGGGGGGGCTTGGTAATTCATAAGCTAATAGGCGTTTTCTAATATCAAATACCCTTCATCTTTCCACTTCAACCTTATATTTATACGTAGACCACATATATTGGTGACGGAATGGAGGACAATTTTAATTCTTTCGAGATTTATTAATTTGAATTATTTGAGTAAATGTTAAACGTCTTCAAATTTAATAGCATCATTTTAGTACAGATACAATTTCAGCATGGACCAGACATGCACGTTTCGGATACTTAACCCTCGTCAGTGATCCTCAATCTAATCAATGTAATATTGCCAAAGAGTGTGAAAATTATTATGTCCAAAACGTTACGTAGCAGGATGGGTGGGATACGATGCTACAGGACCCACGTTTTAGAAATCTTGATATCAGAAATTTTCAAATGCGTTGAAGAGACGATCAACCGAATTTGATCGAACTTGGCTACATGTGTCCCTCGGGGACTTCATTTATTACATTTCTTCTTTTTTGAACGAACGTTATTCTTCAGAAAAAAGCGCATTTAACACATTACGGTTGAGGACACACCCTATTGACAGCTTCTTATTTTCGAAAATTCTTTTAAATAATGATTTTTCACCAATTTATTTATGTCTCTAATTAATTTCATTCACACTTACCTCCTGTTATGTGATATAGTTGACTACTGAATCGATACAATAGTTGGATTATGATATCGTCATTTCCTGTAGTATCGGTGCGTACATCAATGAAATTGATACATGACTGAATGGATTACGTACAGGAATTGATCATCTATCTCATGAAGCAGGAAACTGTCGCTGATTATTCTATATATTATATATATATAGTATACAGTTTATTTTGATCTTGATAGAGAGTGTGCAATGATCAAATTTGATCGGTGATTGGACGTTACACAAGAAAACTTGAAGCGTGGATCTAAGGGGAGGGATGTGCAGGACCCACCCCTGGATTTTCCCTAACTTCAAGATTTTCCCGATTTTTGATATGTATATCTACTGCCCCTCCCCCCCCTCCCCCCCCCCTCCCCCCCCCCCCTATTGGCTTGGCCCTTTAAAAAATCTAGATCCTCTCATGTTAAGAAATAAAGTTGTATAAAGAAGTATAAAAGTATAAAGAAATCGCCTCATACTATTATTTACCTAGGGATATGTCTAGGTTATATTTCAGGGCTTTTATTTGGCACACCGACTTATGAAGAATGATCATAACCATTTGCTTTCTTTTCGTAAAATCTAATTTGTACATTTATATCTATTGAATATTAAGGGGTATAGCTTTGATATTTCACACGTTTTCAATTTACATTAAAATTTTATGTTTTTTTTTTATGAAATTAAAGATAGGATTTGCAATCGGAACAAACGGTTTCTATAACGCTATATGAAATTTTGTGACAAATAAATGTTAGAATAAAACGGTTTCTCATTTTCTCTCAGCTACTTATTAAAGATGTCAATTTTCTCTACGACCTTTAAACATCCTTTTCTTAATTTGCTTGAATAGATACATATTATTACATGTATAACTATCGAATACAAATGAATCTACCGAATCGCTGTATTGACTTTTTTCCGTATACTTCCTGAATTGACGTCCTTGCGTGTGACAAATGTTTCATCAACATACCCCGAATCACATTGCAAAATAATGTAATGATATGCTAGCTAATATCTACTGAAACAAAAACAACATAAAAATATACAGCAGTATCTTCTTTCTCAGAGACAACTGTTACTTTTTCATTATTCACTCATACTAAATAATAAGCTACAAATAAAGGGAAAACAAGAACAAAGAAAAAAAAAACCAACATGAAAAAAAAAAAAAAAAAAAAAAAAAAAAAAAAAATAAAAATCAAAAAGTAGAGGAAGAAGAAGAAGATGATGATGACGAAAACAATTTAATCAAAAACAACACCAGATAGAAAAGATTAAATGAAATTCATAAAAACTATATAGAACATAAAAATAATTAAAATACAAAATAAAAATAACCCTGATTGCTTAGCTGTATCTGTAAATATAGTAAGTATTAGACCGAAACAGGCCAACATGATTTTTTTCATTATGTTGACCTGTTTAAGATCACGAGTTTAAAATAGAAACGGTTAAGTTATATTTCACCTTCTATGTAGTAAATACGATATACAAAATAAGTCTACATGGTATAGCAAGCAAACTGATCAACAATTAAAATCGTTCCCCTTGACCTGATGTTTAGAAGTGTTTTAATTACTTCCTTCCAGCTTTCCAGCTCTGACAGAAGCTTTGTTTTGGCCCTTTTATCGATTTGACATCATAGATATTATTTTGTTATTTCGAAAACTTGTCATTCCATTCAAAACTACCACCGAAATTAAAGGAAGCAAACATTTTAGCACCATCCTATGCTATTTTGAACATATATTTTATTTGGATATGCTACTGAATCGACCCTACAGAAAATCTGGAGCCGCGTACTCTCTGTAAAGTATATGTACAAATCTAAATTCAAAACATTAAAGAGGGTGCTACTGAAATGAATTATGGTGACTCCACTGGAAGCGTCACTGATGAGAATTTAGTATTCGAAACACGTGTCTGGTGCAGGAAAAAATGGTTTGGAATTTTCTTCATGAAGGTATAGAGTTGGATCACTTCCGTATTACTTGAATGTGAACAGAAATAAAAAGATAAGGTACTCTGGAAAACTAACCTTTCCTACCAGCATACCTGATGAAGACCCCCCAAAGAATAGAAATTCATAATACATTTTATCAATAAATATCTTTTCAATAAGGCACGGTACATTGATATTCAGGGGGAGGGGTGTATTATTTTGCCCATCGAGGCAAAGTTAGAGCAATAAACATTAAAGTACCGATCAGTTATTCAGTCTCAGAGTCGAGAAATCAAGGCAAAATCATGAAATTTCCATAGGAACGGTTGCGACCCTCGGAATGAATAAAATTCCGAAGTGAGACCAGGTGCCCGGGGAGAGTCAGCGTCTCCTGATTGCATGCACCACCCGTCGCAACATCTCCAAGTAAACCTGTCAAATTCGGTGATTGTCTCGATGTACATATTGGTGTACACATCTGGTAAGTCTTCTTTGGAAGTGATGACAGTAATTCAATCACAATCCACAGTGTCACTGATCATTCTTGAAAGGGGGATCTGTATTGAGGGGGATTAGGGTCACAATGCTATTTGACTTGCTTACATGCTTCATGCTATGTTGCTTCATTCAATGTTTGATTATTCCATGTTCATTTGTCTTGCTTTCATTTCAAATTGACTTTATTGCATTTGTCTTTCTTCTTTATGCAGTGTTGCTTCCGTGCATGTTACATTTGTCCTTCGTCAATGCATAATTGTCGTTCTACCTTGCGTTATGATATCTTTCAATGTGCCAGCATTCTTTCGTCCTAATGCCATTATTGCTTCGTCAATGCTTACCTCAATTTTGATACCAGGTGGCGCTCCGTTTGTGTCCGTTCCTTGAAATTAACTTTGAGACGTCCCCTGTTGCAGTACTTGGAAAAATGAGTTATAAATAGCGGAAAAAGCAAAAGCCGATTGAAATATTTGAACAAAAAAAAAAAAGAAATCATTAAATGATAAATATTTGGACCTTTTCTGTTTGTTTGTTTGTTTGTTTGTTTTTTTTTTTTTCATTTATACAGTAATAGCCATTTGGGGATTTGAAATCTCTAGAAAATTAAGCAGGAGAATGGTAATGACTTCGTGGCTCTGCGGTAAGCGTACCGGATCGACATTCTATTTTTTTCCTGCATGGGTTCGAATCCCATCGGTTACATAATTTTTTTTCTGAATTGTTAGTGGGAAATTATATAGAAGTCAGTTTTTTTCTGAGATATCGTGGGAAAGGCGGTATTTCATATCGAAAAATTCTAGATAAATTGAAACTACCGCGCGTCCTATGTACACTGATCGAACCTAGAGATCAACATCCCCGGCCCCATTGATTCAGTCAATAATGCAGTTTCTAGTCTCCTTTCATAATTTTGACCTTGGAAATTTACCTTTTGACATCTCTGTATGCCAAAATTACTCCAAGCTGTTGTCCAGGACAAGCGGGGCGTAGGGGAAGGGGGGGGGGGGCAGCCAGTTCTTTGTGGACTTTCTGAATAGTTTAGCTATTCTGATCCATCCTTTATACATTTTACTTTATCAATGTACATGAAGACATTTAACTCAATCTATATAGAATAGTATTACATGTAATGATAGAGGGTATAGAAAGTATTTTATGATAAGTCAATATTTTGCTAAAATAATTCCTGGCTCGCTACCGCTCGCCAGACGTTTATTAATTAATGTACTTAAAATTTAGTATTGCACCAGAAATGTTAAAATTTGTGTACACAGAACATGAAACCCCCATATTTTTTTTTAAATCTCTACCCTCCCCCCCCCCTTTTTAAAAAAAAATTTTTTCATTTATTTTTTTATTATTATTTTTTTTTGCTTGTTAGAAATTTTGGGATGTTGTGCCCCTCCACTTTTTCAGACAGAGCTACGCCGTTGGTCCAGGACTACGCCAGCTCAGGAACGTGGCACAAAAACAATTCAGTGTCATTCACAGCCTTTTCCAACAATGGCCAAAATTTAGACCTTTATTGTGTTCCTATACTCCGTGTTAGGAGCGCAAGGAAGGTATAATTTTAATTAAATTGCACTATGGCAAACTTGTCAGATTCTTCTTGTTCAGTGGCGGATCCAGCGCCCCCTTTGCCGGGGGTCAAGGGGCGAATATTGCCGATTTTACTGATTTTACTAATGTACCTGTTTTTGCCGGGAAAATATTGGGTCTGTGCAGGAGCATCCCCTAAATCCGCCACTGTTGTTCGGCCCAAAATCAAGGTCAAGATAGAAATGCAAGCGTTTGATGCTTGCAAGGATTGACCTTGAACATAAACCTTCATAAGTCCATACTTCAAAGTCAATTATTATAGAAGTTTTATCTTTTTATGCAAGAATCAACCGACTTATGGTACAGAAACGACATTGACGGGCATATAAAAGGCAAGTTATTAAAATTATGACTTTTCATAGATGACTTGCAAGCGACAATAGTGAGCCAACGAAGCGTTTGCAAAGTTTTGTAATAAAAATGATTTTTTATTTCAACTGAATAATGATAAGACCCCCCTAGAAAACCTGAAAAAAAAATTGCATAAAAACATTTTATTTTTATAAGTACCCCCAATTATTTTCTACATCCTCTTCTGGGCAGATGGACAACAGGGACAAGTTACATTATACTTAGAATTGACAAAAGGAAAAAAATGTATCCTCGTCCGGGATTCGAACCCACTCGGAAAGGTGCAAAATAATATTCAGTGGCATATGTGTAACCACTATGCCACAGAGATTCTTCAAACTCACGTGTTGTTTATAGTCATGGTTAAAACTTACAAAAATCTTATGCATACAAAATCAAATATTTACTAATTACTTGAAAATATTTTTCAAATATTCATACAGCCAATCTACTTCTGTCCTCTCGTGCGATAATATAATCACTTTTCGAACGATACTGTAGTAGAATTTAAAAGAAATTTCTAACGACAGGGGATGTTTCAAAGTTCATTTCAAGGAACGGGCACATGCGGTCGCGCGAAGCGCCATCTGGTATCAAAATTGAAGTTAGCATTGACGAAGCAATAATAGCATTAAGACGAAAGGATAATGGCAGAAAGAAGGATGTCATAACGCATGGTATAATGACAGTTATGCATTGACGAAGGACAAATGTAAAATGCAGGGAAGCAAAATTACACAAAGAAGAAAGATAAAGTCAATCTGAAATGAAAGCAAGACAAATGAACATGGAATAATCAAACATTGAATGAAGCAAATAACATAAAGCATGTAAGCAAGACAAATAGCATTGTGACCCTAATCCCCCTCCATAGATCTGATCAATATGTTTTTATAATATCCCCTTAGCGACCGAAGAACTTCCTCAAAGATGAGTTCAGCCGTTATGTAACATAACCCTGAACAAGTAGCTTACCTTACTTGCTAACCGTCTGGCTCTAACGATGAAATCTTCATATTAAGAACATGCTCTGGTGTACCGTATGAGCTGGGAAACAAAAACGCCATAAGCAGATGAAGACGGAATGTTGCTACTCATGAAAGGGAAGTTAGTTATGTGGAAGCTGAAAGCACCTGAAAAAATCAGCAATATTATTTTTCATGTAAAGTGAAGTGTATATTATGTCTTACTGTACAAGAATGGCTGTGCTTCATCAGTAAAAATAGTTTATTTGTACTCATAAATGCAAACATTTGTATGCAAAAGTTTTATTCACTTCTAAAGAAAGCGATAAAAGATTTTGATGATGTAAAGATAATAAATCTATATACTCTAAAATGATGCCAATGAATTTGAAGACGTTAAATATTTGTACCACTTGGTGAGTATCACTGCTGGTGGACCAGGAGTCCCCGTGGGCACATGTAGCCAAGTTCGATCAATTTCGGTTGGTCGTTTCTTCAAACGCATTTGAAAATTTTCTATTTACAAATTTTTCTCAAATTTCTAAAACCTCATATCCCAGCCATCTTGCTACGTCTTTCGGTATATTTAGGACATAATTTTCAGAGATTTTGGTCATATTACATTGTTTAGATTGAGGATCACTGACGAGGGTTAAATACCCGAAACATGCATGTCTGGTCCATGCTGTAAATTTATTTGCTCTAAAATGATGCTAATGAATTTGAAGCCGTTAAATACAAAAATACTTATGAAACTGGAAGGGCCTGGAGGTACTACGAGACAAACTTTTTCAACTAAAAAGTGTAAAAAAGTTTAGAGAACTGAAAATTTTGTTTTATTTTCCTTTTAAGATTGTAAAGATAATAATACGGAAATATTCCAAAACTCTTTATACCTTCTTGAAGAAAATTTCAAACCAATTTTATGTACCAGACACATGTTTCGGTTAGTAATAATGCGGATGGGTAAATCCTCATCATTTGTACTTATTAACGATGGTGACTCATCACGTGTGCGCACATAGCACTGCGCAACATATAAGACGATTCGAACGTCATCGCGTCATACGCATGACGTTATAACGCAGGCGATGTCGCATAAGATAAAACGCTAGAATGCTCGATTTAGGACTGTACATAGGTAATATCAAGTAACGTATATCATCACTGATGAATCGAAATGAAGTACATTGTAGTTTAAATTGAATAATTGGGGCCCGCGCGACTTTTTTTATTTTTTTTTTTGAAAACCGGGAAATTCAACCGCTCGCTGCCCGCGAAAAATCAATTAGGATATTTAGTATTCTTTTTGTTACGTTTTATTTTGTTGCATCGGACCTACCCGAAGTAATAATCTGTAAACGCCGATCCGAGAGATGGGAAACTTTGCATGATTCTAATCGTTTATAGCGTAATTTTTATTCGCAGAGGTATAGCATTATTAAAAAAGATAATTATACATAAGGGATCCTGGGGTTTTTCAAATCTAGGGGGTTAAGGCTAAATATATATATACCAGCTCAGAGGGAATGGTGTTTTATTTTCTTCAATACTCAGAATCTACATGATCCGGATTTATTTTCGTCTGTCTTTCGGGCTGTACGTTTTTATTAAATTTTTCCGAAAAAAATCAAGCCGGTTTTTCTTCTAATGCGAAAGTTTTTATCCTCCCGTAAGATCAATTGGCATTTTATGAATGTCATAGTCTAATTTAGAATTTTGTTTCAATGTCGCTCTCTCTAGTGAAAAACGTACCTTGTTCGAGTAAATATATACATTTGTACGTGTTTGACGATTCCTAGAATCCTTGCAATCTCTGAATATCACCCTACCGTATTTTTTTTTCCAGAGAACTGGATTGGATTGGGCATAACAGGGACGTATATTTATAAATCTATTATATACGCTCATGAGCGTAAGTGCCCCCCCCCCCCCCCTTTCCCCATCCCGTCCTTCCCCTACGATCTTCAGTGAGGTGTTAAAAATAGATTGTAGCTTTTTTTATGATAAAATCTCCGGAAGGTTGGTATTGCCTGGGTGAGGGACGAATCAGTGCAGTCATTTATATGCTGGTTTTCAACATCGTGGCAAATTCACCCCCCCCCCTTTCATCCAAACTTATTGATTTGGAATACATTTTTTTTATGTTGAAGCTGTAAACTTTCTTTTCGGTACGCTTTGCTTAATATTATGTTTTAATGGATTCACATATCATAAACATATAATACGCATGTGTTTCGAGTCTTGAATAATAACTAAGCAATTTATTAACATGGGGGTCTGGCCAGATGGAAAGGGGAATGCAACAAGCGAAACCTCCCCCCCAAAGTCCTAGATTTAGCATAAATAAAGATAGAGAAAGAGAGAGGGGGCGACTGTTTAGTCCGTCTATTATGGTACAATCAGTCAATCAATCTATCAATTTACAGGTGTTCTCATGATCTTAGGGAACAGCCATGTGATTTTATGGAAAGGGGGGGGGGGGGGAGGCGGTAGGAAGACGTACTATGCCAAAAAAAAATCTCCGAACGGATATATTAGGGGGAAAAGATTCTGACCAGAAGGAATCATGAAAATAGCCCCCCTTCTGTCATCCAACATATTATAGAGATACTCACTCCGTGTTTAATATTTTATACATCTTCTGGCCGAAATTTTGCGCTGAAACTTTTAAAAGAGTAATTTTCAACATTTGGAGAATTAAAAAAATATAAAAATAAACCGACCCGAAGGGCCGACGAAAAAAAAAAAAAAAAAAAAAACCGGCTCTTACAACTGCTGAAAAAACGGCTTGCAGAAGTCATCCTGTAACCCCCCTCCCCCACCCCACCCCTCCCTTTCCCCATGCTCACTTATTACGATGACATAGAGAAAAATACAAATTTCAAGATATAATTCTAGCTAGTAATGTAAAATTCATGCGTGGGAATGACATAAAAACATTAATTGTGATCTTATCATCAGTTGATAGTCCTATGTAGAGGGGGCAATCATATTTTAAGGACTTCTACAACATGTACCATTTTGAATAATTAAGATTTTTTCAATATTAAGATAATCGTTTTACAGAAAATTTGCTGGGCGGGAAAATTTCAGGCGGAAGAAGAATTTGTTGAGTTTGTTGCCTTGTATTTTAAATTATATAGAAAACCGGGGACCATCTCGGGATACTTATTGACTCATTCTCCAACCAAAGAGTAAACATCCACGCCATGCATTTTACGTTACTTACAGGAGGAGAGGTTTATGCCCAGCACTTTTCTTTTTCTTTGTTTGTTAGATTTTCTATGAGCAGTATCCTTTATAGCTGCACTATGAACCCCCTCCCGTTTTTGACAGGAATCTTATAATTTCAAGTTGCTGAGTAAGTCTTATACAAGGGCGTAGGAAAGGGGGGGGGGAGGGGGGGGGCAGCGGGGGCACATGCCCCCCCCCCCACTTTGAAAAGGGGGGGCACAACCATGTTTGTGCCCCCCCCCCCCCCACTTTTCAATCACAAAATTTTATGATGCATTAACATTGTTTAAAATAGCAACATTTTGTACCTTAAATCTACATTTTTTCGGTCAATTTTCAAAATTTTTCTTTGGCTCGCTACCGCTCGCCATTTCTTTATAGACTTTCTGAATAATTTAGCTATTCTGATCAATCCTATATACATATCACTTTATCAATGTATATGAAGACATTTAACTCAAACTATATAGAATATTATTAAATGTACTTGTTAATGATAGAGGGTATAGAAAGTATTTTCTGATAGGTCAATATTTTGCTAAAAAAAAATCCTTTTTTTCATTTATTCATGTACTTAAAAATTTAGAATTGCACCAGAAATGTTAAAATTTGTGCATACAGAACATGAAACCCCCATATTTGTTTTTAACCCCCCCCCCAACTTTTTTTTTGCTTGTTAGAAATTTTGGGATGTTGTGCCCCCCCCCCCCCCCCCCCCGCTTTTCATGCAGAGCTACGCCATTATTATATTATTAGTCTTTCACAGAATACGACGTCTTCGTTGAACACTAAGCGAAAATACAAAGTTTTTATATAGCTTACGAAAATCTAAATCGAAGTGTGTATTCTACATATATAAGGGAAATAAAACATCGTCTCTGTAACATTTGGATCGGAAATAGATCAGTAAATAGGTAGGTTTTAGCTTATAATGCGACGAATTGCTTTATTTCCCAGCAATTTACACAATGGACACTGACTAATATGATATTGCCCATTCTTCGAGTATTCGAGAACAATCTTCGTGTTGAGTCAATTTTTAATGAGACTTTACTACAGGAATACATATTTGTTTAAATAAAAATGAATAAGATTCTATGATATGAACGTCATTTATTGAAATGTTTCGACGCTATGATTTGTATATATAAAATCTAGGTATGACGTCATCATGGACATGAAAGCTTCTTTCAACGCTTTATCTTGCTCTTATATTAACACCGACCTATTTATTTTTATATATCAATTGAAAGATCAAGATTTATATATTCCTTCTGTTATAACTAGAAAAAAAGTTTAATACTCCTTTGAAGTGAATATTTTAGGCAAAAAATGATAATTTTACGAATTTTACATTTTTTTTACATTAAATTGATAAGGACGCTACTTTTCTAAAATAAAGTTATTTTCTTTCATATGTTTTTTATTGAAGAAAAGTGTCTTCTTTTCATTAAAAATTTCAAAAATCACATAATAACATTCTTTTCTCAATTACTAATGTTTTTCTGGAAATGGGTGATTTTTGTCTAAAAATAGCAACAGAAATTCCCTTAATCTATTTTTAGCTATATCTCGAAATTTTCAACACCGACCTTGGTATATCGATATGTAAAATTAAAGTATGAGAATTGTTCTTCATATGTGGCCCATTTTTATAAAAAGTTTAATACTCCTTATTATATGAGTCACCATCCTTAAATGCCAAAATTTCTTTCTGACACTGCTAAATGTATTTCAATAGCACCCTCTGATTTTATTTTTTTTTAAATCTAGATTTGTGCACTTACTCTGCAAAGCAAAATAATATACATGTATATGATGTCAAATTGATAAAGGGCCAAAACAAACCTTCTTTCAGGCGACAGACCTTGAAAAAAGTAATTATTAATATTACACTGTAAGTGACCAATCATGAGTGACAAGTTAATAAGTTTAATAATACGGAAGTGTTCCTGCTCTTTACCTTCTTAAGAAAATGTCAAACCAATTTTAATGCACCAGACTCGTGTTTCGGATAGTAAATCCTCATCAGTGGTACTTATTCAATGCCGAAGTGATTTTCTGACATAGCCAAATGCATTTCAGTAGCGACCTCTGCTTTGATTTTCTTATATTTAAATTTGTTATACAGGTTCTACATATCTACATTATACTGATTATCTTTAGCCTTTGAGGGACCTTTTCATATACATGTATATCATGTACAAGAGTATTAAAGAAATAACCTTTAGATAGGAAAACCACGGCGAGCGAAGCATACTGGTGTATATCGTTGAAAAATTCAAAATCTTGATGAATGTATACATGGAATAAAAAACCTTGTTATGCATATGTTCAAAACTTGTGATATAAGTTTAAAAAAATTATGATGTTTGTTTTTAAACTTTTGAAGTATGTTGAAAAACTATATGTGTGTTCAATAAATCTTGAAATGCATTGAGGAAATCTTGTTATCTGTTCAATAAATCTTTATTTGTGCATCATTTAATTTCAATTTTCATTATTAAGAAACGACGATTCTGATTGGCCTAGAAATTTTGTTGATACCTGTATCAACACAAAACGGATGAACGTCATAAGCAACGTCGTTAGCAACAGGATTTCATAGCTGCAAATAAACGCTGAAAAGCGACGAAATGAAATGATAAGTAATCAATGATATATTCCTTTTTTGGTTGATCGAGGTATCAACACCAAAAATTGAGGGAAAACTTATGCATCTTGCGCTAATCGCCTGATGCAGTTTTCCCTCATTCTTTGGTGTTGGTACCTCAATCAGCCAAAAAAATATTTATGATTCCGTGATTCAAAAAACGTGATTTATGTTTAGAAAACAATGATATGTATATAGAAATTTCAATATTCATTTTTGAACATAATAATTTTCACACTTTTTGGCCATATTACATTGTTTAGATTGAGGATCACTGACGAGGGTTAACTACCCGAAACGTGCATGTCTGATCCATGCTGCAAATTGATCTGTTCTTAAATGATGCTATTGAATTTGAAGACGTTTAACATTTGTACTATTTGTTGTGTGTCACTGTTGGTGGATCAGGAGTCCCCGAGGGCACATGTATCCAAGTTCGATTAACTTCGGTTGATTGTCTGTCTCTTCAACGGATATGAAATGTTCTGTTTCTTGAAATTTCCAAAACGTGGGTCCTCTAGCATCATATCCCATCCATTCTGCTACGTCTTTCGGTACAATTTTGGACATAATAATTTTCACACTTTTTGGAAATGTTACAATATTTAGAATGATGATCACTGACGAGGGTTAAGTACGTCTGGTCCATGCTGCAAATTGATCTGTTCTAAAATGATGCTGTTAAATTTGAAGACGTTTAACATCTATATCATCATTCATCTTTTGGATCGAAGAAATTGCATTTTTGAATTATGAGCACATCTAATTTATATATCATATTATATGATATCATCAGTGTTCATCTATTTTCGTCATTGAATTTATTCAAGTTGGCACAACTTTCAATAGTTTTTGGTAATTTTCCTTATTCTGAATTCTAATACCGGGCCAATTGACCCTTCAGAACGCGGGAAAAATTTGAGAAATTCCATGACGTCACAATGCCATTTCGATGTTTGACCGAGGTTCGAAGCTTGTTTGTCCGAGGTAAAAGCATTGTGACGTCACGAAATTTTGCATTTTTCCCGCAGTCGGAAGGGTCAATTATCCCCCTGTATTTTTAAATAGTACAGCGAGGGAAATTTAATAAGCTTTCAGCTTCCCTTTTGGTCCTACCTCTTAGACACTTAAACAATTTGCATCATATAAATTTAACAATTGATACGCTTTTTGAATATGTTAAACCGTTTTTTTTTCAGCGCCACCTATATGTATTCAGTTTATGCACTGCACTATGGAGATTACTCATCAGAGTTGTCCTTCGTATTTGTATGAAGCTGTGTTATTGTCCCCGTCTGCTTGTCCTATTTTTCTTTTCTCGTGAGAGCATTCTGTTTTATATTTTTTTTCAAGAATTTGTTAGCCTTTTGATTGTGATTTTTGGAATCTGATTTCGGATTGTGTATTTGACTTTCATTCATTTCATACCGATTGTTTTATATTTAGAAACTTGAACTTTTTTAATACATATCGAAAATTTTAAAAGACATATCTAGATTTTCAAATATACATGAGTTAAAGAAGATCCTGACATCAATCTCAACAGCACTCACAATAGAATACCAAAGTGAGCATTGACGGACCCCTAGCAAGCTAGAGGTGGGACCAGGTGTCCGGGAGGGGTAAGCATCCCCTGTTGGCTAGCCGCACCTGCCGTCGATGTTCACGCTCGAAAATGAAAACAATATATATAATACATGCACTGTCTGAGGTTATGTCTATATAGAAAATGCTATGGCGATATTGTCAGGGTAAAATATTCAAAACACTTACTGTCAAACCCCTCGCGGGGAACTTTATTACGAGCTCTACACGGCAAAGGGCATAAGTGTGACACAAAAGAGTTCTCCCTTCTTTTTAAAGAAGATCCTGACATCAATCAATCTCAACAGCACTCACAATAGAATACCAAAGTGAGCATTGACGGACTACTAGCAAGCTAGAGGTGGGACCAGGTGCCCGGGAGGAGTAAGCATCCCCTGTTGGCTAGCCGCACCCGCCGTCGATGTTCACGCACGAAAATGAAAACAAGATATATAATACATGCACTGTCTGAGGTTATGTCTATATAGAAAATGCTATGGCGATAATGTCAGGGAAAATATTCAAGAAAGGAGGGGATCTCCAACAACACCTAGTTGCAGCATCAACAGCAACCTCCCAAAACACCCACTGTAAAACACAAAAATGACACGCACAGAAAGAGACGCAGTAGTACAATGAACGTCGAATCACAGAAAAACATAAAACACAAATGACTACACATAAACCAACGAGACCAATGGGCAAACGGTGCCGACTTAGGACGGCCATCTGCCTCGTCAGTAGCAGACGGTGTGGTTATCCTGGATTACGTGCGCACAACCCTCCCACTATTCCGATTACCCAGAGGTCTCGAAGAACGTACAATTGTGGTGTAAAACAACCTCTTCACTGTCAGATGACCACACACAAACAAGACCGCAAGACGCAGGGGCCCAAGCAACACAGATGAATATGTAAATTGATATAAAAAGAGGGCATGCGTGATACGACCTGTGCTCTGCCGGCTGTAGCGAGCTAATGTATGTTATCACCCGAGGAGTCCGACTGACATTCAGAGAGGACAGGTGGTCGGGGCCCTGTCTTCTCTAAAGAGGTTTGGACAGGGCCCGTCATGGAGTCCCGTCGTCACAGTCAGTCAGCGTGCAAGTATTAAGGATGCGCTGGTACAAGACTGTAGATTGGTCAAGTACCAAGCCTAGTGTCCGTCTGGTGACATTAGGATCATATCCACGGTATAAGAGGCGTTTGATGATTCTGACGCATTTTCGATAGTAATTCTGTCTACCTTTGATCCTTCTAATTTTGTTGATCATGTCACCATAAAACACTTAATGTCAAACCCATCGCGGGGAACTCTTACACACACATAACAAGTTTTTGTACACATATCGCAAGTGTTTTAAACATACATAACAAGTTTTCACAAGATTTTAAAATACATATAATATATCAAGATTAAATATTCACATCAGGAATAGAATTTTGCAACCTTTTACTCGGCATAGAAGCGAGCTGAAAATTTTACAAATTGAAAACTGCGGCGAGCGAAGTGAATATGATGCTGAATAATAGAACATATATTTCAATATTGACAATTTGTTTTAAGTCTTCAAAATTTGGATTGCAAACATGAACTCATAAGAGCAAATTCTTTTTCTGTCACACCAAAGGCATATTGATTTTTCATCAATATTCAGAACAAAGTTATTTTCTTTATAGAAAAACCTAATCCCTCATTCAAATTGACAGCTTCTGTAAATTGGAATTGTCGACGGTTTTCAATCAACTTCGGTTGATCGTTGCTTTTAACTCATTGGAAAATTTCTAAAACGCATCATATCCGACGATCCTGCTATGTTTTCAGTACATTTTTGACATAATAAATTTCACACCCTTTCGCAGTATTGCATTGTTTAGACTGATGATCACTGACGAGGGTAAAGTACTCGAAAGACATTTAAACTTGTCAGCCCTTCTGACCACAGACCAGGCGTGGCTTCCCCCTTACTATATATAATTTTGTAATCACGAATACTCAGAAAGAATAAATTGATAGAGAGTTAAATTGTTGCTTTATCATGCTTTGAACATGGTCTTTTGTTTGCTCCTTGTCTTTTGAAAAAAAAGGTGGGATCATATTCTTCTATATAGCTTTATGAAGTCTTGGACACAAATTCTCTGAACGTATCATAGACAGATAGGACTTATTTTTGCATTTTTAATAAGTCTATAGTCTAGTTGTGCACCTGATATCTTATTTGAACCCTTGACCCTGGGCTATAAAGTTGGCATGTGACCATTGTGAATGTTACAAAAACAACAATTAGTGTTTCAGTCTTATCAGAGACTTCTGGTTTTAGTTTAAGGTCGAATTCGAAATTCTTCGAGAGAAAAAGAAAAAAAAAAGTAAATAAATTTTTGACTTAAGATTAGGTAAGGGTGGGTGACAGTGAGGAAGGGGTCCTGATTGGTATCTAATGATTTGGTGATTCTGTGGTCGATGCTGCGTGGTTTTGTTGCATTTCCTTTGCTCTGCTTGTTCTTGGATCGTAATGATGTGAACACAATTTGTCTTGGTCAGAGTTTTGTGTTTTAGTTAAGTTGCTATGAGTATGTTGGCACTTCAAATATCATATCGGATGTAGATATTAGAAATTGTATGACTCTTTTAAGTGTACTCATAAATTCAAAAATTAAAAGTAGAGGTAGCTACTAAATTACATTTGGCCATGTCTAATAATCAACTCGGCATTAACTATGTATCACTGATGAGAACTTACTATCCGAAACACGTGTCTAGTGCACTTAAATTAATTTGAATTTTTTTCAAGAACGTAAAGAATAAAAACACTTCCGTATAATTACTATAAACAATTATTTCCTTTTGCAGTGTAGAATAGTTAAACTTGTTCCCCGTAACTGGATTTTTTAAGCGCCTGAAAGAAGCCTTTTTTGGCCCTTTATTAATTCAACATCATATATTATAATGCTATTTCGGAAACATGTCATTTCATCCAAGAAAGATAATCGAAATTAAAGGAGATTAACATCCTAGCACAATCTCTTCAATGATATTTTGGATATAAAATTCATTTTAACTACGCTACTGAATCGACCCTACAGGAAATTTGGAGATGCGCACTCTATGCACATTAAAAAAAAATAATAATGAAAACTAAAGGTCGCTACCAAATAACATTTTACCGTGCCTAAAAATCACTTAGGCATTACTATCCGAAAAATTTTCTTCAAGAAGGTTAAGAATTGGAACACTTCCGTATTATTATAATGTACAGTCTACTCTCGATAAGTCGAACTTCAAGGGACCATCAGAAATAGTTCGACTTATCAGGAGTTCGACTTACTGACTACATGATCAGCAATCAATTTTCCAAAAGAATTATTTTCCCTTATCTATCACCGTTCACAAACGTTTGTGTTGTCCATTTTTAATGACCAAGCTACCTTTAATGCTTGTATTTGAGACTCCATAGCAAGAAAGTATTAATAATCCGTCCATCGACCTCCTTATAATGAATTGGTTTTGTTTAAGAATTGACATCAATTTGGTGGTTCGACTTATTGAGGTAAATTTTCAGCGTAAAATGATTTAAGGGACCTGAAAATTAGTTCGACTTAACGAAAAGTTCGAGTTATCGGAATTCGACTTATCAGGAGTAGAAATGCACAGAAATCAATGGAAGAGAATCCGGACTTTTAAAAACAGATCGAGTTTAGCGGAAATTCGAGTTAACCGAGTTTGAGTAAACGAGAGTAAACTGTATTAACTTTTTGACTTAATTAGATATCTGATTTGATTTAAATTCTTTCAACCGGTAATAAAGTTATCTCTATTTCTTTTAATGCAATCGTATCAAAGAATACTTAGATTTTCTTAGGAATTCAATTTCAAAATTGTTGATTGAGCTTCTGTGCTGGTACTTAAATGATATTCTTTAAATTAAAAAAAAAATCCGGGAGAAGCTTCAAGACAAAAGGTTCGTAATGAGTATTTACTTTGTATGGTTTGTCCCTTTATAATGTGAAAAGTTACTTTGCTCTCCACATAGTCCTCTTTGAATGATAACCATTTTTGAGAATGACTGTCAAAAATGAAATTTTCCGTTTTGTAAAAATCACTGAACGAGACGATCAAAATGAATAATCGAGATTTTACTTCCTATAAATATACAGACAAAAAGTTGTTTCGTTGTTTTGGCTACAGATTTACCAGGTAAGAATATGAACAACAAATAAAACCAGAATTAAATAATGAAAATAAAACAATGAAAAAGAGATACTTTATATGACAGTAGTCTATCTTAAATTTCATCCCTCATTGGTAAAAAGATTTACATGTCGACCGTCGTTTATTTGCACTGGTTTAGAATCTTCCCCATTAGAAATTAGAATGATTTAATTTGAAATGATGAAATGCTCTAAAAATAGTGAATTTACACACAGATTGAATCATAAAGATTTCACTATTTTTGTTTGAACACTCTTCTATTTGGTATGTAGGATCGAACAATGAGAGCTATATATTGGTTAAGCTTGACCATAGTCTGTGCTGTTAATGGCTCAGAGAAAACACCACATACCGTGTATGGGATCCTTGGTGACGTCATGAAGGAACAACTAGGCGTGATAAAACATTGCATGGTCAGCAGATGTACCGGAAGTCCACATAGACGACACCGTATGTTTATTTTTTATACATAATTGAGTTTTGATTTTAAAATAGATATGTTGTGAAAGTTTCAGATTAATTATCGTTAAATTGTTGTATTTATTTCTAGAAGGTTCAGTCCTAATTTAGTACTCACTTAGATAGTTATAACTTGCATTATGTATGTAGCAGGATTAATGTGATATTTGAATATGCTTATAGATTATTATTTAATCAAGCGCGGTATTCAACAGCACCAACTACAATACATTCCGTACTTGCACTTTATTCCGGAGATTTTGTTGATTAGATGAAGTTGTCCTTCGTGTTTGTTTGGTACTGTTTGATCGTCTTAATCTATCTATATATCCGAAATTTCTTTTCTCGTGAGATAGTTCTGCCAGTTTTATATTTTTCAAGAATTTATAAGCCTTTTGATTGTGGTTCTTAGATTCTGAATTTAGGTTTTGTATTTTGAGTATCATCTACCGTATCTAATGAAAATTTAGTTATTTTATTAAAAGGTTGATGCCGCGATCGAAAGACACAGATAAGAATTTAAAAAATGACAATCATTGGTTAAAATAAAACAGGAGAAATACAAAAAAATCCCTTCTAATCATGTCAAGAAAAGAAGCACAAGTAAATTCCCCATGGAAATGGAAATGGACAGTAAGCTTGCTAGTAACATCCGAAACTTTTGTTTCTCTGTTATCTTTGTGTAGGTAATATTGCTTTCCAAGCTCATCCTTCGAAGCATCTGCAGAATATTCCAGCAAAGACGACAGTGGTATTTGACGTGGCTACTGAAAACATTGGAAATGCATACGATCCCCGGACAGGAATTTTCACTGCGCCAGTTGATGGAGCGTATGTATTTCACTGGACAACATTGGTACATCCGGGTAAATATTTCATCACATTTCTTAAAGTAAACGGGGTTGGTAAGAGTCATAACTATGGATACGCAAAAAACAGCAAAGACTGGTATTCAACAAGCCAAATGTTTGTTGGAAGTCTGAAGAGAGGGGATAGAGTTTGGCTGTCAACAGATGGTAATGGCGGTCAATATCTTCATCAAGGGATATATTCGACATTCTCTGGATTTCTCATGTAAAATAATGGTGAAATAAAGAAATGGAACGAGAAGATGAATTTTTGTCTCTTTCTACTCGTAATAAATCGTTTCTAGAAATATCTTATTTCATGTCATTTTCTTTCGACAAAAATATTTCTACCTTTCCATGCAAGATTTTTCTTGATTTTAAAACGAGGTTAAACATTTTCCAACTATTCAACTAACCATCAGTAACAATGAGGACTAAACTATTGAGACACCTCCGCCAAGACAACTATGCATGCCCGCAATGGATGAAACCAAGAATTGAAACAGACTGCGGACATTAGACAAAGTAAATTCAATAATGGCAACTGCTCAACTACAATTCTGTCTAGAAATCTGACGTCAGCACTCACGGCTATAAAAGGAACATGTGGCAAAAATTGTGAAACTGTTCTGAACAGGAATGGTGTAAACATTTTTGGTCTATAAAAAATTCAGGGGATGTGTTTGAAATCAAGAAATTTTCAAGTAAATCGATATTTTTCACACAACTTTTCTAATATGTACACCACGCTTTCTCTCGACAAAATTAAGGATCGATTGTTCAAACTTATTAAATGGTATTTTGGTCGAGAGGAGATGACTTAAATCTTTACAACTGAATCAAAGGGTTTCTTTTCCGCTAAAAAAAACCAAATAATACAAATCATGGACATTTGATGACCTGTGTATTTCGTTGTCTTTCCTCTTGAAAAACATTTATGAAAGATGTGGTGAGAAACTCTACAAGCAGGTTGTATGAATCCCTATGGGTACTAATTGTGCGCCACTTGTTTTAGATTTATTTTTATACACATATGAAAAAGAATTTATCCAAAATGTTCAAAAGCAAAGAAAACAGGATTATTTGAAATGTTTTATTTGTACTTCTAGGTATACCTGGGTAATATTCTTACTATCGACAATCATGTTTTTGAAAAGTATAAAAAAATTATTTAGTCACAATAATTGATTCTAAACGAGGCAAACAGTACAAACACAGAAACAACATTTTTGGACCTAAATATCAAACTTGTTAATGGAGAAATGCATACAAGTGTGTATGACAAACAAGATGATTTTGGATCCTACATAGTTAATTTTCCTGGTTTGACGGTGATGTTCCGAGATTACCGTCATACGGGATTCATATTTCACAGCTCATCCGGTATGCTAGAGCATGTACTGATGTTTTGGATTTTCACTGTAGAAATTGAAAAATTACAAAGAAACTGTAAGGTCAAGGTTTTTGCTTTCACACACTAGTAAAGTGACAAATATGACCATATCCCTGCATACAGCACAAAATCGATAATTCAGAAAATCAGAAACCGAAGGCATACAAAATCAGGGTAAAACAAGAATCAAAGCAAACAAACAAAAACCTCCACCATATGAAAAGAAGCGAACTCCCGATATGGGAGTGAGACCAGGCGCCCAGGAAGAGTAAGTATCTCCTGCTTGCATGCAACAACCGTCGCTTCAATTCGGTAGAACTGTCACATCCGGTTACTTCCGTTTCGGAAGGCATAGAGTACGATCTTTGGTTGGATGGTTCAAATGGTCTATGACAGATAATTCAGCATTCTGGAAATTTTATAAAAATTTTACAAAAGACATTCTGGAAATTTTACAAAAATTATTGTCAGCTAAATGATTCTATTCAATTTGAAGACGTTTAACATTTATACCACTTGGTGAGTGTCACTGCTGGTGGACCAGGAGTCCCCGAGGGCACATGTAGCCAAGTTCGATCAATTTCGGTTGATCGTTTCTTTAACGCATTCTAAAATTTCTGTTATCAAAATTTCTTGAAATTTCTAAAAGGTGGGTCCTGCAGCATCATATCCCACCCATCCTGCTACGTCTTTCGGTACGCTTTTTCGACATAGTAACTTTCATACTTTTTTGGCATATTACATTGTTTAGATTTGAGGATCACTGACGAGGGTAAAGTACCAGAAACGTGCATGTCTGGTCCATGCTGCCAATTTATCTGTTCTTAAATGATGCTATTCAATTTGAAGACGTTTCACATTCTTTTGAAACTCGGACCCATACAAGCAACAGAGTAAATTACATTGGGTATTTCGCAACCTGCATTTTATTGTGACATAATAAAGAAATGAAGAAGGATCAAAGGTAGAGAGAATTACCTTCGAAATTATGTAAAGAATCATCAAACGTCTTTCATATCGTGAATATGATCCTTCTGTCACCAGACGGACACTTGGCTTGGTACTGGACCAGCCTACAGTCGTGTACCAGCGCATGCAAAGAAGGGAGGAGATCTCTAACAAGACCCCGTTGCAGCATCAACAGTAAAACACCAAAACACCCGATGCAAAAACACAAAAAACGAGTACAGCACGAGACGGAAAAGAGACACACGACATGTTAACATCAAACACAAAAGACTACACATAAACCGACGAGACCAATGGGTAACCGGTGCCGACTTTGGACGGCCATCTGTCACGCAAGTAGCAAATGGTGTGGTTATCCTGGATTACGTGCGCACAACCCTCTCACTTCTCCAATTACCCAGAGGTCTCGAAGAACGTACAACTGTGGTGTAAAACAACCTCCTCACTGTAAGATGACATCACACAAACAAGACCGCGAAACGCAGAGGCCCCAGAGACACAGATGAATATGTAAATGGATATAGAAAGAGGGCATGCTCTGCCGGCTGTAGCGAGCTCATGTATGTAATCACCCGAGGAGTCCGACTGACATTCAGAGAGGACAGGTGGTCGGGGCCCTGTCTTCTCTAAAGAGGTTTGGACAGGGCCCGTCATAGAGTCCCGTCGTCACAGTCAGTCAGAGTGCAAGTTTTAAGAATGCGCTTGTACAAGACTGTAGATTGGTCAAGTACCAAGCCTAGTGTCCGTCTGGTGACATTAGGATCATATCCACGGTATAAAAGGCGTTTGATGATTCTGACGCATTTTCGATGGTTATGCTGCCTACCTTTGATCCTTTTTATTTTGTTTATCATATCACCATAAAAGACAGGTTGTGTAATACCCATAGTAATGTACTCTGTTGCATGTATAGATCCGAATTTTAAAGGAAGTTGACTGTAATTTTTGTAAAATTTCCAGAAAGTCTTAACTTGTTTATGAAAGCGGAAACCTTGACCTAAAAGTTTGTTGGTAATTTGTAAATTTCTACTATGAAAATCCAAACTATCAGTACATGCTCTAGCGTACCGGATGAGCTGTGATATGTAAATGCCGGATGACGGTAATTTTGGAACATCACCGTCAAGCCAAGGGAAATTTACTATGTTGAATCCAAAATCATCCCTTTTGTCATATACACTTGTATGAATCTTTCCGTTTACAATTTTGATATTTAGGTCCAAAAAGGGTGTTTCTGTATTTGAAAGGTTTACTTTGTTAAGGGTTAATTCTTGTGGATAAATTTCATTCTTATATAATTCAAAAGCAGGATTGTCAATTGTTAGAATATCATCCAGATACCTAGAAGTATTATTGAAACATTTCAGCTCATCAAATTTTCTTTGCTTTTGAAGATTTTGGATAAATTCTTTTTCATAAGTGTATAAAAATAAATCTGCAACAAGAGGCGCACAGGTAGTACCCATAGGAATTCCTACAACCTGCTTGTATAGATCCTCACCAAATCTAACATAAATATTGTCCAACAGGAAGGACAAGGCATTACACAGGTCACTACATGTCCATGATTTGTATGATTTGTAGTCTGTCGGGGAAAAGAAACCCCTGTCGCTTCCAATTCGGCAGAAATTTTATATTCGGTTACATACATTTTGGAAGATACAAGTATAATCTGTGGTTGGATGGCACAAATGATCTAAGATAGAATGTTATCCACCATTGGACAATGGGACACCATAGTGTATGACGAGTTCCCCGTATCGACCATAGAACTTCCTCAGTGACTATGTTAGCGATCACAAACGTATCCTTGACCGAGAAGCTTATCTGAAAGACGCCTAGCTCTCAGAACAAAATCTGTATATTGGTTATTGCTCTGACATAACGTATCAATGACAAATATGGATAATGACCATATCCCTGCACAGCACAAAATCGACAATTCAGAAAATCAGAAACACAAAATCATGACAAAACAGGAAGCAATGCAAACAAACAAAAACCTCCACCACATGAAAAGAAGCGAACTCCCGACATGGGAGTGAGACCAGGCGCCCAAAAAGAGTAATCATCTCCTGCTTGCTGGCAACACCCGCCGCTTCAATTCGGTAGAACTGTCACATCCGGTTAGCTCCGCCTCGGAAGACACAATCTTTGGTTGGATGGTTCAGAGTACAATCTTTGGTTGGATGGTTCAAATGGTCCATGACAGAACATCATCCACCATTCTGGAGAGCGGGACATCACAGCTTATGACGAGCCCCCCACATCGACCGCAGAACTTCCTCAGTGACGATGCCAGTCGATCACAAACACATCTCCGACCGAGAAGCTTATCTGAAAGACACCCAGCTCTCAGAAAAAAATCCGTACATTTGGCACCTGCTCTGGCACAGCGCATCAACCGAGACATGAACACGCCATAAGCAGGCGATGAAGGGATGTTGCTACTCAGAAAATTCAGACATGAACACACCATATGCAGGCGATAAAGGGATGTTACTACTCAGAAAAAGGAAAGTTTGTGATGCTGAAACTGTAGTCGTCACGTTTGTCATAGAGTGAGGTGTTTATGTGACCATGAGTGTCGTAGGACAGCAGTATGTCCGAATAGGATGATGAATTATTTGTCTCTGTAGTTTCTTTGACTTCAAGTTCCGACGGATAGATTCTGCTAAGGTAAATTTTGAATTATTGATGGACATCGTCTATATATCTGTAAAGACGATGTTAAAGTCAGAAGATGTTAAAGTTAAAGTCAGAGCCCAAAGATTGAATGAATTCAGCTTCGTATGAGTGAAGAAATATGTCGGCAACGAGTGGGGCACAATTGGTTCCCATTGGAATTCCGACAATTTGTTGGAAGACCTTTCCTCCAAACACAACAAAAATGTTGTCGGTCAGGAATAATATCTGTTTCAGTGTACTTACTATGAAATAAATTTATGTGGCTCCACTGGAAGCATCATTGATGGGAATTTGGTATTCGAAACACGTGTCTGGTGCAAAGGAAATTGGTTTGGAATTTTCTTCATGAAGGTATAGAGTTGGAACACTTCCGTATTATCATTATAAACACTTACGTCATGTTGCAGTGTGGAGCAGTTAAAATCGTTCCCCGTGACCTGATGTTTAGAAGTGTATTAATAACTTCTTTCCAGCTCTGTCGCCTGAACTAAGCTTTGTTTTGGCCATTCATCGATTTTACATCATAAATATTGTTTTGCTATTTCGAAAACTTATATGCTACTGGATCGACCCTACAGGAAATTTGGAGCCGCGCAGTCTCTGATATTTAAATGTACAAATCTAAATTCAAAACATTAAAGAGGGCGCTACTGAAATGAATTTTGGTGGCTCCATTGGAAGCATCACTGATGAGAAATTAATATTCGAACACGTGTTTGGTGCAGGAAAATCGGTTTGGAATTTTCTTCATGAAGGTATAGAGTTGGAACACTTCCGTATTATTATGTACAGAATTGGACTTTTCTTTTACAAAGTAGGTGTTGTCATAAATAAATTTATATTTGTGATTGCCGTTCTTGCTTGTAAACGCATAACTTATCATTTTTGCGAGTCTTTCTTTCAATTTAGAATGTGGAATCGTTGTGTAAAGTGTCGAAAAATCAAAGGCTTTTATCGAATGGACTCTACTAAAATGGGTGGATTTAAAATGTTCTAAAAATTCCTTCGAATTCTTTAAAGTCCACATCTAGCTAATACCGCTTCGAAAATATACTGTCGATCAACATTTTTGAAGTCAAGATTTGATTTCAGACAAAACTTTGGTGAGTAGGATCGATACAGCTTTGGTAGAAAATACTGAGGAGCCAGCGATGAAACATTGTTTGCACGGATTTTTATGCATTTTAGGTTCTAATGTGTTTGTGTCCAAGCCAAAAGAAGCGAGAGCTGATTTGTGGTTAATCTATTATTTCAGAGACAGAAAGGTTTATTGTGGTGTAAGTAATATTTCCAGGTGTCCAATTTAAACACAACTTTTTTTAACGAGGCTGTCGAAATAGTACTTTTTGCAGGTAAATGTGTATTTATTAGAGGCTTTGTCTGCTGGTGTGATGACATAATGTTCTTGAAGGTAGGTCAGCTCTGTGATAACACCAGGGGCTGAAAATATAGACTCGAATCTGGTGTTCATAGTTGATTGCAAGCGAAAATTCTGGATAAAAGTAGCCCTCTGATAGATTTTACCCATTCGGAAAAGGTGTCAATCTGTACATCCTCTTTCTTAGCCTAGCGACTTGCATAATCCTCACATGAGTCCATGATTATTTTAAGTGTAAAGAATGACTTTCTCTGTATTTGGGACCCTTTTTTGATGATTCAACTTGTTGATGAGAAATGTGCATTAGGCGCAGACTTTGACTTCGATCATTCATTGCAAATTGTGTGGTTATCTATATATTGAGTATGTACAATGATCACATTTACATCGTCTTGTTCCTTATTTTATTTTGACTAACGAGACGAATTTTTCAATTTTAATTTTAATGGATCACAGATAATGAGATATCTGATGAGAGAAAAGCCATTGATGTGTAATGCAACTAATAAGCAGTTTACAGTGAAACAAGGCAAATAAAACAACTAAAAGCTTGATGCAAAGATGTTATATTCAAATTCATATATCACACGCCCTTTCTTGCACAATAATAATGTATTTGAAACTCGCCATCAATTGACGTTATACAAATTTGGTCTTACTTGAAAGCTTCAGCTGACTGTTTTAAAAGCTGACCACTACTCAAACAATGACACTCTAAAGCTTCCGAAGTATTTTTCAATAAAAGTGTACAAATTATGGAAATGTATTATCATGATGTATTTGTATTGCATAACAAATTGAAAAATGAGAAAAAAAGTTTGTCAGATAGGAGCCTTCTGGCAGAAAAGTACAGTTTGTATGAACACCTTTGGAGAAACAATCGTACAAATCGTCTGAGTAAACGGACAAAAACATCACATCGCTCTATATCGCTGCATATATTGTTGGATTGGTAGTTAAGAAAGGAAAAGCAATCTTGCAGTCACCATTGATGCTGATGTCAATCAAAGATTGTACGTCGACGCTAAACGCTATACATAAGCCAAATCGGTTCAATTCAGAATTATAATAGTTAAAATTTTTGCTATTGTTTTATTCAAATGTATACCCTTTGGTAACTCTGTTTTACCTTTGATCGAAGTTCGGTATTCATACTTGCCATAGCCAGATATCAAATTGTATTTGGTGATTTCATAGTTAATTGTTCTTCATCCGACGACGACAGCGACCTCACCAAAGGTTTAAATTGCTTTTAGTGACAAACCGTTTCTATCGACTTCAACGAAAAGAAAAATCAGGATAAGGTTCAAACAATCATGGTTTCTTGATTCTTAAGACCGTACAGACAGTTAGAACGTGCATATTTAACTCAGGATTTTAATGGTATTCGATGTACAACGAGGGATATTTTGTGCATCCATTTATGTTTTTGGAAATCATAAATCATAGCATAGTTATTAGATAAAAAGTTATTGAAAACCTTTACAGTAGTTGGTTACTTTAAGCATTATAGGTCAACAAAGTTTACCTTAAACTCCTTGAAAAGAAGAATCAGTACGAATCAGATCTCAACAGAGAGATAGGACATTAAACTTCGATTCGACAAAAATTAGAAAAAGGAATGAATTTCAGTTATAGGTAATTGAAAAGCTCACCAAATATGTATTTGACAACCGATATTTATAGATCTACAGAGACAAATAATTCAGCATCCTATTTGGACATAATGTTGTCCAACGACACTGATGGTCACATGACCACCTCCCTCTATGACAAACGTGACGACTTCAATCTCAGCATTATAAACTTTTTTTCTGAGTAGCAACATCCCTTCATCGCCTGCTTATGACGTGTTCATATCTCAGTTGATACGCTATGCCAGAGCAAGTACCTAATATACGGATTTTGTTCTGAGAGCTAGGCGTCTTTCAGATAAGCTTCTCAGTCAGGGATATGTTTGTGACCAACCAACATAGTCACTGAGGAATTTCTACGGTCGATATGGGGAACTCGTCATACACTATGATGCCCCACTCTCCAGAATGGTGGATTATATTCTGTTATAGACCATTTGAACCATCAAACCAAAAGTTGTACTCTATGTGTTCCGAAATGGAAGTAACCGGATGTAACAGTTCTACCGAATTAAAGCGGCGGGTGTTGGATGCAAGCAGGAGATGCTTACTCTTCCTGGGCACCTGGTCTCACTCCCATATCGGGAGTTCGCTTCTTTTCATAAGGTGGAGGTTTTTGTATGTTTGCTTTGGTTCCTGTTTTATCCTGTAAATTTATCAGGTCTTAAATTATGCTATTGAATTTGAAGACGTCTAACATTTGTATGCCTTCGGTTTCTGATTTCCTGAATTATCAATTTTGTGCTGTATACAGGGATATGGTCATTATCCATATTTGTCATTTGACTATATCATATTATACAAATGACCCTTTTTGGAATAGTTCTTAGTTAATGTAACCTACCCTTGTGCAAAGGTCTTTAAAAAGATACAGATACAGATACTATCAATACAACTGACAAAACATTTGTTTCGTACCCAAATATACCGTGATAATATTACGTGACACATAAAATAAGATATCGGAGCATGACTCCGGAACTTCTTTTCAATATATTGTCATGGAAGCGATCGATATTTTCAATGCGAATATAATATCAAACACTATAAGTTTTCGTTGTCTACAATGTTGCTGAGGTTGTTGAGATTAGAATAATAAAACCCCCGAATTTGACATAATAATTCACCAGCTGGGCCTTTTTGTATATGACAAATATGGATCATGACCATATATTATATTATGTATTATTTATTGTTGTTGCCAAAGAACTTTCTGATTTCCATGGAAAATATATCATTGTTCCTGCTGACAAAGAGGCAAACAATTTTACTTTCGTTTGCAATAATACGGAAGTGTTCCAACTCTATACCTTCTTGAAGAAAATTTCAAACCAATTTTCTTGCACCAGACACGTGTTTCAAATATTAAATTCTCATCAGTGATGCTTTCAGCCAGAGTGTTACTAGCGCTATCTGGTGTTATTTTTATAATTTGAATTTCTGCATTTACTTTACAGAGAGCGGCGGCTCCAAATTTCCTGTAGGGTCGATTCAGTAGCATATCCAATAAAAATATATGTTCAAAATAGCATAGCAAGTTATGCTATTTCAAATGCCTGAGAGGGGAACTTGGGTTACCTGGAAATCCAACATACACACTTACATATTTATCTGTATCTGAAGTACTTGACAACCTCAAATTTGTTTTTGAGTCCTTCGGTATTCATACATCTTGAACTACCTTATATCTACTGGATTATCAAAATGCACAAAAATCCTAACAAATACCGATTCATAGCCGGTTCGTCAATGTGCTCCACAAAACATCTATCTATTTTGCTTACGAAAATATTAACTCGCATCAAGCAAGGTCTTCGAACATATTGCGAGACAACATATTCCAGAAATTGAATTAATTAGATTTTGATCTTAAAGAATTCTAAGGAATGTTTGGTAAAATTAAAAGTTACCAATTTCAATCATATTACCAGCATAAAGTCTATCGACTTTTCCTCTACACTTCCATTTCACACCAAAATCTCAAAAACAGACTGGCCAAAATTATTCGCAAAACCTTCTCACCAAAAAATGGGAACAGTAGATACAAATACCTTGTCGTAGGGCGGGAGGATCCTTTTTTCGTGAAGGAACACTCTGATTCAAACAAAAAATATACCGAAGACGATCTCAAAGTCGAGAAGGCAAGGCCAAATCGTGAGAATTCCCTTCGGAACGGTTGCTATAACCGGAATGAACAGGATTCCGAAGTGAGATCAGGTTTCCGGGGAGAACCAACGTCTCCTGGTTGCATGCAACACCCGTCGCAACAGCTCCATGGAATCCTGTCAAATTCAGTTATGGTCTCGATGTACATTTTGATGTACATATCAGGTAAGAATATCTTGTTTGGTGATGATGACAGCCATTCAATCACAATAAATTATGTTAACGGCACATCGTTTATTTCGTTCTTTCTCATTTTTTTCTAATATTAAACCTTAAGATTGATTTGATTCATTCCATAATGTTGATTTGTAGACCGAGGACACAAATCAAATTGTTTTCAATTTAGTATTTTGCTAGGGAATTTGAGAATGTAAGGATACATGTAAATTATGAATTGTGTAACATGTAAAATGCAAGTTATAGTATCTAAGTAAATAGGACCAAATTGGAAGCTTAAAGCCTTTTTTTATTTCTCTCGCTGTATTATTATTACTATTAAAAAAAAAAAAAACAAAAAAAACAAAAAAAACAAAAAAAACAAAAACAAAAACAAAAACCAGGGGTGTGTCTGTCGCACATTGGTATCAGTATCAGAATTTAGAATAAGAAAAATTGCCAAAAATTATTGTAAGTTGTGCCACCTTGAATAAAATCAATGACGAAATAAGATGTACACTAATTATATTACATAATACGATATCAATTATATGTACACATAATTCAAAAATGCAATTCCATCGATCCAAAGGCTCGCCAAAAGATTTCTTGACTAAAAATCATAAATTTCTAATTACATATCATTGTTTTCTTAACACAAATTTCTTGAAAAACAAATGAAAATTTATTGAACGTGTAACAAGAGTTCTTAAATAAATACCAAGATTTATTGAACACATACCAAGATTTTCTTTAAACAACAAGATTTTGAACATACGTTACAAGTTTTAAAACATACATCAAAAGATTGGTAACAGGACGTTCCGTCCACAAACCAGTCCGTCCACAGTTAAAGTCGATCCGTCCCCAGATGATCCGTCCCCAGACGATCTGTCCACAAACCATTCCGTCCACAAACCATTCCGTCCACAAACACATATATACCCATGCGACAAGTGGGGTCTACCGTTGTGTATTTCAGATATATAAAAAGGTATGTGTGTTGATTTAGACGATCCGTCCGCCGTATACTTGAACGTTAATATGGGTAACAGGACGTTCCGTCCACAAACCAGTCCGTCCACAGTTAAAGTCGATCCGTCCCCAGATGATCCGTCCCCAGACGATCCGCCCACAAACCATTCCGTCCACAAACACATACATACCCATACGACAAGTGGGGTCTAAGACGATCCGTCCACCGTTGTGTATTTCAAGTATGTAAAGAGGTATGTGTATTGAATTAGACTATCCGTCCACCGTATACTTGAACGTTGATGTATGTGTGTGTCTTGTATTAGACGATCCGTCCACCGTATACTTAAAAACCGTCTACAGTGTATTTGTATGGTAACAGGACGTTCCGTCCACAAACCAGTCCATCCACAGTTAAAGACGATCCGTCCCCAGATGATCCGTCCCCAGACGATCCGTCCAATGGTGGACGGATCGTCCCCGTTTCTTAAATGAATAGTGGACGGATCGCCTCCGTCACTCAACATGATATCTGTTGAAAGTCAATGGTGGACGGATCGTCTCCGTTACTTAAATGAACAGTGGACGGATCGTCTCCGTCACCCGTTATACTTGGTTGATGTAAATTGAAACTTAATGGTGGACGGATCGTCTCCGTCATCGTGGACGAATCGGTTTGTGGGCGGATCGTCTGGGAAATGATGATTGTGGACGGAATGGTTTGTGGACGGATCGTTTAGAAATCGTTAATATGTATGTGTGTGTATTGTATTAGACGATCCGTCCACCGTATACTTAAAAGCCGTCTACAGTGTATTTGTATCATCGAATAAGGCATGTATTTTGTATTAGTCGAACCGTCCACCGAATACTTATACTGCGTAAATCAGAGAACGAGAGACAGATAGGAAGAGACAGAGAGAAAAAGACAGAGAGAAATGTAACGAGAATAAATAAGAAGCACAATGAATAATGCAATTGAGTTTCTTAAATAATTCAGTGAATGATATCATATTTCATTTCAATATAATTTATTCTTTTGTTAGATATTTCGTTACCCAGATAGTATATAACGGTAGACAGTTCGTCTATATCCGTCGCTTCAAAATAACTTCATAGAAACATTACGTTAGACGAATAGTCTCCATCAATATAATGTCTATAGAAACTGAATAGAGGACGGATCGTCTCCGTCATCCCGCTATACTTGGCAAATGTCATTTGAAACTCAATGGTGGACGGATCGTCTCAGTCACTCAACATGATATCTGCTGAAAGTCAATGGTGGACGGATCGTCTCTGTCACTTAGATGAACAGTGGACGGATCGTCTCCGTCACCCAGTTATACTTGGTTAATGTCAATTGAAACTTAATGGTGGACGGATCGTCTCCGTCATTGTGGACGGATCTGTTTGTGGACGGATCGTCTGGGGACGGATGATTGTGGACGGAATGGTTTGTGGACGGATCGTCTAGAAATCCACAAGATTATTTCTAAAATAGCAACGTCCATATTTCAAATACCAATATTCTTGTACTTTCTATTTTTCCAAGAATTTGTTAGCCTTTTGATTGTGATTTTCGGAATCTGATTGTGTGTTTGACTTTCATTCATTTCACACCGATTGATATATACTTAGAAATTGGGATATTCTTGTACATTTATATACATGTATATGAAAAGGTCCCCCAAAGACCGAAAATAATCAGTATAATGCACTGAACCTATTAATCAAATTTAAATCATCAGAAATAGTTCGACTTATGAGGAGTTCAACTTATTGAGTACTACATCATCAGCAATCTTTTATTCAAAAGACCTATTTCCGTTTCTCTATCACTGTTCACAAACCTTTGTGTTGCCCACTTTTAATGACCAATTTACCTCTACGACTCCATTGCATGAAAGTATCAATTATCCGTCCACCGATCTGCTTATAAAGAATCAGATTTTGTTTAAGAATTGAAATTAATTTGAGGCTCGACTTATTGAGGTAAATTTTCAATGTAAAATGACTTAACGAAAAGTTAGATTTATCGGAATTCGAGTTATCAGGAGTAAAAATACATAGAAATCAATGGAAGAGAATCGGGACTTTAAAAACAGTTCGATTTAATTGTTTTATGAACGGAACTTCGAGTTAACCAAGTTTGAGTAAACGAGAGTAAAATGTGTTATGAGAATTTTCAAGATTGTGTGATGTATCCGTTAATTACCCACACACACTCACAAACATTGCCCTTCGATGTCCTATCAAATTGATAAGCTTTTTTGAGAATGGTTGTCAAAAAGGATGAAAATATGAGAAAAATCGACAAACCACTACCTATAAATACACAATCAAAGGAAAGTTGCATAATTGTTTTGACTAAGGACTTTTACCAGGTAAGCGGATGGATACATGTAACATGTGTAATAGATTAAAAACAGAACTCACTTATTAAAATTATTCTTTTCGAAGTATTAGTCTTTTTTTTTCTCATTCGTAAAACTATTTAGACGTTGTCAAACAATCGTCGATCATTAACACTTGGTTATAATACTTTCAAAATTGTCAAAAATTCCAGAGGGAACAAATAATTAAAAAAACTGTTAAAAAGAACTCTTTATTACCGACGTTTCGGCCTTAAAGGCCTTTTTCAAGGTTTAACGAAGTCAAAATCGAGCGTCACATCCTTCACTTCATTCGAATAGTTACAAACTTTTACCAGGTAAGCGGATGGATACATGTAACATGTGTAATAGATTAAAAACAGAACTCACTTATTAAAATTATTCTTTTCGAAGTATTAGTCTTTTTTTTCTCATTCGTAAAACTATTTAGACGTTGTCAAACAATCGTCGATCATTAACACTTGGTTATAATACTTTCAAAATTGTCAAAAATTCCAGAGGGAACAAATAATTAAAAACTGTTAAAAAGAACTCTTTATTACCGACGTTTCGGCCTTAAAGGCCTTTTTCAAGGTTTAACGAAGTCAAAATCGAGCGTCACATCCTTCACTTCATTCGAATAGTTACAAACTTATCATCTAGGAAATTGAGCAAAGCGGAGGAGGAATTGCTCAGTAAAGGTTTGTCCTTTATACCTACCCAACATAGGATTAACATATGGAAAGTGCAAAGTGAACTTGCCGAATGGGAAAGACGAATGAGGTTAAGAGAATATTTCGCAGAAAAAGAGCACAACGAGGAAGATAAGACGGAGCAAGAGGAGAAAGATGTCATAAACATGGTCAAGGAGAAAAAACGTAGCAACTTCACACCAAAGCCTGGGAGGGACAAGTGGCTAGATAATTACATAGAAGCCGTGAAAAAAGATGTAGTAGAGGGCGTCAAAAGTAAGGTAGAAATGAACCTCTCTAAGAAAGAAGAGAAAGCTTTGAAGTCTCTGCTAATGGACGACAGCATCGTTGTAAGACCGGCAGACAAAGGATCGGGTATTGTGGTGATTGATACGGAAAATTACATAGAAAGTTTGGAAGTAGAAATGGAAAAAAGCAAATCCTACAAACAAGCATCGACAGAACAGTACCATACAGCAGAAAAGCTAGTCAGAAAAACGGTAAACAACATGCACAAGGATGGACACATAGGAAAGGAAATGAAAAAGTACCTTATGCCTAAACTGAACAAACCAGGAAAACTAAAAGGGAATCCAAAACTGTACAAAAAGGGAAAACCAATGAGGACGATAGTAAGCGGAAGAAATACTCCTACTGAAAATATGGCAGAAATAGCAGAAAGCCAATTGAATCAATATGTAGAAGAATCACCCAGCTACATTAAAGATACAACAGAATTCCTTAGTAAACTAAATGAAAAGAATGACCAACTTCCCAATGATGCAATTTTATTTTGTTTCGATGTGGAGAAACTGTATCCTTCGATACCAAAAGAAGAGGGACTGCGGGCATGTCAAGAGGCTCTTGAACAAAGGAGAGACAAAACAATCAGTACTATAGCCGTGATGGAGATGATTAAGACTGTTTTAGACAACAATGTTTTCGGATTTAACAACAAACAATATATACAAACTGATAGCGTTGCAATTGGATCAAAATTAGGAAGGAATTACGCTTGCACATACATGAGAAAATGGGATGAAGAACTATCAAAATTTGAGAAGCAACCAGCATTTTATGTCAGATATATAGATGATGGTTTTGGCATTTGGACTCACGGAGAACAATCATTAAATGAATTCCACAAATTTGCAAATACAATTCATCCGAACATCAACGTTGAACTCCGGTATAGCAAGAACAAAATAGAATTTTTGGACACTATGGTCATTATAGAGAACAACAGTTTAGAAACAGATCTTTTCTCTGAACCGACAGACAAACACACATATATACATAAAGATTCTAACCATCCATCGAGCGTTAAAAAATCCTTACCTTACGGCATGGGAATCAGGATAAGAAGGATTTGCAGCCGAGAAACAGACTACCGAAAACGTGGGAAAGAACTGAAAACACAACTAAGAAAGCGAGGATACAGTGGCAAGTTTATCGAACGAGAACTTAAGAAAGTAGATAATCTTGAAAGATCAAACCTTCTAAATTACAATTCAAAACACAAAGGGAAAGACAGAGTTTGCTGCATAAGTCACCAAAAATGGAAAAAAATATTTTCGGATCCGCCAGTAGTAGCGTTTAAACGGGACAGGAACTTAACGGATATTCTGGTGCACGGTAAACTTAACAAAATATTCAAAGCAACAGATAATTCAAACGGAAGGTGTGAAGACAATTGCGTGATATGCAAGATTCTGGATCATGGAGAAAACTGCAAAATAAGGAACATAGTATACGGTATAAAATGTAAATCATGTAATAAAATAGTGTATGTAGGGGAAACAGAAAGGACATTAGCCGAAAGAGCAAAAGAACACCTAGGGGATATAAAGCATAAAAGGAACAAAACAGTGGCCAATCACTTTAATTCAACAGATCATTCAGAGAAAGATGTAAAGTTTGCTTTTCTTGAAAAATGTTATTCTAATTCGATGTATTATAGGAAAGCACGGGAAATCTTTTGGATGGAAAAATTAAACACCTTCGTGCCATTCGGACTCAATATAAAATCAAAATTAGGAATCCTCTGGCCAGATTATGACAGTACAGCACACACGAGACCAGGCATTCCCGCCACGACGTCGTCGTCAACACTGTGACGTCATAAGGGAGAAGCTCACAAACAATTGCAATTCGAATGAAGTGAAGGATGTGACGCTCCATTTTGACTTCGTTAAACCTTGAAAAAGGCCTTTAAGGCCGAAACGTCGGTAACAAAGAGTTCTTTTTAAGAGTTTATAATTCTTTCATCTTACGAAACATTTATAATCTACAAAGGTGAAATATAATGGTAAAATGTTCTGAAAATTAGGGAATAAATTACATAGATTTCACTTACCTTGAATGTTATCTGCTTCTATTTATCATAAACATAGGATAAAAAAATGAGAGCTCTATATCTGCTAAGCTTGACCATGGTTTATGCTGCTCATGGCTCAGAGAAAGCTCCTCATACAGTGTATGGAATCCTTGGTGACGTCATGAAGGAACAACTCAGTGTTATAAAACAATGCATGGTCAGCAGATGTACTGGAAGTCCACATACACGACACCGTATGTTACTTTATTGAAACAGAATCAAGTTAAAACTTTTTCATAAAAAAGAACTTTCATTTAGACGGCATGCTGAACTTCAAAGATTTTTAGATTTTTTAGAATCAAATTAAAAAAAAAATATCTTAAGGGTGTTAGACAATTAGGTTAATCAATCATTATCATTTTTATCTGTTTAGGTAATATTGCTTTCCAAGCTCATCCTTCGAGCCATCTCAAGAATATTCCAGCGAACACAAAAGTGATATTTGACAAGGCAACTGAGAATATTGGTCATGCTTATGACCCCAAAACAGGGATTTTCACCGTTCCAGTTGATGGAGCGTATGTTTTCCACTGGACAACATTGGTACATCCGGGTAAATACTTCGCAACAAATCTGAAAATCAATGGAAAAGACAAGGCTGCTAACCATGGGTACGCAAAAAACAGCAAAGACTGGTATTCACCTAGCCAAATGTTTGTAGGAAGTCTGAGGAGAGGGGATAGGGTCTGGTTGTCAACGGATAGTAATGTTGGTTTATATTTATATAAAGGAATATTCTCTACATTTTCTGGATTTCGTTTGTAAAGGAATTCGAAAATTGCAATAAATAACATAATTATGTATACATTTTTTGTCCCTTACTATTATTTCTTGATAGTCTTACTATCGACAATCCTGTTTCCGCTAAATATGAAGCGGAGTTAGTAGTGTGTTAAATTCGTGGCAGAAAGGAGATTTACTCTTCCCGGACACCTGATCTCACCTACATTTGGGATTCACTTTCCTTTCTTTGTAGAAAGTCTAAATTGATAGTAATGTTTGCTGTGGACTAATAGAATCTATCACCGGGTGATCATTGACAAGGATATCCAACCCGTGTGTCCGGGAGTTGCTTTTACCATGACGAAGCTTTCCGAGTCATGGACAAGAGAAAATCCCGGACACGAGGGTTGGATTAATAGAATATATCCCCAGATATGATCAGGGACAAGGAAATCCAGTCCGAGTGTCCAGGATTGCTTGTACCACGACGAGGCTTGCGTGTCGTGGACAAAAGCAAATCCTGGACACGAGGAGTGGATTTCCGTGTCCCTGATCACATCTGGGGATTGATTATTTTTCTCCCACTGTCTAAAAGGCGCTCAAAATTGAGATTTTATGTATTCTTTTTCATATTTTGATCGGCAAACGCAGCAATTAGGTATGACGTCACAATTGACGTTACTGTCAAAAGGCACGTGAAAATGTTATCTTACCCCATAGGGGTAAGACAAGAATATCTTTTCCAAGCGTTTCCATGGATATCTCAGTCTGCAATGGGAGAATTCCTTGTCAATGATGACATCCGGCTCAAAATTTTGTGTAGGATGCATTCAAAAGCGCATTTCAGTGAAAAATATGGAAAAAGAAAATAAAATCGTTGGAGGGTAGGCGCAATTTAAGGAGCTGAATTCTAAACATGGCACCAAAAAATATGCCGAAACCTCAGCTATGGACAGAGCTATGCAATGAGGGAGATACCCCTTAGTTTTAGAAATTTATGTATAATTTGATGACAGAAAATTTAGAATATATTTCTAAGCAGAGCGTAAACACTAATACTATCCTCGGGAACATACAGTCCATCAGCAGCGAAACCAACCTAATGTTTGATATTGTCAATATTGAAATATATGTTCTATAGTACCAATCGTATTGTACTAGACACGTGTTTCGGATATCAAATCCTAGTCAGTAGGTAATGTCAAACAGGTTGAATAAAGCCAAAGTGAAATTTCCTGTATAGACTTTTTAAATCCATCTTGCTCAGCTTTGTTTCTATTTCGTTATAGCAAATTCCAAAAGTTATTTTTAAGTTTGGAGGCTTTGGGATCAATGGATTTGTATTTAAGAATAATAGTGAACATATTATTACTTCTTGTTTGAATTTATTTAAGGTTGCGGCCTCAAAAAAAAATTGATTAAGCTTTAAGCTTCCTCTTTCAAGGTATCAAACCCATATACTAAAAATTCCGGAAGTTGATGTGTTCTGAGGCGGGATCAGTTTTAAGGTAAAAACAACAAATACCATGCAAAGTAACTGGACATCAAAGAAAGGTCACATAATATTAAATTACCTGATCCCCTAAAACTAACTCTAAAATGTTCATCTACTACTATATAAAACATGTGCAAAAATGAAGCAATAAGATGGCACAACAAAATAAGGCCTTAAAAACAAAATACATGTATAAGATCAAAATACACGAAAGAATAAATGGCAAGGTATAACAACAAAGTTTCTTCGGAAGGCAGATGGGGATGGATGGTAGGTAAATTCTCAATATAAACAAAGTAGTGAGCAACGTGCTATACAAAGACTAGCTCTAAAATGATGCAGGTAAAGGATCACGTGACTTAATAATAATCTCTGATTGGTCGATTATCACCAATGGAAATTTAGTTAAACAACAAGCATCTTAACCTGGAAATGATTAACAGAACGGGTTCATCATTAGTCAGCACTAAAAGGGGAAAACAGATCAATCATAAATGAAATATGAATGACAAAAACAGAGTGCATTTAATACATAACTACAATTGTTGTAATAAGAAAAATAAATTTCTGAATCAAGAAATGTTTTTCATTCTCACCATAGCTTTCTCTACTTCGTTATTGATTTTTTAAAAGAATTCTCATAACTTCGGGATATCTAGATCTGAGTTTTTATATCTTCTAAGTTGAATATATAGGGAAAAGTGTACTCTTCAATTCGAAATAAAAAAACATGTAAATGTGGAAAAAAAAACAAGAGGCCAAAGGGGGTTACATCGCTCCCCTGAGTTACAGACAAAAGAATGTTAGTTGACTATTTGATGGAAGCCTTTAGTACTTGCTTTCTGTAAGGCTTTGAGAAATTATGTGCAGCGGTTGCAGAGAAGAAGTCGAAAATGCGTCAGGCAATTAGAGCCCATGACCGCCATATTTATTGACCAATTAGCACGAAAAACACAAACTTTGTAGAGAACTTGAGTACTTGCTTCCTGTAGGGTTTTCTTAAAATTCTGTGCAGTGGTTGCAGACAGGATATCGAAAATGTAAAAAGTTTAAACCGGACGACGCGCTATGACTATAGCTAACATGAGCTAAGCCCAGGTGAGCAAAACCTGAGAGCAATTTGACAATCATATTGTTCATCTGAAGTAGTCAAAGGTGATTTGAAAATTTGCGTTGAAATAAACAACGACTTATACAGTGATTCTTCAACGACAGATACAGTGATGATTTTTCTGAAATTCACAAAAACAGAAATACTTATCATCAAAAGCACGTTGGCATTGTGATGTTTTCATCAGTTAGTTTGTACACAACATATTCCTTTTACTCATCTTTGAGAAATAACAAGATACCAGCCCCAGGTTGAAAGACCTGTGAACCTCTAGGAGCTTTGCCATACTGTGTTTTTCAAAATATAGAAATCTAAGAAAGTTTTTGGGAATTCTTTCTTCATGGTGACTTTCACTAATGTCTACACAGTTCAGGTATGTGTCTAATTAAGAATAATACTCAAAGATATCTACAGTCTTGGCTAGTTTTGTTGACGGGTAGCTGATTTTCATTCCATTTACGACGCATAATTACAGCAACTTCCGGAATTCTTAGTATGCGGGTTGGATACAAAATGATTCATGGGATATTTGAATATGTTAAAACTGCAAATCAGTACTGCGCATATTTAAAACTCCACCTAAAATGCATTCCACACTTGCATTGGATTCATAAGATAAAGTTTTCCTTCATATGTATATGGTGGAATCTGCTGTCATCAATTGTTATCAATTCTGTAAAATTGAAATGAAAAACCAATGTATCTTTATGCGAGAATGTAAGGTATTGTTAAACTCGGTTTGTTAAGATTAAGGATCACTGACGAGGGTTAAGTACGCGAAACGTGCATGTCTGGTCCATGCTGCAAATTTATTTGTTCTTTAATGATGCTATTGAATTTGAAGACGTTTAACATTTGTACCACTTGGTGAGTGTCACTGTTTGTGGACCAGGAGTCCCCGAGGGCACATGTAGCCAAGTTCGATCAACTTCGGTTGATCGTTTCTTCACGCATTCGAAATTTTCTGTTATCGAATTTCATGAATTTCTAAAACGGGGGTCCTGTAGTATCATATCCCACCCATCCTGCAACGTCTTTTGATACAATTTTGAGCATAATAATTTTCACACTCTTTGGTCATATAACTTTGTTTAGATTAAGGATCACTGACGAGGGTAAAGTAACGAAACGTGCAGGTCTGGTCCATGCTGCAAATGTTTTTAAATGATGGTATTAAATTTGAAGACGTTTAACATTCATATTAGTAAAGTGTTGATCTATGCCATCAACGAGGTACCCCTTAGTTTTAGAATAATGTATCAAATTGATTATGAAACATTAAACATAGGTAATCGCAGATTATGAAGCTCACCTCGTGGCAGCAAAATTCAATTCAAACATATTTCTAAGAACATGTATATTGGCTTTTAAAGGTAAAATCATTCAAGCGGAAAAAGTAGGTCAAGGTCGTTTTATGAAAGTTTGATCAAAGATACATCCAATAAGCATGTTTGGTACATGTAGCACTGATACTTTGCTCAATATTGGCTTTTAAAGGCAAAATCACTCAAGCGGAAAAAGTAGGTCAAGGTAATTTTATGAAAGTTTGATCAAAGATACATACAATAAGCAAGTTTGGTACATGTAGCACTTACACTTTCTCTTGTTCTCTCGGTTCTCTTGTTTATTGTCATTTGAAAATATATATTATGACAGCCGCGAAATTGAATAAAATTCAAACTTCAAGGGTGAAATAATCTGAAAATAGTTAATTTGTAAGTCACAAAAGTTTAACTATTTTTAAAAAATATTACTTGTACCTGATCCTCTTCTACTTGGCATATAGGATAGAACAATGAACACAATATATTGGCTGAGCTTGGCTATGGTATCTGATGTTTGTGGATCTGAGAAAGCACCACATACCATGTATGGAATCTTTGGTGACGTTATGAAGGAACAACTCAGCGTTATAAAACATTGCATGGTTAGCAGATGCACCAGAAATACCGAAGGTCCACACAGACGATTCCGTATGTACATATTTTGAAACAAACTTAAAATTCGACTGTTTTTTTTTTTTTCAAAAAAGATTTTTCGTTTTCGATTTCGAAACTTTTATTTTTTCAAATTGAATCAAAAGCAAAATGTTTTAAAGCTGAAGGACGAAATTATTAATCTTTTATCGTGCAGCAGGTAATGTTGCCTTCCAAGCCCATCCTTCCAGCAATCTCCAGAATATCCCAGCAAAGACGAAAGTAATATTTGACGTGGCTACCGAAAACGTTGGTCATGCTTATGACCAAAAGACTGGAGTTTTCACCGTCCCAATAGAAGGAGCTTACGTATTCCACTGGACAACGATGGTACATCCAGGTAAAAACTTTCCTACCAACTTGAAAGTCAATGGGGAGGATAAAGCCTATAACCATGGATACAAACGTTGGGGAAAAAATGGTACTCACCCAGTCAGATGTTTGTTGGAAGTCTGAAGAAAGGAGATCGAGTTTGGTTGTCGACTGCTGATAGTGTCGGTCAATACCTTCATCGATTATACTCGACATTTTCCGGGTTTCTCTTGTAATAATCCTTTGGAAATAAACATATAAAAAGAACATATACAATATATTTCTCTTTCTATACAGCTATTTCAAACCGTAAATGAGAATATTAGCATATTGTTTTGATATTTTATGAGACCCATCGACGAGCTTTTTCAACAAGAAATTCATACAACAGAACACGTTTAGGTAGATAGTTCATTAGGATTTCAACAAAAAAGGGGCATCACGAAAACAATTAAACAAACTGCCAGAGGCTACAAGACAACGGCCTTGATAACTTTCATACTAAGAGGACCATAAAAGGGGTTAAATAAAACGATACAATTAAAGAAAAAATATATGAATCCCCTTCCGGCAATATGGACAACCATCTACTATATGAATATGAAAAATACTGGAGCTGACCAGGTAGGTAAACCCAAAACCAGGATCTGAGTCAATGCAATGCGCACTTGGATTAATTGAGAGGTGGAAAATTGCAAGGGGATTCACGTTTCACTTCAGAAAAACTATGACATCATACGTTCCCACGACGACGACGTCGTTAAACGTTTCATAGCGTATAACTGAACAAAACATTAGAATAGGGTTACAATACTGATGTTTAACATATCGGGATTTTCCGATACCCTGTCAGGTTTTGAAGACGCAAGCATTGTAACCACTAATAAACAATCAATAGGCATGCCAAGTTTTGAAATGTATAAAGGTAAACAAATATAGGAAGGGGAAATCCCCAACAATGTAAACAGCGGAACACACTCTATGCGGAAAAACCGAACGACAAAATAACAACATATCACAGAGACACGAGGGACAACAACATCTTAATGAAAATAATTATACATTTAGATTTCTAATCCGATAGAATTGTTTGAAAACGATCACGTTATCGTCCTATAAAATCCTGTATTGGACACCAGAAGTGCCGTATTGGAACCATCCCAATAAGTATTGGTCGTTAGGTTAAATCCACGTGCAATGCCGTCAAATTGTCAATGACGACATAATGGCTATTGCGCCTGCAGGTTTGGCGATGATATGTATAATGAAAAAATTAGTGAACAGTGTTGGTACAGTTTGGAAAATATTGTAAGAGTCTATGACGTACGGAAATCCCGTATCGGGTGAAACGCACTTGACCGTCGGCGACTCGTCCAAGAAGGGATTTCCGTACGTCAAAGACTCGTACAAAATCTTTCCAAACTATACACAACACTGTTCAATAAACTTATAATATCCACATAGACAATTGAAAGAGACAAACGTGTCATTGTTGGCGCCACTCTTGAAAATCAACGCGGTACCTTATTAATATTTTAGTAGTTAAAAAAATCAAATAAAAAAGGAAGGATGGACATCATCCTTTTGGCGATAGAATAGTAACGAAGATTATAAAACTCTGACTATATGGAATTAATCAAAGGATACATACCGTTATAAATCTCAATGTGATAATCAAAGGACTCAAAGTACTGCGAGTTGGCAAAGTGGAAGGGATTATTATAGAGTGGAGTAATTGGTGCATTATAATTTCAAAAAGGGCCTTTTGAATTAAATGAACGTCCAAAATTTTTCGTAATGGCAACACTTATCAAACTAAGGGAAAATTCAATCACTGAATAGTATCCCTTCTTACAGGAGCTATATTGTTTGCCTTGATAGACAACACAACCATTCCGTTATTTCTTGTGTAGTGTTTCTACGATCTTTTTTCTTCATGCAAACAGTGCAAGTACGTAGTGTAGTCTTCTTGTGCGAAAACAATTCGCACGAAAAAGTTTCAAAACGAGTTCGAAAATTTAGTCGGAGTTTTAGTACTTATCATAAGTAAAAGATCATAAACAATGTTGTTTCGTTATCTTTATTGTAAAGTACTGTAAACGTGGAAATTTTCGCGTGTGGGGGATATTTTTACGTTTTTCGCGAATCGAGGGATTTCGCGAAAATTTCCCCCGAGTGGAAATATCCCCGCTGTATTCTTACAATGGGAAAGACTTTTCATCGCGAATATTTCCCCCACGCGATACGTCTTTATCTTATAATAGCGAAATTTTCCCCAAGCGAAAATAACCACGTTTACAGTATCTAGTCATAGAATATCATTACTATCAAGCCTACTTTAGTATATTTGATTACGAAACGTTTTAAGTACGAAAAAGAAATCTCAAGAACCAAATTGTACGATTGTATGAATCCGCGATTTTTCTTACGCAGATATTGGACGAAGGCATTACAGTCAAAGAAGCAAACTTTCCAACTTGATGTTAAACGTCTACAAATTGAATAGCATCATTTAAGAACAGATAAATTGGCAGCATGAACCAGACATGCACGTTTCGGATACTTAACCCTCGTCAGTGATCCTCAAATATAAACAATGTAATATGCCAAAAAAGTATGACAGTTACTATGTCGAAAAGGGGTACCGAATGACGTAGCAGGATTGGTGGGATATGATGCTACAGGACCCAAGTTTTAGAAATTTCAAGAAATTTTGATAACAGAAATTTTAGAATGCGCTGAGAAAGATCAACCGAAATTGATCGAACTTGGCTACATGTGACCTCGGGGACTCCTGTCCACCAGCAGTGACACTCACCAAGTGGTATAATTGTTAAACGTCTTCAAATTGAATAGCATCATTTAAGAACAGATAAATTGGCAGCATGGACCAGACATGCACGTTTCGGTTACTTAACCCTCGTTAGTGATCCTCAAATATAAACAATGTAATATGCCAAAAAAAAAGTACGAAAGTTACTATGTCGAAAAAGCGTACCCAAAGACGTAGCAGGATGGGTGGGATATGATGCTACAGGACCCATGTTTTAGAAATTTCAAGAAATTTTGATAACAGAAATTTTAGAATGCGTTGACGAAACGATCAACCGAAATTGATTGAACTTGGCTACATGTGCCCTCGGGGACTCCTGGTCCACCAGCAGTGACACTCGCCAAGTGGTAAAATGTAAAGCGTCTTCAAATTGAATAGCACCATTTACGAACAGATAAATTGGCAGCATGGTCCAGACATGAACGTTTCGGGTACTTAACCCTCGTCAGTGATCCTCACGAAAATGATGATTACATTTGAGTTTTCATTTACAACTTATGCCAGAGCAAGTACCAAATATACGGATTTGTTCTGAGAGCTAGGCGTCGTCAGGGATATGTTTGTGACCGACTTACATCGTCACTGAGGAAGTTCTACGGTCGATATGGGGAACTCGTCATACACTGTGATGTCCCACTCTCCAGAATGGTGGATGATATTTTGTCATTGACCATTTGAACCATCCAACCAAAGATTGTACTCTATGTCTTCCAAAATGGAAGTAACCGGATGTGACAGTTCTACCGAATTGAAGCGACGGGTGTTGCATGCAAGCAGGAGATGCTTACTCTTCCTGGGCACCTGGTCTCACTCCCGTATCGGGAGTTCGCTTCTTTTCATATGTGGAGGTTTTTGTTTGTTTGCTTTGGTTCCTGTTTTATCCTGATTTTGTATGCCTTCGGTTTCTGATTTTCTGAATTATCGATTTTGTGCTGTAAACAGGGATATGGTCATTATCCATATTTGTCATTACACTAACAGTTTTATTGTCTCATATATTATTTAGTCCTTTTGTACGGAAGCTGATTAGTGCCAACCTTAATGAAATTTTTAAGTCGTAATTACGACTTAGTATGTCGTAATTATGACTTACCTATCTCGTAATTACGACTTAGTATGTCGTAATTACGACTAACCTATCTCGTAATTAAGAATTAGTTATCTCGTAATTACGACTTAACTATCTCGTAATTACGACTTAACTATCTCGTAATTACGACTTAGTATGTCGTAATTACGACTTAATTATCTCGTAATTACGACTTATCTATGTCGTTATTACGACTTAGTTATCTCGTAATTACGACTTAGTTTATTATAATTTCCACTATGACAAAGGTCAACATGAACCCTGACTGCATCTAGGGAGATAGCAGGGATGCAAGGAAGAACAAGAGGCCCAAGTATGCCTATATCGCTAATTCGACAATCCTATCCACCTTGATGAAAAAGAAGAATGAAGAAGATAAAAATTCATGGGAATGATCAATTCACCCCCTTTCTTTAATCAATTAAAAATCATGAAAACTCTTAAAATATATCTTGTCTAAATATACAGCTATTAATATGTGAAAAGAGTTCAAAAGATAAAAGAAATAATACAATATTGATAATTTTTCGAAGACTTCAAAAAGACGTTAAAAATCACTGAGAGGGAATAATATTATGTCGAAATTACGACTTAGTTAAGTCGTAATTCCGAGATAGCTAAGTCGTAATTACGACATATCTAAGTCGTAATTACGACATACTAAGTGGTAATTACGATATAACTAAGTCGTAATTACGAAATAGCGAAGTCGTAATTTCGAGATAGTTAAGTCGTAATTACGACATAGCTATCTCGTAATTTCGAGATAACTAAGTCGTCATTACGACTTACTTAGTCGTAATTACGAGATAGCTATGTCGTAATTATGACATACTTAGTCGTAATTACGAGATAGTTAAGTCGTAATTACGAGATAGTTAAGTCGCAATTACGAGATAACTAAGTCGTAATTACGACATATTAAGTCGTAATTACGAGATAGCTCAGTCGTAATTACGACATACTAAGTCGTAATTACGACATACTAAGTCGTAATTACGACTTAAAATTTTCACTTAGGTTGGCACTGATGGGCTTCCGTACTTTTGTTACTGGTACTATTCTGCGTTGTTAGGCCCGTGCAAGTTGTTTTTTTTTTTTGAAAAGTTGAAAGCGATAGAAATGAGAGTTTATATTTGCCAACTCAAAAATGGCTTATATGCTCCGCCAGGGGTATGAAATTTGTTAAGCCCTCTGTGCAATTCCAAAGCATAAAGCTCTTTAATAATTCAAAATACAAAAAAATAATTATCTCGATAAAAATTTATTGAAGATAGCGCTGCTAAAATAAATAAAATGAATAAATAAAAACTTGTACTATAAATTACGATTCAAGTGATTTAAAAGCCTGCAAAGCAAAATATTTTATTACGGAACCGGCTTTCAATGGACATGCACAGGGTTCGAAATTCGTGAAAAAATCAAGGTTTCTATTGGGGCAACCATGTAAGAAGAAAATACCGTAGTTGCCCGATCAGAAATTTGGTTTCTCCCCCAAAGGAAGGGAATATTTGGGAGGTATACGTACTTGGTTGAAGGAAATTTCTAACCAATGTACACACAATCATAGAGACATAAAGAGGTTTCTCTAGAAGCACATTTGGTGTTTAAAAAGTCAGTGTATCTTGATATTCTTTGATGAACTCAGGGTATTAACCGTAAAACTAAATTTTTAGGAAAATTGATATTTTCGACAATCTCATAGAGCATCGAATTGGGCATCGACGGACCTCTAGTAAGCCAAAGGTTGGACCAGGTGTCCATGTACTTCCAGAGGAAAAGAGTGATACTTGTGAATGAAAGCATAGTAATACTCAATTGCACAAATTTTCAGCCCTTGGCTTTTATCAAGAGCAAAAACGACAAAGAGCATGATCAACCATGTGCGGTAAGAACATTAATTGCATTTCTTCACTTATATAGGTAAACCGCATGAAAAATGGGTGTATTTAAAAAAAATCATCTATGATTGAAAAGGGAAGGATCTCCAGCTTGACCACCCCGCACACACCAAGCGAAACAAACCCACAGAAAAGTGACACAAAACTAGAAACAGCAAAATGACGCAATATTCACTAGAAAATCATACAAAGCAATCGAAACAGACATACAGAAACATCATACATTAATGACACTACACAAAAGGACGGAGACCAATGTGCACACGGTATCGACTTGGACAGCCATCTGCTATTAGGCACGGTCCATTTGATATTCTGGGGGGGGCTTGGGTTTTTTTCGAAAAAAATAATTTTGCTCTGAATTTTGATGAAAAAAATAAATTTGCTTATGGTGTGACAGAAAAAAATAATCTTGCTCTTACAAGTAATCTGAATTTGAAGAATAACCATAAAATTCACTGAAAATTCCCGAAAATTTTCGGCTCGCTTCGCTCGCCGCTGTTTTTACTTTTTATAAAAAAATTCTGGCTCGCTTCGCTCGCCATAGTTTTCTTCTGTAATGGCAAGTTCATATTTGAAAAAAAATCAAAAGTATATGCATGTGACTGAAAAACAGTTAAATTGCTTAAATACATTATCAATATAATTTATAACTATTTATAGATACATGTATCACCATAGTGTCTAATTTTATATTCAAGCTTGGAAGGAGAATTTAAATAAGTTTTTCACTAGTTTTCATTTCTACATATAAAAACTTGAATCAGGTCCTCTTACATGTTACTTGATCTTATATACATTTTGTATACTGAAAATTATATATCACATACTGTAAAAATCTTTTTTCTCTCTCAGTTTAGAAGTGAATACAAGTTTTACATAAAAATAGAGTAATGTTTAAAGTAATTTAAGTAAAAATAAAGAATTTCTATTGAAAAAACACAAACATTCTTAATATAATTCACATCAATTGTTATAAAAAAAATTTCCTTGCTCCAACTTTGCAAGAAAAAAATAATTTCGCCCTGGTCCGATGCTAAAAAAATAATCTTGCTCCGACAAAAAACCCAAGCCCCCCCCTGAATATCAAATGGACCGTGCCTTAGCAAATGGTATACAAACGAAAACCGTTATATGTACAATTTTCATTCACCATTTTGTAATAGGTACAAAAGGAAACCGTAATATGTACAATTAGGCAATATATGAATAAAAAACTTAAAATAAAGGCACTCCATATGAACGATAAAAGCAAAATGTGATTGTCGACAATAATGTGGTAAAACGACAGAAGGCGTGAATTATAATTTTACATCTTCGTTCCGAGAACAATTTACCTTTGTAAATTTTATTTTCTCTTCAAACAGGGCTTAATATGTTATGGTGTTACCGGTCTGTCAGGACGTCTGTATGTTCGTCCCCCTACTAAAAAGATAATTAGTGCATCACATGATAAATCCTCGGAATTTCATTGGTTAAGCACGCGGTGACTATGAGAGAATAGTGCCCGGCACCCGGGCACTATTGCTTTTTGCTTAACAGAGTTACGTCCCTCAGAAAGTATTATGACGTAATGAACAATGGAATGTAAATAGCAATAAACGAAGTACGGGGAAATAAAGAACACTTTTCTTTGATATCTCGAGTGAATTGCAATTAATTAATTAATTAATTAATTCTACAGTCATGTGATGCACTATGTACAGTTAAAGTATACCATTGAGGGAGTTAGCACGATTCTGGTTCCCCGAGACCAGACCTATTTCCCGAGGCGAAGCCGAGGGAAATAGGTCTGGTCGAGGGGAACCAGAATCGTGCTAACTCCCTCAATGGTATACTTTAACTGTTTTATTATACCGAAATAAACATTATACTGAAACAAACATATGTCTTAGGTATACAGAAACAAACATTATACTGAAACGAACATATCTCTTGCGTTCACAGGGTTCAAATGAAAATTCTAATGATTTTTGCCTTGCCTTCTCGACTGAATGACTGAGTAACGGAAAATATTAATTTTTGATGATAAGATAAACAGAAACATCATTTATCATACTCATACATGTTTAATTTTTGATTGTTTTATTTCATTGCGGATTAATTTATGTGCTAAGCGGATAGGAGGCGGATTACTCTGCTCGCGTATTGATAGCGACATCCGATCAACCTTCACATCATCCGATCAACCTTCAACGGCGCTGATTGGCTGATACTGACACACCCCCAAAGAAACTCCGCCCCATTTTGAAACTAACTCCCTAGGGAAATAGTCTTCTCAACTAACGCACCCCTTTGCAGGGAAAAAGTCTTATCAGACGATTTTCAGTGATTTAGTTAAATTTAATGAGTCTCCTTTTATATAGGAAAAAATCTGTAGAGGTATAATAAAACCCATTAATGCCCGTTTGTGTGGGTACTATTCTCTCATAGTGTTGCTTTTAGAAGGTAAATAGTGCCCGAGCGTTAGCGAGGGCACTATTCCTTCCAAAACTAACTACAATGATTTCTTGATTGACAAAGAAAGAGTCATCAAAATGTCATTTTTTACAAGGACATTGGCTACGAAAAAATTAAATTGAATCAAATCAACCATCACAGTACCTATTTTCTTTCCTTCAAACGAGCGGTATGCCTCCATTTTGTGTTCGTGGTTTCACCAACATAAGTCACGTGATGCTACACAGTGTACCGTGTAACTAGAAAATTTCGCGAGATACTAATTTTAACTTTGTTTTCGAGTGATAACCACACCATTTGCTACTTGCGTGACAAATGGCCGTCCAAAGTCGGCACCGGTTGGCCATTGGTCTCGTCGGTTTATGTGTAGTCTTTAGTGTCTGATGTTTACATATCGTGTGTCTCTTTTCCGTCTCGTGCTGTACTCGTCTTTTGTGTTTTTGCATCGGGTGTTTTGAAGTTTTGCTGTTAATGCTGCAGCGGGGTCTTGTTGGAGAACTCCTCCCTTCTTTTGGAATCGCGACAATATATTCCCGCGAAAAATTGTGTTCGATAAGGTATATTATAGATTTGTACATCAGTTACATTTTGTTCTTATTGTACATGTCCTATTCTTCCTTTTTTTCTGATTAAATGTTAAGAGAAGTGAATTGAATGTTAACATTTTTATCATAGGGTGACTTGATGAATAGTTTTGGTCATTTACTAAGCAATGATATTTTCAGATTAGAAATTACGATTGGGAAAGGGTACTCTCCTAAAACTTTCGGAAAGAATTATATATTAATTTAAAGTTTTCTTGTGATAAAACTTACTAAGATTCAAAACTAAAAACAGTCACATCATGTGTTCATATGTGTTTGTAATTTAGGAATCGCTAAGAATTGTAAAGGACACCATATTTTACTGCAAAACCACGAAATTTGATACTGGCAAAACTTTCTGGTTGTGCGGTATTTATAAATTGTTTCGTAATGTTTGTTCTTTTGTATGTTGCATGTTCATAGTTTGTTGCTTTTTACAAGTACATGGAAGTTATCCAATTTGTAATCTTCTTCAATAACATTTCAATGATTTAATAGTCACACCTATTATCATTCATTGTATCCAGCTTATATTTTAAAAGAGCAAATGAGATAAAGAAGATCCTGACAGCAATCGCAACAGCACTCACAATAGAGCACCAAATTGAGCATTGACGGACCCCTAGCAAGCTAGAGGTGGGATCAGCTGCCCGGGAGGATTAAGTTCCGCCATAATTTATCGTCTTTGGTAGGCCTTGAAATCACTCGAATCCCTGTTTTGAATTGAAGTATATACATACTTATAGAACCATATTAAACACAAAAATTAACCTCTAATGAAATGGAAGGAGGGGGGGAGGGGTTCAGTGTGAAATTTTGAGTTGGCGTGTAGCTGTGTAAATTAATTTAAGTAGCACAAATAACGAGGGATATCGTTTTTACAAGAGTGTTGGTTTGATTTATATATTCGACATTATCATTTAAAATTGCGTCTTGAAGTTTCAGGGTTTGTGTTTATTTTTTGTACTCGAGGCGGGGCTCCGCCTTGTTAAAGTCAAGTTTTATATGATATAAAGATTGTATATCTTACAAAACAATATCTGGGTAAAATCCACGCAGTCAGATTACATTTTGAAAATTTTCATATCTATGTATCTCTAAGGAAATTAGTGATATCGGTCGCTAGGGGATGTAATAAAAGCATATGAGATCCCCCTTTCCAGAATGATCAGTGAAATTCTACATTGTGATTGAATGGCTGTTATCATCACCAAACAAAACATACTTACCTGATATGTACATAAAAATGTACATCGAGACAATCACCGAATTTGACAGGTTTCCATGGAGCTGTTGCGACGGGTGTTGCATGCAATCAGGAGACGCTGACTCTCCCAGGGCACCTGGTCTCACTTCGCAATGTTGTTCATTCCGGGGTTCGCAACCGTTCCGATGGGATTTCTCACGATTTTGCCTTGCCTTCTCGCCTTTGAGACTGAATGACGGTTAGGTACTTCTTTGATGTTTTTTATTATCAATAATATGTACTTATTAAATTGTATCACTAACTGAATTAGAGAATTCAATATCAAAATAAGCGATATATCACTAACTCCGATAAAATTATGATATCACTAAATTTGAACGGCTGCCCATCTAAACTGCTGCTCAGTATTAATCAATTTTTGAAGGGTAGTTTTTCATTCATTTTCATTTCATTCAACGCTGATGGGCGTTATTTCCCTATTTTGGCCTTTTGTTATTACCGTCAGTCATGACTGACGGTATACTGTAATCATTCGCAACCTACTTGCACGCTTAGAATACCTCTTGGCAATATGATTGGTTGACAATTGCATAAAATGCAAATATTCGTCTAGGTTATTTAGAACCTGTGTGTGAGATTCTCTCACCAGGTCGGCTGAAGAGTCTAGATGACCTGACAAATGAAAGTCATATCGCATATGTGTATTTTCTTCCGAAATATGCATCGAAAAGTCTTTGTACCGAAACGCCCTATAACGATCGCAGACTTTCGGAAATTTCCGTCACTTGAATCGGAAAAAAAAAAAACGCGGAAAAGCCCGGAAATGTGCGATTGGTCAATGCATTTTCCTCCGATTTTTTTCTAACTAGAATTTTAGAACATTTACAGTCAGCTATCTGACGGCAAGATTTTTGTAAAAGCTAATACTTGTCCTAAATATCAGTCGATATGATTTTATTGAAAGTTGATGCATTTTTGTAAGAATGACTGCACGTGAAATTGCGTGTGCCTTAATTACCATAATGGTGTAAACAATATGTTGAATTATATCATACATTCGCGTATAAATATATCAGAACAGTTGCTTTGAATACACTTCAGAAGACAACAATTAAGGTAAGTATTTTATAAAATTATAATAATGTTTAAGGGTAGCGTTGAAAATCCATTAAAAGCAAGTTTATCTTTTTGAATTCTTATCTTAAATTACATGAAAATATTTCTTTTGATCAGAATTCCAATATACAAACATCTGAATTCTTAATCGATTTACTATTCAAAAGCGTATTTCGAAAATCTTGGAACATGTGGAGAAATGGTGCCGCTTCTCTCAGTCACGTGACGTAGTTCGGCGAAACTCCCAATAAAATCAGTTAGTAGCTTTTCTCCGTTAAATCTTCGTTTTATTTAATTTCTGTTATTCATATTATTTTCAATTTGTTATGTAACGATGATTCATGACCTATTTTCAATTCTATAAGAAAACATAATGATTTTATACTAGAAAATAGAGGAAATTTCGTAGAAAGAAGGAATTTTTAAAATACGTGGGAACCGCCAAAATCAGTTATCCGAAAAAGCGAAGATACCTGACTTCATGTATTTGTTATAAACTTTCAGTTGCGATGCCCGGAACATGAATTATTCCACTAGAAACCTAAGAAAACGGACATTGAAGTTGCCAAAACTCGCCAAATCATGCTGTATTCTTATGGAATTACAGTACAGCCTATGGGCGGAATCTTACTAATTTTCAACTCGTGTGGGAACCGCGAATTTATCACGGAAAATAAAGTTTTTACATCAACTTCTTCAGAAAATAGCGGAGTATCATATCCAATGCCCGGAAGCCGTTTAACAATCTTCGTTACTGTGATGCCCATATACGACAATAGTAATTTCAAATCTGGCTGCAAGCCATGACGCGATGTCAGAGTGGCATTATTTCTCCGTATGAGATACGAAAAGTATCAAAATAGGAATCTAGACAAATTAGTATTATAAACGACTTCTACTGCATGATGAGTTGATGAAAGTTCCATAATAAAATCTATTTTTTCAAATGTTGTTTCTATCTTAAAGTTTCTTTTTTTTTTTCTTCTAGGAATTCGTGAAAATTTCTAGAATTAAATATAAATTCAAATATAACTACATGGTGCTTTGAAGAAATTTCTCACTTGAGATGAATTTACAAAATTATTCTTTATCATTCAATATCACACTTTTTAGAATATTTTCACCATTCCATTTGTGAATATTTCCCTTCAATGAAACAGTATTTACATACATTGTATATCAAAAATATCGAGAAGAGATATTCTTAATCTCAACGTATTATCTAGTTTCACGAAAAAATATAATGAAAGCGTAAAGCAATAGACGATTTTCACATTACCGCAGTAGACTTGAATTTTATACAGACCAAGACCCGACATGAAAACATTTGACGTAACATTTGACTGAGTCGTCGAAACATATCTATGACATCAAAATGAAAAATAATTAACGTCAAACCTTGTGATGTCGGGTCTTGAAGTGTTTAAAATGCAAGTATAGCGGTAATGTGAAAATGGTATATTATATTTGAAAGTGATATATTTTTATCGCAGAAAAGGCTATGAAGGTTGTGTTTTTATTTTGTGTGTTGGTGGTCTGTGTTGTTCATAGTTCAGAGAAAGCATCTCATACCGTGTATGGAATCCTTGGTGACGTCATGAAGGAGCAACTCGGCGTGATAAAACATTGCATGGTTAGCAGATGTTCTGGAAGTCCATATAGACGACATCGCAAGTTATCTCTTTCTAAATAAAATAAACGGTATGAATAAGAGTGTAATGTATATCTTGCAGGACTTAAAAATCTTCTTGAAACTCAATTGCTTTCTCTAAAAGTATGATATTAGTTCGATCAACTTCGGTTGATCGTCTGTCTCTTCAACGCATTTGAAATTTTCTGTTATAAAATTACTTGAAATTTCTAAAACGTGGGTCCTGTAGCATCATATCCCACCCATTTTGCTACGTCTTTTGGTACATTTTTGAACATAATAATTTTCATACTTTTTGACCATATTACATTGTTTCGACTGAGGATCACTGACGAGGGTTTAGTACCCGGAACGTGCATGTCTGGTCCATGCTGTAAATTTATCAGGTGTGAAATGATGCTATTGAATTTAAAGACAATTAACATTCTTACAATTGCACAAAAATAAAATTTTGTACCAGTTTTTTTTAATAATATATAAAATATATTTATAAATATCAAATATTTTAAACTTTTGCAGGGAATATAGCTTTCCACGCTTATCCGTCGAAGCATATTGAAAATATTTCGAAAAACACAAAAGTAGTGTTCGATGTTGCCATTGAGAATATTGGCAAAGCATATGATCCCACCACAGGAATATTCACTGCCCCGGTAGATGGAGCTTATGTCTTTCACTGGACCACGATGGTTTACCCTGGTAAATATTTTTCCACAATCCTTAAAGTCAACGGTGTAGATAAGGCTTACAACAATGGGTACGCCAATAACCACAAAGACTACTATTCGCCGAGTCAGATGTTTGTCGGAACTCTTAAGAGAGGAGATAAAGTTTGGCTAGCAACGAATGGTGATCCTGGTAAATTCATTTTCGGAGGGATACGCTCAACATTCTCTGGATTTCTTTTGTAGAGATGTTTAAATAAATTCATGGTTGCAAAGTTGATGCTTTTATTTTTCGTTGTAAATAGACGTTGTACATGTACATGGGCGGATCCAGAAATTTTTTTCAGGGGGGGTCCTAAAGTCCGAATTTTTTGAAGAGCAAAAAAAAAAAAAAAAAAAAAAAAGAACGCACACGCAACAAAGTTCTAATTAATATGTAATTACAACAAATGGCGAGCAATAGCGAGCCAGCGATTTTTTTTCCCAAGAATTGGAATAAAATTCACTATTCGTGTCTTTTTCAGATTCTGTTCGTTTTATTGACCTAGGTGTAATGTATATGTGTTGTATATAGGAAAGCGCAGAATCATTTGAAAATAATGTACAAGTATGTAATAAATTCTGGCGAGCGGAAACGAGCAAGAAAAATTTTGAAATACTGACGGCAAAATATTATCAAAATGAAAGATTTCTAATACAAATTCATGATATATTTTTCAAATATTATGACAACAAAAGGGGAATTGGGACTTAATCTTATTAAATATGCATATTAATAACAAACATTTAGCAATGTTTCGAAAATTCCAGGGGGGGGGGGGTCCGGACCCCCCCGACCCCCCCTCTGGATCCGCGCTTGATGTAAATAGGTATCTAGTATTTAAATGCTAGTGTATCATATTCTTTGGACGGACTATTTCGCATTTATCTCGCTTTAGATAATTGCGTCATAAAAAACTAGAATTCGCAAAAAAAACTTAACTGTACATATATTCAAACAATGCAAGTTGAAGAACTTTTCATAAAGCTTCGTTGTGTCAATCTTTAGGGATTCGATGCAAGATTAGAAAATTCTTATCTGAAAGTTATGAAAAACGAACTTTTTCTTGAATCCAATGAAAATTTATCCCCACACTATGTTTCGGGGTTGCGCATTTATACAACTGCATTCCAGGAAGAAAACAAATAATGGCTGCCGCCATGATTCAAATAGGAACCAATTGTCTCTCTTAATTTTTTGAATAAGAACCCGTTTGAGCAAATTTTAATTAATTTTTGAGTATGAAAGAAAATTTAAGCAAACATCAACAAATTGTACTTTCAGCCTTGTGCTGAATCAAATTTGAGGGAATCCCCGGTTCCAAAAAAGTAGTACTCCATAGACATCCGGATATTGAGTATTTGCGGAATACAGAATTATTTCCCATTTGAGACGGTATCTGACGTGACACCATTATGACGCCATAAAAATGATATGGTAACGTAGAATTTTTACCGTCATTTAGCAGAATTTAAGGACCATTTCCATAGATTTTGATGACGTCATAATACCTCTACGTCAGATATCGTCCAAAAAGGGAAGTAACTCTGTTTTTCGAAAAAAAGTTATAAGAATAGTAGAATGATATATAAACAAACTCTTTCAGTCAATCATTACCTTCGTTTCTTACAAATGACAACAGAAATCAAATGATGGCCAATCAAATAATCTTATCCAAGACGAATGTGATATCAAAATATTGCAACAGCATGTAAACGTCTTTTACGTGTATATATCCACGTAAACAGCATGTACAGAAATATATATTTTGGATAATGAATCCTCATCCGTGGTTCTTCAAGTATAAAATTACTGGAATAATTCGATGCGCCTTTTTTATTTTCTTAATTCCCGTTATTTTTTTTTTTTTTCAAATTTCCAGTAGGGTATATTCAGATGCGTAATGAATGAAACATGTAACCGAAAATGGAATGATGACTCTAAAATTTAAAACTTTTATCTTGTGATCATAACAAAACGAGTTTCAACGAAAACATTTAAAAATTTGTCGTCAAAGGAAAGCATCTTTCAAGCTTTGGAAAGAATGAATTTAAATACTCGGTCGCGGGGAACTGTATTACTAGGCACACACTGCATAAGGGTCATCTAGTGTCGATGTTTGACGGTCATCTACAGAGGGTGTGGTTATCTTGATAACGGGTGTAGTTTCGATTTCTTCATCATAGCAATGGTATTTTTATTATCATATATTATACATTATCATAAAAAGTTAAAAGTAAATTAGCAGCTGAGCATGCCGATACGATCATTTTCAAGGTTCTTGTTTCTTTTTAAATGTACTGTACATAACTTTTTTTTAAATTTGCATGATTTGTAGTCTGTGTTGGTGAGGAGGAAATACATGTATATACTAGGTATTCGACCCCTACTGTCCTGTTCACTAATTCCAGAGCACCCTGTTTTCCCGGTTTTCTCTAAAATATGATAATGTCATCTTTCAATAATATATCAATTTTATAGTACTCATTTAGTCGTAACAGAAAATACCATTGTTTTGGCTGTGCGTCAGCTAAGACGGAAAATAAAAAGTCTACGGGGATTTTCTATAGTAAAATCGCTGAAAATGCGTGACGTCGGGAGCTTTGACGTCACTGTTTACGGAGAACAATATGGCGGCGGCTTGAAATTAACATGGGAATTTCCCGTAGACATTTTATTTTTTCATATGCGGTTTGAACGTAGCTGATAGGGTAAGTTGATGTTAATTTCCAGTTACGACTAAAGGATGACGGTCAATTCTCGGAAACAATGATTTATAGCAAAATTCTTCAGACGACAGAATAAATCGCCCAAACAGGGTGCTCTGGATTTAGTGAACAGGACAGTAAAACATTTTCAATAATAAATACCAGAAAAAAGAAGTTTCAGTCTCTTCAAAAAGAATGCTATACATGATAATTTATTATTTCATCTAAAAGTAGGGATTGCACTTCTCATACCATGATCTACTCTGTCACCCGAAGATTTCCGATTATGACATCATCGATATTTGTCGGGAAATTATGAAAATGTACATAAATAATAACTGGAAGTACTTTATTAGGGTGCGGGATCCTTAATCAAGGGGTTTCTCATCCGCCAATGTACATGTTTACCGTATAATGAGATTAGACGATAGATTACTAATTTTGTCGTGAGGAAGCACTGTGTACATGTTAGAGAAATCAAATGACGAAACCGTATTTATTGGTTTTAAATTTCTGTAATTTTATTTCGTCAATCAAAATTCCTTTTTATAGACTAAAAAATAACTTCATTTAAAAGCATTACTCTCAAGAGCATTTTTGGCAATATCTTGCCACATGTTCATTTTTTTTTTTTTCGATTAGATTGTAGTGGACGTATAATGACTTACATTATTTAATATTGTTTTATGAATACCGGGTACTTGATCCATTTTTGTTAGAATGACTGGCATGGAAATAGTAATAAATCTCAAATATTGCGTGTGACTGAACGGTAGAGCATATAATGTTGAATATGATACACTCACTGTTATTATACATTCAAATATAAATATATTAGAGCAGCTGCTTAGAACATATTTCAGAAACCAACAATTCATGCAAGTAAGCATTATTTACGACGATTATTTTTTACATTATATCATGTAAATATTATCTCTTTTTCGATAGATTTATTAATTTCTATGAAAACAATTCGTTGGATATCATAATAATAACATACAAACATCTTGATTTTTTCTAAAAAACAAGATCAAGTACTATTTTTAAGTAATATGTTTATTCGAAAATCTGGGAAGAAAATGAAATCTCTAAGGGAATTGTCACGAAGAAAAAAGTAACAGTTGTCATGTGCTCACTTTAAATTATTCAGAATTGAAGGTTAGCAAATGACAGAATCAAGACAAATCTGTATTCAAAAACAAATTCATTTTTATTGGTTGAGATCTTGAATCATATATAGTTGCAAAGTAAAATCTGTATTTGAGATCTTGTATATTTAATTTATCTTTATGCAATAAGCAAAAATAATATGATTCACTTCACAAACATATATATGGTTATATTCTGTTTTTATTTGGTTTACAAAACTTTCACTTTCACTTTCACCATTAAATATTTAATTCCAATTCCGTTGGTGAATAACTCTATTCAGTGAAATGGAACTTTTTGTTACAATGCACCACCACCACCGCCGCCGCCGCCAACAATGTTTCAATTTTAAAGTGAATATTAATCAATGGTAGCTGCTGCTGCTGCTGCGGCGGCGGTGGTGGTGGCGCCAGCGGTGGTGGAGAAGATTTCTATGAGAGATATTCTTAGCCACTCTGTTCATAATTTAATTTTACAAAATGAAATAAAAATGTAATCTTAAGTAACCATATTTTAGAAAGCAAGTATTCTTGAAATTGTTGTATTCTTATTGCAGAGAAGGCAATGCCTGCTGTGTTTTTGTTGTGTGTTCTATTGGTCTGTGCTGTTCATGGGTCAGAGAAAGACCCTCGTGCTAATGTATGGAATACTTGGTGACGTCATGAAGGAACAACTCGGCGTGATAAAACATTGCATGCTTCGCAGATGTACCGGAAGTTCGCATAGACGACACGGTATGCTATCTGCTTTTACTAAAGAATTAATTGATTTTCATATGGAAGTATTTCTTGTGAGTCAAAAAAAAATTTTTTTCATTTAGCTCCCTTACCATCACAAAAATTTTGCATGATAATAAAGTATAAATATTTAAGAATTGAATGTTTATTTTTGCCATTTTATTGGATGATGAAATGTCAGTTGTCGTATCACAAATTGTGTAAAACCGCGTAGCGTAGCGAAGCGGTTTTACGCAAAATTTGTGATACGACAACTGACATTTCATCATCCAATAAAATGGCAAAAATAAACATTCAATACTTATAATTACCAAACATTTCAATTTATTCCGAATAAGGCGAATTCGTACAAATTCTAAGGAAAATAAACGATTGAGTACGTGGCGTATGAAAATATTAAACTGGTACGAACTAGTTCCCTAACAACAAAAATATTCGAGAGGAAAAAAAGCGAGCCGACATGTAATCTGGAAAAAAAGCATTTCCGCCTTCAGAACATCAGCATGTTTTACCTATTTGCACTTACTGCTGTACTGTTATGACGTAATTTGTGACGCGTTGTTTATCGAAGGCAGCAGACATGACAGTTGAGAGTAGAACATGAAGCAATTTGTGTTGGAATTTATACGGAATCTCAGACAGCATTTCTTGTACATGTAGATCTTACGTGTGAAGAAAAAAACACGTTGTTAAGACCTACAGGTATCGGAATATCAGCTGTAAATTATTTCTTAGGAATCAGAACGAAATCGGCACGACAAGTTTGGTAAGTCGCGATTGCGTAGCTTTTGCTCAGTTCTTTCAAATGTATTCATCCTTCGTGTTGTATGTCCATGTGTATAAGATTAATTTCGATAATTTTAGAAAAATAAAGGACAAGTTTTTTTTTCATGCATTTCTAAAAGGTCAATCCAAATTTCCCTAGAAACACAAGAAATCCGTCAACAAACTGCCGTTCATGTTCACTTGTTGCAGTTTTCAAATCATGCGCGTAGCAACCGATGTAATTTCTGCAAACATTCACAGTACTGTGTTGTGATGTTTATGAGTCGACACATGGAACTGTCTCTAGTTTGAATGGATAATTTGAGTCCATTTGTATTGCTTATTTCATGCGTTAGACAATTTTTGATTTCTGTAGCGTTCGTGTGAAAGTAGTTCCGGTCAATTTTGACATTTTATCATCTCATAACGGAAGTCACAATAAATGCGATCGACCAATCAAAATGCTTAGAATCAGATAAACAAACACATTTGGTAATTATATACATATATATTGTCAATATCAATTTTATCTGTTTGCAGGAAATATAATTGCTTTCCACTCTTATCCGTCGAAGAATATTGAAAATATCCCGAAAAATACGAAAGTAGTTTTCGATGTTGCCAGTGAGAATATTGGCAGGGCCTACGACCCCACTACAGGAATTTTCGCTGCCCCTGTAGACGGAGCTTATGTCTTTCACTGGACAACCATGATAAAACCTGGTACATATTTTGCCACCATCCTTAAAGTCAACGGGCAAGGCAAGGCCTTCAACCAAGGATACGCACACTACCACAAAGACTATTATTCGCCAAGTCAGATGTTCGTAGGATATCTCAAGAGAGGAGATAAAGTTTGGCTATCATCGGATGATAATATTGGTCAATATATTCACCGAGGGATACGCTCCTCGTTCTCTGGATTTCTCTTGTAGAAATGTTTAAATAAAGTTTTACAGTTTCAAATTTCATGCTGTTTTTGTTCGTTATAATTAGTTTTATTTTGTTTTCATCCGGGCGTAAACTTAAATAATATATTTTAATAAGTTGCAAAACATACACATACACTGCATGGTGAAGCATGCCAAAGTGTGTCACAGGTCGACCGTACAACAGATTTCAATGAAACAAGAAATTTCAATCGTTTGAATGAAATAAATTAGAATGAAATTACTTTCTCCTGGTAGTATTTAATTGTAGAGAGTGTAGTACATGTATGTTTTCCCGCCAAGAGTGTTCGAGAAGTGAGTGTTAGGTCTCGTGCTCGTTCATTCGAAGCGCAAATGTACGCCAGTTAAGCCCCCGTTCCACTGCAATCCCACTGTACCTACGTTCATTCCCGACCTCGAAAATTGCCAGGTCGGGAGAGAACGGCTCTTAGTCGTATCTTGATCTGGTACAGCGTATGTTGGTCCAAAATCGATCGGTATTAGAGAGGGCACGCTTTAGAGGTCGGGAAAAGTTTCCCGTATTCTTTCAACTGGTTGAAAAAATACGGGAAACTTTCCCGCTCTCTTTTTGGTCGTGAAATAGTCGGCGCTTGGTCGGGAAAGTCGGGGGTACAGCCTAGGTTAATCGTGTCCTGGTCGGGAAAGAGCGTGGCTTGAGCGTGGTCTGATCGGCATAAAACTTAACCCCGCTCTCTTCACGCACAAGATACGTTTTAATTACGCTCTGTTCCCGATCTTTATCCGTCTATTCTACGCTCTTACCACGATCTATCCACTACAGATTCAATGTTTGCTGATCGTACTAAGACCTTTTCATGACCATCTTGCGACCTATTCACGCTCTATATGACCAAGTTACGACAAAACGACGCTTCAAATAGGATCTGTGCATATTTCATTCATTTTCTCGCACTGATATTGATTTGTTCGAAATACTTATTATCTAAATGTTGCGGTGACGATTCTTGGCTATCCAATGCCATTTTTAAGTAAGGAATTTTTTTTTAAATTTTGATCGCGACACTTTTGGGTAAGGCTTGGTCAAAACGAGAAATATAGGCTTCTTCTTGGCCGATAGGATCATTGGATGACAAATGAGATCAGTTTAGAATTTATGTTTTGAGCGGGAAGCGTCGGAGACAGTCGGTAATGAATCGGGATTGCATCGGGAATAGATCGGGTTTTGGTCAGGAATAGATCGGAGTTTGATCGGATAGAACGGGACTTGGTCGGCAAAATGATCGTGAGTAGAGCGGGTAAAGCGTGAGTAAGTCCGCGATGAAACGTGAATCGGTCATATATTGATCGGGAATCGGTCGGGAATAGAGCGTAATCACAAGAAAAAAATGAAAAGGTCGGGAAAGTTTTACCCGCTCTTGTCAAAATTGCGGTCGGGAATGGTCGTAGGTACAGCGGGATTGCAGTGGAACGGTGGCTTTAGGCAAAATGTAATTTTTTTCTTGTTTAGCATCTATGAGCACTACGGGATTTAGTGACCAGTCACCTACATGTACCACAAATAATTTATGCTTTTTTGATTAGAAGATTATTTTGTTTTTAATAACTTAATTAGGATTTACCTATAGTATTGAAGTTTATGAAACTATGATTTTGTGATGAACTGTTAAATGTAAGGTACACAAGTTAGTATTTTTGTGTTTGAAAGCGTCATACTATTTTATTGTGTTATGTAGAGATGGCAATTGTATTTTGATTCTCATATCAGCGCAGATTTCGACAGCGTCACTGCGTGCTTTTCCGACAGTGTCACTGCGTGCTTTTGCACTTTATGTTGCACATGTGTAAAACAGCAGTACACTGCAGGACAAGGATGCTGCATTTAGTGTTTGATTTTTTTTTCTTTAAGTTACATAAATTTAGAAAATAAATTTGATACCTACAAGTACCAGGTTTTTTTAAATCTGAAAACAAAATGCAAATGGACGAATTGACACTGGAGAGCTTTTAAAAACATATATCTCACACATGTATGCTTTTACACAAAGTATCCCTTAGAAGTTAAACATTTTGCTTTTGTGACAAAGTCCCTTCAAGTGCGATGTTCGAAGTACGAAGTCCGCGAGCATGAAAAAAGTTCAATAAGTATAATTCATGTTCTGTATGCACGATTTTTAACATTTCTGGTGCAATTCTAAATTCTAAGTACATGAGTTATGTCTGGCGAGCGGTAGCAAGCCAGGAAACTTTTTTAGAAAAATGTTGACTTATCAGAAAATACTTCCTATACCCTCTATCATTAACAAGTACATGTAATAATATTCTATATAGTTTGAGTTAATTGTCTTCATGTACATTGATAAAGTAATATGTATAAAGGATGGATCAGAATAGCAAAATTATTCAGAGAGTCTATGAAGAACTTGTGGGCGGTAGCGAGCCAAAGAAAAATTTTGAAAATTGACCGAAAAATTGTAGAATTATGGCACAAAATGTTACTACTTTAAACAATTTTAATGCATCATACAATTTTGTGATTGAAAGGTGGGGGATGTGCCCCCCCCCCCCCTTCTCCTACGCCCTTGGTTCTTCTTTTTCAAAATTTTTCATCAACAAAGTGATGCGTCTGAATATGATCACTAATTTAGCTTCAATGCATGGTACCGATACTGAATCGTATAAAACATCCTGTCATACTTCCCTATCAAATTTGTGGGGGGGGGGGGGGGGGGGGCGCTGGACGTCATTGGCTGAAATAAGTACGAGGCGTGATAAAGCAACAAGGTAAGGAAAAATTAGTAAGTCTCATCACGATGAATACACATGTGAAATATGAAAGCCCTATCATTCACCATTAATTCAAAAGTATATGCCCGATGTTAAAGTTTTTGAAAAGTATATTAAAGGTCACGAGGTAAAAAAATTTGGTATCAATAGAAATGTCTCATCATAAGGATTACATATAATTATCATGTGAAATATGACCAAAAGGGACGAAAAATAATAGACATTAAATTTATGTAAAATAATGCATATTTTGTGTCTTTTCATTAGATATTTCCAAGTTTTCCGGTAATCCCTATACACTCAATCGGTCATTATAAAATTCTGTGCAGCAGTTACGGAGATGCTGAAAATACATCAGCAACTCGAGAGCCCTTGGCGACCATAATGTTGGCCGATTGGTTCGAAAATCACAAACTTGGTAGAAAACCTCGAGTACTTGATTCCTTTATATAAAGTTTCGTGAACTCCTGTACAGTGGTTGCAGAGGACATGTCGATTTAATTTTAAATGCGTCAGCCAATCAGAGCCCTTATAGGGGCTATATTTGTTGACCGATCGACTCGAAAAACACAAAATAGCAATCCAAGGAATGCTTGTGTCGCCTGCGAAGCAGATCTTTTTTAATTGAAAGTAGGTCAAATATCAAGGGCAAGGTCACTAGGTAAAAAATTATGGAATTTTTAGAAAGCTCTTTTCAAAAGGAATACAAATGTGAAATATCAAAGCCCTACCACTTACCAATCAAAAGATATAGCCAATCTTAGATTTTTTTGAAAAGTAGGTCAAATATCTAGGTCAAGGTCACGAAATGCCTTGAGACAAGGAATACACATGTGAAATATCAAAGCCCTATCACTCACCATGCTTAATATCTTATTTAAAGTGAAATCCTTATACATTCTGGATTATAATAATTGAATGGCTGTCATCACCAAACAAGAAATATTTATCCGATATGTGCATCAACATGCACATCGACACAATCACCGAAGTTGACAAGTTTTCATGGAGCTATTGCGACGGGTGTTGCATGCAATCAGGAGACCCCGACTCTCTCCAGACACCTGATCTCACTTCGGAATATTATCTTGATTATTCATTCCGAGGTTCGCAACCGTTCCGATGAAAATTCTTATGATTTCGCCTTGCCTTCTCGACTTTGAGACTGAATAACTGCTAGGTACTTCTTTGATGTTTTTACAATATTTTCACGTAGACTAGTATAGAACTGCTCTAAAGGACATTACCACCCTTCACTGTCGTGTTGACAAAGGCTGCAGCTTCTATTCCCCTGGTATCAGAAAAAACAAACTTTGAAAATCTACCTTTTGGCAGAGAAAAGGCCAATATGGGGTTTCCTCTATAACGACAAGCAATCTATTGGTAAAGGTAAAAAATAATCAAAAAATTTGTAAAAAAAAAAACAAAAACCAAAAAACCCTTCTGTTTTCCATGAGGCTAAGTGTGACTTTCACCTTTGTTTGTTGACCCAAAACTCGTAAGGGATCATCCTTTTTCATCACAAGCAATCTTTGAACATCACATTGTACGTGTACCGATATTAATTGTGGAAGCAATATATTTTCCATGGAAGTATTACCTTTGACCATCTGATTGCAAAATCAGTAAAGTTCCAATCTTGTTCTTATGAACGGTTCATTCACTGTGTGATGTCAGCGATCTGTCATGAATCAATCTGTAATCAGTGGAATTCTTTTAAATCCTAATCTTACCGGTATAAGCAATAATTATACAATTTTTTAGCAAGATCTATTGTACATTGCCACCTCTAGAGAGTAAACCATTTCCACTCTGTGACCTTGACCCGAGACCTTGAAAATAAATTTGGTTTTTCTTCCGGTCATTAGCAATAAGTGTATGAAGTTTGGTCAATTTCAAATCAAAACTGTGCCCTTTAGTGTAAAATCAGACATAGGGTAATCAAAGATTACATAGCTTGCCGTAGCAGCTTTTTGTCAAAAAGCATTGTCATGAAGAGTCTATGCATCTAACATTAGTCATATCCCTTAGAGAGCTAAAAATAGAGCCAAAGTTTAAGTAAAATTTTAATATAAAAAAGTAGGTTAATGGTTCAGGTCAAGATCACTACATTAATGGTCATTGTCTCAAATGAAAGGTCTTGGTATTAGTAAATATATGCATGAAAAATAAATATAATTTTTTCAAAAGTAGCTCAAAGTCCAAGATCAAGGTCATTAGGTCAATGGACATGGTCTCAAATGAATGGTCTCGTCACAAGGTATCTTAATGTGAAATATCAAAGCCCTACCCCTTATAGTAGAAGAGGTAAAGCCCAGCTTAAAGATTTTGAAAAGCAGGTCAAAGTCCAAGGTCAAGGCCACTAGGTCAAAGGTCATGGTCTCAAATGAAAGGTCTCATCACAAGGTATCTACATGTGAAATATCAAAGCCCTATCCCTTATCATGTATCATATGCTTATAGTTCAAGAGATATAGCCCAGGTTAAAGTTTTTGAAAAGTAGGTCAAAGTCCAAGGTCACTAGGTCAAAGGTCATGGTCTTAAATGAAAGGTCTCATCACAAGGTATCTACATGTGAAATATCAAAGCCCTATCCCTTATAGTTCAAGAGATATAGCCCAGGTTAAAGTTTTTGAAAAGAAGGTCAAAGTCCAAGGCCAAGGTTTCTGGGTCAAAGGTCATGGTCTCAAATGAAAGGTCTTGTCACAAGGTACATGTATCTACATATGAAATATCAAAGCCCTTTTCCTTTTAGTTCAAGAGATATAGCCCAGGTTAAAGTTTTTGAAAAGTAGGTCAAAGTTCAAGGTCACTAGGTCAAAGGTCATGGTCTCAACTGAAAGGTCTTGTCACAAGGTATCTACATGTGAAATATCAAAGCTCTATCCCTTATAGATCAAGAGATATAGTAGCCCAGGTTAAAGTTTTGTCTACGGACGACGACGACAACGATGCTGAGGGTAGTGTTGTATAATCGGAAAAATTTCATAATCGATTATCGGTTTATAATCGGAGAGGATTTTAATCGATTATTTCGATTTAATCGGAAATAATTCTTTCTTGTTCTTACAGAAAGAAATATGACAAGTAATGAATAAACTTCACTAAATCTTATGCTAATATACATAGCAAAATGTCTAGGAAGAACTCCAACCACAGAATGATAAAATCCTGTCTAGTAAATGAAATATTTTGTCAAGATCACAGCAGTAATGGAGTCAAAACAAATATGTGATTGTAATAGTCGACTTTATACAGCATATGCAGGGATGGAGGGGGGGGGGGGGGGGTTTCTAACAGAGAGGGAAGGAAAGACCAAATAGCAAACGGTTCTCTGTTGCCACTGTAACTAATACGATCCAAGAGTTAACTTAAGATTTTGCTCATTCAAGGAATCAAGCAATATCTTCATGGTAACAGTACTGTGAAATTCACTGACCTTGTCCTTCTTACAAAGCTCAGGAGTTCGGCGTAAAAACTAAAAAGTTTTTTTTTTCATTGACGTATCGCAGGCCCGTTTCGCATCTGACGTTGAAGTTTTCTATAAGAGTACTTGTCATTACTATTAAATAAATTCCATGAGAATCCTAATTCCATACATTATATCCTTTTCAATTATTTACGCTATGCCCGGAACTTTAACTCGTAGAAACGATCATTGATCTACTTTCGTTTTATTCGTACTTGTCATACGCGAATATGACCGAAAACTATGTCATTCTTTTCCACGTTGAATATTTCCGATTATAATCGATTCTTAAAAACATAATCGATTAATCGAAATCGAAGGGTATTAGCGATGATGTCGCCGATGTCGGCGATAATCGTTACAACAGTAGCTGAGGGTATGGCATAAGCTCTCCGGACTTCTTCGTCCCGGCGAGCTACATGTAATAACACACAATATGGATCTTTTTCTTGTCAATGTAAGTGTACCAAGTTTAGTTAAGATCCTATGCACCATCTAGGCTGTATACAATGATTTTAAACACTTCCAAATTGTTGGTTACATGTATAACCTAGTCATAAACTGGAATTGGTTTTAAAATCCTCAAATTATACACTTTAAGGGTATCATTAATCAACTTATCTTGATCAAACTTAATTCAGTCAACACACTTGACATAACCATGGTAAGGAAGAACCAATTTGATTACCAAGGTCAAAATCACAGATATAGAGGGGACACTCTTCAACTTTGTTCCACCTATGATGCAGAGAATTTACTATTCTGCAGCCAGTTTCACAAAAATATTTAACTTACAATTTCATGAATTTTCTTGATTGTTTAGTTCTTCTTTTAAAATAAAAGTATTAATATTTTGTTTCTGACTTTAGATGAAGTACGTAGAAATGATAATAGAAAACATAGAACAATCTATATGGAAAATGTTTGAACATTTTATTCAATGACGGAAGTTACAAAAATTCCTAAATTGTTTTGTAAGAACTTATGTGAAGCTGGCCACTGGTTTCTACAGCACAGCATACATTAATATAATTGTTTGTCAAGTTTCATTAAGCTTGATGATCTCTGCCAAGCTCAATGATAGTATTATTACTTAGTCATCTAGTGACCTGGATTGATGGTAGAGTAGTTTTACACTAAAGATGCAGAAATACATCTGACACCTGTTCTGTCTTTCAGACCTTAATTTCTTCCAAATTTTGGAAAATATACGTCAATAAGGCAAATACATGGACTGAATGTGTACTATTTAAGTAGTACATGTATTCATTTTTTTTAGGAGTTACAGTCTTATTAACAATAAAACCAGCCAGTAATGTTGAGAATGTGCAGTGATTTTTTTCAGTAATTTGGGAATGGGGTCGGGGCCCTTGCAATTGGGAAAATTAACGACATTTGGGAATATTTGGGAAGTACTAAATATCAAAGTAAAAGTAAAATGACAGTTTATACAATCAAAAGTTAAGAATGAATGTTTAATCATATAATTTTCTTTAAATATGATTTAATTTCTTATGCTTACAACAATATGGCAAATAATTAGTAAATTTGCTACTTTTGAACCAGTTATTTTCACTATTTTCGCTGATAATTCCATCTGAATGAAATTGGGAAATTTTAGAGTCACAATTGGGAAAAAAAGATACTATTTTTCATTGGGAATGGGGCCGAATAACGGCCCCAAAAAGGGGCAAAAAAAATCCCTGATGTGATTATTCAAGACTATACTAAATCTTTTAGCTCTTGTACATGTAAATGTAGATTATTACAGAAAATAAGTTGAGTGCACCCAATCATGCTGATATGTCAATTTGCAATTTTTGCTGAAATATAATTGCACTTAAATATTTAAGAACACTTACAGTAAAAATCCTCCAAAATCAGAGAAGAAAATCTCTATTTGTGCATTTGACAAGATAAAAGATAGGAAATCTGTGTCAGATACAAATGTATAACATTTGACCATACACATGATAAAAGCAGGTAGCTTTTATCATGTAAGCAACATTTTAATGTACATGTACTGTAAAGAAAGAAGTCGATTTTCTAAGACATATTCGTGCAGCTTGAGGTAAATTAGGGTTTGTGAAAGTGTTTAAATTCAGAAATTGTTCAAGCAAAATCTTCTGCTTTTGTACTTTCTATCTGCATATGGTGCAAATGTACAAGTCAGATTCTGTAAAATCAGGAATAGCTCCATACTCTCTGTCGGGACTCCTCATTCAAATTCTGAAAATTTCAATAGAACACCTTTCTCTGAACAGCACACCATGTTGACACGAGACATTCCGTTTTCTCAGCCTCTTCAATTCAAGTGCTCAGCATAATTTCTGAAAATGCCATATACTATAGTAATAGGTGTACCAAGACATCAAGTATAGAGTACAGGACTTTTTTGTAAACTCTAGCTATTTGATTATCTCTTGTGGTAGCAATGTTTAACTATAAAATTGTTAGTTGAAAATTAAAATAATGTGCAAGGTATGCTTTTATACTTTTCAAACTTATTTCAAGTGTTTGAAATGGGTACCGGTAATACATCATATTTTCCTTGTCTCATACATTTGCATATATTTTTCTCCAGAAGGCTACATTTTGGTTCTGAATAATACTGAACATTCATTGCAAATTGTTAACAAGTTTTAAAATTAAATTGGAAATAATTTCTAAATTCAAAGGCTTCAAAGTCTCCTGAAGATTAGTTTTGAGAAATCATTGAAGACTTTCATTCTTCAAATCTGCTGAATTTAAGTTAATTCTCACTTTATACTTTGAATCAAATACTGGTACTGGTAAATCTTTCACCATATTGTAGAAATATTAACTTGTCACATTACAAATTGTAAACCTAATATAGCCTTAAAATGAATATAGCAATATATGCATATAAATTATAAATCCTCATTATTTGTATACATGTACACATTACCAGTGATTGGGAAGGAAATGGGCCATGTGTCACTGTCCCTTTAATTTGCAAAATGGCTAATTTAAGTCTCTGTATTTTCTTAAGAAATGGCCCATCAAAATTAAAAAAAAAAACATAGAAAATTGCCAATTCACAAAATTTTCCTTCCAAATCATTGCATGACATTGATAAAATGTGTACCACAGTATTCACCTTTTTCGAGCTGTCTTTACTCTTAGGAGAACTGAACCAAGGGGCAAAGAGAGCTTGCAGAAAGCTCCAAGGATCTCTGCCAGGCTCAGCGACATAAAGCTCAAGGCTCTGTGATGCGCTCACGATATGGAATCTGCCAGTTCATGGACTGAAAAATAAACTGAACATTAGATCCAAGTTCAATCAACTCAAAATACAAAACACAGCAAGTAAAATGTCTAAAAGCACTATTTTTCTTTAATATTAAAACAATCCTTAGTATTACATTGATATAAGAAGTATGATGAAATTTATTATGTACACTTTTTTTAAGTTCTTACTTTTACAATATTCTTATCAAATCATTTTGCAGTTGTTGTCCTGCGTCAACATGATGAAGCATTATATTGTGTCATTTTGTAATTCATTGTTAATATTGTGAATCAGACATAATTTTCTCTCTTGAAAGTACAAAGTTTGATGAGAAGTACATTTTTCTTTAAATCTTTACAAATTCTACTTTAAACTCTAAAAATTGCAAGTCTAAAATCAATATGTTTCACTTTTTAGATAAGAAAGTTCAATTAGAATATTTACACCCTTTTTGTCACAAGAATTAAGAGTAAAGTAACTCTTTAAGCCTGGAATTCTCTGTTCTTAGTTCTTCAATTTCTTTCTGTAGTGACTGAATCATACCATTTCCTGAATGTTGAAGACTTTTAACAAGCCTATCTGGGGATGAGTCCAACTGGTTTTCTAGATCTTGCGCTTGCTTTTCCATGTTCAATAATTTATCAACAAGTTCTGATTTAGACATATCCTTTAAGTCATTTATTCTAATTTGGTTGTAATGATCTTCAAATTCTCTCTCCATAAACTCTTTCGTCTCGATATCTTGACAAAATGTTACATCACTGCTGGGCCCAAAGCTGTACATTGTTTCCAGGGAATTATCAAAATCAACATCGTAGGATATTCTCTCTCCAAATGGATCAGGGGAGTCAAATTTCAGATATTCTTAAGAGTATTTGAAATGATCGTCCATCAAAAATTGGTTGGAATTATGAGGCGCCTTTGGACTGAGTGTAGGGCGGAGTGCAGGACGGGATTTCCTCTGACCACGATTTTTTCTGTACCTTCTACCAGAATCGTTTGTCCCTTTCCAGTAAGACTTAATCATACTACATTTACCACAACTGTCGCTCTCATTCTGTTCATCTGATAAATCGTATATCAAACTACGAGTGAAATGTCTTTTTTTCTTACCCCGCCTTGTTTTCTTTTTCAGGTTTTTGTTTCTCTGTATTTCTCCTGCTTTTGTCTCATCCTCTGTCATTGAAGTGTCTGCCATGACAAATTCGTCTTCAGTAGACCGAATTGATCGAATAAACATTTCTTTCAAAGAAGTACAAGTTACACGTCTCTTCCCTTCGATTTCTATGTTTAAAATGCGTTGCGACAACGTTACAGATAGATGTAAGTGATCTCAGTCACGTGATTAATCGTAGGTATTTCGTCATACGTCACAATTTCGTTTTGATCTCTGTCTTTCAAACGTTTTGATCAAACAGAGAGTTTCGCCAATTTCCTCGTTAGTACTTCGATAGTTCGCCCCTTTTCTAGTTCGCTTAGGTTGTTTCGCCACTTATCGCCTATTGGAGAGTAAATTGATTAATTCTGTTTACTATCGAGTTGATTTGGGGTGGGGTGGGGGAGGGGGGGGGGTTTGGATATAGGTGTATTTTACATTATACATTTTCGATGGGAAACTCCCTCCCCTTCCTTTCACCCTTACCACCCCCCTCCCTTCCTCCAATCCCCCCTTCCTTCATCGCCCATCCTTCATCCTCCCGCCCTCCTTCCTCCCCTCCCTTTCACACTGTCCACCCCCCTCCTAAAACAGGTCAAGGGACACTCGATGCGAAGGAGGAAAAACAACAGGCTTTTATCCCATCTCTGGCAAAATTCTTGCAATCTGATCGGACGAGAAGAACCGAATATTATGTTGTATTATTTTACTGACAGGATATTATTTTAATACCCCCCCCCCCCCCCAAAAAAAAACTTTTTCAACCTCGGACCCTTCTTTCTGTATCCACCAATGTACATTCGTGCATGTTTACTAGGAGAACTACTGATTGTTCCGTTCTCTTGTTTCAAAAGTATATATACAATCTTGAGTTGAAGTTCTACGGCTACTCAATTTTAAGCCGTGGTTTCAATCAATTTCATACAGTTCTTAAAAGCAGTTAATGGAAAAAAGAAAGAATCAAGAATCTAAATAAATAAATCAATAAATAAATAAATAAATAAATAAATAAATAAATAAATAAATAAATAAATAAATAAATAAATAAATAGATAAATAAATAAATAAATAAATAAATATGAAATGAAAAAAAAAAGGAATTTGATTTAGAATCATCATATTATTGATTGTTAGAATCATAAATAAAATTTGACCATTTAGCACACTGCGTTATGACATCTAGATGTAATATATCTGACACGTTTATATTATAGAGTGGCGGTTTCCTGCTGTTAATTTTGGCATCCGCCCCATGGATGATTACTACACAGAATAGTGATGTAGCGCTGTTATCTGACGCCATTATAACCATCTAGTAGCAGTCTCTGAAATTATGCGAATACTATTTGTCATTATCATTTTGACGCTAATTTCCAAGGTCAAGCGCGAATTTATATAGAGGGGGGGGGGGGGGGGGGTCACTGGACCCTCAGGCTGAAATTTTCCAACAATGCTGATTTTTCCGGCATATTAACGGCATATTTTTTTCGAATCAAGAATTACAGCCTTGACTCCCAACGACCTTTGACCCCCTGGTTCCAATGTACAGTATTAGTTTCGTATTCGAAGATTTTTTTTTATTTTTCAGTGTTGAGACTTGAAACTTTTGTAGTAAGCACAGTTAAAGAACAAAAAAAAAATATGGGAATTCTGGGGTTTATGTGAGTTTGGAAGGATTTGAAGAAGAGAACTGGATATCAATTTTAGCCATTGGTCCATATAGCGAAAGGAGATGAAGGCGAAGCGAGTACCGCGCGTCCTGGGCTCCTGATGTCGGTAGTGCTGGAGGGGTACTTTAATTTACACTCTTTGGGATATATCTGGAAATCCAGATGTTGAAAATTCAAATAAATTTTTTTGAAAAGAGCTACTGATGTTCTCTTTCAATTCAATATAAAATTATGTAGATCATGTTTTGAGATCAATGCTGTTTGGGCTACTGCATCCATTGAACGCAATGCGCTCGACTGCCATTTTCACATTGTTGCGATACCGATTATAAACGATTGCATGAACGGTAAATCTGACTGCACTGGTTTTCTCATGTTTTGTATATGATTTTTATATGCATATCCAAAAATAAAACCCATGAAAATCTTACGAAAATCTTACAGAATCTATATAATACCTTAAAACTTGCCTTCATTTTAATTATCATACACGCAATAGCGATATCAGTCTCTGACTCTTTATATTTAAAGAAACTTGAACGGGAAGGTTTATGCTATTAAAACCTTACAGGGCAGACGCTTTTTTGCCGACTGAGGTAACCGGGCATGATTCCTCAATCCTGAACTGTCACAGTACTGTAAAGGCGCGCGCTCATGGCGTTCAAATTGGGAATTTCGCGACATTTTGTCAAGACTTGGGGAAATTTTTGAGTAATTTTTAAAGATTTCTAAAAAAAAAAAATACTTGTAGTGGTGTATTGTTAACATTTGTACATTCATCTGATTCACTTTTTTCAACAGTTCATTATCACAAACCTTGTAAAAGTCATTTGACAATGTTGTATTAAAGAAAGGAGGGGATCTCCAACAAGATGCGGTTGCAGCACCAACAGCAAAACACCAAAACACACCAAGTGAAAACCCAGAGAAGAAATACACAGCAAAAGACGCGAAAGGAATAAGGAACAGCAAACACGACATCAAAACACCAAACACAAGACCGCACAGAAACCAACTAGACCAATATGGGCAATCGGTGCCGACTTTGGACGGCCATCTACTAGGTTAGTAGGAAATAGTGTGGTTATCTGGATTACGTGCCCACAACGTACTCTCCCACTTCTCCGGTTACCCAAAGGTATCGATGAACGCACGATTATAGTGTAAAGTAACCTCCTCATTAAGTTAATTATTTTTCCTGTTTATAACTTGGAATTTTTGGCTAGAAATTCGGGGAGAAATATGATATGCCATTGGCAATGGGACCGAATTTTGACCCTAAAATGAGCAGGAACAACCTCTTCAAATACTACTGACGAATATGCTAGTTTCGTCCACGCACATTGATAGAAACATAACTAAAATAGAGAGGGAGTAGAGGAGAGAAACCATGTACTTGGGTATGTTCTGAGTATGTATACCGCACCACCAGCATCGTCTCCACGAAGATGCACCACCTCCAGTAACCTCTATATTACATGACTCGAAGGCCAAAATGATGTAACTACTTACGGGATTGCGTGCCATGTGATGCAAACTATCCACCCTCCTGGGTAACCTGCCATTTCTCAAAGGGACAATTTAAAATACCTTTGACAATTGAAGTGCATATACTAGGACCATATCTTATATCACAACCATGATCAAATCTGGAACTTCTTACCATCTGAGGTTGTCAGTGTACCTTCAGTTGATGAGTCGGATCCAGACCATAAATCCAGAATAGGGTTGCCAAGAGTGAAACCCAAAAATTTAGTAAGCACAAAATGTTTTTGTGTAAACCTGTCGTTAATATCCTCTACATCGATAATGCCAGTCTGGCATCCTTTGGCAATTCCAAATACTTCGGGAAAGGTAACACTACATAGTATCCGCAGTGTTGGCCAGGGATGACTTTTTAAACAGGGCACAGATGGGGTCCAGCTAGCTGCTTCATTATGCGAGCTTTATAATTAACTATAATTTTGATATTTGGAATAAATAATTAGCTTGTCGTCTTGAGAAGAGTCCAATATTTCCATTGTATACCTCATATGTAGTATGACCGGATGTGAAAGTAAGACTCTGAGGTCATGTGGCCAGCTATGCATGGGCAAAGAAAAGAGTGCTGTATTGGGGTCAGAAAACTTTGACGTCATATTTCTCGAATTGCTTCAGGTATTTCTCGAATTGCTTCAGGTATTTCTCGAATTGCATCAGGTGAAAATTCAATTAACTTGCACAGATTATAGAATAAGAGGTACTCAACAAATAGACATATATGCAGTTTATTGAGCAAGTCATTTGAGAAGGATGTCAAATTTGGGACCCTTTTGTGGGTCATGCACCATTTCCATGTCGTTTTCTAATGTACTGCTATTAAAACAAGAGCAGCATGTCTGACTGGCAGGATTTGCCCATATGAAATCAAGAATTATAGAAGTAATTAGCAATAAAGGTGCTTTATGTAGCTTTATATGATATGAGCAATATATATAGAATTAATAAATTATTTATTTATTCATTAATATGACGTCAACTATTGCATGCCTTTTATTTTATCAAAAACGCTCAATTTTTAATGACCAATACTGTATATATATAATGCAACCAAAAGTGAGATTTTCCGAAAAAAGGGGAAAATGAAATAACATTAATTTTTCCATGCTGCAGATAGAACAACGTGCGCTTTTGGAACCAAGTTTTTAAAAGAACAACTTTATTGCATTTGCTCTGACATAAAATGAGAAAATTTGATTTTTTGCACTAAAAATTGTTTAAAATTGGGAAAATGCATGTTTTCATACTGTACAAAATGTAACTAGAAGTTTGATACCAAACATACAATGAATTTATTGCCCTTAATTAATTTTATAATAAATGCCACACTATTAATTTGCAAGTACGAAAAATCGGGAAAACGATGATGAATTTTGGATGAAAAATTGATGAACATTGTTAATTTTGTCGTTCTTTTACATCGACTGCGGGTGCGGCTAGCCAAAAGGGGATGCTTACTCCTCCCGGGCACCTGGTCCCACCTCTATAGCTTGCTGGGGTCCGTCGATGCTTAATTTTGTGCTCTATTGTGAGTGCTGTTGAGATATTCGTCAGGATCTTCTTTAATTCATTTTGGTACCAACTTATTGTTGTTCAAGCTGCAGTATGGAAAAAAAGTTATTGCATGTTCCCAGTTTTCAGAGCTTTTTTCTTCGAAAAATACCACTTTACCCGAAATATATTTCGAATTGCCCAAGTATGCCAGGCTGGCATCCGCCAGAGTATCAAAGTATCACAATTGTTTTATTTTATATTATGGTGGGCTTTTTTATGTTCATTTTATATGTCGTAAATGTATACATGTTTTACGTGCTGCATGACTGTGCTTCTTGTGTAGTGTCCATATGTTATGCTTGCTTGACTTTTAATTTTGCTTCTTGTGCTCTTAATGTTAATATTGTCTTAGCTTTATCTGTGTTTTATTGTGCATGCCTGTGATATTTATTTGTTGTTTTGTTCATTTTTATTTTTGTTTGTCGAAATAGTGTCAAGCTCTTCAGAGCTTATGTTTGTATGTTTGCAATGTTCGACACTAAATAAAGCTTTTGTATCTGTATCTGTAGAGGGTATTGACAGTTCATGTTTACGCAATTTTTTAACATTTTGTGCGTACCAAAGTTTTGGGTTCCCCCAAATTGCTCCAAAAATTGCCATAGGGTAACTAGACTGCTTTAAAAAATACCTGTATTAAGGAGGGTTTGAACACCAGATTTGATACTCTGGTTGATATACGCATTTGAGTATCCAGACGAAGTCAAATTTGAATTATTTCCGGCGCCATTTGAAGAAATTATGGCAATTTTAGAAATATAGCCTATTAGGAATTTGGGAGTTTTATCCTTGAGCAAACCACGACGTCATTTCGACGTTATCGGGGAAAAAATGGCATCACAAACCTTCACATTCAAAATGCAATAAAAAAAGTATTACTAAACGCATTGCATTGAAACTTAGCATGTATAAAATAGAAAATTAAATCTTCACCACAGTGCATGTATTCGTTTACAAATTTACGTTACAGGAAAGCGGATGTCACTTTATTGAAAATGGACGATTTTGGAAGAAAAATGGCATCACAAACCTTCACATTCAAAATGCAATAAAAACAGTATTACTAAACGCATTGCATTGAAACTTAGCATGTATAAAATAGAAAATTAAATCTTCACCACAGTGCATGTATTCGTTTACAAATTTACGTTACAGGAAAGCGGATGTCACTTTATTGAAAATGGACGATTTTATAAGAAGAAAAATGGCATCACAAACCTTCACATTCAAAATGCAATAAAAAACAGTATTACTAAACGCATTGCATTGAAACTTAGCATGTATAAAATAGAAAATTAAATCTTCACCACAGTGCATGTATTCGTTTACAAATTTACGTTACAGGAAAGCGGATGTCACTTTATTGAAAATGGACGATTTTGGAAGAAAAAATTGGAAAATTTAAAGCCTTGTAATATTTTAATTCTAAATTCAATTTTCACCATTTAATCATGAAATCATCTCTGGGCATTCTTGATAATTTTTATAGTTTTGACAAAGATTCATCAACGGGATTCCTAAAAATTAACTAGCAACTACAGTAAAGGCTCGAAATTGCATTTTTTTTTAATAGCGAGAGTGTCATCTTTTATTTTTAAAAGTATCGTGTCTCAGCCTGTGTTTAAAAAACAATTCATTTTAGCTTTTCCATATGTAAGTGCAATATATTTATGGATAAATTGGATGTTAAATCAAAATTAATTTCCCATAGCTTTCCCATAGCTTTACGAGAACTGGAATGACACTTTCAATATTATGACGTCATCAAGAAAATCACGAAAACGTATATATGTACCATAGAACTCGCTTGGTGTAAAATCTCCAACAAACTTCCAGTGCGCTAAGCTCCGTCCATTCATGCACGTGCTATATTAGAATAGAAATAACAACTAGCTAGCCGTGATTCATTGTTCAGTCACGCGGCTCGGTGATAATTTGATTGGTTCATGCGACTCGTGTAATTACTGGACAATAAAGCACGGCTAGGTAATTGTTATTTCTTAATTTCAAAGTCTCTTAGAAAATTTTCATGTGGATAGAACTGAATCAAGAACTTATATCTGTTTATAAGTCCTTGATAGAATCAAATGTAATTTTGTATAGTTAAGGACAGACAAGATGCTGATCGAATGATCGATATAATTTCAGAAATTTTTAGAAAAATAGAATTTGGCGTCCATGTGTTAAAATTCCTACTTAAATAAATAAACTCTGTTTTAATTTTCAATACTGTATATATACTTCAGTGCACCCGTGACAATGCGCAGGTACGAAATGCACAATAGGGCAGATTAATTACTTTTTACGGAAGAAATGGAAAAAAGCTCCCAAAATTATCGGGATTGTGAATGAAAATAATTCGTCGAAGAAAAACACTTGTCAAATTTCGCTGTAAAAATAATATTCAGACATTCTTAACAAAAAGAAAGACTTGGAAAGAGTGAGAGTAAAGTTCATTCGTTAGCCATTCTCATGACAGGTATTTTTACACATGACTGAGAGGAAAACAATTATATCTTATATTCAAATATACATAATATTATACATTACTTCCTTTCGTCGTTTCGATTTCATAGTGACCAGTGATTTTTTACCTTTTTTAAAAGCCACCTGTACCTTTTCTTTTGGAAAAATATGCGACATTTTGGACAAATTGGGAAAATCTAGAAACGAAATTTCTTTAAAGAAACGCTCGAATTATTGGTTCAAAACAGAAATTTTCATAAATAACCATGTTACAGATCAAACATTAACCCTCCCCCTCTTTATCTGTTGAGAAGAAAAGCCACGTGTACGATGCTTCATACTTTTGGGGTACGAATTTTCGATTGTCAGGAACTGGGACAAGACTGCCATCAGAAACGGACGTGTAACTGTTGTCCTCATTTGAGATGTCCTTTCTTTATTGGAAACAGAGGCCTGTTCGGGTCGAGAACCGACACTGTCGGTGACTTCATTTTCAACGGATATTACGGGAGTGTAACCAGCACCTTTATATAAGTTTATTATCGCAATCCTTTTAAAAAAGAAATAATGGATTTTTGGTAGATCTCTTTTATCTTTTTTATTAAGTTTGTTTGACATAGTACTTAGACCTTCCACGTAGCATCCTACAACAAGTAATCAACGCCGAATGCTTAAGAAATTTTGATTACTTCTGTTCCCCTTTCGTGTCAAATTCAATTCAATCTTGAGAACAATTTTGATCTCCGTGTATTGGGAAAATATGAGCCGATTTTTGAGAAAATAAAGCTATTTTTTACGAGGGGAAGCCACCGATATTCGGCGGTAACTTGGGCCAAAAAAAATCACTGGTGACTCCTGACTTGCCCTAAAAATGCAGTGACTTCCAGTGACAGTAACATCACACACTAGTACATGTACACATCTGTCGATTGGTATCTTCCAGGTTGATTAAAGTACCGATAATAAGACCTACTACTTCAGAAAAATGTTAATTTCAATGGAAAATGAGGAGCTGCTTCGATTTTTGTCTAAAGGTGGTCTAAGACTGCGTTTTGACAAAAATTAAAGAAGCTCTACAGTTTCCATGGAAATAAGAAAAATGTAAAACTAAGGCCTACTAGCCCAGGTGGTGCCTAGTTTCATTATATTTTGTCCATCCCAAACATTGTTTCTGTTTGGTGGTTCATTAATTTCTTTTGAGATTCTTGCCCACATCTGTCCACTACTGCATGGTTGGGAAGTAGTTATTGCCGAGCAGCAAATTATCGCTATTTGCCCACATCTTCGGTTCTACAAATGACAGAGACTTGATTTTTTCAGCACTTATACTTACTATGTTTATCAAACTGTATATGAAATTTCAAATGAATCCATCATTCGATGCGATGTAATAGCTAAGAATTTAGCAGCTAAATTTCATGAAGGCAGTGGCTCCGGATACAAACGTTCGTATCATTAGACCTATGTCTCGGCGTACGAACACAAATCGTGGTGAGCTACTGCATATAAATTTCAATTTGGTTCGTTTTTGTGTCGCCTGCGAAGCATAGCGACACTTAGGGATCATTTTTTCAAGGCATCTTGTGATCAAATTGTATATTTTTTGTGACATATTCTGAAAAGTTTATTAGCCGAGTTGCAAAACTCGGCTCTTAATTTGATGTGAGACGGGCAGGCGGGCTGGCGGGCGGGCGGGCGGGCGGGCGTCTGGGCGGGTGGGCGTCAACAATTGGTTTCCGGACTATAAGTCAACTACGAAAGAGGCTATAACAATGAAACTTCATACACTTACTCACCATTAGTCAAGGATGAGCCCTATTGATTTTGGGGTCAAAAGGTCAAAGGTCAAGGTCACAGGACTCAGATGATTGAAAATGGTTTCCGGACCATATTTCAGCCTGTATTGCACCTATAATCATGAAACTTGCCAGAAATGTTTCCCTTGAATCAAGGATGAGGCCTATTGATTTTGGGGTCAAAAGGTCAAAGGTCAAGGTCACAGGACTCAGATGATTGAAAATGGTTTCCGGACCATATTTCAGCCTGTATTGCTGCTGCACCTATAATCATGAAACTTGCCAGAAATGTTTCCCTTGAATCAAGGATGAGGCCTATTGATTTTGGGGTCAAAAGGTCAAAGGTCAAGGTCACAGGACTCTGTTGATTGAAATTGGTTTTCGGACCATATTTCAGCCTGTATTGCACCTATAATCATGTAAATTGCCAGAAATGTTTCCTGTGAATAGAAAATGACCACTTTTGATTTTGGGGTCAAAAGGTCAAAGGTCAAGGTCACAGGACTCTGATGATTGAAAATGGTTTCCTGGCCATATTTTAGCCTGTATTGCACCTAAAGTCATGAAACTTGCCAATAATGATTCCCATGAATCAAGAATGACCCCTATTGATTTTGGGGTCAAAAGGTCAAAGGTCAAGGTCACATGACTCCGATGATTGAAAGTGGTTTCCGGACCATATTACAGAAATAGAAAAAAAAGGAAAGTAAGAAATTGCAAAAAAAAAAAAAAACAGAAAGAAAGAAAAGAAAAAAATTACAAAGAAAAAATAATGAATATTTAAGATATGAATTGTACCTTATTCTGTATCTTTAGAGTATGCTTTGTTAAATCATATTGTACATACAAATACAGTTCAATATTTAAATCCAATTCTACATAAAAGTTCTTTGTTCTTTGTTTTATAGTAGTTCTCTTTTGCTTAAGGTTCCTGCACCCTAATAGACAACTTTCGGTTAAAATTTTCACAACATTTCGCCATTTCCAACAAGTACCGATGATTTTATCATCGCAAATGTTCGTACATAATAGCATGAGTTTTTAAATGGTACCATGTAAACAAGAAAAATAAGGACATAAAGTATTCTGTATGATGAGATTGAAAATCTGTATCCTTGAAAATATATTACACGCTGATATAGAATAAAGAGAAGACCATTTCTTGATCCAGAAATTTTCATTTAGGACCACAAAATGTTGTTACAAACCATACACATTTCATGTTAGTCTGCATATTCATACTTACATTCCAGTTTTGCAACTCGGCATTTTGCATCTTTGATGCATTTTGAGCTTATTAAGTAAAAAGCACGGAGTTGCATCTACATGTACGTATTTGTTATCGTCTCAGAAACTTCAACTTCTGCTGGAGCGACGGAACGTCAGTACGTGCACACAACAGCCGACAAGTCCGCGTCTATTACTGTTCAGTGATTACTATAATGATTGAGAGCAGAAAATAGCCTCTTGTTCCGGTTGCTAAATTACATTTTATGCAGAATAAACTCATATACCTTGATATGGTCACAGAAATCTTATAATTTTAGTTAACTATGGCATTTTAATTGCTTATAAAACCAGTACCAGTCATCAGAATTTATTGAAAATTGATGGAAATATAGTTAAAGGGTTCTAGTTTGTGCTAACAAATTTCATGTGCAAGTCTTAAAAATTAAAGGAAATAGAGCAAAAAATGCTTTAAAAATCAGTGATGATTATTTCTCCAACAGTATGCTGTTGTTGATTATTTATGCTCTGTGGTGCCTCAATAGTAAACAACAGCTAAGTAAACATGCAGACACATGCAAGAATCTTGAAAGAGATTAGTGATTTATCATAATCATATATTTGTGGAAGCTAGGGCTTCATGCAGTTCCTTTCCGTAGACTACATGTACTGTAGCGCAAGCAAATTGTGCGTCACAGTTTGATATTGTCACATGATGACAAAATGTTTGAGTGTGTTATACTTATAGAATAAGTTAGCACAGTACATGCGATAAATACACTCGCTGTGTGATTTATACCCTTAACAGAACACAAATTATGACATTAATTGTACATACATGCACCACAATTATCAGTTTCATTCTTGTTTTCTGAGATCAAATTTTTACAGGTAAAAAGAAATCATGTTAAAATTTGGGTCACTACACAGCTTTAGTTTGTAGATTAGTACAGCTGATGCGGCATGTTTCTTTAAAGCTAATGCATTGTGACATCACCAATGGTCACATTTCCATGCGAAATGCGACAAAAACCACCTCAAAAGTTTCATCTCGGGGAACTTAAATTGGTTGTGCATATACATGTATATTATAATGAACTCACAACAGTTCATGTTTTCAACTCTTGTGTCAAAAATTTTCTGGTATCCTAATGGTAAAATTCTGAGTCTACATGTATTTAGCCACATTCTACACAATGATAAATTTAGGAAACCTTTAGTTGCCAGAAAAAATGTATTTTGTAAGGTTTTGTACACGTACCATTTATTCAACGTTTAGGAATGGATTTAAACAGGGAATTTTGCCAATATGAAAACAGAATTTATTTAGTTACAATGCAAGTCTTAAATGACCCTTCCAATTGCGGGAAAATAATGCAAAATTTTGTTACAATGCTTTTACCTTGGTCAAACATCGAAATTGCATTGTGATGTCATGGAATTTCTCAAATTTTTCCCGCATTCGGAAGGGTCAATTGCATATGCACTGTCATTTTGAGATCAATGATTCAATTTCAACATTCAATTGTTATACATGTACATGAATTGTATATACAACTGGCTTGTGCCACTGAAGTTTATTGGAAGGAACACAGAAATAACTGAATAGAATGTGTGGTACAGGCGAAATATTGAAGCTAAGAGGTTCCCTGGAACAGTAGGTGCAATTAAGACCATGATTTTATTTTCTTTATACATGAACATGATGAATATTATATGAACTATGGGACTATGGCAAATGACCTCTGTCCTTCAAGTAAGATAAGTTTTAAATTTTGGCATAATTATATATATCTTAGAAATGTTATGAATTAATACATGAATGATGGATATTAAACTATATTGTATTTCTTTATTTTCTTTTTTCAGTCATACATAACAGTGCTGAGAGTGAATAAGAAAAAAAAATCCAAGACAGTTTGATTGAATACAGAGTGACAAATTTGGAACAATACATCCTTTTCCAAGATGTTTAGCATTGGTCTATTAGCACTTACTTCACTTTTTGGCTTTATCCTATGTGATGATGATGGTATGTATAATTGTACCTGTACACTATATATACATTTGCATTACTTGTGTACTTGCATGATGTGTGACTTTCAGCTACTACACTTGTGATTGTGTTAATACAATGTAAGTTAATTTGACCTGAAAGAAATTTCGTGAGCCATTTGGCAATGTATCGGTTGTAACGGGATAATTTATTTTTTGGATCATACATTTGTTGTACATTGTAACTTAATTGTGAACATGCAAGAAAACAAAGCGACTGCAGTTTGTATCATGTATGGATTATATCTCGCATAGTTATTGCCATGAATAGAGGTCACTGTAAACCCTATTGTTGATGGTCAAAGTTCAAGGCCACAATGAGCTTGTTGTCAACAGGGAAGAAATCTTTATTGTCATAGATTTTGATAGTAATTAGAACTTTTCACAAATGTCTGCTTTGTTGTGAGAATGAACATTTTGGACAAAGTCATCTAACAAGTCAACCTGGAGACAATTTGCTGTATACTGTCGTGCATGTTTTTTGCGCGACTGTTTGAGTAATCAACAATTTTTCTCTGGGTAACTGATTTGTGCTATGAACATAGGTAAAGATGACAATGGACTGTAGCCTAAAACACTAGCATAAAAAGGGCTGGTTTGGGAGGGGAGGGATTTAAAATGAGTAGCCTACTGGTATACATGTATTATTGAAAGCAGAGAATACCAATGCCATAGTGGCATATCAACTTGTATAGAATTTTCTTGTTCCTACATTTTCTTTTTTTTTTCCATATTCTTTTCATTCCATTTTCAGATTTTTCTGAGGCGGTTAGCAGCACGTACAGTTCTGTAGTTTCTGGTGTAGTTATTATAGGAATAGTGTCTGGCATAGTCGTACTAGTCATCATCATTGTCTGTGTCGTCGTTATATGCTGTTGTTGTAGTAAGTACACTTATTTACAAAGTTTTGTAGAAAAATTGACAGAATCTTCTATCTTTTGAAATCTGAATCTGAAATAAGCCACTAAAGTGAATCTGAAAGAAGCCACTAAAGTGAATCTGAAAGAAGCCACTAGAGTGAATCTGAAATAAGCCACTAAAGTGAATCTGAAATTACCACTATTGGTAGAAAGAATTTAATGCTGGATAGGGTACATTTGTAAATCAACAGATAAAAGACTTGCTCAAACATTTTGAAGATAATGAGAATTCAGTGTCAATCTTCACAAAAACTTACTAACCCAATGCTGGAGGGCTATTAGAAATTTTCAAACAAAGTATACAATAGGCTTGTAGAATTTACCAGCCAGCTTGTGGTTTCAAAAGTTTTTATGAAGACTGTAGTATAGAGAATTTTGAGTGATGAAACAAAGTAATGACATGTTCTCCATTTATAATTTGCAGTGAAAAATTCACGATCCAGAGGGCACGTCTACCGACAACCAAATACACCAATGGCATACACAACAACAACAACGACTGTTGCTAGTCCACCACAACCGACGCAACCTATGAACTATCCCACTCAACCACCACCTGGTGGATACCCTCCTGCCACAGGTGGACCACCACAGGGATATCAGGCTTATCCACCACCTGGTGGATACCCTCCCGCCACAGGTGGATATCCTCCCCCCAGTGGATATCCCCAACCTGCCTACCCTCCAAGTGGAGTAGTCCAAAGTACTAATGTCACATCAGGAGGCTACCCACAAATGGAAAACAAAGCACAGCCTACAGGTAAGCTTTAGATGTAAACGTCTTCAAATTAGATGTTGGTGTATACATGAATTCCTGGAGTATTTTTTGGCTGGTAGGGATAAATGTCATACCCCTGCGAAGGTGTATGTCCAATAAATTATATGAGCTATTGGGGTTAGGGCTTTGATATTTCATATGTAAATTCCCCTTGACTGTGTCTTTCATTTCGGTTCCATGAATTCTGACCTTCTACTTTGACTTCCTTTAATCAAGCTATATTTATTGAGAAGAAAGGGTACAGACAATGTATTGCACAGATGAAATATTGAAGCTAGAATCAAATATGCTTTACCAAATTAAAAATTATCGTCGTTATCATATTTGGCATTACATGCTTAATAGAAAATATAAGAGTTTACTGCTTAACATCAAGTTGGTAGGTGTGGAACCTTTAAAATTTACATTTGTTATTCTTACTAAATGTAACTGCCTTATCAGAACTACTGTTTATTGTATTGTTTTTATCTCAGATTTCATATGAAACGTGAATAAGATCATTGAAACAGATTTACTTTAATTTCCTGTTGTAACAAATTTCCACTTGTAACTTTAATTTCCTGTTGTATTTTCAGCTCCTCCCCCAGAACAATTTGACCATCAAGGCTACCCTCCATCTGGATATGAGAAACCCCCACCCTACCCTGGAAATTAAAATCAATCCTTTTGCAGACCATTCTGCATGAATGGCCCGAGAAGTTGTCCAATTGCAAGTTGCTAGAATTTTACGGCGGTATGATCGTAGGAAAAGATTGTGTACCTTAGTTTACTAGTAAGTAAAACGAACACTATAGATTTAGTCCTTAGTCTTGTATGTACATGTACATGCAAATCTTATTTATGTGAAAGTAATGAATAACAATGTTAATTTTATTTGTATACTCCTTGTATGCTATATTATTTACATAACAACTGTTTGATACCATTTTCTGTGCAATACGTTTTTGTATTCAATCCTTACCTGTTATATAGAATCTCTAAGATTAGTTGTATGTTGTATAGGTAAATGTTTAAAATATACTTAAAAATTGACGTTTTAAGAAGAAATGAAAAGGTAATATTGTTTGATCTGATTTTCCTTCATGACATGTAGAAACTGAACTATTGATCTTAACTTGAAATTTGGATGTGATATTTTTGCAACACAAGCACTCATGTATGGATAATTTAGGATAACTTATCACATGTATTTGTCATAGAGAGAAAGAGGAATTAAGAAAGAGAGAATGAGAGAGACCTGGTGTCCCAATGACACTCAGTGTTGATGTAAAAAATGAATATGTTCTTGTTTGTCAAGGTAGAGGATGGCAAAAGGATAAAGTATGTTAGAATAGTGAAAATTTTGCTTCTTATCTCTGTTTATATGTCTTGTTCATGGTAATATATTTACATTACTAGTAGATTCCCTATATTAAACGCCCATTAGGCAACTAGAATTATATTCCAATAACTTGGGTTGCTATTGTGATGTCACGTTCAAGTTTTGCATGTAGGGAGAATTTACCAACGTTCAAATACATTTGATGCTATAACAGGCAAAATGTACCAAGTGCATGCAAATAAAAATGACTGATATTTAGAATAAATGTAAATATAAGTAATGACTGTCTTACTTTTGGTGTTCATGGGTGTATAATTCTGGTTGGACATGTGCAAATTTTCCAAGAATCACTTCGCGATTCACAGAATTTGCACGTGACCAACCAGAATTATACACCTATGAACACCAAAAGTCACACAGTCATTTCTTAATTTAAGAATTTTTCATATCATAAAGATACCGGTACAATATGACAATAAATAATATTTTCATTACTAGTAGGTTTCCCATGTTGAACGCCCATTAGGCAACTATTATATTCCAATAAATCAGGTTGCCTATTGTGACGTCACGTCCAAGTTTTGAACGTAGGGAGAATTTACTAACATTAGAACACTTTTGATGCTGTAATTTGCTGTATAAGCAATGTTCGTTCAAAAATAGGGTGTATGATATTTAGCAAAATGTAAATATAAGAAATGACTGTCTTGCTATTGGTGTTCATGGCTGTATAATTCTGGTTGGAACATTTGCGATTCACGGAATTTGTATGGGACCAACCAAAACACCATTGTCATTTCTTAATTACACCTTAATTATGGGATGACATGTCATTTTATCAACCTGAGGGGACAATGGCGATACCGGGTGTATGCAGGACTAATTATATGAAATTTTACACTTAAAATTTAACATCTATTTTGTCTTACAAATTTTATGGATGCATTATAGAGGAATTGCCTTCTTTCAAATACTATTGACATTGAGACCTTGTTGATATATTTTCATCTTTCAAGCCTGTAAAAGTCATGGCCAAATTTTTTAAACAATTTAGATAGGAGCATACAATGTACATGTATTTCACATGGTCTTTTAAGATAAAGAGAGGTCAATAAAAATAGTATTGACCCTTAATTCTTGAGGTATTTTACATTTTCAGGTGGACATTAGACAAAGTTTTGTATTGTTTTATACAAGTTACTGAACTATGATTTGAAATTTTCTAATACTCAAGCTCTCAATACCCACCATATACAAGTACACTTTACAAGAAATCAGTTGCACAAAACAGTGTCAGTTAAAGTAAGTAAACATGAACTTCAAGACCAATTTTCTTCATAGACTTTTCAAGCTGTTAAAACAATTATGTATTATTGATTGTTTGTACATTTTAGATTTTCCATATTAAAAAGTGAGAAATTTTATTGATATTTCAAATTTATAATAAGTTATCATAAAAAACAACAAGTTGATTTAACAATGCACTGTGCGACTGTGTCCAGATCTTTAGATCTGTTGTGGCACAATACATGTTTATCATACTCAAATTAATTTCATTTTTTAAGGATGACAAAAATTAATTTTTCTTTACTGGACAATCTGTTGAAGAACCTCCATCTTTGTTTTTATATTACTTATTTTTTCTGATATACAATATTCATATAATTATCTCATTTGTGTAAGTTTGTCAATTTTGAGACAAACATTTTTTACCATTACCTTTGTTGTTTTTCTATATAGATAAAAACATGATTACTTAGAATGCTCAAAGATTTTTTTTTTATTTCGCCCATACATGTACATTTTAGACACATACATTTTATGTTATGATGTTATATCCATGACAAGGTATCTTCATTCAGTTGTAAGTATATACAGTGTGTATTTCAAACTCAAAAATTTTAGAATATTTATCAATTTTTTGTTTCAAACATTAAAAAATTAGAAAAAAAATACATGTATTTTAGATGATGGAGGCATTGAATTTAAAATATACATTTCTAATAAATGAATATAGTGTATATTGTGTTAATTTTGTACTTTTTAAACTCTCTGCTTTTCTCAAATTTAGTTTTATCGTGTTCAGTAGAAATCAATTTATTCATCTTTCAATTGTTCTTGTATTAGTCAGAAAATTTTACCCCCCCCCCCCCCAATTATGCATGTAATTAATATTTCCAAGAATTATTACCATGGACCCAATGATGTACCAAGGTTATATTTGCAAAATCAAGGTCACAGTGCATTTGTACAGTGTAATCTTTTTTATAGATTATAATGTTTTATCCTTTCATTGATAAAAATATTCCACAAAATTGTTTCCATGATCATAATGATGTGTCATGACCTTGAATCGAGATTATATTTATTATGTCAAGGTTACTAGACATAGTTATAGTAAAATCATGACTTTGTTATATATTTTAAACCCACTGCATAGCTTTGAATGATTTAACAACCTTTGGTGTTAGGGTGTGTCATGACCTCGAACCAAGGTTATATCTGCAAGATCAAGGTCAGACAATAATACGCAGTATGCAATTTTGATAAAAAACAGGTTCTCCTCCCAGGATGCAAGACAATAATTAATGCTTGATCACACGTTTTAAAATTATTGAAAGAAAATAAAATTTCTCAATCACTTTGTTTGATTTGAGGTCAGTAGATCACTAGATAATTATTGCTTGATCACATTTTTCAAAAACATTAAAAGAAAATAAAATTTCTAGATCTCTTTGTTTTATTTGAGGTCAGTAGATCACTAGATAATTATTGCTTGATTACATGTTTCAAAAACATTGAAAGAAAATAAAATATCTCCATCACTTTGTTTGATTTGAGGTCAGTAGATCACTAGATAATTATTGCTTGATCACATGTTTTAAAATTATTGAAAGAAAATAAAATTTCTCAATCACTTTGTTTGATTTGAGGTCAGTAGATCACTAGATAATTATTGCTTGATCACATGTTTTAAAATTATTGAAAGAAAATAAAATTTCTCAATCACTTTGTTTGATTTGAGGTCAGTAGATCACTAGATAATTATTGCTTGATCACATGTTTTAAAATTATTGAAAGAAAATAAAATTTCTCAATCACTTTGTTTGATTTGAGGTCAGTAGATCACTAGATAATTATTGCTTGATTACATGTTTCAAAAACATTGAAAGAAAATGAAATATCTCCATCTCTTTGTCTGATTTGAGGTCAGTAGATCACCATGTATGTCATTTGTTCAAACCTTTAAGTTAAATCATGCATTAAGATAGGAATGTGTTAGAACTAATAACATACATGTAAAGCTTGAAATTCCATGTGTTTTGCAAATTTTATGAGATTGTAAATATTATTCTATACACCCTTCTGAACATAGTAAACATAAAACAAAAATATGCAAGTTGAAATGAATAGATCATACTACACGTATTTCATGTAACTTACACTGCATTAGTTACTGATACCGGTATGTAAGAAATTCAGACGACAACAATTCATACTCATTAAGAAAATGTAAACCTAAACTATATTTTTTTTGTAAAGAGGAAAAGTAAATTGTTTTGATACAATTTGATACAAGATTTGATACAATTTGTCTTTTTTCAGGATTCACATAAAGTATATATATTTTTATGTTCTTGTATTGTTGATGATGAATTTATATTTTAGGAACCACTTTCATTTTATGAATTTAAAATTCATATATGAAATAATAACAATTGCATATTATTTTAAGACAACAATGTGAATGCAAAATGGAAGAAGAGATCATTTGTAAAGTTTTATGAACTGTAAAATTGGCACACAAATATAAATTTTGTTATTAAAAGTTATGAGATTTCTTTGTTTTTATATCGCCTGTCAATCTTTAAGTCTGTCTGTCTGTCTGTCTGGTAGTTACACTTTTACATCAATGAATATAAATTGATGGATATGTAGGATACTTCCATCAAACTTGCAGGGATGATCCAACACCCAGTGAGGTTCAAGGTCATTTTTAAGGTGAAGGTCACATATGTAAGGTCAAACATATGACCTTGATCTTGAACCATTCTATTTTATTGCCATTCAGTATCATGTTGACCTGCTGTTGGTGGCTTACAATGTCTGACACTGAATAATCTGCTAACGTTAAGTTTAGAATGTAGTTTTTAGGAAATTGAACATTGACCTAAAAATTTAAAAGTGATCCTTTAAGGTAGAGCATCCCTCAGGTCTCAGATGCTCATATTTCCTAAACAACTTAAACAGTATTTTCATTTCCATATATTCAAAGCTTATGTTAAATCTGATATACAAGCACAATGTAATTCGTGGTTTCATGATTATACCGTGAACTTCAGCCGTTTGAACTTTAACATTGGACCCTATGAGAAAAGTAAGAAAAATCCCTTTTTAGAGGTGATAAAATGTAACTATAAAAGTTTCTTTTCCCAAAACCATATTAGTTCGATAATCTGAACAATATTCTGAAGAGTAAAAATAGGGGGTCCAGGAAAAAAATTATAAGCAATTCTGACCTGAGGGATATTGTATCTTACATGTGTTGTTACTTGATCACAATCAAAAGACATGAAAACTGTGTACAGAATTCAAGACATATTTGTCAAATTGAATATTTTTACAACCTTGCTAGAGCAGACAATAATAAACTTAGCAATTTCTGCAACACAGCAAGCATTATACGGCTCGGTCTCTACAATCACGAACAAGCCTTTGGTCCTGGCTTGTCCTCCCATTTGTGACAAGCAAATAGTATCAAAATATCGTTCATTATGTCACCTGCAATACACGAGCAGGGATAACTCGTCTCACTGCGAGATGTAGCTATTCGCCTATCTGTCTTGATGGATATATGTTTTACACTTTGATCAAACTTGCAGGGATCAAGCATGCTAACACTCTAGGTGAATCATGCGACATGTGACGTACCTGTTCTTGAACAGTTGTATTTATTTTATTTACTTTAAAAGAACGATCTCAAAACACTTCAAGAATAGCTATGAATTGTGGAAATACTGGTTCAGTAACTAGGGATACGTTTGCTACAGATCATAAATCGTATCCTGTAGAACTCAACGGATGGTGAGCATTTACCAAAAATTGAGACTTGGGACTTCAGATTTTCAACATTTGCTAAACGGTCTATTCCTCCCTAACCAAAAACACGAGGAAAAGCCACTGATTTTCTCAAATTCATATGGAAAAAGTCATATCAATTTACAGCAGTCTATGGAATGAAGTGTAACCTTTGACATATTTGTAATTAATAGCAATTCTCTGTAAGCATTTAAACAATTTCGGCACGCATGGTCTCCGATTTTCATGAAATTTCACACATAAGTAGGGACCAATGAAAAATGGAAAATTTGACAAAAAAATTAATTCTAGGTCATCTGGTTACCATGGCAACGGCCTTTAAAGTTGAGAAATTGGCAAAATTGAGCTAATTTGAAGCTCTGTAATTTGGTCTATATATAACATTAATGGAAGATTTTTTATGCATCCTAAAGATTAGGACATAAAATTTTTATGAAGCTCACTAGTAGTGTCTGATATTGTAAAAAGGCTGGTTACCATGACAACATAATAAGCTAATTTTGATATATTGATTTCAAAATGTTGTGTGTATTTTCCAATTTTTCTTCTCTCTTGATGGGTATATAATAAGGAAATAGGATTTATCATATAAAATGAGCAAATTCAAGATTAACCCACTTGTTACTATGTACATAAGTTACCTTGGCAACGGTAACTATGGTCTTGAATATTACTTATTTTGCAACTTCAGAGTCATTTTAAAAAATTTTGCATCATGATGAACAGATAAAAATTGTTGGGAAATATCCAACACAAAGAGCTCTTTCAAAAACCGTGAAAAAGCTATGGGGAACATATGTTACCATGGCAACCATTTTTTATTATTTTCATAAAACAGTTATTATTAATCCCAGGATGTTCAAATTTAATAACAATAAAGATCAAGTAAGCCTCTATCAAAATATAATAATAAAGTTTCAAATAATTAATGGTTGCTATAGTAATTTGGCCATACATTACAAAAATAAGCATTTTTTGATGTTTTTCGAAGTCTTTTCCTCAAAAAACGAAACAGGCTTACTCAACCTTTTTTACATATTCGATAAAGCAAAGTCTAAACTTTATTTTAGATTTTAAAAATTTCAGATTACTTAACTTTTGATGCCCGTATCCAAGGACTCAAAGTGGGTCTGTGTGCAATTTTACACAATCGTTCCCATAGCAACGGGTTATTTCCTGAACTTTTTAAAAAAAAAATTCTTTCGTGTAATGAAAGATCTACTTGAATACATTAATTAATTTCATCACTTTGAATTAAAATTCAATGATCTAGTAAAAAAAGGACTCTAAATATTGTCCAAAATTGCTTTCATTTTTGCGATTTGAGGTCATGTTGCCATAGCAAAGAACAGAAACTTTGTCCCAATGTAAATGCTTATGTTTTATTTGCATAAAAAAAATCAAAAATGTAAGCAATTTATCGTTAAATTTTGAAAAAAATGCCAAAAATACTATTTTGATAGGGTACCTGTGTTGTTGCTATGGAAACATATAGATAAGACCATAAACCCAACATTATTATTACTTAATTTGAAAGAGCAATGATAGGGTACTGATAATTCATTAGTGTTTGTTTTAGATTATGCTGCATAAATTGTGTATGTGACTTCAAAAACGCCCAAAAATGCATTTTTTCAATATTCAAAGTCCGTTTCCATGGCAACCGGATGTGATATTAAGAAAATTTTTAATAAATTTTTACTTTTGGGTCAGACCCAACCTTATGTACAAATTTTATCAAAATCTGAGACATGCCGTGCCATGCGTCCTTCATAAAAGTGCAAATGCTTACAGAGAATAGCTATTAATCAACAGTTTCCTCCTCGGACGTATCCATATGTATCCTTAGGTTTATTACAAATTTTCGTTTTTTTTCAACAGTTACGTTTCTCTGTACAATGCCTTTGGTGAATTCATATCGTATTTAAGATTTTGCTATTTCAGAGCAAGTGTAACAACAACGACTTTGTTCTGAAGACGTGGAGACTAATGGGAAAACAAGTAACTTCACTAAAGAGTATAATAATTGCGAAAGACGGACTTTGTCACAGTGACTGCAAAACTTCTTTAGCCGATACAATGAAAATATAAAACATGATACATGTATTAACTTGTTGAAACTATGTTGAAATATTTTACTTTAGGTTTAGAACCATTCAAAATACCGACTGTGGAACATTCACCAGTTTTGACTTTCTGCTCGACTGAAGTGACAGATGTTACAACCACACAGTCGATTCTTACTCTCCCTTGGTACTTAATCTCAACTCCATTTGGTGTGCACTTTGCTCCTCTGTTGAATAGTTTACTTGTTTTGTTTAGTTTTGTATTCTTCATGATTGTGTATGCATGCGCACTGATAATGACTGTGTATGCGCATTGATGGTGATTGTGTATACGCACTGATGATGATTATGTATGCGCATTGATGATTGTGTATGCGCATTGATGGTGATTGTGTATGAGCACTGATGATGATTGTGTATGAGCACTGATGATGATTGTGTATGCCCATTGATGATGATTGTGTATGAGCACTGATGATGACTGTGTATGAGCACTGTTGATGATTGTATAAGCACTGATGATGATTGTGTATGCGCACTGATGATGATTGTGTATGAGCACTGATGATGATTGTGTATGCGCACTGATGATGATTGTGTATGAGCACTGATGATGATTGTGTATGCGCACTGATGATGATTGTGTATGCTCACTGATGATGACTGTGTATGAGCACTGTTGATGATTGTGTATGAGCACTGATGATGATTGTGTATGAGCACTGTTGATGATTGTGTATGAGCACTGATGATGATTGTGTATGCCCATTGATGATGATTGTGTATGAGCACTGATGATGATTGTGTATGCTCATTGATGATGATTGTATGAGCACTGACAGTGATTGTGTATGAGCACTGATGATGATTGTGTATGAGCACTGATGATGATTGTGTATGCTCACTAATGATGATTGTGTATGAGCACTGATGATGATTGTGTATGCCCATTGATGATGATTGTGTATGAGCACTGATGATGATTGTGTATGCGCACTGATGATGATTGTGTATGAGCACTGATGATGATTGTGCATGCGCACTGATGATGATTGTGTATGCTCACTGATGATGACTGTGTATGAGCACTGTTGATGATTGTGTATGAGCACTGATGATGATTGTGTATGCTCACTGATGATGACTGTGTATGAGCACTGTTGATGATTGTGTATGAGCACTGATGATGATTGTGTATGAGCACTGTTGATGATTGTGTATGAGCACTGATGATGATTGTGTATGCCCATTGATGATGATTGTGTATGAGCACTGATGATGATTGTGTATGCTCATTGATGATGATTGTATGAGCACCGACGGTGATTGTGTATGAGCACTGATGATGATTGTGTATGAGCACTGATGATGATTGTGTATGCTCACTGATGATGATTGTGTATGAGCTCTGATGATGATTGTGTATGCCCATTGATGATGATTGTGTATGCTCACTGATGATGACTGTGTATGCGCATTGATGGTGATTGTGTATGAGCACTGGTGATGATTGTGTATGCGCACTGATGATGATTGTGTATGAGCACCGATGATGATTGTGTATGCTCACTGATGATGATTGTGTATGAGCACTAATGATGATTGTGTATAAGCACTGATGATGATTGTGTATGCCCATTGATGATGATTGTGTATGAGCACTGATGATGATTGTGTATGCTCATTGATGATGATTGTATTAGCACTGACGATGATTGTGTATGCGCACTGATGATGATTGTGTATGCTCACTGATGATGATTGTGTATGCTCACTGATGTTGATTCTGTATGAGCACTGATGATGATTGTGTATGCGCATTGATGATGAATGTGTATGAGCACTGATGATGATTGTGTATGCTCAGTGATGATGATTGTGTATGAGCACTGATGATGATTGTGTATAAGCACTGATGATGATTGTGTATGCCCGTTGATGATGATTGTGTATGAGCACTGATGATGACTGTGTATGCTCATTGATGATGATTGTATAAGCACTGATGATGATTGTGTATGCGCACTGATGATGATTGTGTATGAGCACTGATGATGATTGTGTATGCGCACTGGTGATGATTGTGTATGAGCACTGATGATGATTGTGTATGCGCACTGATGATGATTTTTGGATTCTGATTTCGGGTTTTGTGTTTAACCTTTTTATACACCGATTGTAGTTTGAATACTATTAGTAACAGTGTTACCATGCGAAATAGCTTGAGTGCCATTTCAGTATAAATAACGAAAATAAAATAATAACTACAAAACATTCAAACATAATAAAAACATGTTCAAATCAGGAAAAGTTGTTCAAACAAGAGTTTTATCATGTTTGAGCTATTTCTATTGTGTTTGAATACTAGAAGCCTTTGACATGTTTGAACAAACTTCTATCTTGTTCGAGTGACTTTCCCTTTCTTTGAAATGACAAGAAATACGAGGGCTGTCCGGAAAATTCGAGGACAAGGTCCGTTTCTCACTTTAAATTAGTATAAAGAAAATATCAATTTCAGAGATAATATGTTTAACGGCAATTTCAGAGATAATATGTTTATGCGCAAATTGTAATCAGGTTTTCGTGTTCCAGAAGTAAGTTATACACGTATCAAGCATATTTATTGTCTTTATATGTGTCTTTCTTAAACCATAATGATGTTGTCTCTTTACGATTTGCTCCGTCCGTACGCTTGACGTCACGTTTTTTAATGAAAGATTGGACATGCTGCCTTTACATTAATTTTTCTAATTGTTTCTCCGTACTTATAGAATATAGCGAGACCAATACTGCATAAAATGACACTGGATATAAAAGGAACCTATTTATAAAGCAATATTCGACCTAGACATCTTATGTTTGATTTTTAAGAACAAATATAGGTACTATGAGTGGCATTTATTTTCGAAAAACGACGGTGCTCCGTGGACCCCACCTTTATATATTCAAAATTAATCAGTTTTATGAACCAATCGAGTTATGAATGTGACTAATTAATACTTAAATTGTAAATAAGTTATTTGATACCAGATTCAGTAACAATTTTGCACCCAATCTTTAAAAGACGGACCAGTCCGCGAACTTTTCGGACAACCCTCGTAATTAAGCTTTCGAATAAATATTTGGATTCTATTTTCTGACTTTGACCTTCTCAGTTTGACCCAGAATCAATAAGGAACTTCAGATCTCCTTATAAGTAGTTACAATCCCAATCTGAGTTTTGTAAGGTTGTCATATGGAAACTGGTAACGTGGCGGAAAGACTGCCAAAAAGCTCTTCAAAAATAATCGCCTCAATACAAGTAGACTGGACATAGAAACAAGAGAAACAACTAGACGTTTGAAGCGAAAAAAATTGATTTCATTTCCATACAAGAAATAAAGCTTGATACATAAAAGTTGTATAAAATACATGTAGATCAAGGTGGATTTAGAGCAGTGGTATTTATCACAGAGGAAAGCAGTACAAAGAGTTCATGGATTTACTGTTTTGAATTTGACTATGAGAAGTATCGACGCACAAGATGTGACAACAGAGCTCGTTTACTACTTCCATCAGCAACTTGTCCGTCGCTCTGGCTCTTCTTTTCATGCATCCGCTTCAGCACATTCAGCAAGATGCGTTTGTCCAGGGAACTGAAGTCGTCATCATGGTCGTTGTCGTCATCATCGTCGTTGTCGTCATCATCTTCGTTGGCATCGTCATCGTCGTCTTTTTCAGGTGGGGGTCCCATTTTATCACCTCCCTTATCTCCAGGGGGTGGTAACATTTTGTCATCGTCTTTGTTATCTCCGGGAGGTGGTCCCATCTTACCGGAATTATCATCACCACCAACATCACTCCCGTCCATCCCCGGTCCTTTTCCCTTTCCTCCGAAAGATGGCCCTGGCCTCGGTCCCTTCTTGTCATCCATTGGAGGGCGTGGTTTAGGTCCCTTATCGTCATCATCCTCGCCCTCCTTTCCTTTGACTAGTTCATTATTCGTCAATCCTTTCTCAAGTCCTCCTAAGAGAATGGGAATTTTTTTAATGCATTTTGTAAATTATAAGGTATGTCATATTTATATGAATACGTTGAAATGCAATAACCCCTTCCAAATAACAGAAAAAGAAACAGTGTCATGGATATTGAGCTTACCACCAAAAACTTTAGCAAAGAATTCCATGATGAATTTCCCAAGATGCATCATCTCAATACCAGCCTCCTGAATTTTGATAAGTCGGTCGGCCACTAATTCTGGAGTTATATCTGCATCTAAGAAATATGGAAAGCACAAGAATGAAATAAACGGAACGTTTAGTATTCAAGAATGTCGGATCGGCCCCAAGCTTGAGCTTTTAAATTTACGTCACTCGCAAAAAAAAAAGAAAATGTTTACAGCGCAAAAAGGGTGCAAATGACCACGACACTAGGGAAGTCAATCTCGAATGTTCATCCAGGAGGTCTTACTTTCGCACATACATTCAGAAAATGAATAGTATCGTAATAGTTATGGACATCAATAAGTAATTCTGATGAATAAGTACGATAAATGTAAGTTATCGCATCTTATTTTGACAAAACGTTGATAAGTATCTCAAAGAATGGATAAAAAGCAAACATGTTCAAATTGATGTTTCGATACTGATTTAAGGAGAGAGAGAGAGAGAGAGAGAGAGAGAGAGAGAGAGAGAGAGAGAGAGAGAGAGTTCATACCATCAAGACTTTCCAGATCACTTGCGTCGACCATGACCTCTAGCCCAGATGCTGAACAGACGACAACCTGGCGAATGACCTCGTTCAAGAATACATGGACCTCTGTATACTGATCAAAATCTGTACTTTTTGCAACTGTAAGTAAAGAATAAAAGAATGAGGGTAACTGCTTTATGACCAAATTATGTTTCCCGTTCAATTTTTTCATGACTGCCATAAAATCTTCTGAGGTCTTTTCGGTAATGATTAATTACATTAATATTCCGTTCTAATAGTGTTTTTCAAAAGCAAGCAGATACATTCTGAATTTCTTAAATGTACTTGGTTCAATCATAAATGTGTCTTTAAAGCCTGGTCGCTGATTCGCAGTTTTATAAGCATGATATTATTAAGCTGTTACCTATAATCAAATCGCTGGATTTCGCATACGTACACAACCGCAAGATTGAGCAAAATTTCAAGGTTGCGAGCTCGTCGCAACATGTATTTTTGTAGGAAGTACGATCGATAGTTGTGAGGGGATGCTCGTGCAGCATTCTCTGTATGTCATAACTCTCATAAAATCGATCGTGAAACAGTCGTTCAACTATCATTTATAGCCTCGCAACAAAAAAAAAAAACAAAACAAAACAAAACAAAACAAAACAAAACAAAAAACAAAACAAAAAAAAAAAAAAAAAAAAAAGATCCCACGTTGCTGAGAATTCACAATGTGCATATTAAAATTGAACTCGCGACGATCGAAGTTTCAAACTAAAAAAATCTTGCGACAATCATACGGCTACTGTACAACGTCCACAGGGAGGGAGCTTGCTCCATGTACCGCAGGCGCGAGGATTTTGAGTGAGGAACCTGCGACTGGATAGGCTTTCATGCATCCGTTTCATCCGCCCCATTTATGTATTGAGTTCATTGAATGAAACGGCAGTTAGTGCGCCCATGGTCAGAAACCAACTTGAGATATTCCCCTAATAAATCTCACTTACCTGCTATGCAATCATCGAGAAAATGCAGCTCTTTATCCTTAGGTAATGCTGGAAATAGATTTGAAATTCGATTTGATAATTTCTCAAGAGAAAATTAAAGAGGGTTAATGGCCGTTTTAAAATGAAGGCACAACAAACAGGAGTTTTACTAAATTAATGAGAATTTTCAATGATCTTCATCTGAAATCTCACGTGGAAGCCTGCCCATGTGTTTTCCAAGATCCGCCTCATCGGCTCCTAATTTTACGCCTGCTTCCAGGAATTTTGAATTCAATTTTAAGTCAGCACTTATAGGTTCTACAAATAAGAAGAATACATAGAATGACCACATATATAATATATACATGTAATGATAATATCCCCATCGCCGGAAATGCACTGATTATATAGCTGGTAGTACGAATTTCTGGAGAGAGAGAGAGAGAGAGTTTCAATTACCTGCAACCTGCTCTAATTTCCTCACTGCGTCTAAAGCTTTTTCAACATCGGCTTTAATTTGAGCGGCTTGTTCTTTGATTTTGCTGAGAGGCACCTCTTTGTAATCTTTTTTGAGAAAAATATGAAACAAATATATGAGTATACATGTACCTCGATCCAAAAAAAAATGTATCAAAATAGAAAAGAAAGGAACTTTCATTCTGACTATATTCTTAAGGTAAGTATACATGTAAACCTTACAATTGATCAAAGTTTCTTTCATCCAATTCTTTTCAGCGCCGCCGTCGAAATTGCCTGTGTCATCGTTAGCATCATTCCCGATGTCGTCTCCCGTGACGTCATCACTCCTCAACCACTTGTAACAAAAAATGATTGGTCTTTAAATATTCATAATACAATATGTACATTTTTTTTTTGGTCAGAAAACTAGCAATATAAGTATACGGCCAATTCTAACAGAATATTTCATAATGGTACATGTTACATCCGAACAAATGTGGCACTTGCGGTGAGAAAAGGGCAAAATTTAATGGGCGTGCATGGTAATAAGGATTGCGCGTGCATAATCCTCACCAGAAACCAGAGGTTTGTACACGTTATAAAACGAAATATATAAAAATATATCTTACTTCATAAGATGTACAGTGTGATCAACCAGGGAGTGCTTTTTAGCCTTTTCATTTTGAACCTCTAGAAGTCATGGATGTGTTTCTATCGATCAGTTCGTCTCTAGTAGACTTTTGTAGCAGCAGTTGTTGCATGCAAACAGGAGACGCTGACTCTACCTTGGCACCTGGTCTCGCCCCTTGCGGGGTCTGCTTTGGTTCTTTGAGTGATAATATTTCCTACTTGTGTGCTAATTGTAGCCTTTCGAGCCGCAGTACATCGCAGATTCTGACCTAGCATGAGAGTTTAAACACGTTTTAGTGCCGTACGTAGTAGCTTGATCCTTTTTTGTGCTGTTTATATCTTTTGTTTCCAAGTGAAGTGCATGAATTCACCCTTTATTGGATGGATCCTACATTGCCTAAATAGTGAACGTGGTTGTTTTTACCCCCTTTATGCTCTCTCTCTCTCTATTTTAGTGGAAGTAGCATAGCGTAAATTGAACTGTCTGTCCAAGAGTTTGCATGGGTTCAGTTTTGCAGATTGGCACGTTTCTGTATAGCTCAGGACTAGCTAGTACTGTATTGCGACTTCACGAGCGTTTACATGGGGAAATACAACAAGTTCCTTTCATTAGTTTCATCTCACTCTCAGGGAATGACATTGGTTGTGCATATATTTACTAGTACATGAATACAACAGAAACCCCCTTTTATGTGAAAAAGTAGAGGATTGTTCACACGTAATCCGGATACACATGATTTCAGGTTACCGATGGTGTTAATCCTCTATGTTTCGATTTTGCTTGAGCTTGTGTTTATTCCCTTTCAGAACAGAACAAAACAGAACAGAACTTTATTACTCTCAAATTCACAGTAATGTGACATATCGAGGATATACTATATCAGGAAAGGAGGGGATCGCCAACAACATTCGGCTGCAGCACCAACAGCAAAACACCAAAACACCAAATGCAAAAACACAGAGTAGACACTCGCAGAGAGAGACACAAAAGGAACAAGGAACACCAAGTCACACAATAGTAACATGAAACACAAAAGACTATACATAAACCAACGAGATAAATGGGCAAGAGGTGCCGACTTAGGACGGCCATCTGCCACGCAAGTAGCAGACGATGTGGTTATCCAGATTACGTGCACACAACCATCCCACTTTTCCGATTACTCAGAGGTCTCGAAGAACGCACAATTGTGCTGTAACAGCATATCGCAGGGGCCCACGAAACACACAGATGGATACATGTATGTAAATGGATATAAAATAGGCATACGAAATACAGTCCGTGCTCTGCCGGCTGTAGCGAGCTCATGTTATATGATCACCTGAGAAATCAATTTCATGGTCTTATGGCAATTCATACTTTACTGTCATTCTTTTGTCGAATATTTATGTACATGTAGACTTTTAAAAAAATTAGATCGACATTTCAGATTTTCATGTCGACCTGTGAGACGAATTGATCTGATTGTCGCATAATTTTTTCAACTTTTCAGATAGATTTGATGACTTGTCAAATAATTCAGTTGACTTGTCAGATAATTTTGTTGACCTATCAGATAATCAAGTCGATTTGTCAGTTAATAATGTAAGAAAATAACATCATTAACATTTTAATTCGTGAGTTGTTACAGATGATGGTGTTACCTAGAATTTTTTAATCCGAAATTATCAGAAAAAATTACCTCTTTATATCTGACAAGTTCAAATACTGAAAAATCGAATGAATGTCAGAAAGTATGCCAAATTGATAAAATTACCAAAGAGTGTAAAAAAAGTAAATAAAACAGTTGAAATTTAAGTAAGACTTACTGGCTTCGCATTGACATGCACGGCTAGGACGAAAATTCCGAACAATATGTACAGCCTCATGGTCAAACAGTTATGACAGCTTATCTCAATTTACTTTCATATACCCCAAAATATAAAAAGCCTCGTGATTCTACAGCTAAAGAACCCCTTGCAATGAATGGTCATTCAAAACACGCTAAGACCCGGCTGACCGCGAACAAATTGGAAATCTTAGGTTATTTTCTAGTTGCACAATAAATCCCCTCTTCAACGTAAATTAGGATCCCATCGCATTTTGTTAAACCCTAATAAGGTTTGATACTTATGGGCTTACTCTTTGATCGCTTCCAAAGTGTTGGAAATGAAAGGAAAACTATTGAAAAATTCGAAAGGAACATTTAACTAAGCTGAATGTGTTATTTTGAATTTTTGGCCTCGTAGTTTTAAGCATACGAGACATGAATTTCCCAGTTACCTCTTAAACAAATCTACATATTCATTATAAAATAAGAAAATAAACTAAATTGGCAAAAAAAGAAAGAAAAGAAAGCTCCTTCAGTTGTAATGGTTTACAATTCCACAGGTTTGCTTTTTTATGCTTTTCAAAATTTAATATTTCACTATACCAATTATCAAATTTTAATTTGATGATCAAATGTGTCATGAAAATAATTTGAAGATTGTTCATAGCATAAGTTACCCTTCATGTTTCTGTGGAGCTGAGTCATTGTCTCCGTCTGTTTGTCTAATTTTACTTTTCGCGCGAGAAAGTCCTGTTTGGTATTTTTCCATAATTCGTTTACTACGTATACAAGCCTTTGCATTGTGGTTTTAGGAATCTGTTGTGTTTCGACTTTCATTCGCTGATTCCAATGGAACCACTTGAAGTATTGTTAATTTTGTTACTGCTACAGAAATCCATTACATGTATTGGTGTTTGAATGTTTAAAATCTGCCAATTTAAGATTTTTACATCCATTGCTTGCTATTCAGCTCACCCGAACGAAACTCTATCGAGCTATTGTCATGGCGTGCCGTCCGTCGTCTGTCGTTTCTCCGTCTGTCCATCGTATACTTTTAACATTTTCAACTTATCCAGACGGGCTAAACATACTTGCGTGGCTGATGGCCGTCTTTAGTCGGCACTGGTTGCACATTGGTCTCGTTGGTTTATGCGCGGTCTTTTGTGTTTCATGTCTCTATAGTGTGAGCTGGTGTTTCTTGTGCATCTTACGGCTCTTTTTGTGAGTGTCTGCTCTATGTTTTACATTGGGTGTTTTGCTGTGGGTGTCGCAACCGAGTATTGTTGGAGTTCCTCTCCTTTCATATTTTGATTAAATTTATTTTTGTAAAGTATTAATTGTGTCCTTTAATCGTATGGTCTTTCATCCATCAAAAGGTTGCGCCTAAACAGGCAAAAGCAGGTAACCCTCCTTTGACAAATTTCATTTCAGAACCGAGGTATCACAGAGATATATCTAGATCGGTTGAAATTTATTCATTTATTATGGAAAAGTGTCACATGTAATTTAGATTTAACGCCATTTTACCTCTCTTGTTTTCTAAATAAAAAGTATTTTCAAGAGAATTTCATAACCAATCCCTCTCTCTTTACATGATGCAGTATGAATATTGAATCCTTTCAGTAACCTCACATGTCTCATAGCATATATATCCTCACGTGCAAGCGATCTGAAAAATAAAAAAAAGAATATGACGTCATTTTATACCAATACTGTAATCCCTATAATTTTTTCTAGACAGAAACTGTAAGCCTATCATTATGGTCCTTTGATTTTTATACACTTATCCTTAAGTTTCTGATTCCTGATAAACACATTAATCCAAGAATATAGACTTATACGTCTTTTATGTACTTTCAAATGAAAACTACATCAATAGTGCAGTCATATTACGATTTGAAATCGAACTAATTGCAAAAGCAATGTTTTTGGTGTTATACTGTACGTTGAGACACTTGAAACAACATATTAAATGTCCTCTAAAATCCTCTTGTTGGAAATATGATTTTTTGGCTTCACAAAAATACGATTTTTTTGCGCAAATTAGAGAAACTGTCTTTTTTGGTGGCTAATTTCTCCATAAAGCATGACTCATAGCATACCGTTTTCCTTCCTTGGAAAGACTGGCTACAATATTATCTGCTGAAGCAAAATTTTGGATGATTATGAATATAAATGAACATTTTTATTGGCTTGAAATTGCCAAAAGTATACGTAGTGTCGAAATTTGATAAAATGAGCGTATCCCCCATTTTCAAAATAAGATTACATGGAAACGAATTACAACACCATCTCATTATCATAAAAGTGTAAAAACATTTCTAGCATATAAAATGATTATGTATAAACTTTTAAGTCACAATGTTTCTTCTTTTAAAAAATCACCCACAAAACCAGCTTGTTCCATAATTTTGTTCAGGTACTCATCAAATTAGAGCAAAAAGAGAGAAAGTTAAGCTTAATTTCACCCTGATTGTTGAAGATTAATTGAATTTAAATTATTTTGTTAATTATTTGGAGTCAAATGAACTAAATGAATGTGATTTTATATTGTCTTGACTGCTGACTGTGACAAAATCTAGTATCAAAGTAGACAATTTTGACCTTTTTGGAGAATTGTTGAAGAAATGGCTGAGTCCAAGGTTTTTTAGGTTAAAATTCCTAATATTTTAAAAATATGTTGACCGATTTGCTATAAATTTTGCATGACAGTCATTGGTGATAAAAGCTAACTAAAGCTAGAATTTCATGTTTATGCCGAAGTATTATATTTTAAAAATCGAACATTGTTTAATTTTCATAATGGGGGCATGTCGAACTGACTTAAAATTCTCCATAATTTTTTTCTAGATTAGAAAATGTAAGAGGACTTTTTTGAAGATCTTTCAGTTGGTATAAAGAATATATAGAAATTAAAATGATAATGCATAGTCTTGAAATAAAAAAAGTCCTCCTCAAAAATGTTTTTAAAAGCCAGGACTTAGTCAATTTTCTCACCTTAAGTCAAAATATCATTCTGATTCAATTTCATTCTTAATTTTTTCCTACATTACTTAAAATTTACTTTTTCTTTTATAATATTCATAAAGTATATTGAGCATAATTATGGAATCAAATAAAAAATTTATGCTTACCCATTTCATTTTAGAGAATTATCTGAATCAAATTGACAAAATATTCTTTCCCATTAAATAATTTCTTCAAAAGTATGGTCTCGACCGAATTCTGAGATAAATAACTCCGACATCATAGATATTATTTCACTTATTTTGATGAAGTATAAAAATATGTAGTTAACAGAAAATAAAGCTTTTTGTTGTTTATCTTGATTCCTACAAAAGGCCACAAACACGTGCTCGAGGCGGTTTTGTTAACTGAAAATTGCCATTTTTACCGTTTTTGATTGGTCCTTTTTCTGTTTTGCTTACAACTGCAAGCTTGAATTTTATTAAATGTCTTACATAGTTACTAAAGATGTCATAAAAAACAATTTTATGCTAAAACTGAATCTTTCTTTTGTTGTTCTGATCAACTAAATATGCCACATTTGGTCTTTTTGTATTTTGACTAAAAATGAAGGGGGTCTAAATACTGCGCCTCCTGTGAAGTATCGAGTGAGGAGTTTTAATATGTGTTTTGTACGTGTGTTTAGACATTAAATCAAGTCTGAAAAATTCTTTTGCAATTACTTCGATTTCAGCCCATTTTTTGACATTATATGACTGGACTACAAGTGATATGTTCCATGTTTCTTGGCAATAAACACGACCAGTCAGGGGTATCACTGATACTCTGTTTTCGGTGTATTCAAGTGATGATCGAAAGCTTTCATTGTCAGAATGAAAGTTATTCACCCAATTATAATGGCTGAATATTTTCAAAAAAAAAAGAAAAAAGAAAAGAAATAGATTAATAAAAATAGAAATAAAATGAAATGAAATAAGATAAAATAAATAAAATCAACATCCATGATAAATTAAAACCTGCCAACTTTATTGTCTTTCCTACGGAAATTATATCAATAGATGTTGCTTGGAATTTGGCAAAGTACGGAAGCGTCTATATGTCTTATTCTGAATTTCTAAGAGAATAAATACTGAAAAATCAAAATGTGGCATCTAATGCCACATTTTGATTTTTTAGTATTCATTCTCTTAGAAATTCAGAATATGGCATATAGATGCTTCCGTACTTTGCCAAATTCCAAGCAACATCTATTGATATAAATCTCCTTATTCTGAACCAAATTATCGAACTTGATCTAGGTTTCTATCATTTCAACACCTGCTTAGGACAGAGCTATTCCATCAGTGATTACCCCTTAGGTTAAGAAAAGTTTCGTTAGATTTTTAGACGGAGAATTTAAGTCTAGTGCCGAAACACTGAAACAAGGCGAACGGAATCATCGGAGACTTAACAATCCACCAGCAGATATACAAGATACAAACCTATTGGTTGAAATTGTCAATATTGAAATATACATGTTTATTAGGTCTTCCGACTTCCGTCGGAAGACCTATTGTTTTCGTAACCGTGGAAAATTGGATCAGCGATTTCTCAAGAACCCTGTTAGCTAGGACAATGAAAGTTCTCCAACGTTACGTTTGGAGTAAAAGCTAGATTGGTCTTTTTTATTTTTGGTCTCTGTTATTTTTTTATCATGTTTTTTAGTAGATTCAAATATTTGACGGGAGCGTCGAATTACTCAAAAGGACCAAAAATTTCATGTTTTGCTATTTGTAAGCTTAAATATCTCGTATTTTGCTATCTACAATTTCCATTCTTTTTGAAAGTCGACAGCCATGCAAGATATGAAATGCTAGATGCACACTGTAACGATTTATTACGATGACGTCCTTCACCGTCCTTCATATTTCCAAATTCAGAAGTTCATAGGAGGAAGACACTTTTTTGCTTATAATAGTAAACAAAAATTAAGCTTATGAAGTTTCCTAGAAATTTCAATATCATTATTTTTTATCCATATATCTGTCTTATTTAGTCTTTCTGATTTTTCCTATCTCTTACTGTTGAAAAGATATGAGCATCGAAATTTTGAGTTGGGTATTTCGATACACCTTCACGCCAACAGATCGGGCGCACACTAAAATTGGTAGTCCGAGTCCGACTCGAGAAAAGCAGTGTTGAGATTTTCAAATTCCGATTTCACGGCAATGATGAATATGCATTTCATAAATACATTTCGATATACACAATTTGATTTTAAAACAGTTGATTAATTCAGAAGAGATCAGCTACAAACCAGAATTTACATACAAAAAGTGGTACATGTAGTTTGATTCCGATTTCTAACCTACAAACCTGTTTCTAAACTTCAATAACTATATTTTGAACATCAAGTTTAATTTCTAATTCTAGCAAACGTTCGAACATAATTTTCGATTGGTTTATTTACAAATTGATGAACAATTTCTCCAACATTCTTCCCTCCCCTCGTTTTTCGAAAACAGTTCTGTTTATATTGAACGATGTCGCCATGATGGAAATTCAAAATAAACTTTGAAAAAAGGGAAGGGGGGGGGGTCCAAATTTGAACCTGCACAGCGAGAACCTCATGGTATTTATATATATATATATTGAACGTAACTTGCTATCACCATTTCTCTTCTCAAGTAAATTGGTTCTACAGCTACGAGCTCGCCTTTTTTATGGGGGAAGGGGGCAGGAAGAATTTGCAAAAAAAAAAAAAAAAATCCCGGCTCTGAAAAATGCTGAAAAAAAATATTCCGGCCCAAAGGGCCGGCAATTTTTTTTTCCCCGGACCATGCAAAAGTAAGGATACATTGTATGATATGGAAATTTTTGCTGCCCTTTGTGCCAGACAATTTAAAGTCAAAAAATTAATTAATATAAATACAAACTGTTCACATAGCTGTATCTACCAGAGACCTAATACGCATAGGCACAAAAATCTAGAAAAGGTTATTAACTCATACTCTGTAACAGCGGGGAGTTTAACTCACACAGACATTCACAACATTTGACAATTTGTTTAAATCCGGCCCGAAGAACCGGCGAAAATTTTTCTCCGACTCTGGTAATGGCTGAAAAAAATGGCCTGCTCAGAAAATTGCTGAAAAAATTTTACCGGCTGGCAATAGAATTCCTGCCCCCCCCCCCCCCAAATCAAATGGTTGCTCACCAACAATTATCGGTTTGAAAATTTAATGTTACTGCTATTTGAAAACTTAAATATATAATATAAATACATGTAATGTGACGTCCTTCATATTTCCAAACCAAAAATTGTATAGGAGGAAGACACTCTTGTTGCAACCGCAACAAGAAACCTTTCTAGTTGTACATGTATTATAATATCTTAGTACACAATATGCGCATTTCAATGACAAAGACGTTTGTATTGCCAGCAGGAGGTGGAATATTCATCATCCATGCAGTTACCTTTGAGCCATACATACGTTTCAATTTTTGAAAATGTATTTGTCTCAAAGACAGATTTATTTTAAAGTACAACTACCACGGCTAAACATGTCTTATTAACTGTATGCAAGCCTTAATCTTGATATTGATTCAATACAAATTGACCAAAAGATTAAAGAGTTTTAGAGATAGATTTACAAGTTTCAATGGAATGTATAATCCATATTTCTCTATTAATCCATATATTGCGTGACATGTTAAGAATCGATTTCGAAACCACCCACGCAAAGATATTGCTAAATATACTTTTTATAGTGCTGATGAGTCGGAAAACCTGACATCTAAAGCTCCAGGCAATCAGAGACAATCAACAAAAGATATGCGTACACTTTTGTACTACTAAATTTGTGAAAATTGTCACTAAGATGGTCCTTGCGGAGTCCAGTTGAGATAAACAGTATGTAGGCTATTGTAATTGTAGACAGAGAATGTTCACATGGCAATAAATACCTACAAAAATATATCGTCACAATGGATGTTACCTTGGACAAATGTCTTCAGTTCAAATTTTAGGACACTATTTATAATCTTGGTGTCGCTAAGGGTCTATATAATTTCAAATGAAACCGTATTAGTAAAAGTACATGATGTGGACCCATACCAAACATCCAATGAACACATTATCTGACTAAAAGTCTACGATTACATATGTCACCATTACCCAAGCAAAGATTTAGAGAGAGCAAGGGGGGGGGGGATGTCAGGATTATCCTGGGATTTAAAACAAACCTTGATTTTAACACTTTAGTCTCAATATACTGTGCACTTTGAAAATACGTCACTAATGTTACCAGGGTTAATTAACATAGGGGTTACATTAAATTGTGTATTTTTGAATTTGAATAGTGTTAATGTTGTTTATTTCTATTTCAAGGTATAGAGGAGGCCATTCTGCAGTGAAAAAGTTCAATTAGTTGGATTCGAAACTGTACGCTATGAAATCAGGGTTAGCTCTGTGTCAAATGGGGAATCCCCTTATAAGCCTGTAATGATGAGTTGAAAGTAGCATGCTGTCCATGTGAGGTGATTTTTCTTGAAAATGAATCTAGGGACCTATTGCAAATGAGACCTTCTTGAAAACTGTAAGATTTTGTCTAAAAGACGAAACTTGTCTTTCTACTGTAATTATTCATATAATGAAATCTGATGTAGCTGAAAATGGGTAGGTTTTAATCGTTTTTGGTGATTTTTCATGATTAGACTGGCACTCGTTATATACAATCCCAACACTACAGGAAGCATGTAGCTGATATGTTAATGTATATTTAAATTCTGCTACACACTAACTTTCAATTATATCAAAAATTATTTGTGACAATAGGTTGCCATGACAACAGAATTTAAAAATTTAAAATCTGCCTTTCACAGATGAGATTTCATCCATTTGTTGGTATATTGAGACCTCTGCACTCCAGTTCCATTCTACCTCCCTCCCTCCCTCCCTCCGTCCCTCCCTACCTACCTACCCATCGATGACGTCCTCTCAATTAATAATGCAAAATTTGCAGATTACCTTAGCACAGTCTATCAATGTGAAGAAGAGGTGGAAGACACCACTGCAGCATTAACGCTGCATCATATTCATGTTATCTTTTTACGAAAATGGTCATCTGAGTACTTCAATATACGACAAACGTGACCACTTCAACTTCAAAATTACAAAATTCCCTTTCCTAATTAGTAACATTTCTTCGTCATGTTCGTCTCATGTTGTATTCATATCGCAATTGGTAAGTAATTCCAAAGAAGCTCAAACTACAACTACTTTGTTATGAGGGCAAGGGAAGTAACCAAAAAAACTTAAGAACCAAACCGGAGTGTACATTTGTGAGGGACTGACTCTTTCTCTGCAAATTATCTCCATTAGGTATTATTTTTTTGCTTCTTTGCAGAATATTAAGTGAATTACGAAAGCTTATAAGTGCCATTTTTTGGAAAGAAAAAAAATTAAAAAGTCGTTCTAACGAGTTAATAAGTCGTTCAAACAAGATAAAAAGTCGTTCAAACAAGATAAAAAGTCGTTCAAACAAGATAAAAAGTCGTTCAAACGACTTTTTAACTCGTTCAAACGACTTACAAAAGTCGTTCTAACAAGTTAATAAGTCGTTCAAACAAGAAAAAAGTCGTTCAAACAAGATAAAAAGTCGTTCAAACGACTTTTTAACTCGTTGAAACGACTTTTAAAAGTCGTTCTAACGAGTTAAAAAGTCGTTCTAACAAGATAAAAAGTCGTTCAAACGACTTTTTAACTCGTTCAAACGACTTATAAAAGTCGTTCTAACAAGATAAAAAGTCGTTAAAACGACTTTTATCAAAGCTGTCAATACAGTGTATAACATTAGTATTGGATCGATACATGCTATAGTAATCATGGGGACTTTAAACCTATGTTGGTATGATGCATACGAAGCATACATGTACTAGTATATCATACAATAAGCAATACATATCTTCTGATACATGTATATATGTAGATCCATCATTATGCAATTCTCTTTTAGAGAGGTCAGGGCGGTGCTGAGGAGGAATTAGGCAGACATGGGAAGGGGAAAGGGTTAGTAGGATCGAGGGGTCTTTGACTGAGACGGGACCATGCCCTTTGAAATTCTAGGCACAAAATTAATATTTACTGTCAAGTGGTTCTAAAGAAAATAATATAAATGCTCTGGCCGTGAAAGATCCGCTCTGTCCGTAGATACAATTCTGAAAGGCCCATTACATGTACGTACAAAGGTCCGAATTTCCCCTTTGGTTATTATGCTTAAAACATCGCATTTAATGAAAGTATGTTTATTATAGCTATGTATATTTTAATCAAAAAAAAAATAATAGCGCCCCAGCAATTCAGTTTTAAAAAGTCGACAAAAAGGCTTGAAATATTCCCCAAAAGGATACACATGTTAATTCCAGGGGCGTAGCTAGGCCTAAAAAGATCAAAGGTAGACCAAATTTCTATCAAAATTAAAATGCGTCAAAATTATCTACCGCCTTAATTTTATACCGTGGATTTATTTATCTTGCTGTCACCAGAAGGACACTCTGCATGGTACTTGACCAATCTACAGCCTGACACCAGCGCATTCTTAAACATTGCATTCTGACTGACCACGGGACACCATGACAAGTCCTGTCCAAAACAGGGCACCGATCACCTGTCCTCTTTGAATGTCGATCGAACTATGCAAGAGCTCGCCCCAGCTAACAGATAAAGGACTGTTTTTCGTTTAAATTGTTTTAAATCCATTCATATATATTCAACTGTGTGTTACTTAGGCCCCCCTACGACGTTTTGGAGTCATACATACATGTATATCCAACATTTCTGTGAGATCTCTGGGTAACCAGAGAAAAAAAACCGGAAGGATTGTTTGCACGTGCACGTTATCCGGATAACTACATCATTTGCTTAATTTCTGATATGGGAGATGGTCGTCGTACCAGTGTAATATACATGTAGTAGTCTTTCCCCCTAGCCATCTTTCCCCCCGGAAAAATGGCTATATAGTGGTCCCCCCCGTAAACTCTACTATATAGAAGTCCCCCCCCCCGGGGGAATTCTGCTATATTGTAGATTTTCCCCATGTTATAGTAGAACTTCCCCCGGGGAAAAACTGCTATATATAGCCATCCCCCCCCCTCGAATGAATTCCGGAATGGTATTTAATCCATGTTGTAAAAAAGCACGAAAATAATCCTCCCATTCCAAACACAGCATAACTAGGGAGAAAATTTGAAATAAGATTTTGATTTTGACAATGACCTTGAGACTTGACAGTCCTGCAGACTGGCAAGCTCATATCTAGATAAAGAGTCCGACAGACACACAGCGACAGACAGAAAACACAAAGACAGACAAACAGGAAGACGGACAAATACAAAGACAAAGATATATAGAGAGTCACAAAGACAGACACAGACATACATAAGAGAATCTCACAGACACACACACACACACACACCCTCACCCTCACAAACAGATTTACTCACTCGTAGACAGACATGAAAAATACAAATACACATGACAATGATTTTCAGTATCATCTCCATTTTCCACAGCATTTCAGAAGAAAATTCATTGACAGAAGAAAGACAGACTCAGGGATAGACAGACACCTAGACAGAAAAAAAAAACAGACTGACTCAAACATACACCCTCTCACATATACTAACACGCAAAAAGATAAATACATGAAGAAAGATACAGACAGAAAAACTTCCAGATGCATGCACAGACAGACACACACAGAACGATATACAGACACAAAGAAAGATATACAGAGGCACTTACCCACAGACAGATAGACAGACACTAATAAACACACACAGATAGACAGATACACCTAGCCAGACAGACGCACAGAGAGACAGATTGGCAAACAGACTTACACAAAGACAGACACGACAGACATACAAACAGTCAAACATACACAAATTACAGATGCACTCTCAGACAGACAGGCAGGCGGACGGAGAGAGACATGCAGGGATACAGACAGGTAACTAAACACACGCACAGACAGACAAGAAAGTTTCTTTTATTGATAGAAAGGAAGAAAGGAAAGGACAGACATAAAGACAGGCACAGACAGATAGACAAACAGACAGATACACAAACATGCAGATGATATAAGACAAATTGATTGAGCATTTCGAGTTAGGTCCATATCATAACTATTGATGCAAAATAATAAAAAAGATAAAATCCAAACCAGTCACGGTAGGGGGAAAAATCTGCTATGGGGAAAGACTACTATATAGCAGTTTTTCCGGGGGGGGGGAGCTACTATGGGGGAAAGCTACTATGGGGAAAAAACTACTATATAACACCGGCACCGATTGCCATTTGTCCCTTTTGTGTCTCTTACTTTCCTTGTTTACTCTTTGTTTTAAAATTGGGAGTTTTGGTGTTTTGCTGTGGATGCTGCAACTGTGTCTTGTTGGAGATCCCCTTCTTTCTGTAGGATCGGTTTTGATTATTGAATATACTCGTATCTTATTATTGTCTTCATTGCTAGACGGTCTCAATCAAATATCTAAAATGTTACAAATGTAACAATTGGTCCAAGTAAAGCAACTTTTATGTTGTCAAGGAATGTGGCTCTATAGAGTGTCAACTATTACAGTCCGAGGGGGGAGGGGGGTTACACACCAATTCCCTTCGCTGTAAGGGTATACTTATTTATTCAGTTCATGTATATACCAGGAAAGACCGGTCAAAAAGTAAAAGTGAGACGTTATCATAAATCTAGATCAAATGTGCATGCATATAGACATCAATCAGATCTAGTTTTGATCTTGTATAAATGGTTATTTCAAAAGTCGTTTGAACGAGTTTTTATCTTGTTTGAACGAGTTTCTGAAGTCGTTTTAACAAGTTAAAAAGTCGTTTAAACGACTTTTTATCTTGTTTGAACGACTTATTAACTCGTTAGAACGACTTTTAAAAGTCGTTTGAACGACTTTTTATCTTGTTTGAATGACTTTTTATCTCGTTTAAACGACTTTTTATCTTGTTTGAACGACTTTTTATCTTGTTTGAACGAGTTACATAAGTCGTTTGAACGAGTTTCGTAAGTCGTTTGAACGAGTTTTAAAAAGTCGTTAGAACGAGTTTTTAACTTGTTTGAACGACTTTTTATCTTGTTAGAACGACTTTAAATCTCGTTTAAACGACTTTTTATCTCGTTTAAACGACTTTTTATCTCGTTTAAACGACTTTTTATCTCGTTTGAACGACTTTTAACTCGTTTGAACGACTTTTTATCTTGTTAGAACGACTTTTTAAATTTTTTTCTTTCCCAAAAATGGCACTAATAAGCTTTCGTAGTGAATTGTGTAATTTGTTGTGGAAATATTTTCTATGTTTCTTACATTTTGTCGGTGTAATGGTATTCAGTGTTCATTGTGTGTCTATTTTGTAATTTAAATTTATTATAGGTGGTGCTTTTTATAATGATGTTTTGGTCAGTTTTCTTTTTCACATTTCTGACATGGACCAATGAGCGGATTCCCTTTGTCTGTAAACAATGCAGCGAGAGAAATTTAAAAAAAAGTTCCTTTTCGGTCCTACTTACATAGATGGTATGAGTGAATGAAAGTCAATTGTCATTTCAAACGACGTATTATGAAACGAGTTGTGTGGTTTTATATCCCCGAGCCTTGGCGGGGGGATATAAAACTCACAATGAAATTCATAATACATCGTATGAAATGAAAATTCATTTGAGATTCTGTTTATCACATGATATTGCGTAAAAATGAGTATCAACAGTTTCTGAGAACTAGAGGCGAACCACGCGTCTTGACCTAGAAGTCGTCTGCTACGTTATGAGAAGTAGTTCCCCATCGTAAAGATCTTCTGTGTGTAAGAGAAAAATATTTAAAAATTTGTATATTATTCAAATGCAGTAATCAATACAACAACAACAATTTTAATCCAAGTCTAAATTTAACAATTGACCAATATTTGAAAAGTCACACTTGTCAAAGTTTATGTGATTCAACTTGACCAATTGCATTCAAGCAGAGCGATATGTAACGTGATATCATATCATATCATGTATTTATGAAATGGCTTTATGAAACTGCACAACGGGTGAATCGTGTGATAAGATACATTATTTTACACATATTAGATAATTATGATGCTTTGGTACCTTTTAAAGTCAAACCTGGATTGAAGTGAGATTAACTTTGAAGATGGTGTATCATTACAATCTTCCGCAATACAGAATCTGATAAACGGTTTATTTCGTACTTTATCAGCCATGCACATAAAGTGTAGAAATAGACAACTTTATCGTTTATTTCATTCCGAACGGTTTTAAAATATTTGATCGGAACACATTCTGATTAGATTATTCCATGATAATGGGAATGTGGCCTGCTTTACGCTCTAATGACTAATTCTAAACTAATTGTCCATCACCCTTTTTCGTTTTTTTTTTGCCTCTGCAATACCCCCCCCCCCCCCCCCCACCCCAACTGAGTTTCAGAACTCCGCTTGGCCGCGAATTTGTTTTATTGATACATATCTTTGGTGAAAGAGGCATTCTGCACCTAGGGGGTAGGGCTATATATATAATACATGTAGATTTTAATGGGGGACGCTAATATTTTGTCCGAATTATTATCGGTCTTATTCAGCCTGCAGGAGATTCAGTGGTGGATCTAGAAAATCTGGTAAATTTTGTCAAATTTTGAATTTTTTTGAAATTCTGACTTCTCAGGGCAGATTTTACGCCTTATATTAGCAGGCCCTTAATCTTTTTTTGGACAAATATACCTGATTGTATTAGACCTATCTAAAAATAATTGTTACGAAATAAAAGAAATATCAATTTGGCTCCACATATGAGTCCTTTTTTATAAATCTACATCAATTTATAATAAATGAACAAGTTAGTAGCAATGTATAAACCAAGTTTGAGAGTACACATAATCGGGGGGGGGGGGGGCGGACAGGGGGTATCTATCTCCCCCTCCAACCCCATTACCTCCCCCTCCAGCCCCCTTTCTCCCTCCTCCCGCCCCCTTCCTTCCTTCCTTCCCTCCCCCTCCTCCCGCCCCTTTCCTACCCCCTCCCTTCACCCTGTCCATCCCCTCCATAATGTCTCTTTATAAATATAATTACTTTTTATATCATATATATATATATATATAACAGATTCTTTCTGAAATGAAGAAAAATTAAATTAAATGAATTTGAATACGCTATATGATATAAAAATTTTAATGGCACAGGTTAATAGCCTTACGTAATATTTTTGTTATTCTGTTTTATGTGTGGATGGGTTTGCATATGTATATATACATGTAAGAAGTCTTTCACATAAGAACGCACGTAACGAAAATATCTAAACTATATTATTTCATCGACAACAAACAACTGAAAATTGGCGTACAACACTACATTTTATCTGAATGCCGTAAAATAACCAACATTTCTAAATATTTGATGATGACCATATACCCTTGAGGAAAACCCAGTCTATGCTTTACCTACGTACGCCGTACATGCGCGTGTGCATGTATTAAAGATTTTCGGAAAATGGACATGCAATGACTGCATGTTGTTTATTTTTATAACTGTACGATTATGCTATTTTTAGTACAATGCTTGTGTTACAAAGTACATGTATCTGTATCACATATGTAGGGATTTTACCTTAAAATTAATTAATTATTAAGATCCATGCATTGTAAGATTGTAACATTGCTCTGTGCCATAGAAACATTTTACAGAAAAAATTATCAAAATCGGTTGATCGAGTGCAGAGATAATGAAGTAGAAAGCGTGATGATTGGTGTCACTTTTGTGACACAATTTTCTATAGTATTCAATATAAATCTTCTCATGTTGTGGCACCATTCAAATTTAACTTGAAGTGGTCAGTCAGCGTATTGAAATAGCTATAACTTAAATAATCTCACAGCTATTTGAATGATCTGTACATCATTTTGTTTGTAAAGACTTCAGCTTTTCGTCTTATGTTACAATGATAATTAAGTTGTGTCGCCATGGTAACCATTTTAAAACAAAATGACCACCATCGATTTAAATATACAAATTTTGAAAATCTTAAGATTTTTAAACTTAATTTTCACTTGTTTAACTTGAAAGATAATCGAAATAATATTTTAAGAAATACGATAAAAAATATGTGTGATCATTGCTTTTAAAGCACTTCATTTCGGTTGCTATGGCAAAAAAGAAATGATTTTTCATGTATCTTAATGTCGATAAAGATATACATTTGTTCTTTTCGGTGAAATTAAGCTAATTTGAAAAGAAGGAAGAAAAAAAAAACATGCGATCTAACGAGTCTACCAGTAACAGAGCTATTGCGTAAATAAGCCCCCCTCCCCCCCCCCCAAAAAAAAACACAAAGAGCACACACGAGAGAATCCATTAGAGTACGTACGATAGTTATGAAAAAAAAAAGTTGATCATTTCATATCATCGTAAATGAAAGTTTAATGTATATATATTTCCCTAGTTCCTTTTTACACTCGTCTTTTAAAGTAAATATAAAAGAAATCGAACACTTTATTGATATACATTGTAACTTGTGTGAAATCGTCATGGAAGACATTATCACGCAGTAAATAATCAAGGGGGTCGAGGCGGAAAAATCGGAATGCAGCTAGGTAAACCATGATAAAATTTGGTGTTCTATATATCAAAATAATCGGAAATGTTCAAACTTTAAGTATTTAAGTGCGCAAAATAGAAAGGATGACAACAAAAGTAAAACATATTCCCCTGAAAACTGAAAAATGGCACAACTTTCGTTATATTTGGAGTTAAGCTTTTGCGCAACCTCGGTTATCAATCGGAGAGTCCAATCTATCTAACCATACATGAGTTTTATAAAATGAATATTAATAAATAAGCTGAAATAGCCGCCAAACAGAACGACCCACAAATTCTTCATAAGCCGTTCCCCGTGCCATAGATATTTGCAGCGAGAGGTGTACAAATTCGTGCGTTGTCGTCCAAAAACTCGATAATTTCACCGCTTCTGTTCATATTTTCATTACAAATACAATATATATATAAAGAATAAATATCACTTTAACGTTTAGAGAAAGAATCATATATTTTTATCAGAAATTCTGGTAGAAATCGCAAGGTAAGTATAGTGCGGTAACCGATAGATCAGTTTGTCAGCTTGAAAGATCACGTGACTGAAATCCCTAACATATGTATATGAATATATAGACAGAAAACATGATATATTTCATCCATGAATTCCTGGATGATTGTCTGTATATTAAAAGAAAAGATACATGTACAATTAAATTACATGTAAACTTCAGAATTATAAAAAGTGTTCAAAAGAAGGATAATTATGATATATTGGAACTACAAGAAATATTAATTTAGTTATTCATTAAGGTGCTTGACCAATGAAACAATCTTTAAATTGTTTTATAGAGGAAGGGCCAAACCACATTATTAAAATTTAAATCTAGACTTTAAACATATATATATATATATATATTTATCATAGACCAATATGAGACAGACAAGTTCTTCCAGTATCAAAATGTAGATTATATCTAGCCATACACTAACAGACAGACAAATGACCTTGAGATATATATTTCAATTATGAGAATGGATCTTCCAATGTCTTTTGGGTTGCTGACCTGACGACCTTATTAATCATATCTTTACTCATTCATTTTGCTGACCAATTCCATTTCCAGGTTTCAAAATAATGACAAGAATGAAAGTCAGATTTATATTTATTGTATTGGCAATAACTTGGCCGCGGTGGAGTATAATGTATATATTTATATTTCTTTATTTAAAACTTTGAGTCCAAATAGTTGGGGATGCCATATACATTGGACAAACCCCAAGTTTTTACAATTTAGAAGATATTTATCAATACGGGGATGCCAGTTGCAAAGGACAAACCCCGACTACAACATTTGTTCAACATCCTTTGTTCACATCAACATTTTGTTCAACATCAACATTTTGTTCAACATGAACATTTTGTTCAACATCATTTGTTCACATCAACATTTTGTTCCATATCAACAATTTTCTTTGAGTCAACATCAAGTGTTCAGCTTCAACAATAACCACGAAATGAATTTGAAGGTCCCCAAACAGCACCGGGTTGGTTCACATGTGTGTTTTAGGACCGGATCATATTCACAGTTAAGATTGAAATATCTATGGAATTGAGTGTCTACGCCAGAGCATGCTGATGTAAGCAATGGAAGGATAAGTCAGGACGGTCTACAGCAAACTATGAATGTCCTGGTAAACGATGTAAAGGAGTCCAGTTTGTATTCGGTCTTCTTAATGGTGAACGTCCATCACGATGAAACGGTTTGAGGAATCAGGTGTTTGGCTGGTTAAGGATGGAGGAGAGGTAACATCCACCGCGACAGGACCATCAGGAAGGGGATGATTCTGTTGCAGTCTGAAAATAGAATTTCTACGGCAGTAACTGTAGTTCAGACATTAACTTCTTATGTGAGAAAGATAAGTGCGAGAATGGGTGGGAGAGGTGGGATTTTAACGATTTTTTCCCTGAAATAAAACCATGTCAAAAACCCTTTGATAACAAGTTAAAAGTCATGTTTGTAAAACATTAATGCCCCCCTACCCCTTCTGTGATTAAAGTCTGTCACAACTTTATACTTGCATTGATACAACCTATGGGGGTATAAAGTAACAGTTTCATTTCAATACGTAACTCCACTCAAGAGATATTGAACAGAAACCCTGAAGTTTTGGTATTTTTCAAAGTGCAAAGGGGCATAACTCTGTCCAAATTTTTTTGATCGGACCTAAATATGAACTTGACCTAGATTTTCATTTGATGTGTCTGTATACAAAATTTCATTTTTATATGTAACTCCACTCAAGAGATATTGAACGGAAACCCTGAAATTTTGGTATTTTTCGAGTGCAAGGGGCATTACTCTGTCAAAATTTTGTTGATTGGACCCAAATAAGAACTTGACCTAGATTGTCATTTGATGTATCCATATACAAAATTTCATTTCAATATGTAACTCCACTCAAGAGATATTGAACGGAAACCCTGAAATTTTGTTTTTTTTCGAAGTGCAAGGGGCATAACTCTGTCAAATTTTTTCCGATCGGACCTTAATACGAACTTGACCTAGATTTTCATTTGATGTGTCTGTATACAAAATTTCATATCAATATGTAACTCCATTCAAGAGATATTGAACGGAAACCCTGAAATTTTGGTATTTTTCGAAATGCAAGGGGCATAACTCTGTCAAAATTTTTTTGATCGGACCCAAATATGAACTTGACCAAGATTTTTGTTTGATGTGTCTGTATACAAAATTTCATTTCAATATGTGAATCCGCTCAAAAGATATTGAACGGAAACCCTGAAATTTTGGTATTTTTCGAAGTGCAAGGGGCATAACTCTGTCAATTTTTTTCCGATCGGACCTTAATACGAACTTGACCTAGATTTTCATTTGATGTGTCTGTATACAAAATTTCATATCAATATGTAACTCCATTCAAGAGATATTGAACGGAAACCCTGAAATTTTGGTATTTTTCGAAATGCAAGGGGCATAACTCTGTCAAAATTTTTTTGATCGGACTCAAATATGGACTTGACCTAGATTTTTGTTTGATGTGTCTGTATACAAAATTTCATTTCAATATGTGAATCCGTTTAAAAGATATTGAACGGAAACCCTGAAATTTTGGTATTTTTCGAAGTGCAAGTGGCATAACTCTGTCAAAATTTTTTCGATCGGACCTTAATACGAACTTGACCTGGATTTTCATTTGATGTGTCTGTATACAAAATTTCATTTCAATATGTAACTCCATTCAAGAGATATTGAACAGAAACCCTGAAATTTTGGTATTTTTCGAAATGCAAGGGGCATAACTCTGTCAAAATTTTGTTGATCGGACCCAAATATGAACTTGACCTAGATTTTCATTTGATGTGTCTGTATACAAAATTTCATTTCAATATGTGAATCCACTCAAGAGATATTGAACGGAAACCCTGAAATTTTGGTATTTTTCAAAATGCAAGGGGCATAACTCTGTCAAAATTTTTTTGATCGGACCCAAATATGAACTTGACCTAGATTTTTGTTTGATGTGTCTGTATACAAAATTTCATTTCAATATGTGAATCGGCTCAAAAGATATTGAACGGAAACCCTGAAATTTTGGTATTTTTTGAAGTGCAAGGGGCATAACTCTGTCAAAATTTTTTCGATCGGACCTTAATACGAACTTGACCTGGATTTTCATTTGATGTGTCTGTATACAAAATTTCATTTCAATATGTAACTCCATTCAAGAGATATTGAACGGAAACCCTGAAATTTTGGTATTTTTCGAAATGCAAGGGGCATAACTCTGTCAAAATTTTGTTGATCGGACCCAAATATGAACTTGACCTAGATTTTTATTTGATGTGTCTGTATACAAAATTTCATTTCAATATGTGCATCCACTCAAGAGATATTGAACGGAAACCCTGAAATTTTGGTATTTTTCGAAATGCAAGGGGCATAACTCTGTCAAAATTTTTTTGATCGGACCCAAATATGAACTTGACCTAGATTTTTGTTTGATGTGTCTGTATACAAAATTTCATTTCAATATGTGAATCCATTCCAGAGATATTGAACGGAAACTGATGTTGCGGACCGACCGACAGACCGACCGACAGACCGACAGACCGACAGACCGACAGACCGACCGACAGCGGCAAACCTATATGTCCCCTCTTCTTCGAAGGGGGGCATAATGAAAGTGAAAAGGGAGATAATTTGTGAAACACGTGAAAGTTGTCTCACGATAAGAGTTATCTTTCGTTGGCCACGAAGTACAATGAAATCTACCAATACAAGTATTGGCGATGATAATATTGCATAAATCTAGACTAGCTAGATTATGCCGATTTATCATAGACCAATATGAGACAGACAAGTTCTTCCAGTATCAAAATGTAGATTATATCTAGCCATACACTAACAGACAGACAAATGACCTTGAGATATATATTTCAATTATGAGAATGGATCTTCCAATGTCTTTTGGGTTGCTGACCTGACGACCTTATTAATCATATCTTTACTCATTCATTTTGCTGACCAATTCCATTTCCAGGTTTCAAAATAATGACAAGAATGAAAGTCAGATTTATATTTATTGTATTGGCAATAACTTGGCCGCGGTGGAGTATAATGTATATATTTATATTTCTTTATTTAAAACTTTGAGTCCAAATAGTTGGGGATGCCATATACATTGGACAAACCCCAAGTTTTTACAATTTAGAAGATATTTATCAATACGGGGATGCCAGTTGCAAAGGACAAACCCCGACTACAACATTTGTTCAACATCCTTTGTTCACATCAACATTTTGTTCAACATCAACATTTTGTTCAACATGAACATTTTGTTCAACATCATTTGTTCACATCAACATTTTGTTCCATATCAACAATTTTCTTTGAGTCAACATCAAGTGTTCAGCTTCAACAATAACCACGAAATGAATTTGAAGGTCCCCAAACAGCACCGGGTTGGTTCACATGTGTGTTTTAGGACCGGATCATATTCACAGTTAAGATTGAAATATCTATGGAATTGAGTGTCTACGCCACATGATCGTAGATCATCACGCCAACAATACAACCCCCAATAGCAATCAGAGGTCATTGTTGGTGTGAAACACTCAATTTCATAACTCCACCGCGAACCAAGTTAACTAGATAGGGTTGACTTGTTTATTTTTGTATCCAGGGAATTGTTATGTCATGCAAAGTATATACAGGAACTACTTTTTGATAAAGTAAGTTCAAACTGAGTTATCCTGCATTTACTTTTAAAAAAGAGGACAATTGATGGTAAACAAATGCTTGCTGGTGGATTTCTCTCGAGCCTTCAGTACATTCTTTACGAATTTTGCAGATGCTTTTCATGACTACCTGGAATCAAGTGAAAAGAATTCCAACTGCCTTTGTTGAAAATTATTTTTGAGTCACAACGGAGATTCAGGGATACTGGTAAACGGAAGTGTTTTGGCATGTCCGTTGGATAGCCTGTTTGACCCCCCCCCCTAAATAAAGTACCCTTGACCATAAATTTTGAATGATAGGTGGTAAGGCTTTCAAATTTGCTTGTGCCAAAAAGTTTCCACGGATACCAAATTTTGCTTTGACCTTGAGTTTGACCTACTTTGAGAAACTTTTAATGTTGGCCATAAGTTTGAATGGTAAGTAATAGGGCTTTAATATTTCAAGTGTATTCTATGTGCAAAGACATTTCTTTTTATACTTAAAAGAACTTTGTGACTATGGAGGTGTACTTACTTTGAAAATCTTGGTTATAGCATTTGATTGGTAAATGATAGGGCATTCATATTTAATATTTACATTCATTTATCTTGCAAAACCTTTCCATTTTTAGCAAAATTTGTGACCTTGACCTTTCAGTTTTCCCTATATGTATGTTTGCAAGAATTTATAGCCTTGGACATCACTCTTGCATGGTAGGGGATATGACATTGGTATGTCATGTGTAAATTCCTTGTGACAAGATCTTTCGGTGGATACCAAAGTTGTAAATACCTAGGACCTTGACCTGAGTTGACCTTAGTTTGGAAAACTGGAGCCTTGGCATTAATTATGTATGGTAAGGGATAAGGTTTCATATTTTAAATGAATACTCCCAATTGGTTTGACCCCCCGACTAGACCTTTCTAGGATACCATTTTATTTATTTATTTATTTATTTATTTATTTTTTTTTTTTTTTTTTTTTTAGTACCTTGATCTTTTACATAACATCTGTTCACAGACAAAGATGCCTACATAGGCATTCATGTTTCACAATCAATATCACATAAACATTTAGCATGTTTAGTTTAACCTTATTTTGATATGTCAACATGTTGATCAATATCATTTTCAACCTCAACATTTTTCTTTATACATTGATTGACTTGAACAACTATCATGACTGCTGCAAGGAAAACAAGTTCTCAACTTATGCTGTATGACAAAATACATGCAAGAAAGCATGAGATTCAAGTGAAAGGCTGTTTGCTAGGAGTATCGCCAGGATACTAGGGGGTTTTGTTTGGTCTTTTTAACGATTTTTTTTTGTATCATGGAGCACATAGAGTTGAGATCATTTCAGTTTTAAGGGCTGATGAGGGTCTAAAGAATTTAAAGTCAGGTGACTTGGGAATCCAGATTGACAAAGGAAGAGGGTAAAATCTGCTGTTAGAGAGCAGCCTTCTTGACATAATAATCATTAATTTGTTCAACAGACATGTATGCTTCAGGTAATGAATCTTAATTAAAGGTACATTAAGCTGAGGTGATTGAATAAGGACAAATTAATTTATTTAGTGATGTCCTCTTGAATTATTTCAAGGCCATTGACATATATGCGGCAGTTAAGATTACATGGGAAACAGTATTACTCATATATGTGGATCTGACAAAGCAACGTAATATTAGTGCCATATCTCGTAATCTTGTTAAGTTTGTTCACATATTAGAAGGCATGACATGATGGTTTTCCTTTATGACATATGATGTAAATGTTTGGGCAAGAACTAATAAAGTCTTGCTACCTTAGAAAAGGGGGGTGGACATTGAGGATAAAATACATTCTAGATGATGACCTAGAATGACACGTGTAAGGGGCATGCCCTATGAGATTATTAGTTGGAAAAACTGGTTACATGATAATGACATAAATGTAGTTGTGATACAAAAGAAAGCATGATATATGCATTACACATGTATAAATCTATATGACTTTTAAAATATTATTTGTAAACAATACTATTATGAGAATATGAAGAACAAAGAGGTACAATAATAATATCTACCTGTTTGTATCCTGGTAGCCGGCTTCACATATAACTTACGTGATACATAGATACATGTATGGAGGGTGTCCAGATGAGCTATCATGGAGAAAGGGATGTTCATAGCATATCAAGCGAGGGAATGGAGGGCTTTTAAACTGAAAGTAGAAACTATATTTTTGTCTTAATACATGTATACAAGATGAAAGAAAATGGTCTATAAAACATGCACATTTCTTGAATTATGTCAAGGTTGGGAGACCGTAAATTGCCAGCTATCCATTCTATGATTATAAAAACAACTTGTGTTTTGGTAATAGTGTCGTGGTGCATACATGTATATAAGCACATGACCTATATATTTTTTTCATTTTTATTTGTGAAGTGTATAATAATGATTACCTCCCCCTTTTTATTCATTTATTTATATATATGTATTTATATTTTTTATTTATTTATTCATTTATTTATTTATTTTTTTTTTTTTTTTGTATGCCAAATAATAATATGTGTGTGCATTTATTGGGGAAATAATGATTGGGATACTTTTTTCTCAGTCACAAGGGATTAAATCTGTTACTGGTAATAGCCGGTCTAGGGAGTTTCGTTGATTATTGATGTAGTGTTGGGAGTTGATTTGCCAATTGGTCATGTGCTACGAGTTTATTCTTCAATTTGCGTGCTTCCCTTGGGTCTAGTTCATAAATTCAAAGCCAATTTTTATATGCCTTTCAATCACACTTTAGAGGTTAGATTTTTTCTTAAATTTGAACACGAAAGTTTAAAATGGTGAAAGATGCAGTTGTCATGTTTTAATAACTCTATCAATATAATTTTTTTTTTTTTTTTTTTTTTGCGGCTTATTGTTTATTTGTTAAAGTAATTTTATTACATATGTTTTATAATTACTTTGGAAAATGAGTGTGAATCATTGGACGTAAATTTAGGCGCCTTGCAATTCAAATTAACTGTCTTCTTGAACGGCTGTTTCACAGAGTCACAGGGGTTCTTGGGTGTACCGTAACAGGATTGTATGGTAATGTTTAGAAGCATCTAGAAAGGAACAAATGATAACAGAGGTCTTCTTTATTTATTTCTTTTTTTTTTTTTTTTTTTTATTCATTAATTTTTTGTTTATTATTATTATTATTTTTTTTTTTATTTATTAATTTTTTATTTATTTATTATCATTACTATTATTATTATTATTATTTTTTTATATTTTTATTTATTTATTTATTTTTTTAATCTACCTGTTTAAAAGAGATAAGACATAGTTGGAGAAACATCTCCTACCTCACTGAAATAATCTTTTTTGCCAGTTTTCTTTAGCCAGAAATGGATTTATATACTTATTTTATGCAACATTATTGTAGACTTTATGACTCTCTTATATGAAGTAAAGCTTAATTCAACATGTTCAATGCGATTTTTATTATTATTACATCGATACCAAGAAGCATGTACAATGTATTTTGGTCGACTTTTCAGGTGCGTAAAGCTTCAAATTTCACAGAAAATAGCAAAAACCTACATGATCTATGAATTATACTGAAAATATATAGGTTTTTTTTTTTTTTTTTTTTAAATTATGAAGAATTAAACCAATTATATTACAGCAGTTGTATTGAAAAACTTTTAGGGAATGGATAAAAAGGATTTTTTAAAGGTCACACTCCAGTACGGAATATACATGTATGTAAGGGTTATCGCACTAGTGGGAAACTTAACAGATTTTATAGTGGACCTTATTTTGTTTTGGGATATAAACAATGGGTTTGATAATTCAAGGTATTTCTCTTATGCTGATTTTAACATAACCATGAACGTTTATGAAGAGCTGTATGTAAAATTGTGATTTTAGTGATGCTCAAAGGGGAGCAATTCCTGTGTCCAACTTGTCCGACAGGTTTCATATTTATTCTTTTCATTCAGAAAATATTTGTGTCAATACATGACGTATTGTTTTTTTTTTTTTTTTTTTAGATTTATATTTATTGTATTGGGTTAAACGATTGTGGTACTAGTGATCAAATAAGATTATTACTAAGGGTAATTGGAAGAGAGGTATTTTAGGGAAATTTCCCATAGGGAGCCCCATGCTGTATTACTACAAGTGTGCCTTTCATCTACAAAGAACAACTACAACTCATCACGATGATTTCATCAAGAAAATCAAATTGGCAGCAATCGTTGTCAAAGGGGGCACATGTGGAATGATTTGTTTTGAAAGTAAAGTAGACAACATAGAACCTTATAAAATCAGTGACGGGCGAGGTAGCTGATAAAAAATTTTAAAGATGCCAAGATTATAGACAAATTAATTCGTCGATTAAATGCTAAATGCATTGCATCGCTGGACGATCAATGGCAATCAAGATTCATGAACACTTTAGATACCAGATTCTGCAAACTAATTTGTACAATATCAAATAAGAAGGCATAATTTTAACGATTTTTTCCCTGAAATAAAACCATGTCAAAAACCCTTTGATAATGAAAGTGAAAAGGGAGATAATTTGTGAAACACGTGAAAGTTGTCTCACGATAAGAGTTATCTTTCGTTGGCCACGAAGTACAATGAAATCTACCAATACAAGTATTGGCGATGATAATATTGCATAAATCTAGACTAGCTAGATTATGCCGATATATATATGTATTATTTACAAATCAATGACACCAGCAACAATTCCCTTGGAATAAGACCAAGATACTATAGATATATGTCTCTTTACATGCATAGCGATAAACCACACCTCTTTCCGAAACAATTATCAATATTAATAAAGTACAAGTGAAAAACCTGATGATGAATACACTCCCCCTTTTACTTTCTCATATGTATACGAGGGCTAAGTGATATGTTGTGAGCCTCGTATTGAAGGAGAAACGCAGGGATGTTCTTTTCAAGTCCTGCTATTCTCTGACTGTATAAGGCCTTGTACCCAAGGGCTGGCCTCATTTCGTCAATCTAATCGACGAGTTAACACTCTAAGTAAACGACGAAATCGGCGTAAGGGCAGTAATCCAATATGCATATTAAAATGTTTAACACCTAAGGATACCCTTGATGATATAGTTACAACACTATAGGGAAGATGCCCCTTCATATGCTACGGTGAAAAGATGGGTGGCGGAATTTAAGCGTGGCAGACAGATCCTTGAGGATGACCCCCGTGCTGGAAGGCCTGTCACTACTGCAACTCTTGAATTTAAGTCCATGATATTACCAAGACTTGACAGTTGATCAGAAGCACAGCAGGCGCATTTTAATGCTAGCTAATCTTAACCTTTTTGAGGGAGATCCTGTCAATTTTCTTCAAAGATTTGTTACTATGGATGAAACATGGGCTTTACCCCAGAGGTATAAACGACATGAGACAATGGAAGCACCATGGCTCACCCCGGCCAAAGAAGGCAAAGACTGTTCTTCAGCTGGAAAGGTTATGGCCCCGGCTTTCTGGGATGCAGAAGGTATTCTGCTGGTAGATTATATCGAAAAAGGACAAACAATCAATGGCACATAATATGCTTCACTTCTGACACAGTTACGAGAAAATATTAACTTAAGCGCCGCGGAAAGCTTAGTAAAGGTGTGTTGTTCCAACAGGACAATGCTCCTGTTCACAAGTCTGTCACTGCCACGGCTGCCATTCATAATTGTGGCTTCTATTTAATTAAGCATCCGCCTTATTCACCTGATCTTGCTCCATCAGACTTTCATCTATTCCCAAACCTGAAAGCAGCTATTTCTGGCACCCACTGTCAGTCTAATGATGACGTCATACTTGGAGTGGGTGGCTTTCTGAACAGTCAAGATAAGGGGTATTGAGGCCCTTAAACACCGGTGGCAAAAGTGTATAGATACAATTATACTGAAGGGGATTATGTAGAAATATAATGCAAAAAGTCTGATAAAATTCAAATCCTTCAATACAAGGCTCAAAACATATCAATTAGTCCTCGTAAGCTAAAGTTGTAAGGTTGCGCCCATTCACTGTTCTGGTCCGAGCTTACAGAGGAAGAGAGGGACTATACTAACCTTTGTGAGTTACAAATAGAAAGAACACAAAATTAATGCTTTTCCAGAAGCAGAATGTTTCTCTATTTAAAAAATTTTAACATTCACATGGACCTATTTTTATGGTAAAAGAGACTATTTTTAATTAAAACGGATTCGTTATTAACTCGGTATTTCTCAAAATAGATTAATATTTGAAAGTTTCGAAAGCGGAAAAAAGGAGTGTGATATAAATCAAATTTGTATTTTATTTATCACAATAATAACCACAGGGCACAGTAAACATTTTTTTCACTCTACATATGGATGGGGGATAAAGATGATTTCAACCTTCAAGCGCGGATCCAGAGGGGGGGGGGGGGGGTCCGGACCCCCCTGGAATTTTCGAAACATAGCTAAATTTTCGTTATAAAATATGCATATTTCATAAGATTAAGTCCAAATTCCCCTTTTAGTTGTCATAATATTTGAAAAATATATCATGAATTTGTATTAGAAATCTTTCATTTTGATAATATTTTGACGTCAGTATTTCAAAAAAATTTCTTGCTCGCTTCCGCTCGCCAGAATTTATTACATACATGTACGTTAATTATTTTCAAATGATGTTGCGCTTTCCTATATATACAACACATATATATTACACCTAGGACAATAAACAAGGGCACTAAGGAAACGAACAGAAACTGAAAAAGACACGAATAGCGGATTTAATTCCAATTCTTGGAAGAAAAATTTCGCTGGCTCGCTATCGCTCGCCATTTGTTGTATTTACATATTAGAACTGACAATCAATTTAATCAATTACTATGATGTGAAAATTCATTATTAGAGACAGAACTGACAATCAGCAATCAATAACTTTATTTTCTTGCGTTTGGGTTTTAGCTTTTTTTTTTTTTGCTCTTTAGGAACCCCCCCCCCCCCCCTGAAAAAAATTTCTGGATCCGCCCATGACCTTACAAGAAGAAAGTGTTAGGATATGGATACAAATCTCCAGCAAGACAAACACCCACCGAAAGAAGCGGTCCACACACATAAATCCTACAAACATTCACGGACAAATTAATGAAAATATCGCCCTCGGCTATAAAGTAACACTTTTCAATATATTTCCGAAATAATGCTCTTATCCATTCATGGAATTCCAAACAAGGAATATGCCCCTTAGTGTTATCTTTTGCTGAATTCAACATTATGCACCCTTGCTGTACTTGAAGTTGATAGATGAATCAACAATTAAATAATTTGATATGTTAATATGTTTTCAGGGACGAGTTGGTAATCCACTACAAGAGACATGTATACTAACTCGTGAAGGGTTCGTGATGGATGTAAAGCATTACAGTTCCATTTGTTTCTGCATTCGAAACATTCGGTGCCATACAACCAATATAGTTAGTTAAACTAAATACCCGAAGTTTTGAAAAATAAATCAGATTCGTAAAAGAATTCTTTTGAGGGAAAATAAGTCAACATAATAGTTATATGTAGATATGCTACAAATATAGGACATTTGGAGCCATGCACTCTAAGTTTGTAAAGTAAATGCACAAATCTAAATTCAAAAAATAAAACCAGAGGGCGCTTCTGAAATGAATTTTGGCGGCTCCTCAAAATCACTTTAACTGATGAGGATTTAATACCCGAAACACGTGTCTGGTGCATAACAAATTGGTTTGAAATTTTCTTCAAGAAGGTATAGAGTTGGATCAGTTCCGTATTATTAAAAACTTGACAAAGAAAATTTATTTTACTTTCTTTGTCAAAGCGCGCACTGCTATCAGATACCACATGAATTATATTACATATCTTATGCTAGTGTAGTATCTAGTTAGCAGGATCAAAAAGGAATCTTGCAACTTATTCAAATTTCTTTCTTACAAAGAGGGAGTTTCGTTCTTGATCACGGTATGAGAACTTAGAAAAAAAAACCAAAACAAAACAACAACAAGAAAACAAAAAAAAAAAAAAAAAAAAAAAAAAAAGAAATAATAATGATAAAAAAAAAAAGCCACACGGTATGAGAACTTAGAAAGCAAAAACAAAAACAACAACAACAAACCAAAAAAAAAAAAGCCATCCCCCCACAAAAAAAATAAATAAAAATAAAACAAAAAGACATGGTGGTAAGTAGTGCCAGTGTGTTGAGTACCCTTTCAGCTAGAAAAGCCCCATACACAATGTCAACTGAATAACATAACAGAACTTTTTATCTCCTTGCAGAATGTAATTATGATAAGAAAGAAAAACCCTTTACACACAAAGCATCCCCCAAAATTAAACGTCAACGATAAAAAAGCCACAAACAAACAAAAGATTTGAAATGCATCAACTTAATACAAAATTTGAAGAAGCCAAATGCATTGATTTATTTTGATCATTAGCTGTTAATATAGTGAAAGAGAGAAAAAGTGAGTTATCCCAATATTATTCAATCGAAGTCACACAAGAAGAGAGAAACAAACAGACATGCATTCAGATGCATATTTCCAGGAAATGAATTTTGAGTACTTTACATGGTGACTAAGACGATAGCATGAATATGTTTTGTGTACATGTATAAGGATTTCAGAAAAGTTAGTTCTTTGTATGTTGTTTATCCTCATTACAGACATTGACATATTTTCTAGGGGAAGGCAGTTGTTGCATAAGATCAGTATAGATCTCTCACATGAATTAATACGTCATATTTATCCACTTGAAGGCGATTACAAAGGGGAATGCAGTTGCAATAAATGGGAACAGAGTGATAACACACGAGAAAAAGGGAAAAAACAGGCGGAACAACGAGAACAATTATACTGCATTATTGAAATATCAATTAAGGACAACACCAGTGTACTGTACTTGTGAATCTCCAAAATGTGGTGGGAGGGGGAGAGAGATTTCCCTTGTCCTCCCTATATATTGTTAAAATAAATACAAATAAACAAACAAATGCTGTCGTAGTAAGGTCATCGTATCTTATAGAAAGTTTTAAAGGTTTCGAAGATAATCTCTTTAACAAATGACAGAAATTCAACTTCACGTTTATACTTCCTTCAAATCTGACAGTTTCAAAGTGTTTTTTAATCTCTTTTACTTTACGGTTTTGCTTCCAGACTGAGACTTGCATTTGACACAATACAGTTTAGATGATTTTATTTTAATTGTTATAAAGGACTTTTTCAACTTTTTCAATTATTTCTTTCTCTTGTGAAAGTGTTGGATTGATTGGTTTGATTTGAAGACAACACAAAATATTAGTATCAATATAAAAATATACAATGTATGTTCTTTTATTAAAAATAGATTATGTCAAAAATATCTTATTTTTGAGATTTAACAAATAGGAAATTCAAATAATTCAAATTCAAATCGGTAATCGATGTATCTATTATTGCACATATATAAGCCTTTACGTGCATTAAAATAATCGTTGGGGATCATTCTCTCAAAATGGTTTACATTTTTAAAAGTTAATCCCTTGACAATTGGTCCGTCTTCCATGGTGTTGACAAAGTTTATAAACTCCAGTTCTAATTGACCTTTAACTCTGACCCTTGACCTTGAAAGTCGTCAGAGCAAGATTTCATCATTCCCGAATAAATGGACAGTTTCTTATTTGGTAAAAGGATAAACGCATAATTTCTTCCACTGTTTCATTGGTACACATCGAAATAATAAAACAGAATAGACAGAACAACTCGAGATTATACTATAATGACATATCGCGGATACATATAATATCAAATAACACGGCTTGGGATGATGTATTAATGGTAGGAGCAGTCAAAATATATCGGAAGTTTACTCATTCTCGCGCAATCCTGCTGAACTTCAATATACCTTCCCCATCAGAATCCCCTCCTTCAGTAAGTGAACATTGCAGAGGTAGAGCATAAGCAATACATGTACGTAAGGTTCCACACACACCTTAATCACATGATTAATGATACTTAGGCCGTCGATTTTATTTTCAGAAAATCTTTAGAAACAGAAAATAGAACTAAAACAAAACGCTCATCAAATAATAATAAGACCTTATAATATTGATACATTATGATATAATGTCCTATAATGTCCTATAATGCACGTGCATTTGTACGCACATACAATTATCTGATAGATTTATTGATCATAGATCTCGACTGCACTCATACCATAACATAGGACCGAACCTTCGTAATTGTAGCGCAAGAATATGCTAGAACGTTTCATTTTCACTTTCGCTTTCAGAAAATGACGACAACAGAAATTTCCAGTGGAATAACCGCATTTTATAAATAAAAGAATCGAAACATGTGTATATATAAAGGTATACATGATCATTTCAAAGTCATTTAACAAAAGAGGTGCCCATTATATTAAGTTCTCTTAGAATATGAGCACCATGAAAGAAATAGATAGGTGAGTTTTTAAATTTGTTTGAAGCTATTTTATTGAACTTTTCAAAATAAATTGGTACTCTAAAATCCTATGAATTAAATGTAGGCAAAACATTGATTTTTTTTTATTTTTATAGATTGATTAGTGATCTGATAATTAGAAAAAAAGAAAACAAAAGAAAAAATGAAATTATTATGAAAAACGAAAAATAGCAATATCAGCAATTAAAACATTTATAAGTCATATTTACGCAAAAAACAATTCTTAACTATTTTCTTTGCGAAACCAAAATAGAAATAGAAATTTAAGGGTGATTAAATTATTTGAATTACGGAGAAAAAAAAAAACGGAAAGAATCTTATTTAGAAATGTTGGTAACTAATTTTTCTATGCAGGTCAGACATTCTAGATGAGCTAGAACGGAATTCGTTCGTCGTAATTCCCGATGTTATAAGCAACACAGAGTGTAACAAGTTCATAAAAGAATACAGAGAATGGTACGGGAATTTCAAGGGAAAAAGAAGAGAATTCCTGCGTCAACGACAGTCCGTGGTACAAAACTTCTGGGTTGGCCATCTTGAAGCTTCGTGGAAAATAAGACTGAAAGTGAAACCAATATTTGAAAAAATATGGGAGACAACTCAGCTACTGACCAGTGTGGACGGAGTGGCCATTTCTGCTCCTCCTGAAGAAGGTAATTAAGTTGAAAGAATTTTTTCTCCGTTTTGATTAATTATTTTGTTTTTAAATATATGACCGAATTGAGAAAAAAGAAATTAAGACAGTGAAATATGCTTTGTAGAGGATATAAGTTATGTTTGACAAGATCATTTTGATAAAAAAAAATCCTTTGTAATATTGAAACAAATAAATGAATTAATCAAAACATAAGTAACTAACTTAAATAAAAAATAAAAATGAAATAAAAATGAATGAATGAATGAATAAACTTTAAATTCATTCATTTTCTATCCAAACTTTCGGTCATTCGCCTTCATTAGTTGAATGTTCATACATTTCAGATAATGGCAGTACAAAAAAGTAAATGAAAAATTAAATCAAAATAAATAAATAAATAAGAAATAATTATAGATAGATATAAAGGTAGATACATAGATGAATAAATGAATATATAAATAAAGAATAAAATGAAAGGAAAAAAGGAACATAAAGAAATCAAAATATGCATAATTTATAAATCAAACTTGTTTCATATTTCATTGTTTGGATTGAGATTCACTGACGAGGGTTAAGTACCCGAAACGTGCATGTCTGGTCCGTGCTGCAAATTTATCTGTTCTTAAATGATGTTATTAATTTGCATGAAGACGTAACATTAGTACCATTTGGAGAGTGTCACTGCTGGTGAACCAGGAGTCACCGAGGGCACATTTAGCCAAGTCCGATCAATTTCGGCTATAATCGATTCTTCTAAGGCATTAGAAAATATTCTGTTATCAAACTTCTCTCGAAAGTTCTGATAAGTTGCTCTTGTACATGTAGCAACCTATCTCATACATCCTGTTAAGTCATTCGGTATTTTGTGGACATGAATTTCAGTCTTTGGCCACATTTCATTGTTTGGATTGAGGATCACTGACGAGGGTTAAGTACCCGAAACGTGCATGTCTGGTCCATGCTGCAAATTTATCTGTTCTTAAATTATGTTTTCAGTTTGAAGACATAACATTGTAAACACTCTCTCCTTGCCTCTTTCAGAAACAGAGGGATTCAATATGAAGAATCCAGAATTCCGTTCGGAGACCGATTCATGGCTTCATCTGGACCAAGGAAAAAGTAGAGTGGGTCGCCATGCCATTCAAGGGGCAGTGTATCTGGAGACGTCATCATCAGACGACTACTGCTTCCGGGTCATGAAAGGGTCAGAGAATTATCACAGAGAATTCCTTAATAAAATGAGACCAAACATTGAGCCTAATACAACTTTCATCAAACTCAAACCACACGAAATTTCTTGGTTTGAGGAAAGGGGATGTGAGACAACTTTCGTTGAAGTGCCCAAAGGAGGAATGATCTTATGGGACTCTAGGACAGTACACGATAACCTTCCTCCAAGGAGAGGACGATCGTCAGGAAACAGGTGGCGCCATGTTTGCTTCGTTACCATGACTCCGGCAAAATGGGCCGGACCAGAGGATCTGGAGGTTAAAAAGAGAATGTACAACGAAAGGCTGATGTCTTCCCACTGGGCCTCTCAAGGCATCAAGATTCTTGGTAACTATACCGGGAGAAGGAAAAGGCAGCACGATGGGAAACTAAAAATGACAATTTTATGGAGATGGGAGAGTTACCAACTATTGCTCAGAGTGATGAAGTGAAACAATTACTAGGTGTCAAAAGTTATGACTTTTTGGATGGACCTCCGTCACCTAAATGGATATCATCCTCTTTAATAGACTTTAACAAACCTAGTGGTGCTAGCAAACGAAGTCATTAAAAGGAGCCGTGAAGATAGATAGATAGATAGATAGATAGATAGATAGAAAGAGTGAAAGGAGGAAATTCAATAACACAACTGAAACTTGTGTTATAGGAAGGGACCAAGAAATATGAACATGTACATAAATTTATATTTTTGAGTGCATTCAAAGGTTGAATGCTTCTGTTAGTTTGATTGTGATATTTTACTGTCTCGTTTACATTTGTTTAAATTTATACGGCCAGAGATTACTCAATCTGTGATAAAATGTCCCTATGTATTACATTGTTATCAATTTTGATTATTGAGTATTTGCTTAATTTACCATATCGTATTATATAGGCAGTCTGAGTATCATTTTTACATGCGAGAGAATCATTTTCGAGTTTTACTTGTATTGTAATACCCTTTTTATTTTATATGTGTAAAGAATCATCTTTTCCAATTCAAAGAAAATGACGCTCTTCAAAAACTTTCCCTTGATTCACCTTGAAAGTAATGGTCTTATTGCATTTACTGTTGTCCCTGCCCTTGTTTATATACGATAAAACCATATCATAATACAGTTATGTTTAGACCCTATGAACCATGGAAAACAAGGACAGAAATACACGTTATGGACTGCTTCAACTTTGTCAATGTACTTCTTTGTCTATTGTGGAAATGTTGAATTGATATGTTTTACTTGAATACAATAACAATGATTAACGTCAATATAGAAATATACAAAGTATGTTCTATTGATAAAAATCAATTATGTCAAAAAGTATCTTATTTTTGAGATTTAACACATGCGACAAAGAAAATGAATACATGTATTTAGATATACATAGAGGGTCCTTCCATTCAAACTCAAGACCGAGACTATCGACTACGATAGGTACAATTAATGTATGTGTCATTTTGAAATTCATTTCTTTATTATCACCGTATATTGTTAGCCGATCAGGTGTATAAATGTACATAATTTATGACAGCTTATTTTCTTTGTTCTATTTAAATGACAATTTTTGAAATTATATAGTCTATTTTTAACTCGTATAAGATATTTTGTTACTTTCATTTCATGTTCTTATAATCTTAAATAAAAGTTGTAATCGGAGGTATAATATATAGTCAAATTGATTGATTATAGATGACATAATAATTTATTATAATATTTCTATTTATTTTACATTTGTTGCTGTTTTAGAATTTACATACATCCTTTTTGTACTCTGATAAATATACATTTCTGCATACATGTATATTTTTGCAACTGTTTATATATATAAGAAATTCTTTGAGTCATTGCCTTCTCGAATATTTAAAAGCCATACACAATTTGAAAAAAAAAATAGTCTGATCAAAGGTTTTTCTTTTTCTATATAGGTAATTTTTTTAAGTTAACTCATTTTGTTTTAAGTCCAAGTTTATTCAGATAAAAAAGAAAAAGAAAAAAAAATGACCGACTCGGAAAGACTTTTTCAAAACAATATATTTATATATATCTTTTCTTCTAAGTTCATTTTCATGAGGAGTATAGATAACATGCATCATTCGAAATAGGTTCCAAAAACGAATTAAGTTAGAATTAAAAAAAAAGAAAGGGTTAAACCTTTTCACAACAGTATCATCCTGTATCTCTATTTTCGATCAATGCTTAGAGGAAGTCTAGAAAATACGGGTGTGCAAAAATTCAAGTCTTTTTTGTTGCTTACATTTATCTTTCGTGGTTGTTTATACTTGATTTTCATTTTGTACTAATGCTTTTCCAATAAAATAATTCTTAAGACAATGTTTTGTCATTTAATACGATTTGCATGCAATATCATGATATCTGGTGCATTTAAAATGGTTTGAAAATTTCTTCAAGAAGGTTAAAAGTTGGAACACTTCCGTATTGTTATAAACACTGATTTCCTTTTCAGTGTGGAACAGTTAAACTTTGTTTCCTCGGACTGGATGTTTAAAGGTGTATAATTACTTTTTCCAGATCTGTTGCCTGAAAGAATCTTGTTTTGATCCTTATCAATTTGACAGCATGCATATTATTTTACTATTTTTGTCAATTCATACAAAAATATCACCGAAATTAAAGGAGGTAAACATCTTAGCACTATCCCTGCAATGATATTTTGGTAATAGATTTCATTGAACTTTGCTACTGAATCGACCTTACACAAAATTAAAAAAAATTAAACCAGAGGCGCTACTGAAATACTTCAGACTATTTCAGAAAATCACTTCGAAATCTAAGTAGTGCCACTGATGAGGATTTACTATCCTAAACAAGTGTCTGGTGTATTTAAATTGGTGGGAAATTTTCTTTCTGGTGGAGAGTTGGAACACTTCCCTATTAATTTCAAAGAAAAATATTAAGGTAGAATCCTACTTGATATAAAATCGATGAGATATTTTCATACTCACAAAAATCAAATCATTCAAGCTACCTCTTTGTAGACAACAATCAATACAAACGTAAAAGAATCGGTATTCGGACCAAAACGACAAAGAAAGGCCACCACAAGTTTTTTCTTTGTTAAGCGTCTGCGGGCGGGTAGGATTTCAGGGTATTATTTACAAAAAACAAAAAGTGCATTGTCATATTTTCCATCACTATTCGCTTTCTTCAAGAGAGATGTGTATTCCCAACACTTTTTATATATGCATTAAGTTTTACAAAGAATAGGTAACCTGAAAATTAGCTTAATGACAGGAAATGTTCTTTTTGTGCCCCCTTTTTTGCTTTCTACCATGAGATGCTGCCCTCTTGAATATTTCTTATGTTTATTTTATGATATTGACGTCTCGCTGTTGTATGTTTTTAACGGATAGGTAGATAGGTTACCATTGCATGACCTGATACTTAACAAAGAAAAAAGAACAGGTATGGCCTAATGGACTTTAAAATGAGTTAAAGAAGATCCTGACGATAATCTCAACAACACTCACAATAGAGCACAAAACTGAGCATCGACGGACCCCCAGCAAGCTAGAGGTTGGACCAGGTGCCCGGGAGGAGTAAGCATTAAAGAAAGGACCTGGGCAATGAACCTTTGTTTAACATTAGATGTACCTGTGGCTTGAACAAGGCTACACACGAGGGCTGATTGATGTGTTGTGATCCTCGTATTGAAGGAGATACGTAGGATGTTCTTATTAAGTCCTGCTATTCGCTGACTATATAAGGTCATGTGCCCAAGGACTGGCGTCATTCCGCAAATCTAAATCGACAAGGTAACACTCTAAAGTAAACAAGACAAGTTGCTTTTGCGAAATGGACAATATCGATGAAAAGGCAGTGATCCAATATATGCATAAAAAAGGTTTTACACCAAAGGATATCCGTAATGATATAATAAAAACACTAGGCAAAGATGCCCCTTCATATGCTACAGAGAAAAGGTGGATGGCGGAATTTAAGCGCAGCAGACAGAGCCATGAGGATGACCCCGTCCTAGAAGGCCTGTCACTATTGCAATTCCAGAAATAATAAATGAAAACTATGATATTATGACTGACAGACAAGTTACGAGTTACAGAATGATGTATAGCCAGTACAGTTGGCATTTCACAGGAAAGAGTACATTCCATTCTGATTGATGATCTTGATATGAGAAAGCTTCTGCCTGTTGGGTACCAGGGCATCTGACAGTTGATCAGAAGCACACCAGGCGCACTGCATTGCGTGCTAATCTTAACCTTGAGTTTGTGAGTGAGATCCTGTCACTATTCTTCAAAGAAACGAAACATCACCATTTTACCCCAGAGGCCAAACTACAGTCGAAACAGTGGAAGCATCCAGGCTCACCCCGGCCAAAGAAGGCAAAGACTGTTCTTCAGTGGGAAGGGTATGGCCCCGGTTTTCTGGGATGCAGAAGGTATTCTGCTGATATATTATCTCCAAAAGGACAAACACTCAATGGCACATAATATGCTTCCCTTCTGACACAGTTACGGGGAAATATTTAACTGAAGCGCGCAGAAAGCTCACTTAAGGTGTGTTGTTCAAATCAGGATAATGTTCCTGTTCACAAGTCTGTCACTGCCATTGCCGCCTTTAATGATTGTGGCTTTAACTTGATTGAGCATCCGCCTTATTCACCTGATCTTGCTCCATAAGACTTTCATCTATTCCTAAACAGAAAGCAGCTGTGTGTGATAAAATTCAAATCCTTCAATACGAAGCTCACAACATATCAATCAGCCCTCGTATTATCACTTGAGTCATTGACTTATCTTTGAGACAGGTAGATGACCAAAGTCCTGTTTTTCCTTACTAGACTGTGACAAGAGTCAACTCTATGTAGTTAGTCAATAGCTAATCAACAGTAGGATAACTTTTGTTTCCTTAATATGTACAAGTATACACAATAACTTTCGAAATTTCTTTATCATATGTCTCTTTGAATATTTCCCCTACGTACAATAAACCCATTAGGGAATTATTCTCCTCAACAAATCCACTCATTTGTCTGTTTTTCGGTAAATTCGCGTTCCTAATCTACTCTTATTCCAATGGATTTCTTTGATTTATACATCATTTAATTTCCATTGTTATTTTCAAGAAACGAAGATTCTGATTGGCTAAGAAATTTTGTTGATACATCGATCAACAAAATTTTCACGGAAGTCTATTTTTAGAATAGGGGGTTCCCTCAAACTCGAATAAACTCGTTGCTGAAAATACAATTTGTTGATGTTTGCTGATCATTTCAAGGGTACCATTTCTTTTCTACTTACTACAAAATTAACTGTACATGTAGGATTTGCTCAAACTGGTCCTCATTCCAAAGATATAAAGAGACGATCGTTCGCTGCCTTAACTTGTTTTCGTCTTTGGAGGCAGTGGTATCAATGTGCAATCCCCCAACTTACGAAATATAGTGCAGTGATTGATTGTTTTTAGATCCAAGAAAACAGTCCATAAGCCGTAAGCAGATGATATGAAATGATATAAAGTCGTTGCTAAAAATACCATTTGTTGATGTTTGCTGAACATTTCAAGGGTACCATTGCTTTTCTACTTACTAAAGAATAATATCACTATATCACTTCGGAATGTTGTTCATTTCGGGGTTCGCAACCGTTTCGATGGGAATTCTCACGATTTTGCCTTACCTTCTCGACTTTGAGACTGAATAACTGTTAGGTACTTCTTTGATGTTTATGATAAGAACCGAATCTTATATTTTTTCTGTTGATGCATGAATCACCCTAAGAATTGGACAGAAAACTTTTGCATCAACGCGCTGCATATATGAATGATATCCAAAGATTCCATAGTAAAGACAGTATCCGTTGTAGTTCGTGCCGTGAATTCTACAAATAAATTCTACATGTATATCATAGGCCTATCCGTATTGAAACTAGGAAAATATGCTTTCTAAAAAGCATTCTGACTGCGTAGAGTAATTGTAGAGGCAATATAGTGTGTCCATGAAGTACAATTGTACATAATAAACATAATGAAGTGCCCATCAGTAATTAGTCTGAAAGTCGAGAAGGTAAGTCACGATCAACATAATTTTCATTGGAACGGTTGCAAACCCCTGAATGAACAACATTCCGAAGTGGGACCAGGTGCCCGGTGATAGCGTCTCCTGTATGCGTTCAATTTGTCAAATTCGGTGATTGTCTCGATGTACATATTGATGTACATATCAGGTAAAGATGTGTTGTTTGTTGGCGATGATATCCATTCAATCGCAATCTGAGGAATCTGATATGCTTATATAACATTCTCGTAGCGACCGAAGAACTTCTTCAGTGATGATTTCATCCGTTATGTAATATAACAACAAGTAGCCTACTTGCAAGCAATCTGGCTATAAAGATGGAATCGTCATATTTGGAACATGTCCCGGTGTACCGAATTAGATGAGGAACAAAAACGCATGGGAATACGGAATGTTGTTACCCACGAAAGGGAGGTTAGTTATGGAAGCTGAAATAATCACGTTTGTCATACAGCGAGATGATCAAATGGCCGTTTGAGTCGAAAGATAGAAGTATATCCAAGTATGAAGGGGATCTGTCGCTCTGATCAAGAATAGACGCATATTTGGAGAACACTTCAACAGAAATTTTTGTATCTATCCGTGCACCATAACATAACATGTGGTGAGGATTGAAAAAATGATGTTTAAGTGTTCTCCGAATACACGTCTATTTTTGACCAGAATGGATTACCATTGTCTAATTGATGATAATGACCATATGATAGGCCTAAAGTAAATTCATATAAAGTAGATTTAGACAGTATTTACTTGGTTTAATCAAAGGGGATTCCCGTGGAACATATCGCTTGCGTATCACGTGATATGCCACAGTGAATTATTGACGGTAGGAATACTTAGTTACAACATAAATCATAGCATCACGATCTCTATGAGGCTGAAATAGAAATACCTAGAGAATATTGACACACTTTTATTGGCAATGACAAACATTTCACGTTTTCTGACTTAAAGCTGAACTAAGTCTTTAAAAACCCCCATGACGTAGTAAATTTTTTAGGGAACGGAAATTGTTAGAAGTGAAACTAACAATCTCCGTCCCCGAGCTAAAAATACACTTGGTCGTGTGTTGATTTGAACTTTCCCCTTGATGACGTTTTGCATACTAATGTATCGTGACCCAAAATCCACTACCTCGAGTACTCGAGCGGTATATAAAGAAGCCTGGACGCGTGGACATTGTCATTTGTATGAGATGTCGTCTACCTGTAAAGATGAGTTCAGAAATTAGAAAATATCATAGAAAACCATACATTGAAATATAAAATGGATATAGTAAATTATTAATCATGAAATCTTCAGTTTTTTTCTGAAATAGTTAAAAGACGGGTTCGTAATCTTTGGAACTTGTGGAAGGGGATGGAGGGGTGTGATTAGAACGCGATGGGGACGGGTCCGGTGGGTAGGTTCTTGCAAATGTTTCACATAAAATATTGCAAACCAAAAAGATGAATTCAAAATATTCATAGTTACATGTATTTAGTACAATGTCGAAAAATTATATGCTACGTTTTACATTGATCAAAATTTGGTACATATGTGAAGTATTGGTGGGATGTTGATGGTTCAAGTATATCATTCAAACCAACAGACACGAAAGTAAATTGAAATTATTTTTCATAAGCAAAGGAGATCACATTTACATGTAGATGAAGTGGGAGCCCAATGTTCATGACCAACCAAGGCATGTTGGACCGGATGGGGGGGGGGGTTTAAGTTATTGAAAATTTATATTATCTGAATTGAAATAGTATATTGATCAGTGTTTACTGCTTAAAGTTTACATTTAGAATGGCATGCAATTTATCAGACGGAAGAGTAGTTGGGAGGGGGATGCCGGTGTGTGTGTGTGGGGGGGGGGGGGGGGGGGGGAGGGGGGTGTTATATCAAAACATCGTCATACAAAAAAGCACAATTAAAGTACATACATTATCATACTAAAATACGATAGTTAAATTCTTCTATAATATTCTATTTTCAAAACATACGATTTTGTTACATATACCTGTATAATGTGAAAGGCTAAAACAGTACACAGCTGTTTCTCCGCATTTCCCTCATTTCAAAATTTCTACTAGAAAAAAATCAGCTAAATTTAGAGAATACAAAACTGCATAATAATTATATTGTTTTACTTACATGATATTATAAAAGATACAATCCTATACAGGCCAATGGTCGGTACACAAGTTTCTACAACATACATGACCTCATTGTGTACACACATGTGAAAAACGCGTGTTCGATCAGACTATTCGCATAATGAAGATGGGTTTTTCTAAATTCATATCAATGATTCAATTACATGTATACTAGTTATCTAATATTTGAATAAGCTTCATTATCCATTGGAATTTCTATTTATGATCGTTTGTATGATTATTTCCAATTATGTGTTAAAGGGGGGGGGGGGGGGGGGGCGTGAACGTGGAGACCTAGGGGTGCAACAGATGGAATTCGCATCGGAAATGGGAAGGAAAGAACTTATAGAATTCTTGAAAATCCTATTTATCAATAGTTTTTAGGTTTCCTTTGTGTTGAAACTATTTTTCGTCGAACAAATCTACCTGGGTCATGTCTTGGATTCGTTTCCTGCCGATATCCCCATCTCAATAACAACCCCCATCAAATTCTGTATATCCCTTTCTTTTCATGACCGGGTCCAGGATTTATGTTGAGGGAAAGGGGAACATAGTGGCCTTACATTCTACACACTTTCCCGATACCATAACCATGACTAAATGTTTTAAAAAAGAATATGACACCCAGACTGACGTGGGACGGTGCGCTCCCTGCCCCCCCCCCCCCCCCCAAAAAAAAAAAAATCCCAAACGCACCCACCCGCATCCTCACACATTCTCACGCAATATGTGTTCTAAGTGCATGACTTTTAGGGTACTATATTCATACATTATATCATTATGAATTGTCCCCCCAGAATGAAATGGTCACGTGACCCTTAAAAATGCAAATGTTACACAAAATGTAGATACAGTGCATCTAGTTTAGTAGTTGCATCTTGTTAATCTAAGATCACCATGCATACATGCTTTTTTTCATGAGAGAGAGAGAGAGAGAGCAAAATGATAATGTTTGAAACATCATTTAAGACTTATTATGATTATTATTATTTGAGTTTTAAATCCTTTTCCATTGAATTTAGTTTCACAAAGGGAGGAGAAGGATTGACCAAAGAGTTATTTGTTTATACATTTTATTTTGTACTGTAGTGGACCTTTAGATTAAAAATGGAAGAACTTTTTTTTATTTTTATTCACTCTAAACATTCATTAAATACTAGTATACTTGCTCTACAAAGTTGAAAATACGTATATCGTGCAGCTTTGAACAACTTACATTCACTTGTAAAATCCCAAATGTCATATATTGCTGCGCTAACTTAATTTTTAATTTATATTATTTCATAATTATTGTATTATCGAAATCAAGATGATTTGGCTAGAAGATCATGAGTTACTGAAATATATTCTATCCTAACAAAAATAGCCATTTTGCACCAAAAATGCATATTCTACCCCAAAACGTAGACATTATAGAACTACATGTACATGTATGACATAATAAATGTTTCATTCAACTTTCATTGGATACATGTCAGTTTAATGATTATATAACAGAATATCTTTCAACCTATGATTATTATTTGTTGGAGAAACGTTCATAAATGAGAAATAGGCATTTTGTTCTGAAATAAAGTAGAAAATACACTTCCTTCAAATATCTAATTTACGAGCAAATCTAAGAAATAACTGTAATAAATACGTATAGGCTATCCATTTTTAGATACAATATTCTCCAGTAATAAGCTATGTTTTACCCCAAAACACCAGGCGATCTAAAATAAGTTACTTATTCAACATTGCAACATTATGAAAATTCAATATATTAAGTAAAACAGATAATATAAAAGCGTAAAATGTAACACTACAAATGACCATCAATTATTGATTTCATGATAGATCAGGATTTTTTTACTGGTAGTATACAGAAAGCAGACATTTTTCATTAAAACAAAACACAGATTTCTGTATAATAACGACAATTTCGAGGCTTTGCAAAATACATATAATAAGGATGCAGAATATATGTTAATTAAAAGAGGCGAGTTGGAAGGGTTTTGTTTGGTCTAAATCATACATGAACGATCATCATATGCACTACTCTGGAGCTGAAGGGGTTGGAAGAAAGAGTAAAATTACTTTGAATTTCTGTGATTTTTTTTATCCACATTAAAAGTATAGGAATTGGAATTTAAAAATAATTTTATCTGAAACTCATCAAAGCCTTTATTACGAAAGCTTATTAGTGCAATTTTTGGGAAAGAAAAAAAATAAAAAGTCGTTCTAACAAGATAAAAAGTCGTTCAAACGAGTTAAAAAGTCGTTCAAACGAGATAAAAAGTCGTTCAAACGAGATAAAAAGTCGTTTAAACGAGATAAAAAGTCGTTCAAACAAGATAAAAAGTCGTTCAAACAAGATAAAAAGTCGTTCAAACGACTTTTAAAAGTCGTTCAAACGACTTTTAAAAGTCGTTCAAACGACTTTTAAAAGTCGTTCAAACAAGATAAAAAGTCGTTCAAACAAGATAAAAAGTCGTTCAAACGACTTTTTAACTCGTTCAAACGACTTTTAAAAGTCGTTCAAACAAGATAAAAAGTCGTTCAAACAAGATAAAAAGTCGTTCAAACGACTTTTTAACTCGTTCAAACGACTTTTTAACTCGTTCAAACGACTTATAAAAGTCGTTCTAACAAGATAAAAACTCGTTCAAACGAGTTTCTTAAGTCGATTAAACAAGATAAAAAGTCGTTAAAACGACTTTTTAACTTGTTTAAACGACTTCAGAAACTCGTTCAAACAAGATAAAAACTCGATCAAACGACTTTTGAAATTACCATTTATACAAGATCAAAACTAGATCTGATTGATGTCTATATACTTGCATATTTGATCTAGATTTATGATAACGTCTCAACTTTACTTTTTGGCCGTTTGACCGGTCTTTCCTGATATATACATGAACTGAATAAATAAGTATACCCTTACAGCGAAGGGAATTGGTGTGTAACCCCTCTCCCCCCTCGGACTGTAATAGCTTGACACTCCATAGAGCCACATTCCTTGACAACATAAAAGTTGCTTTACTTGGACCAATTGTTACATTTGTAACATTTTAGATATTTGATTGAGACCGTCTAGCAATGAAGACAATAATAAGATACGAGTATATTCAATAATCAAAACCGATCCTACAGAAAGAAGGGGATTTCCAACAAGACACAGTTGCAGCATCCACAGCAAAACACCAAAACTCTCAATCTTAAAACAAAGAGTAAACAAGGAAAGTCCACCTGCCTGCCTGTCAGACTGAGAGTGCATCTGTGATTTGTGTATGTTTGACTGTTTGTATGTCTGTCGTGTCTGTCTTTGTGTAAGTCTGTTTGCCAATCTGTCTCTCTATGCGTCTATCTGGCTAGGTGTATCTGTCTATCTGTGTATGTTTATTAGTGTCTGTGGGTAAGTGCCTCTGTATATCTTTCTTTGTGTCTGTATATCGTTCTGTGTGTGTCTGTCTGTGCATGCATCTGGAAGTTTTTCTGTCTGTATCTTTCTTCATGTATTTATCTTTTTGCGTATTAGTATATGTGAGAGGGTGTATGTTTGAGTCAGTCTGGTTTTTTTTTCTGTCTAGGTGTCTGTCTATCCCTGAGTCTGTCTTTCTTCTGTCAATGAATTTTCTTCTGAAATGCTGTGGAAAATGGAGATGATACTGAAAATCATTGTCATGTGTATTTGTCTTTTTCATGTCTGTCTACGAGTGAGTAAATCTGTTTGTGTGTGTGTGTCTGTCTGTGTGTCTGTCTGTAAGATTCTCTTATGTATGTCTGTGTCTGTGTTTGTGACTCTCTATATATCTTTGTCTTTGTATTTGTCCGTCTTCCTGTTTGTCTGTCTTTGGGTTTTCTGTCTTTCTGTCTGTCGCTGTGTGTCTGTCGGACTCTTTATCTAGATATGAGCTTGCCAGTCTGCAGGACTGTCAAATCTCAAGGTCAGTGTCAAAGCCAAAGTCTTATTTCAAATCTTCTCCCTAGTTATGCTGTGTTTGGAATGGGAGGATTATTTTCGTGCTTTTTTACAACATGGATTAAATACCATTCCGGAATTAATTCGAGGGGGGTAAAATGGCTATATATAGCAGTTTTTCCCCGGGGGAAGATCTACTATAACATGGGGGAAAATTTACAATATAGCAGAATTTCCCCTGGGGGTGGGGAAACTTCTATATAGCAGATTTTACGGGGGGGGGGGGGGGGGGCACTATATAGCCATTTTTCCGGGGGGGAAGATGGCTAGGGAGAAAGACTGCTACATGTATATAACACTGGTACGACGACAATCTCCCATATCAGAAATTAAGCAAATGATGTGGTTATCCGGATAACGTGCACGTGCAAACAATCCTTCCGGTTTTTTTTTTCTGGTTACCCAGAGATCTCAAAGAAATGTTGTATATACATGTATGTATGACTCCAAAACGTCGTAGGGGCCTAAGTAACACACAGTTGAATATGTATGAATGGATTTAAAACAATTTAAACAAAAAACAGTCCTTTATCTGGCAGCTGGGGCGAGCTCTTGCATAGTTCGATCGACATTCAAAGAGGACAGGTGATCGGTGCCCTGTTTTGGACAGGACTTGTCATGGTGTCCCGTGGTCAGTCAGAATGCAATGTTTAAGAATGCGCTGGTGTCAGGCTGTAGATTGGTCAAGTACCATGCAGAGTGTCCTTCTGGTGACAGCAAGATAAATAAATCCACGGTATAAAATTAAGGCGGTAGATAATTTTGACGCATTTTAATTTTGATAGAAATTTGGTCTACCTTTGATCTTTTTAGGCCTAGCTACGCCCCTGGAATTAACATGTGTTTATCCTTTTGGGGAATATTTCAAGCCTTTTTATCGACTTTTTAAAACTGAATTGCTGGGGCGCTATTATTTTTTTTATTAAAATGTACATAGCTATAATAAACATACTTTCATTAAATGCGATGTTTTAAGGCACGGTCCATTTGATATTCTGGGGGGGGGGGGGGGGGGGCTTGGGTTTTTTTTCGAAAAAAATAATTTTGCTCACAATTTTGATGAAAAAAATAAATTTGCTTATGGTGTGACAGAAAAAAATAATCTTGCTCATACAAATTATCTGAATTTGAAGAATTACCATAAAATTTCGCTAAAATTCCTAAAAATTTTCCCGCTCGCTTCGCTCGCCACAGTTTTCAGTTTGTATAAAACATTTTTGGCTCGCTTCGCTCGCCATAGTTTTCTATCAAAACATTATTAATACTAATGGCAAAGTTCATATATTAGAAGATATTAAAAGTTATACATGTATGTGAATAAAAAAAGCTTCCTTATTAAGCTTAAAATGTATTGCTATTAATACATATTGCATGTATCACACATGTAAAAATCTTTTATCTCTCTATTTAAAAGTAAATTGAATACTTGCATGAAAATAAACTAATATATTAATATTTAGAGTTTTGAGTAAAAATATACAAAATAGTACTCATAATTTCTATTGATAAAACACAAACATTCTTAATAGGCGCAACACTTTGTTAAAAAAATTTCCTTGCTACAACTTTGCAAGAAAAAAAATAATTGTGCCCCGGTCCGGGGTGAAAAAAATAATCTTGCTCCGACAAAAACCCAAGCCCCCCCCCCCCCCCCCCCCCCCCCCCCGAATATAAAATGCACCGTGCCTAAGCATAATAACCAAAGGGGAAATTCGGACCTTTGTACGTACATGTAATGGGCCTTTTAGAATTGTATCTACGGACAGAGCGGATCTTTCACGGCCCGAGCATTTATATTATTTTCTTTAGAACCACTTGACAGTAAATATTAATTTTGTGCCTAGAATTTCAAAGGGCATGGTCCCGTCTCAGTCAAAGACCCCTCGATCCTACTAATCCTTTCCCCTTCCCATGCCTGCCTAATTTCTTCTCAGCACCGCCCTGACCTCTCTAAAAGAGAATTGCATGATGATGGTTCTACATATATACATGTATCAGTAGATATGTATTGCTTATTGTATGATATACTAGTACATGTATGCTTCGTATGCATCATATCAACATACATGTAGGTTTAAAGTCCCAATGATTACTATAGCATGTATCGATCCAATACTAAAGTTATACACTGTATTGACAGCTTTGATAAAAAGTCGTTTTAACGACTTTTTATCTTGTTAGAACGACTTTTAAAAGTCGTTTGAACGACTTTTTATCTTGTTTGAACGACTTTTTATCTTGTTTGAACGACTTTTTATCTCGTTTAAACGACTTTTTATCTTGTTTAAACGACTTTTTATCTCGTTTGAACGACTTTTTAACTCGTTTGAACGACTTTTTATCTTGTTAGAACGACTTTTTAATTTTTTTTTCTATCCAAAAAATGGCACTAATAAGCTTTCGTACTTTATACATACATTCACATCGTTTCATTTTTGAATAGCTATTCCTTTTATCAACGATTTTCGAGTACATGATTTCCCCAAAACTACTGAACGTCTCGAAGTATGAAAATGTTCACATAACTAACTTTTAAACTTTGTTTCTGTCTGTAGGCATGGTCCATTTAATATTATTGGGTTGGGGGGGGGGGGGGGGGGGGCTTGGGTTTTTGTCGGAGCAAGATTATTTTTTTCGCCCCAGACCGGAGCAAAATTATTTTTTCCTTGCAAAGTTGGAGCAAGAAATTTTGTTTTCTAATAAGTGATGTGCAATCTATTAAGAATGTTTGTGTTTTAATAGAAATTCTTGATTTTTATTCAAAACTCTAACATATTACTTTATTTTTATGAAAGATTTAATTCACTTCTAAACAGAGAGATATAAGTATTTACAATATAAACATCAGTAAACAAAATCTATATCTTGTAAGAGGGTCTGAGGGGAGGATTTTTAGACAAATTTTCGAATTTAGAATTGTAAATTGGGGAAAAACTGAAGTTCTCCTTCGAAGCTTGTATATGAAATTAGACTTATAGATATAGTGAAACATGCATCTATTAATAGTAATGCATTATATTGATGATATATTTATATTTAAAAGCCTCTTAGGAAGCCCTTTCCCCCTTTAACATGCATTCTTTTGATATTTTCAAATACATGTATGTTCTTTGCCATTAAAAATTAATGTTTTGATAGAAAACCAAGGCGAGCAAGCGAGCCAAAATATTTTTATACAAATTGAAAACTGTGGCGAACGAAGAGAGCCGGAAATTTTTCAGGAATACTTAGCGTATTTACGGTAATTCTTCAAATTTAGACTATTTGTGAAAGCAAGATTATTTTTTTCTGACACACCATAAGCAAATTATTTTTTTCCCATTGAAATTCAGAGCAAAATTATTTTTTTTTCGAAAAAAACCCAAGCCCCCTCCCCCCGAATATCAAATGGACCGTGTCTTAGTTTTTCGAATTTTATGAAACTATTATTGTATATATTGAAATAACTTTTGATATGTGAGTATATCTTAGATTTATAGAGTTTTAGTCTTGATTCCGTTTTACACGTCGAAGAGTACTTATTACATTCATAATATTTTAACTTTTCTGGACTTTTTTCTTCATTATTAAAGCTATTGAACTACTTTTTGGTACTAGTATGTGAATATATGTCGGTGTAATTCAGAGGAAGTTCGAATTAGTTTCAATTGTCCTATTTTTACAAGAGTTCTTGTTCTTGGACTTAGTAAAATTCAAGTTTTTCCTAGATTTGAGAATTCAGACCTTTTCACTGTTACATGTATCGCAATGTTGAACTGAGTTTTGGTTTGTGATAGATCATGTTCAATATTTGCTCAAGCTGACCTAGTTTTAATAGAGCTATTAGTCTTTGACTTTGTTATTTTCATTACAGTTTCAGTTTTCTTGTCTTTTCTTTATTGATACTATTACAGATACCGAACTGGTATTTGTCTGCACATGCATTGAGTTCAGTATTGGTCTCAGATTTATACCGGTAGGGGTGTTGTATCGCTTTGCGATAAAAAAAGGTTGTTGGTTCTAAGTAAAAATAAAATACTCCCAATATGTATAAAATATTCTAGTCCATGAGCGTGTATTTCATACAGAACCAGTTCGTGCCATGTTATATTTATTTTCTATCTCGTAGTTACGAGAAAAATTAACGTAGTGACGAGAAAAAAATATCGTAGTTACGAGAAAAAAAAATATCGTAGTTACGAGAAACAAATTTCGTGGTTACGAGAAAAAAAAATGTCGTTGTTACGAGAAAAAAAATGGAGGTAAAAACAACTTATTTTTATAAAAAATCGCTGATAAAGGAAAATCTCAATAATTTCACCGTCTTTTGGACAAATTCATATAAGATTCCGAAGCTTAAAATATGTGTAAAATATGGTAGACTAATGTAATTTGAAAGTTAAAGTTTGATATTTGCACTTATCTTTGGGTTTTGGGGCAAAACGGGGATTTCATGTTAAAAATTTTGTAATTTTTATGGAAATATGGTATCCCCTTATAGATCCGATTTCTTCATGATACCCCAGAGTTGGAATTGCTTAATTTTATTCAATTTGCAAAATTGAAATGTGATGACTGAAAACATTCATTTACTACTTTTGATATAGAGTACTTGTCCAAAGTATGTAAAGACTCCAAAATTGAATAAAATTAAGCATTTCCAATTTTCAGCATTTAAAAGAAAAAATGTTATTTTTAACCCAAAATTTCCACGAAATACCTGAGTTTGTAAAGTGTACATGTAAATCAAATTCATTTTAGAGTAGGGCCTTTATACTTTCAGAAAATACTTTCAAATTCCACAAACTATGGGGGATCTCCCCCTCATTCTTGTGATTTGTCCAAAATTGCTGTTTTTTTGTCGTTTTCAAGTTTAATTTTACTATTAACCATATATACGCCCATATGTGGACACCCCCCCCCCCCACCCTGCACTGACAGTGACAACTTGGACCCCCCCTTCCTGGAAAATGTCTAGATCGCTTTAGTTCATCAAAATATGTGCCATTTTGATTTAGATGTAGCACTCCTTATTTTGTTCCAAACATAGAACATTAGCATAACGAAACTGTGATTTGATTGACTATTTACTAAAGCTCTAATCGAACACGCGGTTTTTTTTCACATGCGTGTAAAATGGTAACATGTGTACCGATCATTTGTAAAACAGGATTGTATTTGCTTTATCAACATGTAAGTAAAACCATGCAATGTGCAGTTTTTAGCTCAAAGACCAGTCAAGCTTATGCGATACCATGTTGTCTGGCGTCCGTCCGTCCGTCTGTCTGTCTGTCTGTTAACAATTTTTTGTGAGCTCAACTCCTCTGAAACCATAAATGATAGAAAGCTAATTCTTTTTCCATGGTCTAGTTGTGCACCTGATATTTTGTTTGAGCCTCTGACCCGCAGGGTCTTTGAAAATGGGTGTGGTCATTTTCTGCTATACGAGTCTATGTAATCTAGTGAACACCAATTCTCAGAAAATATAATTGATAGAGAAATAATTCTTTTTGCAATATAATCAGTCTCTGGTCCAGTTGTGCACCTGATAATTTGTTTGAGCCTCTGACCCCCAGGGTATTAGAAAATGGGTGTGGTCATTTTCTGCCATACAAGTCTATGTGATCTAGTGAACACCAATTCTCAGAAAGTATAATTGATAGAGAATTAATTCTTATTTGCATTATAATCAGTCCCAGGTCTAGTTGTGTACCTGATATTTTGTTTGAGCCTCTGACCCCCAGGGTCTTCAAAAATGGTTGTGGTCATTTTCTGCTATACGAGTCTATGTAATCTAGTGAACTCAATTCTCAGAAAGTGTAATTGATAGAGAAATAATTCTTTTTTCAATATACACAGTCTCTGGTCTAGTTGTGTCCCTTATATTTTGTTTGAGCCCCTGACCCCAGGGTCTTGGAAATGGGTGTGGTCATTTTCTCATATATAAGTCTGTTACCTTGTGAACACCAATTCTCAGAAAGTGTAATTGATAGAGAAATAATTCTTTTTGCAATATAATCAGTCTCTGGTCTAGTTGTGCCCCTTATATTTTGTTTGAGTCCCTGACCCCAGGGTCTTGGAAATGGGTTTGGTCATTTTCTCATATATAAGTCTATGTTACCTTGTGAACATCAATTCTGAGAAAGTATAATTGATAGAGAGACAATTCTGTTTGCATTATAATCAGTCTCTGGTCTAGTTGTGCCCCTTATATTTTGTTTGAGCCCCTGACCCCAAGGGTCTTGGAAATGGGTGTGGTCATTTTCTCATATATAAGTCTATGTTACCTTGTGAACATCAATTCTGAGAAAGTATAATTGATAGAGAGATCATTCTTTTTGCATTATAATCAGTCTCTTGTCTATGTGTGTGCCTGCTATTTTGTTTCAGCATCTGACCTCCAGAACATCAATTCTCAGAATGTATAATTGATACTGCAGAGAGATTTCTTTTTCCATTTCCATGAGTCTGTGGTGTGTGACTGAGATTGTGTTTAAGACTGACCCGTCTTTGAAAATGGTTGTAGTCATTTTCTCCTATATAAGTATTTGTAATCTTGTGAACAGCAGATCTCAGAAAGTATACTGGTATTTGATGGAGAGTAAATTCTTTTTGCATTACTTGTATTATTTGTCTGTGGTGTAGATATGCATCTGATATTTTGTGTGAGCCCCTGTCCCCCAGGGTTGGAAAATGGATGCAATTCAGTGAATTTAACAAAACAGCCAGTAGAGCTTCAGTCTCATCAGAGACTTCTGGTTTTTTATTCTGGTATAATTTTAGAAAATTGAATCAATGGACTTGTTTAAAATAAATTTTGAAATTAGGAAATTTTAGTATTTTAGCCGTTTAGTAAACAGGTACAATGTAGATATACAATGTGAGTCACTAAGTGTGTTTATGTAATTGGGAAAGATACATCTATACTGAAAATAAATATTTTACCTCACAACGCATCTTTTCCCAGATCTTTTTTCGTCCGGTTCTTTTATGTAAATTACAAGCAAATAATACTTATCTTCATATATTTTATTTCAACGCTTTGATTTTAGGCTAACATTCGATCACACCACCCCCCACCCCCCCCCCCCCCCCCCCAACCCAAAACCCTCTTGATCTGTCCAAAACATCGAGTTCCCTACATGCATATGCGTTGTGATATGTTTGTGATCATGTTACCTCTGTAAATAATCATGTGTTATTTACTACATTTCATGATGATTAACTTGTAGTAAATCTACCCCCCCCCCCCCCCAACTTTTCCAATCTGTACATAAATTTTGATTTTTAAACATAGTACATGTATATCATTATGCATACGCCTTGATTTCTTTTGGATGTGCTGTATATGTGAAAAATGTACCAGAGCCCCCCCCCCCCCTTTCCCCAACTCCCGACCCCCGAGTCCCCCTCCCTCTATCACGTACCCGGAACAGATCTCATTCATTATAACTATATATGAGAAAATAATTTTATTCTTATCTGAAAAATTATATATTTGAATGTATGATTTTCTATGCAATTTACTAATTTCTGAACTCGTCTTTACAGGTAGACGACATCTCATACATATGACAATGTCCACGCGTCCAGGCTTCTTTATATACCGCTCGAGTACTCGAGGTAGTGGATTTTGGGTCACGATACATTAGTATGCAAAACGTCATCAGGGGGAAAGTTCAAATTAACACATGACCAAGTGTATTTTTAGCTCGGGGACGGGAATTGTTAGTTTCACTTCTAACAATTTCCGTTCCCTAAAAAAATTTACTACGTCATGGGGGTTTTTAAAGACTTAGTTCAGCTTTAAAGTCCCCTTTAGACTGTGTATTCTATATTTTGCATAAAGACGTATATTTTAAAGTAGCTAGAATTTAAAAATAGATCTATGAATCTATGTTCATATTTCTCGGTGTCGAACATTGAAATGGTTGGTTATATATTTTATTTTAATTACAGTTTGATTCAAGCAATCCATCTCGCTATTGTTAATCTTGATAGTGTTGCTGATTTTCATGTACCATTATACACATATTGTGCTGTATATTTGTATTAATAATGCTAAATATGAGCGGTAACTTTCCTTTTTCCTTTATAATGTAAGGCTAATAGATGCATTTTGCTGACTCATATTGATATGAAAAGAAAAAAAAATCCTAGATTGGTTTTTGTCTGTAATTGGAATTCCAATTAGGCATTTTTGCGTTATTGTATGCCGTTCTGTATGCTTGCTGTCTCTTTGTGTCTCATAGTCGAATATTTTTTCCTACTAGTGAATGGGAGTTTCCGTGAATTTTTTTTATGAATAAGTCATATCTAGTCAATTATATTTGATATATGCATGTTGTTCTTCACTACATACGTCTAGCAACGTATGATTTATTGTAGCAATATATATCCATGTGATTTCATATTCCCCAAAAGAACAATATTGAATACCGTCTAGCAACACATGATTTAGTATAATACAATTATGGACTTTTTACAAGGTGAATATGATGTGATATTTTCTTCATTTGAAAATATTGACCAAGGCGACAGCCGGGGTCAATATTTCCAAATAAAGAAAATAGTTTTTGCATAAAAAGGAACAAACATTTTAGAATTTTGACTAAAAATAAAGAATTTCTATAGATAAAACACAAACATTCTAATCTTAATATATTGCACATCATTAATGTTTGAAAAAAAAAATTCCTTGCTCAAACTTTGCAAGAAAAAAATAATTTCGGTCCGGGGCGAAAAAATAATCTTTCTCCGACAAAAAAACCCCAAGGCCCCTCCCAGAATATTAAATGGGCCGTGTCTAACTATAGTGATATTGGTCTTATACGGGATTTTCTGCCCAAACAATACAAGAATGCAAACTAAGCCAATATCGGCACAACTAAGCCAATATCGACAAGAGTACCCCAATATTGAAAAACTCGGCCAATATAGAAGTCACGTGATTAATGTGAAGCTGAAGCGATGAAAGCAAGATGGTGGCATTGCAAACTAAGCCAATATCGACCCAACTAAGCCAATATCGACAAATTTACGCCAATATTGAAACACTCGGCCAATATTGAAGTCACGTGAGAAATGCGAAGTTCAAGCGATGAAAGCAAGATGGCGCCGTTGCTGGAAAAGAAAATAGACGAGAAAAGCATTGCGGCGTTGTTGATAAAGGAATCCACACATTTAAGAATAAGCGTTTCTTAGTTATCTGTAGTATTGGCTTAGTTCGATATCATATTGTTCGATTAATTATACGCTCATTAATTATTGTTTTCCATATTGACCTAGTTATTGTGCCTCGGTCTGTCGCATTGGCCGACGGCTTCGCCTCATGCCAATACGACAGACCTCAGCGCAAGAACTAGGCCAATATGGAAAACACTAATTAATAACCCTATATTATGTTCATGTAATTTCATGTTCACCAATAGGACAATATTCAATATCGATAATACCAGTCAAGTTTTCGATTTTTTAAAAAAGTGAGATTTTTCGTGAATGAACATCTTTCCTTCATGTTACAATAATGTGATTTCATTATTCTAAACAGTTTAAATGCATTTGGTGTTTAAGTAAAACCGTGAAGAACAGAAAGCATAACTGTTTACAAAAAGCAATATTCTCAAAAAGAAAGCTACCATGTACTAGCTGTTATGTTTCTAAAATTTTTCATACTCTTTTTTTCTGTTTCATTCAACTCCCGATTTGCTCCTGTCTTCTTGGTATTTATGTTTTGAATGTCTTATGGTCAAATACTATGAAAGTTATGTCCAAAAATACCGAAAGATGTAGAAGGATGGGTGGAATATGATGCTACATGACCCACTTTTCAGAAATTTCGAGAGAGGATGTAGATATCTGGTTTTGCTGAAATCAACAAGGTCTGGATTTGAGTTGCCATCAGATCCTACCCGATACGGAAAAATATGATTTAATCGATTGTGAATATGAAATACACTACGCAATATTTCCATTCCGTTTTCTTGTGGTAATGGTACAGTAAAACCTGGCATTCATGTCGCCTGAACAAATACGATTGCGATTGGAGTTGCATCTATAACTTTCCCATACCCTGCTTGTGACAGTTTGGAAGTCAACCAGAAATTGATTTTAAAATGTTAATTCTATGGGAGGCCATTATTGAACACAGCTTTCAATGATAACATATTTTACAAATATGTCCACTTCTGTCCTTCCGTACTAGTAATGTATTGAATAGTATACTATATAATTATGTCCTTAGTCCATTTGTACTATAGTAGTGTACTTTAATCTCTTGAGTTGTACTTTTGGTTTCACCTATTTCGAACTTGTGTATCGTGTTTTTAATCGTCACTTTATCATGTTTCTTTAACTGTACTTTCTTTAACATCCAAATGAAAGCTGATATCTCAATTGTCTTAGCAAAATGACGTAACTATGTTAAGGCCAAATTAGCGATGTAAAAAATTCCTATATTCAGTAGTAAAGTGATGAACATTGGAGTCAAAAAATGTACTTGTTGAATGACGTTGTGGGTGTACTTTTTGACGTTTATATATAATCACTCTTACTTTTCTGTGAGAGAACAGTTTTACCTTGCAAAAATGAAGATATTTCCATTGTGTAGAAATAGAAATCACCAAAAGAATATGGAATCAGATCAAAAATATAACGTAATACGCCACATTGGCTATTTTTTTAGAAGATGTTCATCCAAGTCGACACGCGGTACATACCGGTCGCATCTTTTTAAATTTCTATTTTTTGTTTATATGTTATGATGTCTCCACTTGGTTTGTTTGTTACGTACTGTTTGCGCTCTTCTTTATCGTGTTGTATCTCGATATTTGTGAGTGTAATTGTTTGTGTGATGTTTTTTTTCTGTATTGATGCAATCTTGTGCGCGAGTTTCCCTTTCTCATTGCAGCGTTGGATATCCCTTATTCTTCAAAGTTATAAATAGGTGCGATTCGCCTTTGCTCCTTCATTATATGCGTTGTCATTCAAGCGAATTTTATTCCTGATAGGATTGCAATTCGCGCTCGGTTTCTGTATGCAGTTCTACATGATTAATTGTATGTTGGGAATTTTTTAGCATAACTTTCACATACTTAGGCCATATTTCATTTTTTGAATTGAGTATCACTGACGAGGGTTAAGTACCAAAAACGTGCATGTCTGGTCCATGCTGCAAATTTATCTGTTCTGTTATGATGCTATGAATTTGAAGATGTGTAACATTCGATGTTACCCATAGTTCTCAATGATATGAGTTAATGGCGAACAAAGTACCATTAACAGAGAAATATTCAGTATACATGTATGTATGCACGAAACCATTCATTCAAAAGAATTTATTCAATCAGATGAAGAAGATGAATAGAAGCATTTCTATCAAAGTCTGAAAAATAATTTGAAAACCTCTGAGAAAATATCCTCGACAATAATATCATGATATTCTCGGTTTCTCGAATATGCTTCGGTTTTGAAGACGAAATATGTTTTATCGCTACGTGTATGATGCAATTGTCTTCATTGTTGCGGTCTCTATGTTCACATTTTTATCGTCTCCGTGTCATGTGTGTTTGTGTTGTGTGCAGTAATTATTGGCTCCGTCTTTGTGTTCACATTTTATCGTCTCCGTGTCACGTCTGTATGTGTGGTGTGATGTGATTATTTTATTCGTCTCTGTGTTTACATTTTCTCGTCTCCGTGCATTGTATTTGTTGTGTGCTGTGATCATTGTCGCCCGTCTCTATGATTACATTTTATCGTCTCCGTGTCACGTGTATGTGTGTGTTGTGTGCTGTTATCATTGTCTCCGTCTCTGTGTTCAAATTTTATCGTCTGCGTGTCACGTGTATGTGTGTGTTGTAATCATTGTCTCCGTCTCTAAGTTCACATTTTATCGTCTCCGTGTCACGTATATGTGTGTGTTGTGTGCTGTGATAATTGTGTCCGTCTCTATGTTTACATTTTCTCGTCTCCGTGTCATGTGAAAAAAGTCTAAAAAGAAATTGAAAACGTCTGAGAAAATATCCTCGACAATAACATCGTGATATTCTCGTTTTCTCGAATATGCTTCGGTTCTGAAGACAATGTATGTTTTATTGCTACGTATATGATGCAATTTTCTTCATTGTCTCCGTCTCTATGTTCACATTTTATCGTCTCCGTGTCACCTGTGTGCGTGTTGTGTGCTGTGATCATTGTCTCCGTCTATATTTTAAATTGTATTGCCTCCTTGTTATGTATGTGTGTTGTGTGCCGTAGTTATTGTCTCCGTCTCTATGTTTACATTTTCGCTACTCAGTTTCACGTGTATCTGTGTTATGTGCTGTGATAATTGTCTCCGCCTCTATGTTCACATTTTATCGTCTCTGTGCCTGTATGTTGTGTAATATGATCATTGTCTCCTTGTCATGTGTGTGTTGCGTGATAATTGTCTCCGTCTTTATGTTCACATTTTCTCGTCTCCTTGTCATGTGTGTGTATTGCGTGATAATTGTCTCCGTCTTTATGTTCAAATTTTCTCGTCTCCATGTCATGTGTGTGTGCGTTGTGTTCTATGACTATTGTTCCGTCGTCATGTCAGTGATCTCCTCATGTTCTTTTCTATCCTTATCCATCCACTTATCCGTAAGAGAAACAGATGGAAATTGCAATTAATTAAAGGCTCAGGTCCACAAACCCTTCCTTTGCCCATTTGAATTCTGCGTAAATATTTTATGAAAAAATTAACATCATAATCACTGATGTCATAGTGAAATATCTGCTAGAATATTACGTTAATATTTTGAGCAGTTGCAACGTCATTTGCGTGAAATATGAGGTAATTGACAGAAAATCAACCATAAATCTGACAGAGAAATATCAAGTGGCACAAAAACACGATAAAAATGGGATGCAAATAGAAAGACATGTCGAAGAAGTATCTCAATGAGGGAAAGTCAAAGAAAGGCGCTCTTTTATATTTCATGAATTTTACCAAAGAGAAGCCAACGAATCAAAATGATCATTTACGAATTTGGAATTTTGTGAGTAATTTGAATAACTTTTAAAATGAAATAATATGGTTGCGTCATATTAAGTAGCTACAATATTGGAATTCTTTATGCACATATTTATCGTAACCAATGAAACTCCCTGGGATGAAACTATTGAAAGGAACGTGTTGATTTGGCATGAAAAGTCCAAAGAAAAATGCCGCGAGGGCTATTCTAACCTGCAACTGAACTCATGGTGAATTGAATTTTAACGTCACATTTTTACCCAGAAAAATGAGATTTGAGAAAACAAGAATGATACAGATAATTGTGGTGAACACATATATATAAATGTCATAGTTTGTATTTCATTACGGGTATGCAATACACAGCAAGTGCATTTATCGCATGAAATGCGCTAGCGCACATTACATGTACGCTAAATGCACTTGTTGTGTGTTGTATACCCGTAACAAACCACAAATTATAATATCGATATGGCAGTTTAGTGTTGTGTCTCCTTTATCGATCTTGCAATTGCCTTATGTATTTTTTTCAAAGTCATAAATCGTTCAGACAGTACTTCTAGGTTATTTGCGCATATATGATATTCGTATTTCTATATATTCTATATAAGAATGATGTATTTCTATATATTCTATATAAGAATGATTTTATGTTTATACAACAATTGTGCATCTATGGAGACCTCTGTGTATCCGGATAAGTTGAAGAGTTGTGCGCACGTAATCCGGATAACCATACCATTTGCTAATTGCAGATGGCCGTCCAAAGTCGGCACCGAGTGTGCAAATTAGTCTCCTTCCATTAATGTGTTTGCATTAGTGTTTAATGCTTCTGTACGTCTGCTTTGATTGTTTTGTATGCTTTTCTAGTGAATATTGCAGTCTTTTTGGTTTGTAGTTTTGACTGATGTCATTAATTTGTCCCTTTCTTGTGGATTTGTTTCGCTGGGTGTGTGCAGAGTGGTCATGCTGGAGATACTGCCCTTCTCTAATGATTGCAGAAAGAATATGCCTTAAGTCTGCTTTTTTGACAAAAAGTTTACATTCGGGACATTCCATATGCATGCTTCGACTCTATAATTCTCTTCAATGTAACTGACGACCTACTTATATAATTCAGGGTTGCTATCCATTTTGAACACGAAAACTTCCCACGCTGTTGCCCTAGAATAGACGACTGAACAAAAACTACAAAGCAAAGTGTATTACATATACAGGTTTCTGACATCCTGTCCTCATCAGAGACACCATGAGCAAGTATCTATTGCGCAATCACCAACTACTCTAATTTTCCTTCAAACCTTGTGTGGGATCTCAATCGCATATTAAAAGAAATTTCAATATCCTACTATTTGTTATATACATGTATAAAATAAGACTTCTCAAAGAGATAAAAATATCCGATTTAGATAATGATAGAAAAGAATACACTTTCTAAAGAAAAAAAAGCCCGCATGTTTAATTCCCTGTGCTGAAAAGAATACACTTTCTAGAGAAAAAACCCCGCATTGTTTAATTCCCCAGCACGGGCCCAAACGTTGGACAGATTTAATGAAATAACCAGAAATTTCCTTGATAAAGCATGACAATTCGGATGCTTATAAACATTCAAAGATTGATTCTTTGTTTATGCCACTGTTTGAAATTGCAATCTCGAAAAATCTTGTTTATTTCTAGAATGCAAAATTCACAGATAAAAAGAATGATCGATTCCGAGAATTCCAATGATAGAAGCAGTAAACATGTTCCTCGGGGTTCATATTAGACTTGAAATGCCAAACATCGAGTAATTTAACATGACAAAACATATGAAGGTGTCTAGACTGACAACATTCTTTTAATCTATGTGTTAAAATAGAACATCAGTAGAAAAGTTCAAATAACAAGGAGTACTCTATGTTGTTACAGACAGCAATTTCAATACAAAACCTAGGAATAAATTTCTCTTATTTATCCTGTGTGATTAAACTTTTGAAGAACGCTTTATTGCAATGTTAAATAAATTTCCTCAGTTTTCACTCCTACTTATTTTGTACTCTTTCATGTAAAGAAAAGCATGATGAAAGCTGCGTTTCCTTCTTTAAAAGTAATGCAGTCTGTATTGTGGGTGGCGCTACGAAAAAAACATATTTGATTAACAAGTTGTATTTTTTTTCATCATTTGGCGGGTAATAATTGAATAAGTTTTCTTTTTCGTTTACAGCAATTTTGTATTTTGAACATCATAATATTTAAAAATAAGTCAAAGATATCTATATTTTCAAAAGCACGAGATAATTCATATCTGAAAAAATACAGATTAAGCTACTGTGATGGATTAATAGAATCTGTCACCCCTTTGTACAGGGACAGGGAAATCACACCCGAGTATCAAAGATTTGCAGTCCACGACAAGGCTTGCCGAGTCGTGGACGTTGCAAATCTTTGATGCGAGGGTGGGATTTCCCTGTCCCTGTACAAAGAGGTGAATGATTATTTTTCTCTCACCCATGTATTTTCACATAATTCATGAATAAATATTGCTTGTTTTGCGTTAAATGTTTCTCCATGTGACGTCAAACACATGCAGCTCTACCTACGTAAACGTCTTTGACGACACAATAGGGGGGTTCGAGACAAACATCCGGGGGTGTGAGACAGAGTTTTCTCCCACTGTGGACTGGGATATCCATGGAAACGCTGGATAAAGATATCCTTGTCTTACCCCTATGGGGTAAGATAACATTTTCACGTGCCTTTTGACTGTAACGTCAATTTTGACGTCATACATGATTGCTGCGTTAGCCGTTCAAAATATGAAAAAGAATACATAAAATCTCATTCTTTAGCGCTTTTAGACAGCGGGAGAAAAATAATGAATCCCAAAATGTGATCAGGGACACGGAAAATCCAACCCTCGTGTCCAGGATTTGCGTTTGTCCACGACTCGGCAAGCCTCGTCGTGGTACAAGCAAATCCTGTACACTCGGGTTGGATTTCCTTGTCCCTGATCACATCTGGGGATAGATTCTATTAGTCTCAGAACGGGAAAATCTGTTGATATCTCTGTCCGGGGTAAGAGAATGTTACCCTATGTTTACACTATGTTCCCGGCGACCACGGCAGTCACGGCGGCCAAAATCGTAGCACACCTTATGATTTTTGGCAGTTTTTATCTTGGTATACAAGTTCTGTTAGGTCTCGTTACGTTTTCGCACGGTCTATCAAGGTATCCTTGACGAGCCGTGGCTCCTGAATCCCGGAGACCTGACGGCGCTACTACGTTTCAACTTAGTCTTGTTACGGACGTTTGTACGTTTCCTCACGATCTGTCATGTTCTGATAAGGTCTGTTACGGTTTGTTACGATCCAATAAAGGTGGCCACGTCTACCAAGTTCTGTCAAGGCCCACTATACGATTAACCGTGACCGCCGGGAAAAGGAGACACAAAAAGCTGCATAAAAGGGTTTGGTTTATTATACTTCTTGCGTGACCGTGCGTACCGTGCCAGGCCGTAGTAGAACTTGAAATAAACCGTAACAAGCCGGGGAGTACCGTGACTGAACGTGACGAAACGGCTAACACATTCCTTAGCTCGCCGTGAGAAACCGTGGCACACCTTGATAAAACGTGCATCTGCCCTAAAGCAGCCGCAGCTAAACGGGACATAAACATGGCAGACCGTAACTCAACTTCACTGGGATCGTAATTTGTCGAGTCATACTTCCCGTTCCGCTACGGACACTGTCCCAAGTTTTTTCACGATCTGTAACGTTCTGTCACGTTGCGTTCGACCCGTTTTGCTGCGATTTCTAAAGTAGGTAATCTGCACCGTGGGCTGCCGTGACAAATGTTTTGACAGTTAAAACATTTGCCCCGTCAGCCTCGGCAACCACGGCTAGTTACGTTTGTCGATCTCGTTCCCCTACGTTGTCTCACGGTCACCACGTTTCGTCCACGGTGGCTTGAAACGTGGAATCCGTGGCCGCCTGGAAGATAGTGTAAACGGGGTTTTATATCGATCTTACTGAGATATATTAATAGCATCGATAGTTAATTTGTACAGTGCCACCGTAATTTTAGTGGCACCATATACATTGAATTCGTTTATTAGAATAGAAATTATTTACACATATATGCACAACCAATGTAAATCCCTTAGATGCAACTATTGATAAGAACACTTTCTGCATTTCACAATCGTGATGTCACAATGCATAAGATGTAAATAAAACATAACACAACGGCTGTTCCAAATCGCAAACTAAACCCGCGGTGACATGTATTTTAACGTCAGTTTTTTACATTTAAAAACGCGATTTTAGAAAACAAGAAAGAAACAGACAACTGTGGCGCATATGTATGTGGAATAAATTTCATAATTCGTGTTTTGTTACGGGTATGCAACACACAGCAAGTGAAAATTTTCCATGAAATGCGTTAGTTTTACGCGCATGGCATGTACGATAAATGCACTTGTTGTGTGTTGCATACCCGAAACAAAACACAAATCAAGACACTTAATCTATATGTACATGTATATATATAGGCTGGTCAAAATATCTCGAAATTAGCCCAACATGAAAAATATTTGCAACAGAAATAAGTTTTGTTTCAAAGTATTTATGGATGCCAAACAAAAATATTACAAAAGTGTTGTTTACACGTTACAATGATATGAACAACAGTTCTTGTTGCCTCAGTCTGTTTGTTTGTTTCTCGTCTCATTCGTGTGTGTTCCGCTGAGATAACTGCGACGTCGTCACGTTTGGGATCTCCTCCTTATCTTGAGGGTTGTGCGCATGTAATCAGGAAAACTACAACGTCTGCTGCTTGCGTGGAAGATGGCCATCCTAAGTCGGCATCAGTTATAATTTTTTTTTAATTATGATTATTTAATTTTGATAATTGTTGACATAGACCGATGTATTTGATGACAACATGGAAATCGACAATGTCCATAATTCTAAGAATACGTAAATTAATGAAGTGCGTTGTAGGTGAAGCAGATGAAATGTTAAACATCCACAAATTCCTTAGCATCATTAATGAACAGATAAATTTGAAGCATGGATCAGACATGCATGTTTCGGGGGGTACTTAACACTCGTCAGTGATCCTCAATCTAAACAATGCAAAATGGCCAAAAAGTGTAAAAGTAATCAGGTCCAAAAATGTACAGACAGACGTACGTAGGATGGTTGGGATATGATGATGCAGGACCTACTTTTCAGAAATTTCAAGAAATCCTGTTAACAGAAATATTCGAATGTGTTGAAGAAACGATCAACCGAAGTTGATCAATTCACCTCTGATCTTTAAAAATTCCAGATTTGTTTCAGATTTCTTTGATTTAAAAAGGTAAGTATTCCGCTCGATGCAAAATTCTCAAATGTTATAAATGAATCTATGGAAGATGTTTCGTATAGCCGAGGAGCATTGAGATGTTCAAAGACGTTTAAGAAGGCTATGAACAAAGGCAAGTTGTGAAAACGTACAGTTGCTAAACGTATTGAAGGAATGACGCAACGTTTCTTTAACTGCTATAGGTTTGATTCAGATTATGAACGTCTTGTTCCTGTGTGTAAGGTGGTGATAATCGAATGTTATTATATAGTCTGTTTATAATCCCACTCTCATTGGCTGAGAACTGTCACGTGACGAGTCATTGTCTCATCATATTGACCTGTGAGAGACGATTTCATTAAATATCACTACCGCGAAAATTCTTGTTTCCGGTTTACCATGAAATATCGAAAACGCGCGACGTCATTAACGTCATTTCGTAAAAAGCAGCAAGGATCCTGAAGCTAAGCTCAAATTCTTGAATTTTGTGCCTATCTACGGATTTTGACACTGAAATATTCTTCATTTGACTCATTGAATGAATTCCATTACGTTTAGGATAATTCAGCGACAGAAAATGCTGATATTAACACGTCTTGAAACATTTTCAAAGAAAAATCGATGTCAGCCATTTGGAAAAGGTTACTTTATAAATACTGATTAAGTCCACTATATAATAAAACAATTATGGACTTTTCACTCGGTGAATATGGTGTGATATTTTCAAATTCAGAAAATATCAAACCATATTCACCTCGTAAAAAGTCCATAATTGTATATTGTTTGATACCTTTATCATGCAAACAGGAGACACTGACTCTTTCCGGACACCCGGCCTAGCTTCGGAAGATTGTTTATTCCAGAATTAGAAACTGTTCCAATGGAAATTCTAATGATTTTGCATTGTCTTCTCGAGTTGAGACCGAATAACTGATTTGGTACTTCTTCCATGTTTATTATTCACCACTTCTGAAACAGTCTGTGTCAACTCCTTTTCCAACGTCAAATAGTGCGTAGGATTACCAATGCTTGATATAGTTCCTTCCTCTTTTGCGTCGTCAGATGCATCAATTTAAACAAAATTGATTAGTTTATTTTGCAAACATTTGAACATTTATTTTAACTTAATAGAATTAGCAAATTATAAGACGTAAATTTCTTCACTTGATTAATTGTATAAAAGCTCACATTTTCTCACTATGGCAACTTTTTTCTTCATATTTGTTTCTAAACCAACAGTTTCCTTAATTATACGTTAATTGCTTTATGGAGACCAAGGAGTTGTCTGACATTTCGCACTCCAATTTCAGAAATGGAATTACATTCGGATAAAAACCATGGAGCACGTCATACTCAGGAATATTTAGCATCCTCTTTGCACTAGTGAGTCACATGGGATTGTTTCCTAGAGAAGCGTTTCATCCTCCGGGAGAAATATGTTTCCTTTTTTTCCCATCTACTCATTTTCTTTCGTTTTACTTTTAAATTTGAATCCTTTAAACAATACATTTTTTGTTTAAATCAGATACTTATTTTAGTCAAACCTGGAAATGAATCATTCTGTCGGTATAGGTTCTCCCCACATGAAGATATCTCCAGACTCACTTGGAGTTTCCGGAAAATGCTGGTTGTCTGCAAACATAAAACCGTGAATTATAAGATGATATCATATACATATGAAAAATACCCTTTTCTTCAACACATTTTTAAAAGTCACTAAAGTCTCAATTATCAATAAAGAATGAATTCTCTTATATTGCAAATACATGTATTTTTAGTCAAAAGTCCCTTTTTGAATTCTTTAAAACTTTTTGTCGTATGATTTTTCAATAAATATTTCTATAATTCTGTATTTTTCATTCACTTGCGCATATTCTTCTACTGATCAGAATAATGCATTAATTTGTGTATACCATGTCGGTCACGAAGTCAACTGCCATGTTGTAAGTTCAAATTCTATTCTTAGCTAACAGATTGTGAATAAAACTAAAATATACCTGAACTTGAAACCGTGGAACATATGCTGTTGATACAGTAATGTCCGTTACATGAGCAGTCGGCGTCATTTACACAGGTTCTTGATTCAACCCCTTCGCATTTACTCTAAAGATAAATGTTTTTTTTTCTTTCAGGATTTGAAGAGAAAATAAATGTCTGTCAAGAATGATATGCTTTTAAAAGTATTTTCGTATCATCAAGGCGATTTAAAAGTTTCATCATAAGACTGAAGGAAAAGTATTTATTTTTTTTTATAAATCATATTTATCAGTAAGCAAGGAAGGGCGGAGAGATCTTATTTCAGGAAAGTATAATGGCTTCTTACTTTGTCGTTCATCCATTCTAAAGAATTAATCGACGGATGAAAATCCATGTTTGACGGACGAAATGACGGATAAAATCCAGGTTTAAATGGTCCTTCTATTTTCTCTGGCACTGGGAAATCTCCAAATTTTCCATCCCAGTTTGGATCATTCAAAATGTCCAAGACGCTTTTATCGATTGAGTTGCCCTTCAAATCGGTAAAGGAATCTGGCAAAATTCCGTCTTCTTGTGACCTGTCATCTAGCATTTGTAATTCTAGTGAATCTAAGTTTGACACATCGTTTGACATTGAATTTTGGAGCGGTTGTTCTTGCACAACAAAATAGGAATTTGTTGGTGACCATTTACTACCTTGGGCACTTGTGTCTATCGGTCTCGTATCCATCACTCCATTTTCAACGACAAAAAAGTCATTTTCGACATCGGGAATTTGGATTTTGAAATGCATCATTCGGCATTCTGTTGTGCAGGCCCTGTTTGAATGGGGGCGGGTCCGACTGGAAGCATATTCGTGTACAGCGAACTAGTACCTATGGGATTTGTCTTTTCATTCTCTGCTTCAATGACTTTCAATATGTCATTAAAATTTTCTTCACTTGTCTCGCCATTCCGGTTACTATATGTTTGTGTTCTTTGACTAGGTATATTGTTTTGTAATATATCCTCGCTATTGCTGTCCAGAAAGATCTGATTCTCTGTATTTTGGGATGAATGATCGATATTGTACCGATCAGAGCTTAAAAACCCTTCGGTTGGTAGATTCTCGTCATGGGGGAAAGTCTGGTCAAAATTGGGAGATGGGTGAGATGACAACATTGTTAAGGGTGGACTCTGTACCAAATTTTCGGACCGATCTGATAGACTTGTCAAGTATTTTGGGTTTTTATTACTCGACTCTGGGTTCAACGACACATCCTTCATGGAATTATCATACAATAAGGGCAATGAATCTAAGGCATGTAGGAAAAATGGTTTCTTTACTACTGACGCAAGTGTGCGTTGGAAAACATCGTCTTGTGGTAAAGCTTTTGATACTATGGGTAATATCCAAGGCAGGAATGCATTTTGAAAACGTTTTGACTTTCTAAATATTTTCTCTGAGTTAGCATGTATACCAGATCGTTTTCGTTTTCCCCAGTGTGGATAAACTTTCCAATGGGCGACATTGTTGTCCACGTCTCTGTCTGGCCGAGAAATAGACTTTGGGCTATTATCTTCTTTTTCAATTGTACGGTAATGATGGAAACCAAATCCGGTACAACTCTGTATCGCAGCTAACAACAGAATCATTAGATGGAATATGTCCGGGTCCATTGTATGTAGAGAGATCGTATATTTCTATTCTCTTGTCCAAAAGGAAACCTGAAATAGAATTGAGTATATCGAATTCTGTAATCTATAACTAAAATATCACGGAGTCAACAGTATATTTTAGCCGTAAGGAATATCATTGCAACGAAATATGATCACAAGTATCCTTACATTTCAAAGCTTTCTAAAATAGATAAAATATATTTATGATTATTTCATTTGGAAGTTCGAGTAGAACGGTGAGAATGCCGCGGTAACAGCCCGTGGACGATATTGTCTACATAAGAGACGATTTTGCAACTCGATAGCATAAATGATACATCGACTTGGACTCGAGGGCAGACGGTAAAATAATAGTTTTCCTATAATTGGATTATTTATACGATTTTCCGAAAACTTTTCACCTTTTCTTCATCTCCTGAGGAAACTTATCAAGTCTCAGAACTGATTTTAAGTTCAGTGGTTCCTCACAATAATCAAACACGTACAAAATAATTGATGTCCTTACACTTTTTATGGTCTAGCCACATTCAACACAGCAAATGAGTGGTATGTTCCTTTATATTCACCAGGGGAGGATACAGAATCGAATAATTAGGGGCTTGTCAATAAACAAATGACGCAACGGCTCAGAAGGATGAAGCTTCAACTGAAAATTTGAAAGCTTTTTTTAAACCTTAAATCCATTTGGAAATAACTTTTTGTATGACAAGTAAGCATATCCATTATCGCTTTGACAGAAGTGTAATAAGAGAAAAGTTTCTACTTTTCTACTTAAAGCAATACCAGTGGAAACGAATTGAATTGATGCATATGCATTTATGGAAACATATGCAGTTGTTTATAATACTTAATGATATACGTTTTAAAATCGGCTGATTTTTTCCCAATCAATTCAGAATCTCGACTTGTCCGAATTCTCTTGAAAAGGGAAGATGTGTGATATTTTCGCAATGATCACGCAAGCTTTAGAAATAATTCACACGAGTTCCGTTTATTGAGGAGTAATAAGGATGCGATATTTTGGACTTTGGACGATCGGACTTGTGGGCCGTGACCGTAAATAGTCGGAATATATTTTTTAATCGGAAACATTAAGTGCACGATCGCGATCACCGCTAAGTCAATTCTATTTTAAAATACAGTGTCGATCATTGAAATGTTTAAACGACTTCATTTTTTACTGTATGTATGAACAGCATCTCTTATATTCATAGATAAAGCACTAAACATATGGTTTTTATTTTGTTTGTTTTATTTTTTAGATCCTAGTCATTTTATTTTCGTTTCGGCGGTCATAAAACATGGATACGTCCATGAATTTGACCATTATAATTTCGGCGGATGTTTTAAACAATCCTCCAATTTTAAAAGCGCCAACATTTCCAACGCCCGATTATAGATCAAATTCCGCCAAAATTTCCCGACGCCAAAATTACCCGATATCCTGGTGCTTTATAAGGCACCCTCCAGCCAGGCGAAAACACACAAACATAACATTTTTTTGTATTGTTGTCAGTAAAATGTATATTATTCTGAAATGGTATTTAAGGCACATGTCCCCTGCACAGGTCAGAGGAGACGAGGAGTTTGAGCTATTAAAGCAAAGTTGGGTTTTAAATAGACCCATTTGAGCCATTTTTCGATTCGAGTAATAAAAGTCGTAGTGGAACTAATTTCGGTAAGCCATGATGCCTTTGTTAATCTCGAATTGTGTGTGAATTTATTCTTTTTTATCTGGGGAAATGGATATAAAACGTAACCGTAACAGGCCAGTGCAAGTACGTAATGGATTGTACATGTATGTAGCGCTTTTAAATCACGTGCTGCATTTATTACTATAGTTTGAGCATATTCAAATATCGCATGAATCATACTACATATGTAAATGCGAATGAGTTAAAGAATATCCTGACGATAATCTCAACAGCACTCACAATAGAGCACAAAATTGAGCATCGACGGACCCCTAGCAAGTGAACACAATATCTAAAATACATGCAAGTTATAAATATCATCTAAGTAACTAGGAACGAAATGGAAGTGTTACGCAAATCTAAAACAAGGGGATCGCACTTTGGCACCTTCTTCCGCTGCTTATAATGTAGAGAAATATACTGACTTTTTCTTATGAATGAGATAAAGAAGCAAAGGATTCAAATTTCTTCCCTCAACAAAATTCTTTGATTTTACTCTCTTAAGTGAATTGAATTCGAAATCATTCCATTCACTCTTGGTTAATGCTCCAACTGCCTTCTTTTTTAAAAATACAATGATAAAAATGTATTCTAATGTAATGAATTTTCAAGCATGTAGCGTTTTCCCCCCTATTTTCATGTCGTTACATTCAATAATATTTCCTTATCAACCAAAATAGTATATTTTACAAAACAAATCTATCCTCAAGTACATGTTCATTTATTTTGTGTTCCATTCATAATTTCTAACAATTTTTTAATTAGAATCTATAACACTTCAGACTGCTACAATTCAGAATAAGTGAAAAAGTAAGAAAAACTGCATATGAAAATTCATTGATGCTCATTTGTGAACGAGACCCTGGGTAATAAGATGCAAGCTGAAATTACAGATTTATCTTTTTCTTTTCTTAGAAACGATCAGCAAATGTCGATTTCCCATAACACCTCATGGTAAGAGACATTGCAGAGACAAAATTATACTTAGAATCGAATTATTCCCCATGGAAACGGATGGACTGTTAGAAAAATTAAAAAAAAAATAATCCTTAAGAATAACATAATGTCCAACACTGCTGTCAGAGATCAATCCCCTCTAAATGCCCAAAACATGCATGATTCGGATATGATAAGTCCTTATGAGTACTGGATGTTACTTATACACTTACACTTCCGTATTATTGCGACACTTCCGAATACACTTCCGTATTATTTTAGAGTTTATAATTATTTTCGTTCAAGCTCTCTCCCGAAAAAAAGGTTTGTTTCGGCCCTTTATGAATTTGAAAGCATATGTTATTTTGCCATTTGAAAAAGCTCTTTCATCATAAATCATCTCCGAAATTAAAGAAGGTTACAATACTCTTACCATCCTCTGAATGATATTTTGTTCATAGATTTTAAATGTAACCATGCTACTGAATCGAACCTACAAGAAATTTGGAGCCGCACACTCTTTGCAGAGTCGATACACAAAATTTAAAATGTCAAACTAGAGGGCGCTACTAAAATATGTCTTGCTGTGTCTGAAAATCACTTTAGCTAGAATGAGTTAAAGGAGATCCTGACGATAATCTCAACAGCACTCACAATTGAGCACCAAATTGAGTATCGACGGACCCCTAGCAAGCTAGAGGTGGGATCAGGTGCCCGGGAGGAGTAAGCATCCCCTGTTGGCTAGCCGCACCCGCCGTCGATGTTCACGCACGAAAATGAAAACAATATATAAAATACATGCACTGTATGAGGTTAAGTCTATATAGAAAGTGCTATGGCAACAATGTCAGGGAAAAACATTCAAAACGCTTACTGTCAAACCTCTCGCGGGGAACTTTTTTACGAGCTCCACACGGCAAAGGGCATAAGTGTGACACAAATGAGAAGTACCACTGATGAGGATCTACTATCCGAAACACGTGTCTGGTGCATTAAAAATTGTTTGAAAATTTGCTCAAGAATGTAACGAGTTGGAACGCTTCCATCTTCTTTGAAATTCTTTCAGGTTTTAAATTCAATACAATGTTTTCCAAATACATAAACATTATGAAAATTAAATACAAGAACTAGGGACCTCGGAACTGAATACTAATACTTATAAACTGACCAATGCCGCAAATGTATCTGTTCTTAAATGACGTTTAACATATTAATTCAAAAATTATATAAGAAATAAATCTCATATTTCTTCTGTTAATGCAGGTATCGTCCGAAAAATTGACAGCAAACTGCATCAATGCGCGAAGCAAAGTCAACATCAACAGAAAAAAAAATATAAGATTCATTTCTTATCATTTTATTAACATCTATTTATGGAAAACAGACTGTTTTCTTGGATCTAATAACAATCAATCACCGCACTTTATTTCGTAAGTCTGAGGGTTTCGCAGTGATACATATGTACGTCTGCCAAAACAAAATATGGCAGCCGCCATGATTCAAACAGCGAACGACCGTCTCTCTATATCTTTAGAATAAGGACTAATTTGAGCAAATTCTACATGCACTGTTATTTTTTGAGTAAGTAGAAAAGAAATGATTTTAAGCAAACATCAACAAATTGTATTTTCAGCAACGAGTTCATTCGTGTTTGAGGGAACCCCCGGTTCTAAAAATAGTGCCATAAATAGACTTCCGTGAAAAATTGTGTTGATCGACGTATCAACAAAATTTCTCAGCCAATCAAAATCTTCGTTTCTTGAAAGTGACAATGGAAATTAAATGATTATAAAGTCGGTAAACTCCGTACATCTGCACCTATTTGGGAGTCCGCTGGTCGATAAAGGACAGTGTCCACTGCCTCGGATCAGCCCAAGTGCAATCAAATTCAAACAACAACGAATTATTCACTTCCGGTGTGTGCTGAGTAGGCCGTATTCATATGGACGTTATAGGAACAACTCTTTTTAGGGTTGTCACCGTGGCGTAGCGGTATGAGCGGCCTGCTTTGTATGCTAGGCGAAGCCGCCGTACGGAGTTTACCGACTTTATATATAACATCTGCACCTATTTGGGAGTCCGCTGGTCGATAAAGGACAGGGTCCACTGCCTCGAATCGGCCCAAGTGCAATCAAATTCAAACAACAACGAACTCTTCACTCCGGTGTGTGCTGAGTGGGCCGTATTCATATGGACGTCATAGGAACAACTCTTTTTAAGGTTGTCACCGTGGCGTAGCGGTATGAGCGGCCTGCTTTGTATGCTAGGCGAAGCCGCCGTACGGAGTTTACCGACTTTATATATACCATCTGCACCTATTTGGGAGTCCGCTGGTCGATAAAGGACAGGGTCCACTGCCTCGAATCAGCCCGAGTGCAATCAAATTCAAACATAAATGATTATATTATTATCATTAAAATGAAAAAAATGCGATGTTGTTTACAATTAATTTCGACTGTTTTCCGTGTAATGAAAAAATAAAATACAAAAATCGCGATACAGTTCATTTTCAGCCCAAGTGTACATCTGTATTACCGTGCTTAATCACCTCGTAAACTGCTATACAGAGGATGAGATGAACACGCAGAATTGACCGAAATAGAGAAGATGATTTGATATTTCATTTACAAACTTTGTGACAACAATATCTTAAAATCTTTAATAGCCATTAAATTCCTTCTCCGGTATTCGTGTTAATTCTATCGACTTTCGTTGGCGGAATAACTGCGGAAAATCGGAAATGAATATCACTCCAAATAACATAAGGTTTTCCATGCCATAATTCGCAGCAGGTCTATAATTTGCAGTGAAAAGATAGTGTGATTCCATATCGGCTTTCAATTAGTTCCAACACCAAGAAATATAAAACAAATTAAAGAAGACGAGACTGAAAGGACATTCTCAGCAAGAATTGAGGGTTGCAAATCCAATTGGAGTATTTGATTGTCTCATATAACCCACCTCTAAGTTTTATCACACTGGAACAGATACGCTCATTCGGAAGGATGAAAAAGTACTATTCTCTCGGCCTTTCTTAATCGATTTAGTAATCAAATGATTTAATTCCATTCTTAATGGAATCCCGCTCAGATATCCTCCAATTGAACCATTTGTCATGGTCAGACATAAAATGAAGAAAGAAAGGGGGCCGGTATATGAATAAATCTTGGTTCTGTTCTCTTATAATGCGACAACTACGTAATCTAAACTGGATGGGGGACTGGCCTTGATGATTGAATTTCTAGGACCAGGGGTATCTATTCTACAATAGCTTCTATGATCGCTCTTACGAAATAGACATTAGTCTCTTCTTGTCACTTATGTCGCATACAATTAACCCCTATATAACGGATATCATTCTTAGAATTTTCTAGGAGACGACTATTCATCTTGAATAAATACACCTCTCTTGATAAAAGTCATGGTGGAATAAAACATAAAGATAGGAAAATAGGTTCTCAAAAGAACAATTTTCCAGTTAGCATAGACGCGAAAGATTGAAAAACAGAAAATGAAGTGCCCACAAAACATTCAAAATATATACCTAGAGACAACACTCATAACAAGAGGCCCAACTAACAACGCAGAACACATACATAGGGGAGACCAATGCGCAAACGGTAGCTTATCTTATACGCCAATGACGTGGTAATCCGGATTACATGTTAACGACTCTCAAACAATCCGAAGACACAGTCTACAAACAGTGAATGTTTTGGTAGTCAATCAGGATAAAAGGGAAAACATCTAAAGCAGGGATCATACTATATATAGACGTTTGATAATTTTAGATTTTAAAGAAGTTTCATGGATCACTCAAGAAAATTCGACAATGAGGCAAGAGTACCCATTCTGCTACGTCTTTCGATACGCTTTTTCGACAAATTAACTTTCATTCTTTTTTGGCATATTACATTGTTTAGATTTCAGGATCACTGACGAGGGTTAAGTACCCGAAACGTGCATGTCTGGTCCATGCTGCCAATTTATGTATTGGATATACGCCGAAAACAATTCATTCTTAAAGATATTGGACAGTTTGAGGCCCGCAGGGCCGAAAACTGTCCAATATCTTTAAGAATGAATTGTTTGAGGCGTATATCGTACTTAAAACATTGATCACTATTCAAAGTGGCATGACCTTTGACTTTGTTCTTATTATGTAAATTGCCTTTAATGTAACGAAATGTAATCACTCCAGATTCTAGATAACATTCTTGCTACTAGCAGTAAGGAGTCGTTTATAAAAGAAGATAACGGAGATGAAACTTTCAATTTAAAAAAATGTTGTGACAAATTATGACGCAGATTCCGTAAACCGAGACGAAATTGGATGTAACTTTTTGGAAAAAAATCAACGAGAATACTTTGCGTGATGACGATCTAGTTTAAGCTTCTTTGGATATATATATAAAATTAGATACCGAAAAGAAATCAGTTGGGACGTTCAACTTACTATGTGCAAGGTTAAATGAAAGAAACAATTCAGGAAGATATTTTCAAGGAGTCCAGTTCGAAAAACCTGACCTAAACCTAGCCTTTGACGGTTATTTGCACCGGGAGGGGGGGGGGGGGGTTGCGTCTGGGGACTGGGTCAAAATAACCGTCAAAGGATGGATTTAGGTAAGGTTTTTCGGACTAAAAGAAGTCGAGCAAAAATCTTAATTAAAAATTAAGACCGAAAAAAAAAGAAAGAAATAACGGACTGAACTAAAGTGCCTCTTACATTATCATTTCCGACACAACGGCCGATTCTTTAGACATTTAAGATTGTGCTGGATTTTGTCAACTCCGGGAAAAAATTGCAAAAATTGGAATAGTCAGTACTACGATACATGGAATTCTTGTCACGTGATTTCTAAATAAGGATTGTAACGGTTGTCCTGTAGCTGTCAAAGTACATTTACCTGTGACTGTCCAATATTTAATCTAGGTCGCGTATATTTTTTCTAATAAACGCGACCTAGATTTGATATTGGACAGTCAAAGGTAAATTTCGGACTGTTCGAACAAAGGCATGACGTCACATCAATGTTTTAACTGTTCTTAAATGATGCTATTCAATTTGAAGACGTTTAACATTTCATTTGATTGTGACCAAACAATTTTTAAGTGCAGCAAGCAGGCATTTTAAGTGTTTCTACCACAAACATATTGTCATGAATTCAACATTAATGTTTCGTGCACCGGGAAAGAATCTGACATGTTGTATAATAATTTCGAGAAGAAAAACATATCTTGATTTTCAAAGTTATTTTTTGTATAAGTTAATGAATAGTTCTGATATTCTGTGGCTCCTTCCTAAAAGAAGGCTTTTATGTCTTTTAAGCAGGGATTTAACGTGTAGCGCTTAAAAGGCACACACGAGTCACGCAATAATTCAGAGAAGAAATCACGCAATGAAGGTTGATAAAATCAAAAGATCTCAGATCGCATCTTTGTTGTCACCAGATAGAAAAATATGCTTAAACAACAATCAAACTTGATTCATTAATCAAAAACATTACCTGTACTGGAGGAAGGTATTGTGCCGAATTCAATAGAGTTATACTATACAGAGAGCAGGATAAGGACATATGCAATAAAAAATCAACGAGTCAGACCAATCAAGAGCATGTATCCAACATAGACTAGAGAACAAAATATTTGTAGAAAATAAAGGAAAATATTTTTTTCTTTTGGTAAATCCCTTGGGTCTTCTGACACGGTACCAATCTCTCAATCCGGGCATGCAAGAGATGCCCTAGATATATTCAAAAAAGTACAATTTCCCGTTAATTCTATAGATTGACTCTATTCTGTTTTTACAGCTGTGATAATCGTATAGCTCCTTCTTGAGTCATGCTCTGGAAGGAATCTAATAACCAAGACACATCTGCTCTTTAGATATCCCTCAATGATTGATTCCTTCAATTAACCCCCATAACAGTGTCTACTTGATAGGAAAGAAGTGTTCGATTGGCTTTGTTGATTTTGTTTAGCCCTTATTTGTCGCTTAATTCTACATCAAATGAATTGAATTGTACCATTTATAGCATGAACTTGATTCCCGAATTAGCCTTTAGATAGATATAGGTCTGCAAATGGCATGCAGCAAATCTGCAACCGAGTGAAAATATAGAAACCGATAATCAGATGATGAAGTAATCTTTATTGAAAGATTCAATGATTCAAGCTACAGTCATGCCAAGCCTTAGAATCTATAAAAGACGCATTTTTTTCATATGTTGTTCAATGGTATGTCAATGAATGCATTATGGACGTATGTCCTCCGTGTAACAAGCAAGTGGTAAAAGGTAAAGGGAAAGATACATAAGATTAAATCAAAATTTAAACTTGAGTTATTTTACAACGTTTAACAAACAAGTTACACAACTTATATAAATGTCTCACGTTGACTCAGATGTTGGCGTGAGGGGGTCCAAGGAGCAGAAGGAAACCGGAGTACCCAGAGAAAAACCCCCTGCAGAGGCCTGGGTGGGGGACCACCTACCTTTCCACATAAGACCCTTTGCCGAATCTGATATTTGATCCCGGGACCTTAGAGGTGAGAAGAGAGCGCGCTACCACCGCGCTAACCCGGCCATTATTAAGATTAAATCAAGTGTGGTAATGACCATTTGAAGACAGCTTGTGTGTATTTGGAAAAATAGTTTGTGGGGATGGGAGTCTCGATGATTAGGTAACTTTGAAAAAATGAGATAAACAAACTCTGTAGGAAAGGAAACGGATTTCAAAATGTACATGTCTACCTTGACGTGATAGATGACAAAACCGCACACTAGTATTCGAATATTATAATAAAAAATGAAGAAATACTGGAATACAAATACATGTATTAAGAAGAAAATTATGTTCTGTTAGTGGTTTGATTGTGTAAGAGATGTCCGGCACGAGTACCCATACCGACCACAGAGGAATTCACCCGCATGATAAGACTAAACTCAGACAAAACATTCTCTACCAACAACAGGAGACAATGAGTAATACAAGGACATACAATAGCACCAATGATTAAATGACCCGTAAGTCGTATGATTACCTAAAACAAATTTAAGCTAAGTAAAAAAATAAAATAAATAAATATGACTTGTTAAATACTTTTCGTTCATCAGGGAATTCCGATAAGGTCTATTGATCCTTCATTCTGAGTAACACATGATCTTTTATTTTACATGTTATTTTCCAAGGACAAATTTGAGTAATATCTCAGTAACTGTGAGTACAATTCCCCAGATGAAAAAGATGAAAAAACAATGCATAGTGAAAGCAAAGTCATGTTAAGATGTAATCTTGGTCAAGGAGAAGTGCTTGCTCTCTTCCCTTGGGAATGCCTAGAGAAAGTTCATTCATGTATGATATACACTACGGTTTTAACCATTGATTCCTCATATTGGTATACCATTTCGAATACTCTTGTTACCAAACAGTGTCGGTGATTTTCATTTTTCTTTTGTACGTGATATACCAATGAGAAATCTTTGATACGCAACAATACTTGCAAAATGGAGATATTATTTGCGCTCATAGATATAAGGAGGGTTGTGCGCACTTAAATAAGAAGGATAAATAGAAAATAGATCTGAACTTTAATCACGTCTTAAATTAGGAATATCAATCATTTTGAGTGTCTATTATTATTTTGACCTTGACCTATTAGGTTGACTTATTTCATTTTTGTATAGTCATCTTTTGAAGAATTAAAAACCTTTCAACCATAACGACGGTTCACCATGACGCTCACTCTAAACATAGAGTAGACTGAGTTCCCATCTAATCCCCTTTCTTGAAGTTGATGTAAACGTTAATGTAAAACTAATGATGACGACGTTTCCTATGGAACAGAATATTCTTAACCCAATCCTATAACGCCCTCTATCTTACTATTTCTATGTATGAAAGTGATGAGGTTCAGTATGGAACAGGATATTATTATTTTACCTGGACACATGTTACATCAGCTGATGGTATTCAGGTTGTTACGTATTTCACATAGATTACATTTCTCTACACTATGCTCTATTCTTGAATAACAACACGAGGGCTAAAAGCATTTCAACGACATGAAAGATGTGGTGAAAGTTTACTTTTTTGACGTCAATACATTTTATCTATGACGTCTTAAGCAAATGAGTCATATATCAACCCCAAACTTCAAATGTTTACGTACTTCGTAATAGTATATGCACACTTGTGGGTGCACACTAAGTGACTGCTAACATAGACAGTACATTGTTGATAAAATTTGCGAAAATAACCGAAAGATTGTTAAATAGTGAAAGTGAAATTTCATTACCTTTCCTTAACAATGTCTTAACTAAAAATCAAGAAAGAAGTTTTTTTTATTTTACATGCCATTATTCAAGGACAATTTTGAGCATTATCTCACTAACTATGTATACAATTGTTAAACGTCTTGAAATTCAATAGCATCATTTAAAAACAGATAAATTTGCAGCATGGACCACATATGCACGTTTCGGGTACTTAACCCTCGTCAGTGATCCTCAATCTAAACAATGTAATACATTTGTATGACCAAAGAGTGTGAAAATTATTATATCCAAAAATGTACCGAAAGACGTAGCAAGATGGGTGGGATATGATGCTACAGAACCCAAGAAATTTTGATTACAGACATTTTCAAATTCATAGAAGAGAAAGACGATCAACCGAAGTTGGTCGAACTTGGCTACATGTGCCCTCGGGACTCCTGGTTCACCAGCAGTGACACTCACCAAGTGGTACATTCTCTAGATTAAAAAGATGAAAATACATCATAAAGTGAAAATCATGTTAAGATGTAATCTTGATTAACGGAAGTACTTGGCCTCTTCCCTTGGGATTTCTTTTTTGAGAAAAAAAGTGAATTCATGATAATCACTATGGTATTCAATCATATATATGTAAACGTCTTCATATTGAATAGCATCATTTAAGAACAGTTAAATTGGCAACAAGGACCAGACATGCACGTTTCGGGTAATTAACCCTCGTCAGTGATCCTCAAATCTAAACAATGTAATGATGAAATGTGGTCTTTCGAATACCAGCAAATTATAATTCTAGAACCCCCTAACCGTCTACCATTTCCTTTTTCACGTGCATTAACAATAAAGAATCTTCCATATGCAACAAAACTAGCAAAACAGAAAAATATTTTTACCTTTAAAAGTTTATTAATAAAAGGAAGATTCTGCACACTTTAATTAAGGACCAAATGAAGATTGAGTTCTACTCAAAACTATTAAAATGAAGTCAATTCTATAGTTTTCAGGGGATATGATCATGATGTTATCAAAATACTTTCACATATTGGGCTGGAACAATTTATATTTAATCGATATTTTTTTCCCAGAATAATTAATTAATCACTCATGACGACGGTACCCTATGATAATCAAGGGGTGTGTGGACAGGGTGAAAGGAAGGGGGTGGGAGGAGAGCGAGATAGGGGAGGGAGGAGGGAGGGAAGGAGGAAAAATGGAAGGGAGGGGGAGGAAGGCAGTCTCCTACGCATGCGTCCGAGTTCAGTTCCGCTTTTCTTCACTTTGAAATCTTCATCTGCCGTCATCGCCTATTGTTTGTCTGCAAGATTCTTGCAGACTGGAACTGGGGCTTCATATTTCTAAATAAAGTATTGCAAGAATATTCCTTCAGGTTTGACTATATTTATGAGGTATACAGTGTACATGCAATGATTTTCTCTCGATGCAATACGATGCAGTATCTGGGATTCTTTCTTCATTCGTACGTTGCCAAAATGATCAGCTTTTTGGTCGTCTTTAGACGTGAGTCTTGGAAATTTTCCTACATCAAGATAAGAATCGTTCCTTCATTGCCCAGTTACTCGCCCTAAACACTCAAATATGCGCCCATGCCTTTGAATCTTTCGCACTGTTTACGTCAGAAGTCCGAATGACGTCACAATGACGACATGCCGTACCTACGATGCCTCTCGGGCTTTATCATTGCGTGAAATGGCGTAGGTAAATAGCGATGACGGCAAGGTTATATTGCAAGCCTGTGTCGCCTATGACCTTGTTGCAAGTTGGGAGGAAGGGGGCGGGAGGAGGGAGAAATGGGACGGGAGATAAGGGGAGGGTGAGAAGGAGGGGAGAGAGGAGGGTGCGGGAGGGGGAGGTAAGGGGTGGGAGAGGGGTGGGAAGGGGAGAAAGGTACCCCATGTCCGCCTCCATACTCTGTACAACGAAAACGACTTTCCAACTTAGAATGCAGAGAGGAAATGTTCAGTCGCGGTGCATCAGACATACATGTCTTGTTATGTATGCAGATACAAATTTTGTGTAGGGTCTAATATAGCTTTTCCAATAAGAGACCGCAAGAACTTCGCACAAATACGAAACCCGGGGAAGAGTCAAAACTCGAGGGATCGTATCAAGGTGAACAGTCGTCTTGATGCGTAAAATCGAATTAAATTAATATAACAATATCTATTTTCAATTCCATTCCTACAATATTCAATTTACTTCCTTCTCGTGATATATACCGTCCCCAATATAAGCGAGTTATGAACTAACTTCGTACGCACCTAACGTCTCATATTGGTAAAGCTCTAATCAGAGGCACAATTTATTAAAATGTGGTTAAAATCATGAGGTGCAATACTGTTAACCTCCTTTATTTTGATGATATTAGATAACAGAGAACGAGTTTACTAAGTGCCTTTGCATTTACTGGAAGTTGATGACGTATCCGTCAAAATATCATTAGCTCGCTTTAGCCAACAGCATGGATGTTTTCTTCTGACAAAAATAATTCTAAAACCATTTAGAGACTTGCAAGAAGTCAAGGACAACTCAAGCTAATGTATTGATTTCACGATACCTTACCTTGAAAAGGTTTTTAATTAATAATACAACTATGCATTTGGGAAAACCAAGGTGTATCCGAATAAGTGGATAGTTGTACCCAATGTTTAACGTCTTCAAATTCATAAGCATCACTTTAGAGCAGATAAATTTACAGCATGGACCAACCATGCAAGTAATCAGGAATCTCGAAATTTACAATAAATAAAGCAGATGGTTCCTGTGGATCATTGGTCCCCTCCTTTCATAATGTTTTATCTATTTCGCTGCTATGTTGATTTATCGTGTTGTTGTTCTGTGTTTTCTTAAGTTGCTGTTTGTGTGATTAATTTGCTAGGTAAGCGATGTTTGTCTTGTGCGAGTGTTTCATTGTTATCACGGTAACGGGGTCCTGTGGTTGATATTTTCCTCAATAGTTAATCGCCATCATACACTAACAATGTATACGTCTTCATGTTGAATAGCATCATTTAAGAACATATTAATATTTCGCATGGACCAGACATGCACGTTTCGGTTACTTAACCCTCGTCAGTGATCCTCAATCTAAACAGTGTGATATTGCCAAAGAGTGTGAACATTATTATGTCCAAAATCTATTGAAAGAAGTCTTAGAAAAGAAAAACACATTTGTGGACTTTAATACTGAATGAAAAGTCAAAATATCAATTCCAAGTAAATTCAAAAGAATAATTCAAAGAAAAGCGCTTTAGAGTAAGATTTCAACAAAAGCTGTATACATAGAAGAATGATATAATATTACGGTATGCGATCTATGTATCAATGCAAATTCTTCACACCTTTTCTGACTGTTGAAATAACCTTATTATAAAACTCCTTCTTTTTTCTATTTCTGTTCGACGAAAGAAGGGAGGAGATCTACAGTGATTATGTTTCCTATGAAACAAGATACTCTCCATCCTATTATCACCCAATTGTCACTCAGTTGTTCTAATTCCCTCTATGTTACTATTTCTATCTATAAAAGTGTTGGGGTTCAGTATGGTCTGGAATATGCTTACTTCACCTGTACACACGTTTCATCAACCGATGGTGTTACTTATTTCACATAGATGATTACACTTCTTTTCGCCTACATCATGTACATGATCTTGCAATTAGTTGGTGCTGCTTGCCAGACTTCCTTATTCATATAATTTCCAAACGTTTGAAAAAAATATTAATGATAACAATTGTGGCTTTGCTATGTTGTTGTGTAAAAAAAACGCGAGGGACTTAATACATTTCAGAAACGGATCAGCGTCATGAAAGATGAGCTAACAATTTACTTGATAAGTAATGTATGGCGACAAACAATAATTTTTATCCATGACGGCTTAGACAAATGAGTCAAAACGGAGTCACATGTCAATCCCAACTCTGAAATGTTTACGTACTGCATGATATATGCACATTTGAGGGCGTCGAATAATTGACTGCTAACTTAGACCGTAAATTAGGTCTTGTTATTAGCAAGAATATTAGCAGAAGATTATTTGAAGGTGAGGGCAAAAGACAATTAACTCTTAACGTACCCTAAACGTGCATGTCTGGTCCATGCAGAAAATTTATCTGTTCTTGAAATGATGCTATTGAATTAAAGACGTTTAACATTTGAACTACTCGATGAGTGTCACTGCTGGTGGACCAGGAGTCCCCGAGGGCACATCTAGCCAAGCTCGATCAACTTCGGTTGATCGTCTGTCTTTTCAACACATTCCAAAATTTCTGTTACCAAAATTCTTGAAATTTGGGTCCTGTAGCATCCTGTAGCATCATATCCCACCATCTTGCTACATCTTTCGGTACATGTTCGGACAAAATCATCAGTCTTTGGCCATATAACATTGTTAAGATTGAGATCACTGACGATGGTTTAGTATCCGAAACGTGCATTTCTGGTCCATGCAGAAACTTTATTTGTTCTTAAAATGATGCTATATAATTGAAGACGTTTAACATTCATTTTCACGCACAGACACATTGATGATCTACTGTCCATAAATAATCCAAAATTTGCAAATAACATTGGCGTAATCTATCCCGTTGAACTTGAAGTTAAAGAAAAGACAGAGACCGTGAATTTAGCGTCCTATTTGGATATCATGTCATCTTTTGATGCCCATGGTAACATGAAAACCTCACTCTATGACAGACGCGACGACTTGATTTTCAATTTCAGAATTTGTTCTTATCTGAGTAGCAACATCTCGTCGTCACCAGCATATGGCATTTTCATTTCTTAATTAATACGTTATGCCCAGAGAAGCTCACTGTACTCAGATTTTGTTCTAAGAGGCAGACGGCTTTCAGTTAAGCTTCATACATTTGTGACCGACTAACATCGTCACTGAGAAGTTTTATGGTCGATATGGGGAAATGGTAGCCTACTATGACGTCCCCTTGTCCAGAGTCATAAATGATATTCTGACGTAGACCTTTTGTACCATGACATACCAATTTATACGTTTGTCTTCCTTTTTGGGAGTTACCGATTGTGACCTTTCTACCGAATTGAGGTCGGCGGGTGTTGCATGCAAGCAGGAGATGCTCACTCTTCCTGGGCACCTGATCTCACTCCCTTGCAGGGAGTTCACTTCTCTTCTCTTCATATGGTAATATTTTTGAAAAAAAATTCTATTCCTTTGCCTTAGTTCTGGTTTTATCATGGTTTTGTATGCCCTTGCTTAGATGATGTTTTGATTAATGACTCTGTAATTCTTGATAGGAGACATGCTTTTTCCATATTTGTCATTGACATAATTTGACCTTTTATTCTCATCGTTATAAGTTAAATTTAGAAAAATATAGACATGTGCAAGTTTTGCGTGTTGCATATATGAACCAATGCCTTTTCTTTATTGCTGCTTCATGTTGGAAAATTGACAAACAAACCGAAAACATTTTTTTCTGTTGATTTCTAAGACATTATCTAAAATAAATACACAAAACATCAAATGACAGCTCTATATTACCCATTTCTATAATCAATGAAAAGGCAGTTGGAAAAAATAAGTTATAGTTTTAATTGTATCTACGCATTCTGTTTTTTTTTTTTTTTTCGTTTTTCCTCAGCTTCCTTTATTTCTCAATTTTAATTTAAAACACAAATTAAAATTCTTCAACTTACTTCAGCATAATTGCAAATAAGAATTTTAGACCATTAAAATAAGAAAATATTTGCATTATTTATTTGAAAATTGGCTGTTTCATCTCGTTTACCTTCCATATTAAATGTTTAATAAAAAAAATGGGTGTGAGTTATGAATAGAAAAATAGTGCATTAAAGATATTTGCAATTTTTCTATGAAAACCACAATGCCAGAAATGAATTAATTTGATACCAGTATCTTAAACATATTTTCTATGAAAACTTTTAGAAAAGAATAAGTTATTGTCGTCTTCGCAATTTGGGGAAATAATGTATATTCATAAGATAAATTAGTAGCTTACCTGATTGATGTCCAAACTTAACGATTAAATCCGAAGAATCGCTCTCGTTTTATTCTCCTTCTACAACAAAAGACCAGATTTCCTCAGGTATCAATTACGATATTACACTCCCCCTTCCTCAATAATAGGGGCTGGCTTATTGAAAACGTAGGACTTCTTCATCATCCAATCATAGCCTGACTTCTTGATCGTCACATTTTTAATCTGTATTTAGTGGAATGAAATATGACTATCTACTAATATTTCATATCGGAACAATTCTATACCATGAACTTACGTCTTTTTCCCAGACACATCTAAGGCGCGCATAATTTGAGTAATTGTAGACGCGCATTCACACAGGAGGTGTCTGATATTTCTCTGTTACTGTCATTTTGCAAGGAAGCTGAAAGTAATCATAGGATATAATATTTAGAATATCGGTTATTTTGTCTGTTTCACATCTTACAATTGGTATGTTAAGACATATGAAGAATCAAAATTCAAGATGGAACTGAAATCCTTCTTTCAGTGACAAACTATTGTCAAGGCTATATATTTTCTTACAATGGTACATGTAACGCAGATCCATGTTATTCTCATCGAATATCTTTGTTTGTCCCTTGATAACAATTTTGGCTTTCTCATAAGAAATATTGTTATCGTAAATATTTTATTACCTTAAACTTAATGTCACATTTCAAGCAGTATTATGTCAGATGTACGATGAGATAAATGCTATACTTAATACCATTGATTTTATATTGTCATTGCTATTGTCTTCAAACGCTCGTATCAATACTAAATGTAAAGTACACAAGGAGGTTTGGGAATTCGATCATTAACATCCGAATGATGCCTGCGTCAATAAGAACTTTATATGTTTCAAATTATTTACATTTGCGAGACAATCTCTATTCATTAAGACAACCGATGTTTAAGAAAGCAAAGTAAAATAAAGAAAACATATTCAGTTTGATAAACAACTTCAACAACAATATTTATCCTACATGATCATACAGATTTCTCAGATAAGCAACGTGATTCTTAAGAATAACCGGAATTATCACCTGAGATGATATCAAATTATATATATATTTTTTTCTAAAATCACAAAAGAATACAATTTTACTTTTTTAATCATTTCAGAGATATATTATTGAAGGCTCTTTGGAGTTTTTATAACTTTATCGATAAAAAAAAAGATTTTTAATACTATAGAAATTATAAAATGTAAAAAAGGAGGGAATCTCAAACAAGACCCGGTTGCAGCACCAACAGCAAAACATAAATACACCCAAAGTGAAAACACAGAGAAGACAAACACAGCAAAAAACGCAAAAGGGAGAAAAACAGCAAACACGACATCAAAACACCAAACACTAAAACCTACCCATAAACCAACGACACAAATGGACGACAGTTTGCCATGTAAGTAGCAAATGATGTGGTTATGCGGATTGCGTGCTCATAACCCTTCCACTTTTACGGTTACCAAAGAGGTATCGAAGATTGAACAACTGTTGTGTACAATAACCTCCTTATTGCTAGATGTCGTCACAGTCAATCAGTGTCTAATTCAATAGAATGCACTGGTACATAGCTGTGGATTGTTTAAGTAAATGTACCATGCCGGTGACGGCAGGAAGAAATTCACAATACAAAAGATTTGTAAGATATTACACGCATTTTTGTATGACGGAGATCAAGACACTGATTTCAGTCATTAAAACGCAACCGTTTCTTAATTCCAATTGTTGGAGATCCCCTCCTTTCTTCAACAATGTTAACCTGAAATGCCAGGGGATGTGGGGCGCAATACCTTTTGTTAGATATAACCATTCTCTTTCTCATATTATCATCGCCCTGGTACAATCTTTTCCAAAACAAAACCAGCAAAGTAAAAGTAAGAGAAAATAAAAAAAAAAATACAAAAACAAAAAACAAAAACAAAAACAAAACAAAAATAAAAACAAACAAACAAAAAAAAAAAAAAAAAAAAACAAAAACAAAAACAAAACAAAAAAAAAAAAACAAAAAAAAAACCGCTGACTACGAGCAGAATATACCTATCATTAAGCTTCAAAATGCCTATCCCCTAGGACTCAATGACCATATTTATGGACAGGAAAATATTTCTTCATCCTCAACAAACACCGATGTATTTTCTATCCGTCCTTCAATTAAAAGGAAACACAGATCACACGGAAAACGGCGCAACAGAAAATTAAGAAGGCAGTTATAATCCATCGTACTATAGACGAATTACTAGTCATAGCACGCAATAACGGAAGAAATGAACTACTACATGCATTGTCTTCGATTCTGGCTGTTAAATTCAAATCTGTCTTGGACTAGGCTCGAGTGGCGTATTACAAAACTACTAATTTAAACTCAACACCATCGTTAGCTTTTTTCGGTATTTCGAAAACTTAGAACCCCCTACTATCTGTTATAAATATTAAATAAACCAGTACGAAGTTTTATTTTTGAAATACAATAAAGTCACTTCTGATCTTAACGTTAATAAGCCATGTCCTACGTCATGCAAATGCGCTAGCTCATCATATCTTTATGAACCAGCTGGTCATATGATCACTGGAGACCTGTCAATAATTCGGTCTTTTCGAAATAAAGAGTTACTTCCCATTTGTGCAGGTATCTGACGTCAACGCATTGTGACGTCATCAATTTTCATGGAAACCAGCCTGAAATTCAGGGAAACAGGGTTACAAATATGACGTTTTCAATGGAATTTAATGACGTCACAATGCTTTTACGTCATATACCTGCACAAATCGAACGTAGGCATGTCAAATCGAAAAGACAGAATTCAAGACTCGAGGCTTCGTAGTCTTCTAAAGAAAGGACCAAAGTATAGAACTTTCCGAGATACATTTCATAAAATGTCCAGAAGTGCTAAATGAGGAGTTGGAATTTTAAATACGAAAATGATGTAAGTTAGAGTCGAATCAGTAGGGCGGCCAAGCCGGATTTGCACGTGCGGCGTAAAAAGGAAAATGTGAGTCCGCGAATGCATGACGCACTCTTTCTCGTCGGAGAAAATATGGACGCCTCCGAATTTTGGTCCTTTTCCGAAAGCTCTAGACAGCACAATTTTTTATTTCAGCAAATAAAATATCGTCAAACTTTTGCTTTTAGCTTTATATTTTACCCTCAATTAGTTTATTTTAGACAAACCTGACATTTTAATTACTAAATCGATCATTGAAGTTGGCTAAATTTTCCCGGGAAAAAATGCCCCAAAAAGTGGAAAATAAAAATGAGGTACAAAAAAATGGTCCCTCACAGATTTTTATAATATTTTCAAAAAATGACATTCACATCGGCATCTTTCAAATATCAAAAAATTACAGAACCACTTTTTCATATATTGAAATAATTCCCGTTTGAAATCAGCTGGTGTTAGCTTCGTTTCGGCATGCGCAGAATCACGATTTTGCACCCAATACACATTGAACGTGTGCCACACTGTAAACATGAATGAATGACTTTATTCGGAGTTTAAAGTATTTTGTGTATGAAAAAGTATAACTGTTGGATGATTTTTATCTCGTGAACCCATTTCTAACCTTGGAATTGCAATTAAGAAGAGATTAATGAAGGTTTCAAGCTGTTTTTGTCCAACCCGACGTCACGAAGGCCGATGTCAGCTCAGTACAGTGCCAGTGTCGGTGTGATGTAAACTTGATGACGCAAAAACATGGTACGACTTGTGTACTTCACATACGTGTACTTTCTTCAGTTCAGCTGTTTGTTTATATAGTGAAATGGATACTAGGCCGATGCCTCGATGACGAAATTAATCTAGGAACCATTGAAAACATCGACTTTTTCCTCAAACTCAAGGTAAATAAACAAATTTGTAAACAAATATCTTTTTTCTCTTTCTCGTTCTTTCTCTCACACATACATATACACACTTTACTAATACTACCAAGATATGTAATAATTTTCAATCACTGAAATGATCAGTTTATTAAGTTCATTTATGTGCCTTTATTTTGACCAACCAAGCCTACCCCCCCCCCCCCCCCACCCCACCCCATTGGGCCCCAAGCCATATTTTTTAAATTTTAAAAAATTACACACTGTCATTCACAAGTATACATGATATTATAAATGTATTTTTTTTATTCAGAATATAAAGTGAAAAGAGAAAAGAGATTGAATGGGGGGGGGGGTTACTCACATTTCCATTCACACAATGACATAAACATATAAAATGCAAAATGCAACATGGGTAATTTAAACTATGAATTTCTAGATAGATAATATATCATTATATAATTTGATTATCTTGTAGTTCAAGTCATTAAAAATAATTTTTCATGAAATCCATTGGTTGAGTGTTGAATTTTAATATCAATACTATTCTTTCCAGTGATAAATTTATGATTGCTAAATGAATAACATATACAATCAAATAGTTATAAAGGATTAATACAATTTAAGTACAATTAATGAATCATTTTGAATTTTTTCTGTTTATGACTATGCATTAGTGAAAATTGTATCAAAATAAACAAATAAATCAATGAGTAAATAATAAATGAATGACTTAAAACTAATTGAAAATGTAAAATTACTTTTTCAGGTCAAACTTGTTAGAAGAAATCTTGCTGTCTGAAAATCACCAAGTGGCTTTTTATATGGAAGGCATGCATTTAAAAGGTATTATTGATTGGAAATTGTGTACTATAGACTATATTGATATCATATTCTACATCGAATTGGTTTGAAGATTGTGCATATTGCCATCATATTCTTCTTTGTGAATTGTGAGTGTGCAAAAATACCATACAAATGGATTATTCACAGAAGATGGAAGAGTTCAAGACCTGTCAAAATTTCAGAAAACAATTAACATGATTAATGACTGTGAATCTTATTGGACAATGGCAGATATAGTGAGATAATGAAATAAATATTTTTTGTGAATTCTTGCAGAGGATGAATTGGTCAATTAAATTTCTTCTTCATGATATAGGAATTTAAATTCAACTGTCATGGATCATGGGCACATCAAATTATGATAGTTATTTCTTTCGTAGTGACTATCTGGAGTAAAAAAGTAAATATAGGCTTCCTTGCAAAAAAAAATCACATATTTGTATCTTTTGTTTTCCAATTATTGAAAGCTCCTGCGCATTAAACAGAACAAAATTGGAATTTTTATATGTATTTTTCTCGGATACAATGAGTATATTTCAAATTGTGGATGTATTGTCTGGCATATCCAAGAAAATGTCATTTTTCCCTTGTGCGTGGCAGTTTTGTACTTGATCAGAGGAAATTAGGAAGGTCGCTGGAAAAATCTTCGGTCTGTTGAATTCTGGTGATATTTTTTACAATTTAAATGTTTGCTCATCAAAAGGTCAAAACAACTTTCCTTCTAGAATGGTAAATTCGAATTTATATTCTGCTTTGTGAATTTCTGATGTCGAAGCGTTCGGTCGATTGACGATTTTTCCGAAATTGTCGAAACTGTGCAGCATGTCGAGGTACATAAATGAGGTACAAAAAATGGTCCCCCACCGATTTTCATAAAATTTGAGAATTGAAAACTTGGATATATTCTCCACAACATATCAAAAAATTACAGAACCACTTTTTAATATTTTTGAAAACGATCCCCCTGTTTGCGAGGAAGGGGGCATGGGAGTCGAACGTTTAGAGTACTGCTGTCATTTTGTCAGCTGATTTTCGACAAATTTACAGAATAAAACATCACATTTTGGGTATATTTAGAGACATAAAATCTTAAAGAGTTTGTTTAATATTTTAAAATCCGATGCCATCAATTTACATCGCTGTTATTAGTATTTTTCTGCTGTGAATGTGTTTCGAAAAAATGCTTAGTAACGGCGACGCGAACTTCGTTCGATATTAATGCGCCGTTCTTAGCAACGGTTGCCGTCACGCGCAAATCTGGCTTGGCCGCCCTACTGAATCACAATATCTCAATGACTGGAAAAGTCTAATTTTAGACATTTTAGACATTGTAGATATTTGAAATTATATTTATAATTGACAATGTAAAAAAAAATCTCATCGTTATTCGGAAACACATTCAAGATTGGTTAATTATATAAATTTAAACTTCGGGATGTGCATAGTAAATATGGCTTTGCTTTGACAGACAAGGCAGCATATAACACTGTAATCATTTGAAAGCGATATTACATATCAGTATTACTTTCGGAATTTTCTACCACCAACACTTATGTTAAATTCGATGAAACTTTCCCTTACATTTTACTAAAGCACCAGGATAAAATTTCTTCATTTCAACTTTCTATTTCGAAATCAGACGTACCAACTATTTACTGTCTGCCCAAACTTTACTCACCAAAGTTTTATCTGAAATCAAATCTGGGCTTCAAAAATATTGTTCGACAGTATATTCTCGCAGTGGTATCAACCAGATGTGGATTTTAAAGAATTCGAAGGAACTTTTAGAACATCTGAAATCCACTCATTTTAGTAAAGTTCATTCGATCAAAGCCTTTGATTTTTCGACACTTTACACTACAATTCCACATTCTAAATTGAAAGAAAGACTCGCAAAAATTATAAGTAATGCGTTTACAAGTAAGAACGGTAATCGCAAATACAAATTTATTGTTGTGAACTATGACAAAACTTACTTTGTAAAAGAAAAGTCCGATTCTGAAAATAAGTACACTGAAACAGATATTATTCAGATGTTAAACTTTTTGATCGACAACATTTTTGTGGTGTTTGGAGGAAAGGTCTTTCAGCAAATTGTCGGAATTCCAATGGGGACCAATTGTGCCCCACTCCTTGCCGACATTTTCCTTTACTCGTACGAAGCTGAATTCATTCAATCTTTGGTCTCTGAAGGGAAAAGATACTTAGCTTCTGACTTCAACTTCACTTATAGATTCATAGACGATGTTTTGTCCATCAATAATCCGAAATTCGCAGATTACCTGAGCAGAATCTATCCTTCAGAGCTTGAAGTCAAAGAAACTACAGAGACAAATAATTCAGCATCCTATTTGGACATAATGTTGTCCTACGACACTGATGGTCACATGAACACCTCACCCTATGACAAACGTGACGACTTCAATTTCAGCATTACAAACTTTCCTTTTCTGAGTAGCAACATCCCTTCATCGCCTGCTTATGGCGTGTTCATATCTCAGTTGATACGCTATGCCAGAGCAAGTACCAAATATACGGATTTTGTTCTGAGAGCTAGGCGTCTTTCAGATAAGCTTCTCAGTCAGGGATATGTTTGTGACCGACTTACATCGTCACTGAGGAAGTTCTACGGTCGATATGGGGAACTCGTCATACACTATGATGTCCCACTCTCCAGAATGGTGGGTGACATTCTGTCATAGACCATTTGAACCATCCAAGCCAAGATCGTACTCTATGTCTTCCGAAATGGAAGTTACCGGATGTGACAGTTCTACCGAATTGAAGCGGCGGGTGTTGCATGCAAGCAGGAGATGCTTACTCTTCCTGGGCACCTGATCTCACTCCCATATCGGGAGTTCGCTTCTTTTCATGTGGTGGAGGTTTTTGTTTGTTTGCTTTGGTTCCTGTTTTGTCCTGATTTTGTATGCCTTCGGTTTCTGATTTTCTGAATTATCGATTTTGTGCTGTAAACAGGGATATGGTCATTATCCATATTTGTCATTTACATTCTCCTGACAAATTCGATTTATTGCTAACTCGAGCATTTGTACTTCAACAGTTTTATCTAGGAATTTGACATCAGCGTTACATGTAATAGCAATTAAAGATCATGCATCAAAATATTGTGAAACTTAATTCAATAATATCGACGTTAATTTTTTTGCTCAATAAAGAATGCATGTGATGTGATCGACTAATTTAAATAATTCAATTTTAGAGCCGAATCTATCTCATCCTACGACTTCTCTAACATGTACACCACCCTCCTTCATGAGAACATAAAAGATCGCTTATGAAAATTTATTATATGGTGTTTTGATCGAGAGGGTAAAACATTTATATGACTTTTTTGTACTTCTGGCACGAAAGGATTCTTTTCCTCAGTAGAATACAAATCGTGCTAATCGTGGACTCGATCTGAGTTGTTGTAGGCCTTGTCCTTTCTGTTAGACAACATTTTTGTACGATTTGGTGACACTCTATACAGACAAGTTATTGGAATTCCTATGGATACTAATTATGCGCCCCTGGTTGCAGATTTTTTTATACACTTACGAAAAGAAGTCATGCAAAATTTGCAAAAATTCAAGAAATTTGACGACTTGAAATGTTTCAACGGTACCTCTAGGTATCTTGATAATATTTTGAATATTGATAACCCAAATTTTGACCATTACAAAAACCAAATTTATCCACCAGAGTTAGCATTGAATAAAGCAAACACAGTTGATATTGCTACACCATTTCTGGATTTGATATAAAAATCAATAACGGAGAAACTTAGAAAAAATAAGTGGTAAAAGAGAAGACTTTGGCTTCAGCATAGTTAATTTTCCTTGGCTTGATGCGATGTTCCAAGATTGCCATCGTACGGCATTTTCATCTCTCAGCTCATCAGATACGCCAGGGCTTGCTCCTATGTTTCGGACTTCCATGATGAAAATATACAAATTACAAAAAAAACTTATCAGTCAAAGATTTAGATATCACAAACTTGTAAAATCTTTTTGAAAATTTTACAAAAACTATTCTTAATTTCTTTTAAAATTTGGGACGGCTCCAGCATCAGAGTATGTCTCATTGGGAATTTTATTGCTTTTATTTCATGGTGACCTAATAAACAAAACTAGAAGGATCAAAGTCAGATAATCTCTAAGCACAAATATAAGAAAATATTCGGTCGCCTGCTTTACCGAGGATATGATCCTAAAGAAACACTGGACATGGTAAGGGACCAATCTACAGTTTTGTTCCAGTGTCGTTTCCAACGTTGCACACTAGACAACCGTGACGACAGAACTCCATGATGGCATTGTTCAAATCCCGTCAGAGAAGAATAGGTCCTCATTCTCTGTCCTATCTGAAAGTTGGTCAGACTTCTCGTGTGATTGATCTTGAGCTCGCTTACATACCATAGAATGTTTTTAGATCCATTTATATAGAGTCTGTGCCGCTGTGTTTAACTATCTTGTTTGTGATGTCACCTTACAGTAAGATGTATTATGTTTATAGAACAATTGTGCGTCTATAGAGACTTCCTTGTATTCGGATTAGTAGAGGGTTGTGTGTACGTAATCCGGATAATTACACCATTTTCGAATAGCAGATGGCCTACCAAAGTCGGCGCCAAGTGCAAATTGGCCCCCTTCCTTTTATGTGTTGTCACTAATGCTTACGTCTGTTTCGATTGTTTTGTATGATGTTCCAGCTATAGTAAATATTGTTGTGTCTTTCTGCAATTTGTAGTTTTGTGTGATGTCATTTATGTGTCACTTTCTTGTGGGTTTGTTTCGCTGGGTGAGTGCACTGTTGGAGATCTTCCTTTCTCCCACTTGAGACTGATTTGTCCGCAAAATAAGTTGTCAGGAAAAATGTTGTCTCACCCACCCTGCAGGGTGAAATAAGCTCATTTCAGCAGGGTTGCTTTTAACTGTAACGTTATTGTGAAGTCATACATTATTGCTGCGTTAGCCGGTCAAAATATTAAAGAGAATGCATAAAAACTTATTTTTGAGCTCTTTAAGACTGTGAGAGAAAAATAATCAATCCCCAGATTTGATCAGGGACACGAAAATCCAACCCTCGTGTCCAGGATGAGCTTTTGTCCATGAATCGGCACGCCTCGTCGTGGTACAAGGAAATCCTTGACCTTTGGGTTGGATTTTCTTGTCCCTGATCACATCTGGGGATAGATTCTATTATTCTATGGTTTTTTATTTTTTTTCCAAGAACTTTTATGCCTATTATGATTTGTTAATTCTAGTGTTTGATTTAGTATTTGAATTCCATTTACTTAGGGGATAAACGTACTGTGTTTTGTGGATCCTACAGGTATATGTTGGATATACTGTTGAAAAAGCAGTTATACCGTCGGGCTTGTCCCCGACGGTATAATGTATGTTTCCAACATTATATCCAACATATACCTGTCAGAAGCGCAAAACACAGTATGTTTATCCCTATTCTAATTCATGTGACACATTTTAACTTTTTACACCCCTCAGAGGGTCTCACATATCAGTTTAGAGGTGACGTTGCTACGGATGACTAACAACGACCAACAGAAACTATTGCGCTGCAAAATATGAAATACAGCTGCTTCGTATTTATATTTAGACTAAACATATTTTATTGATATAAATAACATCAAAGGGATTGGAAACAAGTTCTCTAACTTAGTTGAATTCCTCTCCCAAGTTGAATTCCTCTCCCATATTCATATGAATGGCGAAAAATCAAAGTGCTTTCAATAATAAACTTACTTACTCTGTTGTTTAATGAGAACGCCATTTACAAGCTCATTACTTGTAGTTTTACGTCACAGTATTACGTCAAATGAGCGAAGAACAAAGGGAAGCTTGACGTCGTAAGCAAAAAGTGCACTAAAGCTTGTAAAGTTCAAATTTACGTAGGAATACATTTTAAAGTATGTCAAGTGAGTCGGTTTGCGGCATGTATATCGTCGTTATGTATGCTTGTAGAAATCCTGTGAACCAATCAGAATGCGTGAAACGAACAAAATGAATTAGAATAATGTATCAGCAGTGATGCTCGAGTCCGAATGTGAGGATATCCAAATAATGAATATATGAAGAGCAAACTTCTAAACATGACTAGCCAGCCAAGGACAGAGGTATGCCATGAGGGAGATACTCCATGAATTCTGAATAATTTATCAAAATTGGTGAATCAAAATATTAATGAAAGCACTTTTTTAATACCAAAGACACCAACCTTTTTTGAAAAACAAATTACATTTAGCTCGCCCCCTCCTTCCACTTTTTAGCTCACCTGAGCCATAGGCTCAAGTAAGCTATTGTCATAGTGTTGCGTCGTCCGTCGTCGTCGTCGTAAACTTTTCACATTTTCAACTTCTTCTCCAGAACGGCTGAAGGGATTTTGATGAAACTTGGTAGGTATAAAGTACTCATGGTCCCCTACAAGTGTTGTTGTTTTTCGTCCGGATCTGTCAACAGGTGGCGCCACCACAGCCAAAAGTAGGTCACGGGGGTACCCTCCTTTGACAAACTTCTTCTTCAGAACCGAAGCATGTATCGACAAACCGAAAGCATCAGGATGATCTAGAGAGATGTCTTAAGAAGTGTTGTTATTTTTTGTTCCACTTCGAAGTCAAATTTTTGACGCGTTTTTGACGTCTTTTCGGACTTAGTCAGAAATGCACATTTTTGCACTATTTCTTTAAATAACTCAATAAGTGTATGATTTTACACACTCATTTACTACATATTTATCATATTTAACTTACTTAATGCTTTGATATGTATTTTATGCTTAAATTTTATTTTTTTGATTTTTTATGAATTTTTTTCTTATGTAAAAAGGAAGGGGGGGAGGTGATTTTCATACATTTTCTGCTTCTTTTCTATAACCACTCTTCAGATTGTCATGACAATTTGTAGGTATGAGGTACTCATGCATGGTACCCTAAAAGTGAAAGAATTTTGTCAAGATATCCACTTTTGGATTTTTAAGGAATATTTTTTAAGATTGTACATAGGTATAATGTATGTTTTCCATGCCCAATGGACCCACGGGGAGTGGCTTCAAAGCCCGGCGGAACCCCAACAAAATTCTTTTTCCCTTTTTAGCTCACCTGAGCCATAGGCTCAAGTGAGCTATTGTCATAGTGTTGCGTCTGTCGTCCGTCGTCGTCCGTCGTCGTCGTAAACTTTTCTCATTTTCAACTTCTTCTCCAGAACGGCTGAAGGGATTTTGATGAAACTTGGTAGGTATGAAGTACTCATAGTCCCCTACAAGTGTTGTTGTTTTTGGTCCGGATCTGTCAACAGGTGGCGCCACCACAGCCAAAAGTAGGTCACGGGGGGTACCCTCCTTTGACAAACTTCTTCTTCAGAACCGAAGCATGTATCGACAAACCGAAAGCATCAGGATGATCTAGAGAGATGTCTTAAGAAGTGTTGTTATTTTTTATTCCACTTCGATGTCAAATTTTTGACGCGTTTTTGAGAAATTGTCTCATTTTTATGTTCGATATTTAGCATGTATTGAATGTACATGCTAGAACATTGTTGTTCTTTAATTAGTATGACAGTTTGATCATTTATCGATAACGTTTCGAAAATGTCACCAAAGTGATACATTATAAGTTTGAGTAACATATATCAACTTTACATTCCAATTCGTGTAATAAACTGCAGCAAACACCGAATTACTGGTTTTGTCCCATTTTCCCCTATAGGTGTAACTACAGGAAAAAAAATTCTTTGTATGATTAATCATTTAGCTCGATTTCGGTGACTTCAAATGCTTCAAAGCTTATAAATTTGGTCTTTTTGGCTTAGGACATCTTTGGCACGCATGAAAACGAAATAAAAAAGGGGGTCATGTATACCCTTTTTCTGCAAAATTCACTTTTTTACATGACCCCTTCTTCCGAATTGAAAATTTGTTGATTTTTATACATTTTCAAATCGATCTATTGATTACATAAAAGGCAAAATCATGTTCAAAACTCAATTTCTCCAGACAGCAGGGAATCATACATCGATTTCATGTGCTATTCTTAAATTTTCAATAGTTTTGACCAATGAGGTGACACCTTTTATTCAGCCCGGTTCACCAGTCAAAAGGGAAGGGATTCCCTGCTAAAATGATTTCCTGTAGTTACACCTGTAGAAATGTGATACCTTTAGTACTGCGATACATTTCAGGGGATACAGTGCAAACGGAATAGATTTTTATTTAATGTGCATTTTACTTGGAACACTTTCATAATGGTTATCATTCATGTACTTGGAACACTTGCATATACTTGTTATCATGTATAAAGTTTGCTCGAATTTCTTCTGTCTTAGACTCTCTTAGATGAAGTAATTTACGGACTGATTTCTTGAACGGATATAATGAGTAAGCTCTTCCTCTGGAATGCATAGGACATTTAATATATGAAATTCTTGAAATAAATAATTCAGTTCAGAGTTCCTGAAATCTTCCTATGAAATGTTGGACCACAGAAAGCTGTTGTTTAAATAGAGAAAATAAATTATTATTTACAACCATAAGCCACTGTGTTCGACATCTTGTATGTATAATATTTCTAAAAGGAACACAGAGGCCTGAGGTTGTGAATAATAAAACATTTTCTCTCATAAAATGACAGGTTCCTGTGATTAGACCTTTGGGAATTTTTATCTGTTCAAATAATAGATACATATTGAGTTTTTATTGGACCAAAAAACTTTTTGTCGGCAAATCATATGCAACCGATACATTTCATGAACTCTCTCCGCTAACAACTTTTCCGTGAAACAGACCTTTGATGAGGTAAAACAATTTGTTAACAGTAAATAACGATGTCGTAGGTCTGCTAGTTGGACAAACTTAACAATTTCATGGGCCTTTTAATTTGTTTCAAACTACGAAATCTAGAGAAACCACTTGAGTTGTTGAACAGCGTATGCTGAAATGCGACGCTCCTTCTCGCCTGTTGAAATATGCATAGGCAAGAAGCGCCGCATTTCATCATATTCACTGAAAATTATTTGTTCAAGTGGCTTCACTGGGTCATGAGGTTTGATACACCATACACTGCTTTTTGAAAAACTTTAACATTGGGCATAACTTTTGAATGGTTAGTGATAGAGGTTTCAATTTTTACATGTGTATTCCTTGTGACAAGATCTTTCAATTGATACCAATATTACGCTAACCCTGACCTCTCACATACTTAACAGAAAATGGCCTTTATACTAACAAAGATGCCGCCGGGGGTATTCTCGTTTCACAAACACAGGCTTTATAATTTCTGGCATGCTAGCTATCAATAATGAAAGGTTTTGTGTTCAATCTTAAATAAACTTAATTTATGAAATCATTTCATTGTTTTATTCTTTTTCTGCTGCACATTAATGATCAATATGATTTTATTTTTGATGTTGCATAATTGAACTATACTAGCTGGGCATATGACGTTGGACCACTTTATCCGTCTTTTCAAATCAGTAAAAACGTTATTGTTTTGAAATGTGACTATCTTTTCTTTTTTGTACTTTTAAAGGTTGTCTGAAAAAAAACTTCTCTGCATCCGGCAAAAACCTTTTTAGAAAGGTTGTGGGCTAAAATCCTGGTACTGGCACTATCAGTATTCAATGTCAGTATGTCAATTAGAGCGTGCATGGGTATCAGGTGAGCGTTGTGCCCCCTGGGGCTCTTGTTTTAAATACATGAAAAGAAATATGTGGCTGAAATATTCGACACCTCCAAATCCGGACAAAATTCAGATCCTATTACTTACATAAAATGTATGCACGGATATAAAAGGTTCGAGAAAAAGGGATTCCAGTATCAGGCTTCAGGCTTCAGCCAAACTCAGGTGGTCTGATTCTATTTTCATGCAAAAGTTTCATTTAATAACATGTGAAGGGATCTTTTTGCATGATTCTGAACCAAAAAAAAATGTACGCAATGACAAGCATTGGAATAAGAATAGAATATTAAATTGTATGAAAACAGAAGTTTTGAAGCTAAAACCTCTTATTTCTTTGCGTTTCAGAAGTAGATGACTTCGTTTCAACTTTGTTTTTAATAAGTCATTCACATATAATGTAGTTTTCACTACGTTTGCATAAAAGTTTGTTTTGAAACTATCAAAAACGAACAATCTGGAAACTTGTTTTAGAAGGAAAATCTTAGAAAGGGAGACGAAAACATCCCATTAAAATGGCATATAATTTGAGAAGAAATATTCCTGTAAATATAATTGGGAAATTTTTTATAAACTTTATGTTTATTTAAAGTGAGGTTTTTTCTATAATCCTTTATGTCGTATGGGAGGAGAGACTGAAAAAAGTAATGTTACATGTATTTATTCTAAGGATACGAAACCTTATCGTTCAGCTTTGACGAAAGTTTATCAGTTTTGGCATTTTGTACACTTGTTTCTTCTGGATTGCTTACTGTAACCACCTACTGAAACACTTAATGACGCATGTTTGTACCCTCTGTAAGGATTTATCAGTTCAATAAAAGGGAAGGATCTCCAGCCTGACCACCCTGCACTTACCCAGCGAAACAAACCCAACTACCATCGGAATTAATATTTCTAAATTCTTCATATACGATACACCTTTTAGTACTCTTAAACGGATTTTTCATGTTAGATATGTAACAAAATTACGACAGAGAATTTGTACAATAGAGCTTTAGATGTTCCATACTATGGATGCCTTAAATTTTTCTTTAAACAGAAAACCCAGACATTATATGCGAGTTCTGAACAACAAAGCACATCAATATAGATTTAACCTCAGACAGTGCATGCTTCGAGCTCGGACAAAAGTTCCCCGCGAGGGGTTTGGCAGTAAGTGTTTTGAATATTTTTCCCTGACATGGTCGCAATAGCTCTTTCAATATAGACATAACATCAGACAGTGCATGCATTTTAGATAATGTTTTCATTTCCGTGCATGAACACCTACGGTGGTGCAGCTATCAAAACAGGGGATGCTTACTCCTCCCGGGCACCTGGTACCACCTCTAGTTTGCTACACAGGATTCTGTCGATGCTCAGTTTTGTGCTTTATTGTTATTGCTGTTGAGACTATCGACAGGATCTTCTTTAACTCATTTGTAGATATCATTTTCATTTTCGTGCGTGAGCATCGATGGCCGCTGCGGCTAGCCAAACAGGTGATGTTTACTCGTCCCGGAAACCTGGTCCCATCTCTAGCTTGCTTGGGATCCGCCGATGTTGAATTTGGTGGCTATTGTGAGTGTTGTTGAGATTGTCGGATCTTCCTTATCTAATCTAAGTATACGCACTCCCGTCCTTTTATGTTAAATATATTTTGTCGGTTATTAACAATTTCGAAAGAGATGTGAATGCTCGAGCCTTGAAATATAAAAAGAAAAGTTCATTATTTTCTAAAAGCAGGTTCATGTGGTGTGACAAATGAAATCAAATATCAAATCAAATAACATATATCTAGAGTCGGACATGTCAACAATACAAACGATAGCTATTGTGAGCTATTTACTTGACATATATAAAAGTACCACAATAATGTAGCATAAATATAAAGGACACTATAAATAAAAACATGCAAATGACCAAATCTAAAGTAAACTAAGATACTAAACTAAAAGAACATACATAGAACTAATCTTAGACGCGACTTAATGGTTAATCAATAGGAACCCTTCGACGTTATTAATATAGACACTTATTTCACGTTGCAGTGTGGAGCTGTTAAAATCGTTCCGCTTGGCCTGATGTTTGTCAAGTGTATTATTTACTTCTTTCCAGCTCTGTCACTTAGAGAAGCTTTGTTTTGGCCTTTTATCAATGAGACGTAAAATATATTTTTTTCGGATACTAGCCATTTCACCGATAAATATCATCGAAATTAAAGGAGTTTAACATCTTAGCACCATCCCTCCAATGCTATTTTGAACATAGATTTTATTTGGATATGCTACTGAATCGACCCTACAGGAAATTTGGAGCCGCGCGCTCTCTGTAATGTAAATGTAAAAATCTAACTTCAAAAAATTTAAGAGGGCGCTACTGAAACTATTTATGGTGGTGCCGCCGAAAGCATCACTGATGAGAATTTAATATTCGAAACACGTGTCTGGTGCATGTAAATTGATTTGGAATTTTCTTCAAGAAGGTGGACAGTTGGAACCCTTCGACATTATTGATAAGACCTCACATACACATTATTCATATAAACATTAAAAGACATCACAAAACTAAAAAGTAAGGACATTCCGACAATTTGCTGGAAGACCTTTCCTCCAAACACCACAAAAATGTTGTCGATCAGAAAGTTTAACAGCAATTCTCTGTAACCACCAAAAAATTCCCATATGGGTCAGAAATGCATGCCTTCAGATTTCAACCAAACATTGTGATATGGGTTGATACATCATAAGATATTAGAAAATGGAAGAAAATTTTCAAAATTCTTCACGGTTGCCATGGCAACAGACTTGAGCTAAATTGACCAATTAAGGCCCATTTTTTCCTTAAAATGTGTGGTTTTATCATGTCCATTGCCAATTCATTATCGTTGCATTATATATAATTTTTATTTTTAGAAAAAGCACAAGATCTGAGCAAAATTAAGCATTTTTTTTTATCATAATTCAACTCAAGTTTATAAATGTCTAAATTTTCACTTAAAAACGCCATATTTTCATAAAAATGCATTTTTCTCAATTTCTCTGTTTTAAGATTATTTTAAGTGGATGTGGTGAAAAAAGGTACCTTTTCATTTTCAATTGAATTATCTTTTTTGTAACGCCAAGCAATGTTCTTTTATTCATAAAATAAAACATCTTGGGGAAATGATTGCGCATGCCCAGGAATTGTTACTAAAATAGCTCATTTTTACTAATCAAAAGATATAAAAATCCTTTTTGAAAATTTTGATGATAGAATAAAAAGAATTTAATTTTGTTTGAAAACAATATCATCACATTTAATTATCATAGTACGGGAATGAATATTTTAACCAATATATACATTTGCTGTATTTGTGAAGTAAATATCTTGAAAAGGAAAGCACAACAATGTAACTTTTATTTCTCTTTTATCCATAACTTGTCTGACAGTACTGACTAAATCGACATTATTATGTCACATACAGAAAAAAATCAGATTGTTGCTAAGGTTATGTTTAGTTGCTATGGATTTTTCTTTGAAAGCTTACTCAATTTTCTAATTTCTCAATTGTTCTCTATTTAAAGAATCAATTTTTATCAAAATATTCATTCCCGTGCTATGATAATGACTGTTAACATGATATTTTTCTTTTTTTTAATCCGTTGCTAAGGGAAAAAAGGGGTTGCTATGGATATTTTAACCTTATCTTTTTCCCTTTTTATTTGGAAATAAGATAAGAAATAATTAAATGTGATGATATTGTTTTCAAACAAAATTAATTTTTTTTATTCTATCATCAAGATTTTCAAAAAGGAATTTTATATCTTTTGATTAGTAAAAATGAGCTATTTTTAGTAACAATTCCTGGGCATGCGCAATCATTTCCCCACGATGTTTTATTTTATGAATAAAAGAACATTGCTTGGCGTTACAAAAAAGATAATTCAATTGAAAATAAAAAGGTACCTTTTTTCACCACATCTTCTTAAAATAATCTTAAAACAGAGAAATTGAGAAAAATGCATTTTTCTGAAAATATGGCGTTTTTAAGTGAAAATTTAGACATTTTTAATTTTGAGTTGAATTATGATAAAAAATGCTTAATTTTGCTCAGATCTTGTTCTTTTTCTCAAAACAAATAGCATACATAATGCAATGATAAAGAATTGGCAATAGACATGATAAAACTTCACATTTTAGGGGTAAAATGGGCCTTAATTGGTCAATTTAGCTCAAGTCTGTTGCCATGGCAACCGTGAAGAATTTTGAAATTTTTCATCGATTTTCTAATTTTTTATGATGTATCAACCCATGTCACAATGTTTGGTTGAAATCTGAAGACATGCGTTTCTGGGATTTTTTGGTGGTTACATAGAATGGCTGTTAACATCTGAATAACATCAGTTTCAGTGTACTTATTTTCAGAATCGGACTTTTCTTTTACAAAGTAGGTTTTGTTATAGTTAACAACAATAAATTTGTATTTGAGATTACCTTTCTTACTTGTAAACGCATTACTTATAATTTTTGCGAGTCTTTCTTTCAATTTAGAATGTGGAATTGTAGTGTAAAGTGTCGATTTCATTTGACCACAAGTCCAAAGTTAGAGTACCAAAGACCTGACTGAGACTGATTAATGGTGGAGTTTGAGATTATCTGGCACTTATTTGAAGAAAGGTTCACATGATTATCCAAAAATTCTGTCTGCAGTATAGCTAATTTTGATGATGATACATCTTCAGTGATGTCAAGTGCCTTTGGACCAAATGCCATCCTTGCCTTCTTTGTGGTACTTTTCTTCAGACTGCTCACTTTTTTCTTCCATCTAAGTACTTGAGTTGAGGGTTTCTGTCTGTACTTTATAGTACTAGTTAAGCGTCTTGCCGTCCCATACCTTACTTGACCACTGTGGTCCCAAGTTCAGCCGTAATACCCCCACCTTAATATCTAGCATGTCATGACCCTCTGTTACATAGGTTATGAACTTTACCTCCATCAAACTTTGTTCTAATGTGCATCCAACTTTCTGCTAAGTTGGTTGTACTATTGCTGATTAGACGATCAGCTTTCTCTGATATCCTAGAAAGAAGTTGTGATACATCTCTCATTATATGCTGCTCAATATCTGCATACTTTATACTGGTGCAAAATCTTGATTCATCATGATCCTCAACTGATGTTCCCTCTACCCAATAACCTATCTGATCTCGAATTATAGAGTAAACACTTGGTATCAGTACTGCACTGTCTTGGGTATTGTGCGTTGAAGTTTGTTGTTCTTTGGCACGACAAAAATCTTAGCAGTTGGTGTGAAGACCAAAGACGTGATAAATTGAATTGTTTATATCATGCTGCAGTCTCTTAACACAGGTTGCTCTATCACTTTTTTATCTTGTAGTTCTTTGGACTTCATTCTGATTGCACAACGCACACTCCTTACAAGTCTCACACGGGCACTCTTTGAAAGATTATTTTTCCTTTTATACAAAGGATTGTCACTTACCAATTTTTCTAGGTTTGATCTAAAACATTTTGTCACATGATTTGCACACTCCTCTTTTGTTACAAACCTACCCCACACAGTTAATTCTTGCTTGATCCTGACAAAGACTGACTAATCTCCATCTCCTACCACTCTCATATATTTTACCCCATGTTTCTCTTCTGCCTGTGAGAAACCTTCCAAAATTATATCTGCTTCCATCCATTGGCTGTCCTCATTCCAGGTTTTAAAACACTCGTGTTCCTTACCATATTGCATATTGCAAATGTAACAATATTTGTTACGCACACCTATATGGAGCAATTTTTGGTTTCCTTTCCAATCACTATGGCAACACCTCCAGCAGCATTGTATGAGTGCTTGTGTGTTCTTTTTGACCATCTACCATCTGTAATTACGGTAATGACAGGCACTTCTTGATGGTAATCATTTCTGTCAATAGCCAGTTTTCTCTCTTCTTGTCCAGCCTTCAGAATTTCTTTCTCTAGAGCTGCAAGCCACCACGTTTCTATCTCTGTCTCTATAGAACTAAATGGTGTGTGTGTGTGTCAAACCCGGAGAATTCAATGTTCCTAAGAATTCATTCAAGTGGGCAGGACCATTCCATGTGACCATGCTGTCCCATACTGCTCTTACATTTATATCGAAACGTTTGGAACCTGGAATTTTAGGGCTTGTTTCCATTCTAAACTTTTTCGAACATCCTTGGCACTGTGCCATCATAAAACTAGCTAATACCCTAGAATGCGCCTCACTTGCCAAAATTATTGGTGGCTTCCCCTCATTAGTCAACCTCATAGCTTCAACACACGTACATGCATGTATTGTAATTTCAGATATATGAGATTGAAGGCAATCCAAATTTATTATCCGATAACCTTTTGGAATCAGATTCTTTATTTTTCTTAATTTTATCCTCAAATCTGAGTCTGTGAGGAACGATTCATATATTTCTCTCGTAATTTTCATGGTTGATAGTAGAATGGACTTTTACTCTAATCTTTTGAATTTCTAATTTCATTTTTGATTTCCTCATGTTTCTATGCCTTATTGTTCTGTAAAGCGACCTTACTCTATGCTTATTTTGTCGGTCGTGTCTATGTCTACCCAATCCTTTTCGAAATAATCGACTTTTCTTCTGCTTGCACCCCATTATAGTGACGTTTCATTAATTTTTCCTTATCGTTATCCTATCATTTCATTTTTTTATGTTGTTCCTTCTTGCTTTCCATACTTCTGAATTTTGCTTTTCAGTACAATTTATAAAGAAACTTACCTTTGGCCAAATAGCATCCTAGGTATCCTTTTAAGCATTCATTTCTAGTGGCATGAAAAAAATATTTAAAAAGAATTTATAAAACTTACCAAACATGGCACGTGTTCAGCTCGACTGAATCAGTCAGTTGCTTGGATCATATCGTCGATATCTTACATAATTAATCCCCGATCTTCGAATCTGTGCTCTGATTACAATAAAGATACAAAAATACATTAAAATACATATACCCTTACCAATTATATTGTGCTGATCTTTCAGAAGTTAGCGGCTTCTGCGTCGGTTTACGTTCATTGAGCCTGTTGACGATTACAAAATGTAACCGAAAATGCTTCCCTAAAAATGAGAATATCTTCGCATCATCGATGGGAGATTAAAAAAACCCATATATTTTCTTTATATAGTATTTTTAAGGCATTTTCTTTTTAAAATAGTCACCAAGAAGCATCAATATCACCAATAACTTCGAAAGGAAAAATTAGACGCAAGTACGTTTCGAGGACTAATTTCATTCTACTTTCACTTTTTGATAGCGGCGAAAGACTTCAGATTTCAACAATATTGTGAATGTAGGTATAAAATACAACCCTGTTGATCATCATATATAACCTTCTTGATTGATGAGTCGATGAGTTATGAGTGTACAAGGTTATTAAAGCCTCAACATTCACATGAAATAGTCAACTGGAATAAAAACAATAAGGCGGCTCCAATATTTATACAGAACGTATGTTATCCATGAATGCTGGAATTATTTAGCTGTGAATTCTATTTTCATTGCTAGCTTAGTCTGTATATGTGAAGTGATTTTATATCTAAACCAAAATAATTTTGAAAAGTTGAGTAATTATCGCTCCAGATTTTTTTGAAATGGGTTGTAAAGATTATTGCAAATTTTAGAGGTTTAAACATGAATATACACTTCACAAAAGAATATTTAAAAAAAAAAATATGGACCAGTTTAAACCTTTGCCATTAATCTTTCTCTTGTTACATTTTTACTCTCAACTTTGGTAAGGGGGAAAATTAAAATTGTTTACTGAATGCACATAATCTGAAAAAAAAATTCTCTATAGCGAAACCTTAATGAGGGATAAATATAGTGTTCTTGGGATCACAGAGATATGACATCTAAGATGATCTTCTAATAACATTTTCTTGAGTTTAATTCCTCAAAAGTTGTAACAAGAAGAACTGTAGAACTTAAAGGAAGATAAAATAATCAAATGAACAGCATACTAATAAGCAAAGCAACACAAAAAGGTAAGCAAGCGCAATAAGCTGAAACGGCATGTATAACTAGCAAATAAATCATGAACATGCTCTGAATTTGCAGAAATCCCCTTCCCAACTGTTGATTTGTGTTGTAAAATGATTAAATGATGATATTTGTCTAAAAGAGTCGGGAAGAGAGTTCCATGGCTTTGCTGCTGAATAACGAAATCAACTTAAGCCATAACCCGTGGTTCTTACTTGAAGAATTTCTGCCAAATTACTATATCTTTCTAAAAGAGTAAGCATTATATTTCATAGAGACAAGAATTTGTAAATAAAGTGGAGTTTTTGTATGAATGGTTGTAAATGTTTCGATAGCCATAGTCCTCATTCTTCTTAATTTCAAACTTGGCATATTGGATTTGACTTAGCTAAAGAGATTCATAAGAACTAGTATGATCATTAAAGATAAAACGTAAGCACGCTCTTAATTTTTTTTCGAGCTTCTTAGTCTCCCGCTAATCACAAAAGTGCCAAGCAAAGGGCAGTAATTAAAACTGGACATTATAAAAGTATGGTAAATGGTTAGTCTCCCTAGTCTGTTTATGTTGTTTCGTATTTTCTTTAATAACAACATTTAATTGGCGGGATGCTTTCTTACAGATATCAGAAATATGTTGCTTGAATTTCAGTTTTAAGTCTATTGTTGCACCTAATACTTTTATCCAGCTGGATGTCTGTAACTCCAATATTAAAAGTTAAATTTGCAGATTTCGTTTCCTTACCAATACAAAGGGACTGAAACTTGTCCGAGTTTGCTTGTATTTGATTATCTGAAAACTATTTATCTAAACTTGAACTGTTTGATTCCAAAAAATAATAAACATCCAAAACATTTGTACTACAATATGAAAAGGGTATTTATTAGCATCAGCATAGTAAAGGTCGCAATTTGAAAGTAAACAATATCATTTAAAAAGATGTAAAAATTATCGGCCCGAGGATGGACCCTTGGGGCACACCGTTGTAGAAGTCTATAGATCCACTGCATATGTCATTAATCTTAACAAACTGTTTGCTGTTACTAAAATAAAACTGAATAAGATTTACAGCAAATCCAGCTAATCCATATGTCTTTAGTTTAAGTAACAATAAACCATGAGGTATATCGTCAAATGCCTTTGACAGATCCATCAGAATGGCAGCTATATATCTATTCTCATCCAATCCTTTCTTCCAATCCTCAATAGCTGTCAACAATACAGTCTAACACTCATATCCAGATCTAAATGCTGATAAATAGTCATCTAAGGGGGTCCAGAACTGTATCCGAAAGAACCCAATCGGAAAACTCTAGATCAATTATGACGCCATAATAGGAATGGCGACATTGGCGCGTTTTTCGCAAGAACGTCAGCAGTGTTCCAGCTAGAAAACAAAAAAGGCAGGGCGCAAGATAGGGCACTTCTGCGCATGATGGGCCAAAGAGGCCACATCATGCATACGTGGTGGGCAAGGGTGGATACATCTATCGGCGCGCAGTAAGCAAGTGAGGGCACAATTTTGCATTTAGTAGTCAAGGGAGAGTATATTTTACAAAGCATTAACTTCATATTTGTGCAAATATAGCACTTTATTTCTTTTGCAGTGCATCTTTAATAATCAAATTGTGGTACAATCATAATTAAAAAAATGTTTTTCAGAAAAAAAAACCCAGATGTCTCCCCCCTCCCTCTAAGTTACTTTAAACTTTAGTGCCCAAGATGATGTGAAACCTTTGAGTCATGGGCAATATCACACTAAAACATGAAAGTGATTCATTATATGGTTTGGGGTATAGCCCAATCATGATTAGCAAATATATAATTTCATTATAAGCATATTTAGTGAAATTTACTTTGGTCACATGACCTTGGATATAGGTGATCTGACTCAGCATAAAATAACGTAAAAATAAGGGGAGGGGGTACCAAAATTGTTATTACTTAAAAACTGACGGTCAAATTTCGATAGGAACTTATCGGTGTTTCACTTGACATATGAAGGAGATAATATCAAGTTTTTACGGAAAATAAATGATAGGCCTTCAGATAAACGGACTTTCTTATTAAAAATTAACAACTCAAAGATGTTCTGAAAATAGACATAAATTTAACTCCTTTCGACAATTTCTTTTAGAAGTCTTAGTGATCATTTATATACATATCCGATTGCCCACATCGTATCTAAATGAAAAGTACAGAACTTGTTAATATTCTGCCTCTATAGTTTTTCATTACCTAAAGTGTGTTACTTTTAACATCACATTTATGGCCCATTTGGGGGCTTTCAATGGGTATATATGTACGTCCGCAGCTTCAAAACTAACGGTAAAAAATTAATGAAACTTTACATGTAGAAATAGTATGTTTCAATTATAAACATTCATAATTTCTAGGAAAATTAAATGATAGGATCTTTATTTCAGTCTGGCTGTGCTGAACCTCCTTGAATGATGGTCAAAAATTCTACTGACGATGTATAGCTCTTTCAAAAAAATTGGACAGTGGAGGTAACACACTAACAGGACGATTATTACCTTTGTCTAATTTTCTAATTTTCTTATGTTATGATACCACTTGTGCTATTTTCATTATATCTGGAAAGCTACATTTTAAAAGAGAAAAAATTACAATACATGTCAAAGGTTTAAGAATATCATTGCCTACCATCTTGACTATTTTGGCTGAAATACCATCAATTTCAGTTGCTAATTTCTTCAAACGCATTTTTACAAAAAAATCTACAAAATGTTCTCAAGTTTCTGAAACCCGGATCCAGTCCCATCATATCCCAGCCATCTTGCTACGCCTTCGGTAAATTTTGGACATAATTTCCACAGATTTTGGCCATATTTCATTTTTTTTAAATGGGGATCACTAACGAGGGTTAAGTACCTGAAACTTGCATGTCTGGTCCATGCTGTTAATTTTTTCTGCTTTTAAAAGATGCTTATGGATTTTAAGACATTTATAATTCGTTTGTTTTGATACCTGATGAGAATTTCATTTGAAAAGTCAAAATCATCCTATTCGTTCACTATAACTGTGTGTGAACCCGTCAGCTGGTTGGAATCTTGGAATCTTCTTAAAACTGGATAAAATAGATAAAAGCACAAGGGACATTTAAAATGTTAAACGTCTTCAAATTCAATAGCATCATTTAAGAATAGATAAATTTGCAGCATGGCCCAGAAATGAACGTTTCGGGTGCTTAACTCTCGTCAGTGAACATCAAGCCAAGTACACCTGCTATGACAACGCATTTTAGATAAATGCAACTGTTTCTCCTTAGATGTTACAAGCATAGATCCATCAACAGCTTCACTCCCATGACTATCATGTTGTTCAAGAAAGTGAATCAACAATATGATATATGATCGATGGCTAGACTCAAATAAGACGAAAAACAATATATATCATGCATAATTGGCCTAATAGGACTTTTTCATACAAGATTTTTGGATAATTGTGATCCCTAATTATACCATTGTGTTAATCAAAGATGTATATTTGTTTTGAATCGGAGAGGTTCATGACAAGACAAACCCAAAAGTCTGGTAAAGGAAGGAAAAATTTAAAGAAGGATGGCCCTTCTCGTGTTTGTCTAGAAAATAATGTGTCAAATATTGATTTAACCTTAAAAGTACTAGAACTAGAACTGTCAAAACGGAACGTATTATATTCCAAGCGACATGGCTTGAGGTACCCAAATTATCCCAAACATGCACGTCTTTGTCACTCTACAGCACATTCTCACTGCGTCCATGATTTGTTAGAGCTCATAAAGTGTATTATTTCTAACGCAATTTTAATCGTCATAACCGTCACATTAAGGACTAAAATCTCAATGCTACATGTATTTAATATCGCATCCAAGAAAACGAGTATTACAAAAAGTCACAACAACAAAATACAAATGAACAACAAGAGTAGAATAATTTAAATTGTCGTAACCTCGCAAAAGCCATAGGGTCGAAGTTCAAGCCCAGAGCAGTCGCAGTCCTTTCTCCAATACACCTTTCATGCGTTCCAACTGCGATATCTCAGCACCCTTATACATTTTGTGCTCTCAATAGATAAATAGAAACACTATATTTGTCCTCAAATGTTTGACCTCCTTGTCTTAATTAAGTGGAAACTAAAGATACGAAAAACGTCTAAGTTGCAAAAAAATAGAAAGGAAGTCAGTAACGGATGTAACTTACTTTTATTTTTCTGGATTTTTATTATATGAACTTCCCTAAGGATGACTTCATGTCATTATTTGTTTTCTAGTAAGTGAAATATCTCAAAACTTGCTGTGAGAGATACTTTTTCATCGCAATAGCTTATGAAACAGAGAAAAAAAAAAACCGTTACGGAAACATAAAAAAAAATTCCTTATTTCGGCAAAAACCGAGAAAGTCCATACTTTAAACGAATCAATGTGTCAAATGTAAACTGTCAGATTGAAGCCTTTAGGGCAAACATTGTACAAAGTATACAGTTCTCGAATATATAATTCTCTGTTATACGAAGCAAAGTAGTTATTTTGATAAAGACAAAAGTGAATTCGAAAGGATCTTAGTCTTAGAACATGTGTACTTTCTTGAGTACTGACTACTACCTTGCATAAGGGGTTAGCTGATAAGGAGACATATGCCCTTCTTTGAAGGAACAGAAACGTGACTTTTCCTTCAAAAACAACGAATTCCACCAGTTCGATCATTTTATCTTCTTTGTGTATAACTTAACAAGACCACAATGTTATTGATTTTATTTTGTACATTTCTGTATTTGTCCTATGGAACAAATGGCCAAGAACAGAACATTATTGAGCTGGCGAATAAACTAGGAGCAAAAATGTTGGTTAAATTTGTACAGGATGCCGACCTTACAGGTGCTTTATCTGGGGAAGGTACGTTCAACATAAAGACAAACTTCACTTAAACTCTTTCATTTTTAACTTTTTAGAACGTCTTACCACTTTGATTCCAATGTTGTGTATCTTCGCGGTTTGCCCCTTGCGCGCGCCAACCTTTCAACGTTTTAATGGTCATATTTTTCGCTGAAATACGCTTCTGCATACACCCTACACAAAATTTGGACATTTTTGACAAGAGGAATTTAAAAGTCTACATTGTAGATAGCGCCAGGAAAATTCACGTCTTCCAATGAGTGAAAAGGTTTTGCAACGCATACAAGACATTCTCTAATCACTATTATGTATTGTCATTTACATTTCGAGCTCTCTGGCAGTAGAGTTTGAACACTTTTCTTGCTTGACTATTTGTCCCCTTGACCAGTATGTGCTTTCTTTTACCTCGTCTACTCTAGACGTTATTTTGCGTATCTTTATGTCTGCAGTATTGTACATTTTCGTATGATTCTCTCAATGGATTTGTTTGATATGTCACCTTAATTTGACTTGAGCACAAATAACGCGTTTCCCCGTTGGAGTGACAAGAGCCCGGAATTATTACGAAAACCATTATTGACTCAGATGCACTTTTAATAAAAATGTGCGGGGTCATCACTCATTGACTCACGTAATACATGTAAGTGTTCTGTTGTGTTTGCAACGTGCGTATCTTAGTTTAGACCTTCTTAAAGTCAGCACACAGACCTTACACAGTTATAGCTCTGAATTAACTAAAAAATTACGGCGTATGGCACGCCAAAAGACGTAGACAGCAAATTGTTGCAAGTTAGATTAACATGCTGCTAAAGTACAAGAAATAGTTTGTATTTCCTTCTTCCTTTTCAACTGTAATTTACAGGGTTAGTGTTGCCGTTGAACAGTATGTGTCTTGTTGTCCTCAATTGTTTGTTGTAGTTGTTTTGTTTTATGTTTGTTGCATTCTGAGGTTGTGTTCCGCTGTTGTTAGTGCAGGGCAGTCTTGCTGTGGATCTCTTCAAAATATTTCATATCAAATTAGCAAAAGCAAGAAGAAAACGTTTTAATTTCATGCAGTATATACTTAAGAAATTTATATTTTATAGTCTCAGTTGTTTATATACAGTTGAGCCGATAATAATCAAAGTATGAAACATACAAGTTTTGAAATATAATATTGACATTATCATATATGACATCTTGATTTCTTTTTTGTTTAAGGTCCATTTACTGTATTTGCCCCAACAGACAAGGCCTTCAACGCCCTTCCCAAGGATGTAATTGAGACATTGATGTCGGACAAGGCGTTGCTGAAGTCGGTTTTAGAGTACCACGTTCTGAACGGAGAAACATTATCCTCAGATCTCTCCAACGATCTCACTGTTGACACCTTAGATGAAGGCAGAAAAATAAGAATTAACATATACGGAAATGTAAGTAATGGTATCCATACCTCGCTTCTCGTTTCATTTGTTTTATATCTATAGACTATTGATTTTTGGGATTTTTTCATCCGTTTTCGCCATCAGAGTGCAACCTTTATTCATATCAATTTCTGCATTTCTCCTTCGTGATGAAATTGCTTCCTTGTGTGTCATTCATACGTAGAAATCACAAGTCCATCAGCCAATTCAATTAAAAGCTAAAGGGAAAGTTCGTGCGGCCTACTGCAAAAATTCTAGTAGCTTAATTTTCAGGTTTTTGATGACAATTTTTTTACATACCTCCGACACATAGCTTTTTCTTACTGATTTCATACATAGGGAACATACAAATTATTTCCTTTTTTATATTTCCGATATACATGTACTATTGAAGCAAAACTACAGAAGGTAATAAATGTAATCACGTGTTACACAATCTTATAGATGTACTATTAATAGTAGCAAAAAGTTGAAGGACTTTTCATTTGGCATGGCTATTTCCTTTTTTAAAACACATGGCGTCAAAATGGAGAAAATCATTGACGCGCTAAATATCAAAACTAGAAAAATAATAAAACAAGTGTAGCACTTTGATTCGGTCTTGACCTTGAATTATAGACCTTGGCCTATGTGATTTTCTTTTCAGGTATCGGATGATATCTAGTAGGTCACTTCTAGTAATTTTCTATTTAGCAGTACGAAACCTATTATCGACAAATGAGCTATAAATATATCTTCATGATGTTATAAGTAAAGTACATTAAATAAAAGAGATATCTTAAACACGAAAGATCATAAAAGCAAGGTGACAATAGACCAAACATTACAACAGTGAAAATTAAAGATCACACATGAAGTAAATAAATTTTAAAATACGCGACCGAAGACGACTGAAGATGATCATCTTCAAAGTTTTATGGCAACCCCAACTGAATTGCGACATAAAGGGATAACTCGATACCGGTGCCTTGTCTTAATTTTCTACGTTCGAAATTTTTATATTAATTGTTGTTCCTGGGCACCTGGTCTCACTCCCATATGGGGAGTTCGCTTCTTTTCATATGATGGAGGTTTTTGTTTGTTTGCTTTGGTTCCTGTTTTATCCTGATTTTGTATGCCTTCGGTTTCTGATTTTCTGAATTATCGATTTTGTGCTGTATACAGGGATAAAGTCATTATCCATATTTGTCATTGCTTAACTAGCATTTTCTTAAATCAAAAGTTAAGTGATGGTCAAGCATGATAGGTAACATCACCGAATTTAAGTCAAATAATATAGGAGTGTTCAAACTCTTTACCTTTTTGAAGAAAATTCAAACCAATTTAAATGCACCAGACTCGTGTTTCGAATAGTAAATCCTCATCAGACGTACTGAATTGAATACCGAACTGATTTTCAGAAACAGCCAAATGAATTTCAGAAAACAAAGTCATCTCGAAGGTTTAAGGGCAAGGTTAAATATTCACATGTCAGAGTTACGATGGGTGATATACGCGTTCTCTAACAGCCCTTGGTGTAACGAAGACAGTACTGTAAGTGTTTTGAATATTTTTCCCTGACATTGTCGCCATAGCACTTTCTATATAGAAGGCCTCAGACAGCGCATGCATTTTATATATTTTCATTTTGAATTCGTTCATGAACATTGACGGCGGGTGCGGCTAGCCAACAGGGGATGCTTACTCCTCCCGGGCACCTGATCCCACCTCTAGCTTGCTAGGGGTCCGTCGATGCTCAATTTGGTGCTCTATTGTGAGTGCTGTTGAGATTATCGTCAGGATCTTCTTTAACTCATTTGTGTCACACTTATGCCCTTTGCCGTGTGGAGCTCATAAAAAAGTTCCCCGCGAGGGGTTTGACAGTAAGTGTTTTGAATATTTTTCCCTGACATTGTCGCCATAGCACTTTCTATATAGAAGGCCTCAGACAGCGCATGCATTTTATATATTTTCATTTTGAATTCGTTCATGAACATTGACGGCGGGTGCGGCTAGCCAACAGGGGATGCTTACTCCTCCCGGGCACCTGATCCCACCTCTAGCTTGCTAGGGGTCCGTCGATGCTCAATTTGGTGCTCTATTGTGAGTGCTGTTGAGATTATCGTCAGGATCTTCTTTAACTCACTGGTACTTACATGTATTACAGCAAGCTACATCTATCACGATGTAATTAATGTTCTTTTTTTTTTTAAATCATTTGCCATTGAAGAATTTAGAATTAAATGGTCCACTAGACAATCTTGCTTGTTGCTTTATCTCTGTCATGAAAAAAACAGGAACATGGCTGACAAGTGGAGGCAATACTTCGTAACAATAGTGATCAGGTGCGTTAGGGATTTATTTCCTGGAAATATTCGTGAGAAATTAGAGTAATAACTCATTTGTTTGCCAAATTACGGAAATAAAATATTACACATTATCAAACCTTTTTGTGTAAAGGCAGAAGAATTTGATTTCATACTCACAGTAACTTGATATAATCTGATATTCAATAGAAAAATACAACACAAATAAAAAAAAGGAACCAATATTGAAGCAAAACATCTGAATTCAAGGATTGCTGTTTTCTCTGATCGCGTGTTTTAATATGAATCAAAACAAGGTCTCGTGACTAAAAATACTTTTCACGTGAAATACATTCCTGCTAAAGAATAGAAACGTGTTCTTAGAATAACAATGGTATTGTATCTTCGTGATTTATGGTTGAAATGCCAATTAAGTATGTTTTTCAAAGTATCAGAGCTTCAAACAAAAGTACTGATTTATTTTGAAAAAAAAGTATTTATGTTGAAGAAGCGCTTTTAATAATGAAAAAATCACATGTAACAATTAGACTGAAATATATGGATCAATTCTTGTGGATATATAGCATTTTATACTTTTCAAAAACAGGATTGTCGATAGTAAGAATATCATCCATTTACCTAGAAGTACCAATGAAACATTTCAAATAATTTGTTTTCTTTGTTTTTGAAGATTTTGGATGAATTCTTTTTCATACATGTATAGAAATAAATCTGCAACAAGAGGCGCACAATTTGTACCAATTGGGATCCCTACAACCTGTTTGTAGAGATTATCACCAAATCTTACATAAATATTAATGTTGTCCAAAAGGAAGGACAGTAGCGTAAACGCACCAACAATAGCGTAAACTCAATAGTAGCGTAAAAGCACAAACAATAGAGTAAATGTAAGCGGTGACGGTAGGAGACATGCACAGAACGGAATCAAGACTCGTTGTTCTTACAAAGGAATAGAATTTACCAAAAAATGGATAAATTTATGATTTTCTTATTGCAATCCTTGCTTTTAGCAAAGGTATTGCGTAATGGTCATGTGATGAAATGAGCATTTTTTTCATGGAATGTTCTGTTCATGATTTGAATTTAATTTTTCTTAAAATTTATATAAGTGTGCGTTTGTATGTATTATATTCATTTCAATTTATTTATATACAACGTTTCTTTTGGGAGTCACTATAGTTAAATCTGTGGAACCGAGTCGATTGCCCCAGAGATTTTTTGTATTCGAGACATCATTTATTTGAGGATCCTGTCTTTTTTTCCCTCTTTCAGCTACATTTGTATCTGGATTCTCTTTAAATTTTATGGTTTTTACTATATATGTAAAAATAACTCTTTTTGTACTGTACTTTTATCTTCATTTTCGTATGCAATCAAAATTGACAAAAACCATCCTTTTTAAAACAAAAACATTTTCGCACTGTCCATCCACGGTTCCTTTCTCTTGGAATCGACTAAAATTTGGATCAGTTCAATCCGATCCTATCCGAATTATGAGGGGTTGGCGTAACTATTTTGTTGTACACAACCAATTGTGCCTCATATGAAATTCATGTGAAATTTACATGAACTTTACATGAAAATTCACATGATATTTATGTGAAACGAGCACGAACATGAAATTTACATGAAATTTTTCACATGAAATTCATGTGAAGATTTTTACTTGGATGTTATGTGAATTCAGTTTCCTGTGAAGGTCACTTAGAAAAATTCATGTGAAATTTATGTGAAGGAAATTTATGTGAAATTCATGTGAAATAGTTTTCACATAAATCTTATGTGAAATTTATATGAATTTTACATGAACTTTCATGTGACATTTACATAATGCTCATTTCATATGAATTTCATGTGAGGCACAATTGGCTGTGTATTCGACCTAAAGAAGAAACTGGAAGTTCAAATGTTAAACGTCTTCATATTCAAATTCATCTCAAAGATTCCAGAACACCTTTCGGAACAAAAATTCCAAAATAACTTATAAATTATGGATACCTCAAATTAAAAAGATTCAGACGTCGAAACAAAAAGATCATACACCTAACTTGTTGAATTTCTTAATTTCGAGTATACATTTTGCAAAGGGAGAACGTCTACCTACAATGAGTATAAGTATATGGAGATATATGTAGGATCGCGAGAAATAAATAGATCGGATATATACCATTATGAATACAATGTATCTCTCATTTGCAGTCATTGGAGGAGCTCTTTTTATTAATACCTTGGTAAAATATGACAAATTGAATTGATTATAGAATGAGGCACTCAGGCAAAGTTCTGATCGTACATTCAACTTAGTCTTGATATTTTACAGAAAGTTTTTGCCACCGGATCTCAAGTGATATTAGCTGATCAGAAGGCCACTAACGGGGTGATCCATGTTCTCGATAAAGTAATGTACCCTATCCCAACTATGTCCATTCTGGAGACTGCAGCTTCTACCCCTAGCTTAAGTACACTCGTGTACGCTGTTACAATGGCTAAACTTCAGGAAACACTCGCAGGTAAAATTACCAGATGCTTCAAATGGTTTATTTGATGGAGATTTGTTTCATCGATGGTTATGCCAGAGCTGATCTTTACCGATTGTTTCAAAAGTTTAATCTTATCAACAACACTATCACACAAAACATTGATACTGTATTTCCTTACGCTCGTAGGTTTCTCTACTTGTTTATGGACAAAATGAAAATACATCCTTCTTCTCCTGTTGTTGCATTTAAGTTTTGTTTCTATCATCCTTAAAATGCAAACAACGTGTGTTAGGCCCAATTCAAACAAATCAATTGACTCTTCCGACTGCTGGTAACAAAATACTAATTTTTTTTTCTTCACTTGTCAAATAAGCTCATAACCTCGGTCAAACATGAAATATGCATTGTTCAAAAATAATAGTACAATCGGAAAGGACAATTGCATATTAACAATAATCTTTTATTTGTACAATTTTAAACAATTTCCGATTAAATATGTATTGAACGTGTTATTCAGCAGACGTGAGAGAATAGTATGAGAAGGTCTTTTGTTCACGAGTTGTTAAATGTTCATATTCTATGCTGCAAATCTACTTATATGCAATAACTTCAATACTTCAAGAAAAAATATATGTTTTACAGTACTTGTTTACTAAAGATAGATGTTTTGTGTATTGATCATTTCATTTTCTGTATGTCCTTTTGTTCACATTTTTATAGTTAGACATCTAATTCAGAATTATTTTCAATACGCTGCCATCCATATTAGTATACAACATTTCTGTTGATGTTGCTGTCAGAAAATGAACAGTTTCAAACCCATTGCTGTATAATTCTGAAGATGAACGCGATAGAATGTTAAACGTCTTTAAATTCAATAACATCATTTAAGAACAGATAAATTCGCATTATGGACCAGACATGCACGCTCCGGGTACTTGACCCTCGTCAGTTATCCTCAATGTAAACAATGCTATATGGCCAAAGATTGTGAAAGTTATTATGTCCTAATATGTAGCAGGATGGGTGGATATGATGCTCCAGGACCCATGCTTAATTATTTTGATGACAGCAATTTTCGATTGTGTCGAAGTTGATCGAACTTGACTACATGTGCCCTCGAGGACTCCTGGTCCACCAGCAGTGATAATCACCAAGTGGTACAAATAAAAGTTAAACGTCTTCAAATTCAATAGCATTACTTAAGGACAGAAATTTGCAGCATAGAGCAGACATGCACGTTTCGAGTACTTATCCCTCGTCAGTGATCCTCAATCTATACAATGTTATATGACCAAAGAGTGTGTAAGTTATTATGTCCTAAAATGTACAAAAAGACGTAGCATGATGGGTGGGATATCATTTTTATTCTTCTTGAAAAGGACATTTTTTTAAAGAAAGCTGTGCTGTTGAAAACACTCTCAAAGAGAGTGAAAATTATTATGTCCTAAAATGTACAAAAAGACGTAGCAGGATGGGTGGGATATCATTTTTATTCTTCTTGAAAAGGACATTTTTTGAAAGAAAGTTGTGCTGTTGAAAACACTCTCTATATGCATTTTCATTATCACAATTCATAACTTTGAATTATTTCAAGCGAAACATTAAGAATATCTCAAGTTCAGAATGGTCAAGAAAAACTATAACATTAATGTTACAGCTGGTATATGGACTGACTTTTCACTTTAACCATGTAACTATGAAAGTTTCATGCAGCCTTAGATAAAAACAACACAAAAAAAGAAATATTTTGAATTAATAATTGAAAAAGGGTCGATTTTCCATATGGAGTGGGGTTTTCTTGACTTAAGTTGATCACGTTAAATGATTTTCGTGCAGTTTGCGTTCCCATTTTATACAAGTGTGCTTTAGCGATGGTATAGAATATTTAAAACCATGTAAATAATATTTTCATATATATATATTGATAAATAAAAACAATGACCTCGGACATATCACCACTGTGCCACGACTCCTTTACCAAAAAAAGATATAGAATATAAACCCTGACCAACGGAGCTCCACAAAAAATTGATCAAAAACATAGAATTTCTGCTTAGAATAGGGTCCGCCTTGAATTCAGTTGAATATGTTGCATGATTTTTGTGCAGCTTGCGTTCTCATTTTATCACAAGTATGATTAAGCGATGCAGTAGAAGCTGTGCAAAGCTGAGTCCGCCACTATTGACCTCAGGGAAGAGACAATGTTACGTAACATGAAGTCATAGATCATTACTGAAAACAAATATACAGTAAGATAGCATTCATAATATCTTTACTGAGAATAGTAATATGAATATATATTTCTTGAGTGTTTATCAACAACTGTCCTTCCATACTAGAAACATTACGTAAGATTTGTGGATGACAGTGTACACCGCGTGGATCGAAACGTATTTTTTTCATTTTCTAAATTAAACTTAACAAAACGTATGAGCCGTTGCAGTAGGGCAATGCCTAATACATCTATCCATATCGTCCAGGTATATAAAAAGTTAATAGTTTTTGCAAACACTTCAATATCTTGTTGATGACAGAAAATCCTTCTTTTTGACGAACTCTTGAAGTGTTTACAAAAACTTTAGACTTTTCTGATATATAAACGATTTGGACTTACTTTTAAGGCATTACCCTACTGCAACGTCTTTGTCATCAATTGTGTGCATTATCACTGACATGATGATAAACAATCAAAAATATCCGTAAGGATCATCATATGTTTCGATATCACGCGGTGGTGTATGTCCTGATTGAAACATAAATACAATGTATTGCAATGGAATAATACTCGTAGCGTTGTATTACTGTGCAATTAAGGTCAGGATGGCGACTTTAAATAGAGGTAGAAGAAAGGTGGATAGGTTCATATGTAGAGGAACATTTCCTTAAACTATTCCGACAAAAAAAAATCAAAATTTGCCCGTTTCGTTTTTTGACTATAAACTCCATTTTTGGCCTAATTGAACAATTTTGTCATTTTAGAGAATACCTCTCATACTCATACACCTCTGAAATGCATTAAATTTCAAAATTTCATATATATTCTTATTTTTCAAGATTCTTATAGCTTGTGAATGAATTAAATGCTATTTTGAGAAATTCTGATACAATAATCAGTTCTAAGGAGAGTATTTTCTTATAAAACCTATGTTGCTGGTTGCCATGGCAACAACTCATTATTTTTATTAATAGCTAGAAGGTCGCCAGCTACACATTTTTTTTCTACATATATATCTATGGTATTGCTTTATACTAAAGCAGTCAAATCAATATGTACCCGAATTAGTTTTTGAGCAAAATGACTGTTTCTATAAATAGCACAATAATTTATGCAAAAAATAACATTTTGACACCGAAAACCTAGAGTTTGACTTGAAGTTCGAATTTCTAATTATCTTGATTTTCAAGAGTATAATGGATAGTAAATATTCTGAATTTTGAATCTTTGGTAGCAGAACTCATGCGAAAATGACAAATGTTTTCCTATTTTCGGCGATTTTTCATTGAAAAATATGCATTTTTCCCCAAAAATATCCACTCAGCAATGAAAGTTTCAAGGGTCATTATTTTTTTCAAAAATAATGTAACAATCTGAGCTTATACCATGTATCGTTTATGTCGGTTTCAAATATTATGTGATATGAAAATAGAGTTATCTCCCTGTAGTCGCAACCCTAACCTAAATATATGTATTTATCATCTGTCTGTGTTTTTGCATTGGGTATTTGTGGATTTGTTGTGGGTGCTACAACCGAATGTTGTTGGAGATCCCCTCCTTTCGTCCAAGTGAGATTTACACAACCCTGATGGTAGTTTCAAAAGACAGTGCTAGACGGATATAACATAGCACTTATATTATCATTCAGTTTTATGATCGATTCGATTTCACTCTTTTGTGTGGCATTAATCAAAAAACTTAATGATAATGTCAATGGTTTGTTATATCCGTTTTAACGAACGTAGAGAAAAGTTAAAGCAGAGATACTCGTATCATTCAATTTCACAAAATGTCATCTCCCCCAAACTATAATTAGCTTATATTTCAGGAGGTCCGTTTACTATTTTCGCCCCAAACAACCCCGCCTTCGACAAATTACCACCGGGCAAACTCAGTGATCTACTCAGCAACGAAACAGCCTTAACAGGTACATAATGCTTAATTCTTTTTTCATACGAAGATCGGAAAGCCCATATATGTTCAAAAATATGAAAATGAATGAGTTCTTCGCTCTTCTTTATATCGATTACAAAGAATTTATTTCATTGAATGTCAAGCGGTTTTTGATACTTAGAAAAATATGTTTGTACACAATTTTACGATGCTCTGTCTGAATTTGGTTTTAGATCTCTTAACTTACCATGTGGTATCAGGTACTTTCTACAGCAGAGGTCTTGAAAACAACGAAAAAGTACCAACAGTAGAGAAGAAAGATGTCACTGTCAAACTTGAAGGGGGTAAGTGATTACCGGGCGTGAGACTCAAAATATTATTATTTATTGTACGTAGACGAGCTATAGTAAAACAACTGAGGCGATCTGCAACAAGACCCGGTTGCAGTACCCACAGCGAAACAATAAAACACAGAGTAGTAAAGCACGAAAAACGCACAAACATTACAGGAAACACAAAATACGACTTCAAAGCACGAAGCACAAAAGACAACACATAAATCAACGGTTCAGGACGGCCATCTGCCACGTAAGTAGCAGATAACGCAGTAATAGAATAATTTTGGTGTTCCTTTTCCTTTTGTATCTCATGCTGTGTATATCTCCTCATTTTTTTTCATGGGGTGTTTTTGTGTTTAGTTGTACATGTAGGAGATGCAACCGAGTGTTGTTTGAGATCCGCTGATTATCTGAAGATAATCAAATGCATTTAAAGAGGTCGTTTTACGATGAATTGAAAAATTCATTCAAAAGTAATAATTCCATAACTGTCATATTGTGGCCATCAAAGATGGTATATAATATATTGTGGTCAGAATAATGGCATTGCAGTGATTCACTGAGTATAGTCCTTATATTCTGTTCATGAAACACATCATCAAATCGTTTGACACAGAAAACACACTCAGTAAACCTATGTTCTTTGACAATTCCTTTATTTCTGTTAACAAATTGCCATCATGGAAGGATAATCATGGTCACATTAGACATTTTTCATCGTAACGAACTTCGCGCTTCGAACTTCGTACTTCGCACTTCGAACATTGAAGAATAAGTGGCGTAGCTGCCATTCTTGTATAAACTCATAAGCAGAGTCATCTACATATTGATTAGTAAGCTCAATGGAACGGTATTTTGGACTTCCTGTACAACTGGCACGTTTTTTTTTTCGGCAACCCACTTATGAAATTAAAGTGCGAAGTTCGAAGTACGAAGTTCGTCACGGTGAAAAAAGTCTATTATCAGATATAATGAAGATTTATGCAGTAGTTACCTCGTGAATAGAAGGATCCACGAACACGTGATGCAAATGTACACGTGTTAGGCTACAGTCATTTCACTTTGTTTTCTATATGGTTCGAGTTCTAATATTTTAAATTCTTTTTGTGATTGCTACTGAGGAAAGAGAATGATGATAATAAATGATAAAAATGACATGAAGTAATATTATCTCTTAAAGATCTGTTATCCTTTTTTATTTTCCGATAATACGTAACTTTCTACTAGGGAACATAATTTATGATGAGTAATGACAAACAATCGTTGGTAAGCAAGGATATAAAGAGATATCTAGCAAGATGATTTAATTCAAAAGTATGCCCCCCATTCCAAAATAAATATTGTGATAACTTCATTTCGTCTGATTCATACAGAAATTAAAGACCTAGTCTTTATATTGAGCACTCCCTGTGTGAACATAAATGTACGTGCTTGTGTCAGATATAGGAGGCACACTAAAGTTCCGTTCATACATACAATTTCTTATCCTCATATCATTACTTTGATACTAAATTCTGTTTTTTCCTATATATATATCGTAAATGCTTGTTCATTGAACTCGTTTACGTCACCTTGTTGTGATCAAACTTGCTAATTTCGCCTTGGTGCTAAAGTTCTTAGTTAAGAGTTTGAACACATCTTCTGTCACAACGTATAATGAATTAGATTACCATAGAATCTGTTGCTGACACCTCTCTTCTTCTAATGATTATATCAAATTCAGGAAGACAATTCATGTTTTCACAGGTGATGTCATGATCAATGATGCAAAGGTGATCTCTGCAGACCTCAGCGAAACGAATGGTGTCGTCCACGTCATAGACACTGTGTTAGTGCCGCCAGAATAATATTTGTTTCTGACATTTAGTATAAGTTATTGACATTAAATGAACTCAAATAATCATATTCTATGTATAAATTAATTAGCATGTTTTTCAAGTGAATATCTACTTATACTGACAAAAATGAATCATTTTGATATTTTGTGTTTTTAATTAAAATGTCAATGACAAATATGGATAATGACCATATCCCTGTCTACAGTACAAAATCGATAATTCAGAAAATCAGAAACCGAAGGCATACAAAATCAGGATAAAACAGGAACCAAAGCAACTAAAAACAAAAACCTCCACCATATGAAAAGAAGCGAACTCCCGATATGAGAGTGAGACCAGGTGCCCAGGAAGAGTAAGCATCTCCTGCTTGCATGCAACACCCGTCGCTTCAATTCGGTAGAACTGTCACATCCGGTTACTTCCATTTTGGAAGATATAGAGTACAATCTTTGGTTGGATGGTTCAAATGGTCTATGACAGAATATCATCCACCATTCTGGATAGCGGGACATCATAGTGTATGACGAGTTCCCCATATCGACCGTAGAACTTCCTCAGTGAAGATGTTAGTCGGTCACAAACATATCCCTGACTGAGAAGCTTATCTGAAAGACGCCTAGCTCTCAAAACAAAATCCGTATATTTGGTACTTGCTCTGGCATAGCGTATCAACTGAGATATGAACACTCCTTAAGCAGGCGATGAAGGGATGTTGCTACTCAGAAAAGGAAAGTTCGTAATGCTGAAATTGAAGTCGTCACGTTTGTCATAGAGTGAGGTGTTCATGTGACCATCAGTGTCGTAGGACAACATTATGTCCAAATAGGATGCTGAATTATTTGTCTCTGTAGTTTCTTTGACTTCAAGCTCCGAAGGATAGATACTGCTCAGGTAATCCGCGAATTTTGGATTATTGATGGACAACACATCGTCTATGTATCTGTAAGTGAAGTTGAAGTCAGAAGCTAAGTATCTTTTCCCTTCAGAGACCAAAGATTGAATGAATTCAGCTTCGTGCGAGTAAAGGAAAATGTCGGCAAGGAGTGGAGCACAATTGGTCCCCATTGGAATTCCGACAATTTGCTGGAAGACCTTTCCTCCAAACACCACAAAAATGTTGTCGATCAGAAAGTTTAACATCTGAATAATGTCTGTTTCAGTGTACTTATTTTCAGAATCTGACTGTTCTTTTACAAAGTAGGTTTTGTTATCAATGTCATGAAAGATAGGAGACTGTATCGTAAGAATAAACATCAAAGAAGTACCTAGCAATTATTTAGTCTCAAAGTCTAGAAGGCAAGGCCAAATTGTGTGAGTTCCCATCGGAACGGTGCGAATCCCGGAATGAACAACATTTCGAAGTGAGACTGGGTGCCCGGGGAGAGTCAGCGTCTCCTGATTGCATGCAACATCCGTCGAAACAGCTCCATGGAAACCTCTCAAATTCGGTGATTGTATCTATGTACATTTCGATGTACATACCAGGTAAGTATTTCTTGTTTGGTGATGATGTCAGCCATGCAATCACAATACAGAGTGTCACTTATCATTCTGGAAAGGGGGATCTGATGTGCTTTTATTATATCCCCGTAGCGACCGAAGGACTTCTTCAATGATGATTTCAGCCGTTGTGTAATATATAACCCTGAACAAGTAGTTTAATTGCAAGCTGTTTGACTCTTATGAACATGCCCTGACGTTCCGTATCAGCTGAGAAACAAAGACGCCATAAGCAAGGGAATATGGAATGTTACTACTCATGAAAAGGAAGTTAGTTATGTGGAAGCTGAAATCGTCACGTTTGTCATACAGTGAGGTGTTCAAATGGCCGTTTGCGTCAAAAGATTGTTTGTCAAGAGTTAATATTTTCGTGAGCAAAATGGATAGAGGTTTTGTGGATCACCTGGACGAACTGGCGATGAAGCGGTGCTTGAAAGGATTTTTGTGTATTTTGGGAATCTAGTAGATATCAGGTAGTTCAAGATCAGAGTCATCAGTGTGAATAACGAAGGACTCAAGAACTGTTTCAGATACAGATAAATTTGTAAGTGTGTATGTTTAATTTCCAGGTGCTGAATGAAACTCAAGTTCCTCTCTCAGGCATTTGAAATAGTACGACTTGCAAACGAAAGTAGAAAACAGTGGGCAAAATAATTATGAACTTACACGCTAGTTCATTTTTAGACCCACATGCCCTTGGAGATGCAATACAACCTATACTACCATCAGGTAGGGGGTATCAAACTTAGTCAGAATCTAAACTGTTTTACCTGGTGCACACCTGGTACCTGAGATATTCACCTTTAATTGATAAAAATCCTGCAGGAATTTTCAATTTCCTGCAGGATTTTTTAATTTCCTGCAGGAATTTGTGTAATTCCCAAAGGAAAAATAATTTCCTGCAGGAATTTTTAATTTCCAATTGGAATTACTTTTTGCAGAATACTCCCGCAGGAAAATAAATATTCCTGCAGGAAATTATTTTTCCTGCGGGAATTAAAAAAAATCCTGCAGGAAATCAAAAATTTCTGCAGGTAATTAAAATTTCCTGCAAGAAATTGATAATCCCTGTAGGAATTTTATTAACTAAAGGTGAATATCTCAGGTACCAGGTGTGCACCGAAGTTATGCCCTTGGGGATAATTGGTCCACCAGCATTGACACTCACTAAGTTGTACAAATGTTACATCTTAAAGGTGCGTCATTGGTCACGATTTTGGACTAATCTAGCGCATCTCCTGTTTTAGAACTCATTAAGCTTGACTTTTATAGATATTTCAATTTATTATGGCCAATGTATCATTTTTTAAGACTTTAATTCATTAGACACATTAAAGCGGCCAAGTTTGAAAATTTGATCTAAAATGAATGAAGTATGCGTAAGAAAATGCTTCGCGTTAATTTCTGTAAAAATTGACGTGGAAGTACTTTTTTAAACTGTTCGGATTTCTTTTACGTTAGTAATTACCCATGAATTTTGTTTTACTTATGGAATATTATTGATTAAGCTTTTTTATAAGGTATGGCTGATGAATACCGAAAAATTATAAATTGTTTGAATTCTACCCAAAATAAGGCAATTTTTCAGCTCTGACACTTTTTCAAGAAAACCACAAAATGACACTATTTGTGAGCGTCTGTTCTCTCTTATTTGAACACGGACATATGCTTTTTCTTCAATATTTTGAAAAGTCTTCCCAAGGAGAACGTGTTACTGTGTGTTTGGAAAAATCGTTGAAATTCGGTATTTCTGAAATTTTGACTTAAACTTGAATGATTTTCGTTATTTTTGTGAAAAATCTAGAAAATTTTAAATTATCGGGGAAGTTGGTATCTAAGGTAGCACAATATCAAATTCTACTTTTATGCAAAGTTTCTAGCCTGTTTTATTGTATAATAACAAAGAAAAGTAAAATTAAAACCAAATGAGTGCATTTAAACACTTTCTGTATTTTCTTTACAAATGTGCTATTTTTAGCAACAAATTTCCGGTATTTTTTACCCAGTTTTCAAATAAGCATAAATCTTGATTTTCATCACGGACCTATTAATTTTCCTTCATAAAATGATTTAGTGACATGAATACTATATTTTCATATGGTTATCATAAAATCGTTGAAATTCCTTCATTCAGAAATGACATGCCTTAATTACATGGCACCATTTAAGAACAGATAAATTGCAGCATAGATCAGACATGCACATTTCTGGTAATTAACCCTCGTCCGCGATCATCATTTCAAACAAGGAAACACGGCCAAAGACTGTGAAAGTTATGTGCAAAAAATATCAAATGACGTAACAGGATGAGTGGGATATGATGCTGTAGCAAACGCTTTTCTGAAATTTCGAGAAAATTTTTATGAATAGAAATTTTTGAATGCATTTGAATAATATCGAAGGGTTCCAACTCTCTACCTTCTTGAAGAAAATTCCAAATCAATTGACATGCACCAGACAGGTGTTTCGAATATCAAATTATCATCAGTGATGCTTTCAGCGGCGCCACCATAAATAGTTTCAGTAGCACCCTCTTTAATTTTTTGAAGTTAGATTTTTACATTTCCATGACAGAGAGCGCGCGGCTCCAAATTTCCTGTAGGGTCGATTCAGTAGCATATCCAAATAAAATCTATGTTCAAAATAGCATTGGAGGGATGGTGCTAAGACGTTAAACTCCTTTAATTTCGATGATATTTATCGGTGAAATGGCTTGTATCCGAAATAGGAAAAAATATATTTTATGTCTCATTGATAAAAGGCCAAAATAAAGCTTCTTTCAGGTGACAGAGCTGGAAAGAAGTAATTAATATAGAAGTAATTAATGAAGAAACGATCAACCAAAGTTGCTCGGACTTGGCTACATGTGCCATCGGGGACTCCTGTCCTCCAGCAGTGACACTCACCAAGTGGTACAAATGTTAGCCTTCAAAGTCATGGCATCATTTAAAAAAATTTACCAAGTGTGGGACGCCTCTTCAAAACCAACTCCGACTCTTGTCGTGCTCAGTCCTTCTTTCACGATGTAAAAAGGACTACCAGAAACGATTTCTTTTCCTCATTAAAAGTTGTGTAAATTTACAAGAAATTGAAAACGTTTTGAAAATTATTCATTGGAAGTTTCATTGAAGAGTACATACAAAAATGCCCTGTCAAGTTCATTTAATTCTACGACTATTGTACATTAAAAAATATCGATGTCCTAGAGACCGACTTCACATAATATTACAACTATTTGTAGATTAAAAATCACAAGGTCCTCGTATCTAATCACGATTTTCAGATAGATGATTTCGTTTCGACATGTCCATATGTAAATAAACACCTTCCTTATGTTATCTTGTATGTGGCACAGGTCACAGTAGCAATCATTGTATCTGACGAGTGAACTTATATATTCACTAATAAATTTGCTTGACCGAAGGAAAATCAAATAGAAAATGAAGACTTTAACATATTTGTTTTCTGTGACTCTATGCTGTTTCGGTTTATATGTTTTGGAAACGGAAGGCAACATGTTCAATGTGTACAATGTGGCAAGTCGAATTCAAGAAATATCAACGTTCGTGTCCGCTATTGGGGATGCTGGATTAAAAAACAATCTTACTGGATCAAGTAAGTGAACATAATGTTATATATATTAACATAAAATACCTTGAGACATGGCGATCTTGAAGACCATATATTTTAAACCGAAAAAGACTAAAGAATAAGAATCGAGTAGTTTACAAGGGAAGCGTAAGAATCTTCAGCCTACTTAGAACAACAACCTTTTTGAATTTGACAAGAAGAGGGAATTAATTTATCTCCAGCATCACCACCCTGTACACACCCTGCGAAACAAACCCACAAGAAAATGACACATAGTCTTAAATATGCTATTGAATTTGAAGACGTTTAAAATAATGACATCAGACAAAAGTATTAACCGCAAAAAGACGCTAGAACATAATACAAAGCAATCGAAACAGATGTACAGAAACATCAAATATCAAATACAGCCCATACAATGAAGATGAACAATGTACACCCGGCGCCGACTTTGGACGGCTATCTGCTATTAGGAAATGGTGAAGTTAGCTGGATTACGTACGCACAACCCTCCCACTTATCCCCTTAAAAAGATTCATTGGAGATCTTTATCTTCATTTTTGGCTTTTTTTATCAGACCTGAATTTGATTAAAAAGTTACATGTACAAAAAGGAGGAGATCTCCAACAAAACTCGGCTGCAGCTCCCACAGGAAAAATCCAAAATACCCTTTGCTTAGAGTAGACAAGCACAACAAGAGATACAAAAGGGACAAGGAACATCAAATATGATATAAAAACATTAAACAAAAAAGACTACACAGAAACCAATGAGGCATAGGTGAGGATAAGACAGAGAACGATATGTCTGTTTTAAACTTTACACTATATTTTTATCATGTTTCATCAAACCCAATTACATGAACTTATAAGACAAAAAATAACTCATTAAATGAGTAAAAGAAAAAAGGTTGCCTAATTGTCATTTTGTACATCCATGCTTGAAGTTACAACGTATGTTTTTCTTTCATGTAACTGATTTGGACTAATTTATTTGGCCTTTCCGTTGGTTTTATCTCTCTGTCATTACCATTCAGATTTCTTAATTCGGTGAAAGTGTTTTGTGCTACTGCGGTACTCTGTGTTACTTGCAATACAAACAGAATCTTTTGTTCAGGTCAATTCACACTTTTTGCTCCGACAAATGAGGCTTTCAATGAACTTCCTGCAAATGTGAAGAACAACAAAACCCTCATGAAGAGCATCGTTATGTACCATATCACAAAGGGTATGCTGACACATAAAAGGATCCTCGACGATAGTACAGTAGATAGCTTACTCCAAGGCGCCAAACTGCGACTGAACAAATATGGCTTTCAGAGTTTTGCTTTAGTGAGTAGCATTGTTTAAAGAAAATTATACTTATTTTCATTTATATGACATAAAAAAATATAGCAAAAACTGATAGAAACGGATTTCAAAGTCTGAAAAACAAAAAAATAAATAAATTGAAATGAAATAAAAATAAAATAAGATTAGAAAGAATTCAGAATAAGAGCTTTTTTCTGAGATAGAAACGAGAAATATAACTATCTGAGAATACAAGAGTTATTTAAATTGTATGTGGCAAATAGCATTATGCATAAGATCAAACCTATTTTTTTCTTAAACGCGTCATCGATGTTAATTGTATTGAATATTAAGATTTATCCTTTGAAAGCCAACCATCTGTATCACGGGAGTAAATGCCGATTATTTTGATGTTCATGCATCAAACGGAATCATCTACATATTGGAGAAGGTAATCTACCCTTTCCCAAAACAGAATGCCTATGAAGTGGCAGCACGTTCAACGGATTTCAGCACATTGTCGTTTCTATTGGTAAAGGACAAACTGGACGCCTTACTGAAAAGTACGTTACAAGTAACTGTTAAAATTTTGCCTGATTCTGCTTTTAAGTAATTGATTTGTGTCACCTTTTGGTCTTTGTATATACACTTCTGACATACGTTTCGTTTGAGGATAACTTTTTGGCTCAGGGAACACATTTTGGACAATCATAATAAGTTTCATACTTTTTGGCCATATTACATTGTTTAGACTGAGGATCACTGACGAGGGTTTAGTACCCGAAACGTGCATGTCTGGTCCATGCTGTAAATTTACCAGGTTTTAAATGATGCTATTGAATTGAAAGACGTTTAACAATTGATCAACTATAAATTTCTAGCAGAAAACCGTAAGAAACGATTAGTTAACGTAGCTCGCGGGGAAGCTTTCATCACAATCAAATGTGTACGCATGTTTCACCGTCAAAATTTTTATGTGCACATCTACGCTATGACGTCATAAACTGTACTTCATCGTAACGTCACGTTACATTGCGCGACATTCATTGATAGGGCGCAAATACTGGTGTAAAATTTCGTTTTTTGAAAATACCTGTTTAATATAGATTCTATGTAGAAACCTAAAAAATCAGACATGTTTGGCCACGACATGTCTCAGATTTTGGATATCTTTCGTGTATAAGGTAAATATGATGTCTCCAGAACGAATTGACCATCCATTTTTTTCTCCGACGTTCCGTTGCCATGGTAACCAAGGTTTTGTATAAAAACACCTTTAAACAAGGCATTTTTATGTATCGCGTTACCATGGAAACAAATGTTGAATGTATATGTAATTTTCCGAAAAGATTATTTAAATCCTCTTAAGTTGATACAATTTGATTTTTCGATGCTCCTTCTTTCTGTGTGTCATGTAAATTCACTTCAATTTCAAGAAAAATTGCTTATTAAAAATGAGCCATTTTCGGCCAATTTAGGCCTTATTTTACCTATATTTTACTTACTTTTGACAAGAGTAATAATGCAGTTGCACAAGATTTGAAATACAGTTGACTATTTCCTGAAGAGTATTATCCTAGGACTTCATGGGAATCGAAGGAAATTTATCTAAAAGTGAGATTTTTCTGTTTACATGCCTTTGAAATAGGTTACCATGGCAACATTTGGTACGAAGGTGTAAATACCTGTCATAAGTAAAAAAGCTAATTTCTACAGATGTATGCCTGCTATTCTTATAAAACTTGGTATGTAGATTTATTAAAGACCATTTGATGCTATCATGACCTTGAGAAAATGTCAAGGTCATTTGCTCAATTTTCAAGGTCATTTAAAAATATATGCTATTTTCAGGCCGAATTTTGTGGTTTTTCACTTAAAAGAGACATGATTAACAGTAAACAGTATGGAACCTTGGCAAAACAATCAATTATCGGTAAAAGTATGATAAATGTATTATTTGTTGGGATGAGTATCACATTTATCAGAGTCCAATGAAGACCCCCAAAAATGTCACATATTTTACGAGAAAATTTTAGAAAATCGCAATTTTATGCTCTTTTGAAAGTATGTCATACATAGAAGTGAAATACAATTTAAGAAAATTGTGATGAATTCTACTTCTTTTGATCAGTTGTTCAACTGTAAATATTTTAAATCAAAATATCTAATGAAATAAGTAAGAGAAATCAATTTAAATTAATTGGAAATCCTAATTTTTGTCTTCATTTTAGTCTAAATTTAGAAATGACCTTGAGATTTGGACAGATGACCTTGAAATGATTTGAAGGTCAATTGATAATGATAAATATAATTTGTATACTGGTATGCTATTTCATAATCATAGGACTCAAACATGAGGAAAAACAATGTTTTTAAATATGCGGTATATGGTAATATGGATTCCAAGTTGCTATAGCAACGGATTTTGATTGGCATTCATGACAAAATGGTGAGTTTCACCATAGATTTTATTTCTTGATTTTTCCCAGCTATAGACATTTATTTTGGCAAGGTGATGTTAAATACCCATAACATTCACCGAATAATGGTTTTCAACCTTCAAAATAATCAAAAACAGGCCAAAAATGACCCTAAAATTAGACCTTATTTTTTGCTAAATTTTCACATAATTTGACTGAATATCAACAACTACCTGATAACCACCTCCCCCGAAAAAGTTATTCTTGTCAGAGTTAAACTTACAAAGAAAAGTTTTTGTGTTCATAAAGTAAATTTTGACCATGGTTTCCATGGCAACAGAATGCCACAATATGTCTTATCTCTCATATTTATGGGGGTGTCAAAAAGATTGACCCCGTTACCATGGCAACCGTTGTTCAAATACAACAATATGGTTTGTTTTCATTGTTTTTACATTAAGTATGATAATTACAGAAAGTTTCATCAAAATCCATGACATGCCGTGGCCAGCTGTTTTAGGTTTTTACAGAGAATCCATATTAATATTCTAAAATTTGATATGGATATTTTCCAGAGAGCGTAGCGAGCTGAAATTCTTAAACGTGAAGTTTACATAAATAAAGTGTCTAAACAGTCAATGTATTTAGACCAGCTTAATTTGCAATGAGAACCGGAAACTTTTTGGAATGTATGGTTATATTTTTACTATTTCTTTGGAATGATGTATGAATGCAATTTTTTCTTCAAATGTTGAAATTAATGTTGAATTATTGATACTGTAACTACTTATAAAACGACCTCTCTCTTATACATTCTGTTCTCTCATCCACCCTCCTCCATCGATCCTTATCTAATTTCTTTATTGTACCATACTTAGGAGTCAAGGTCAGTGTTAAAAAGAGACTACATATGTTCAAGTTGTTTGTTTGTTTGGATTTTCATTTTATTTATTTATTCATTTATTTATTTTTTTTTGTTATCGGAAAAAAAGATACCGTACTGCCTTCTTGAGGAATTCCTCAACTCGGAGAAATGGAAATTTCATTTTAATAATATATATAACGACAATCGAGGCGGCTGAACGTAATGATAGAAAACGAGCATGAAATGAAAATCACAATGTATATCTTATATGGACCGCCCCTCCCCAACCCTTTTCCGATATTATAAAGTATATGTACATATAAACAAGAGGGAATTTTTTGTATACCCCGCCAAAAGTTATCGGATTAAATAGTAATGAGCATGTCCGTCCGTCTGTTCCGTATGATGTTTTCAAATATTTGAAGAAAAAAATGTCATGTACGGAGAATTTAATTTTTACATTAAGATATAAGGTCTAGTTCGAATACAGCCCATGTAATTGTTGATTAATTATCTTTAAAAAAAAAGGGTTTCTGGATGTTTTAAAGAAGACCGTTACAGAGAATCAAATATTCCGCATACTCCTTGACGTCATGTTGACATATGCGATCTGAACACGCTGTGACTTTGACGTTGCGAGTAAAATTGACGCCGAAGCCACGCAAAACAAATTTTCAATCTTAAATTGCAAAAAATCTGCCGAGAAGACCTATCCATGTTTTTATATATTCGAATTCAGCTCATTCTCTACTTTTACGTGTAAGAAGGGCTTTAAGGACCTCCACAACTTAATGAAGAAAATGATAATGAAGCAAGCCGTGTTTTGCCTTTTGAATGAGTGCGGATTTTTTAATAATAAGTTGCAAAATGGCGATAAAAATGGCAAATTTCCCCTTAGAGACACAATAATCCGCAGAAATACAATAGTCAACATGGCAACAATATTTTTGATCTCCCTTTTCACCCTCCTTGGTCAATTTTCTAGATAAAAATTATTTTAGTTCAGAAAATGCATATTTTCGAATTAGAACGTCAATGCCGTCTTTGAGGCTTAAAATCTCGAAAAACTTCGTGAAATAGTTACATGAAAATTATATCAAAAATTGATCAAATCTTATATTTCATGTAGACAAATTTTCAGGCTATGTCTTCTCGCAAAATTTTCCGTGTCGTAACGCCGCGATGTACCTTAAAGCAGCTCATTCCGACTTCGGGTTGTAGAGGTGTTGATACTTGTTATACATATTTCTTAACATAGATTGTTCCAGGTCATGGTCATTCATCGGTGTACCAAGTATCATATCCGATACCTCCCCTGTTCGAGAGATATAGACATTCGAAATTTCAGCTGTAGCCGCGCCTCTTCATGAATATTAATGAGCAGGAGAGCTCCGGTGAACAAAGTGATTTGATACATGTACCGATTTAGTAGGCTATTTCGATGATTATTCTAAACAATGAAAGGTGAAACAGACATCGTATGTTTCTTTCATACAGCATTTGAAACATTTGCGATAAAATCGATTTGGGACCGATTATATCTAATCTAACTTACTTGTCTAGTAAAATATCAGCTATTACGTTGTGTGTGACGAGAATTAACTCATTTTTCACCGAATTTTATATATCCATTTGGTCTCTAATGTATACTTTTCATATTGCTCTTTCATACTCTGTCTTCTTTTTATCTTCTTTCTCTATCCAAATCTGAGTATCAGTACGTTTGTCCCTCTTTTCCGTTGAGAGTGTACGCTACTCACCCTCCTAAGTCGGCACCGTTTACCCATTGGTCTCGTTGGTTTATGTGTAGTCATTTGTGTTTTATGTTTTTCTGTGATTTGGCGTTCCTTGTACTACTGCGTCTCTTTCTGTGCGTGTCTTTTTTGTGTTTTACAGTGGGTGTTTTGGGAGGTTGCTGTTGGTGCTGCAACTAGGTGTTGTTGGAGATCTCCTCCTTTCTTTCACGATATTTGTTTTGATTTGTACAAAACGACGAGCGTGAGGACTGGTCTATTCCAAACATTGGCAATTTTTGTGGCGCAAAAAAAAAATCGTTTTTCAATTCATTTATTGTGATAACTTTTAGGGCCTTTGTTTGACAATTTTGGTATAAGCAAAAAGTTTGTAACTTCTGCCATCCAGGAAAAATAGAGAATTGCCCTATATCTTTTTTATGAAGCACATTTTCGTCTGAAGGTGGAAGGTGCTTTAAGATTAGGACTGCGACTTGAAGAAAAAATAAGCTGGATGATATTCTAAAGAAGAACATCTCCTCGAACTCCTCAAACGACCAAGATATGAAAAATTTAATTTTACTTCTAATTATTTATTTATTCGTAAAATGTCTTATTGTAGTTTTGAATTCTTCTGCAATGGTTAAATCCCATGCATATATCCACATATTATCAGTATTTTTATGTCTTGTATATGAATAGAAATCTATTTTCATGAAATAAATAAGCAGTCATTTTCACCTTTGATTTGGCCCTGTATCAATTTTGAAATCATATATATTATTTTGCTTTTTCATTTTACTACGCTACTGAATCGACCCTACAAAAATAATGGAGTCGCGAACCCTCTTCAAACTAAACGCACAAATTTAAATAAAAAAGAAATAAAACCAGAGGGCACCACTGAAATACATTTGGCTGTCGGAAAATCACGTCTGCATTTAATAAATACTACGGATAAAGATGTTATATTCGAACCAATTGTCTGGTGCATTAAAATTGGTTTGAATTTTTCTTCAAGAAGGTAAAAAGTATTATCATGATTATTTTATGTAACACTTATTTATTTTTTCAGTGCGGATCAGATAAACTTGTTCCTCGTGACGGGATGTTTAAGATGTAATAAATACTTCCTTCCAGCTCTGAAAGCTTTGTTTGACCCTATATCAATTTTGAAATAATATCTATTATTTTGCTTTTTCGGGAACTTGTCGTTTCATCTTTAAAATCTTCGAAATAAAATGAGGTTAACAATAGCAACATCCCTCCAATGCTATTTTGTGTCATAGATTTCATTTACCTACGTAACTGAATAGATCCTGCACAAATATGAAATATGTCAACAAAACAAAAGAGGGATATGAAAGATATATACATCGATGAGCAATGACATCTTATAAAGTATTGTCTATTGATCAAGTAAATGTCATATTATAGATAGAAGGTACATATGCTGAAAGCATCACTGATGAGAATTTGATATTTGAAACACTTGTCTGGTACATAAAAATTGGTTTGAAATTTTCTTCATGGAAGTATGGAGTTGGAACACTTCCTTATTCATATTATGAAAAGAACATCCGTTCTTATAGCTTCGCCATAGTGTCTTCAGATAATTCATTTAGATCAGCATTATAAACGGCCACAAACAAGAAAAAAAAAAGAACTTGAAGATTATATGAATTAATTAAAACCCTTTTATTTCATCCTTTACTCTTATGAAATTCAAATACCGATGATTATAAATTGAAATTTCATCTAGGTCTTTTTTCATATACCAGATGCACCCCATGTTACAGTCTTTGCGCCGACCAATAAAGCGTTTCAAAATGTTCCTAGTAAGACAATGAGCAATTTGTTGTCCAATCAAACAGCCTTAGACAGTAAGTAGAATATAGATTCCTAATTCAGTATAAAATATTTTGCATCAAGTACTTAAACCAAAATATGTCTGGTAAAAAAGAAGAGATGAAAGTTAGTGAGAATAATCATTGAGGCATTATTGCTACGTGAATTATATTGAATGAAAAACTGCTTCCAGGATTGTCTACCTATTATCCACAACCTAGCTTGATTATAGGTTCTTATTCTTAATGTATAGTTCATATTGTAATTTCAGACGTATTAAAGTTCCATGTCCTCCAAAGCACCTATTACACTGCAGCCATTCCTAGAAGGTCGGGGAAATTAGTTCTAACGACGGAATCCACTAAAAGAGTTACCTTTTATACAGGAGAAGGTATAAAAATTTGTTATATCATTGCATTCGTTAACAAAAACCTACATTATGATATATATATATATATTGACGAATTTCTGAATTTGCCAACTATTTGTGGTATGAGGCATCCTAAAAATGATAATTCTAGTTATAAATGAAATTAAATTTCATATTTCTGCTGCTGAACATCACGATATTGATAATCAAATTATTAGATTTGTTAATTTTAGTTTTATATATAGAGCATTCTATATATTTCTAATAACTTGTAAAATGCATATCGTTGAGATAATTAACAGCAACAGTGTTTAGTATTAAAAACAGAATGTCGCATCGGCCAGATGCAATAAAAGGTCCTGTTCATGTCAATTGTAAAATAGATAATACAAAGTACAATTGACAACGACACCCTTTTAAAAATATTTTCAAATTTGTACAGCTCTCTGGCTTCTCATTTACCCAGCTTACATGCAATCGCATTTTATATAATTACATGTACGTTCAACGTCTTCAGATTCAATAGCATAATTAAGAATAGATAAATTTGTAGCATAGATGTATAGTACAAAACTGTAATTCCATTCAACTTTTAGCAAGGAAGAAGTAGGCAATCTACGAGGGTTGTCCGTAAAGTTCGTGGACTGCCATGATAACAGCTAGCGAACAATGTTAAAATAAATGAAAGTATAATTTTTATTAAATTCAAGTTACTTATCAAAAATATGCAAAATGTCATTGCAAACAAAGCACAAATAATTATATTTCTATGCAATATATAAAGGGCACTTCCTCATACCCGGAGCACTAGCATGAGGATCCTTGACGTTATACGTTATAAACTTTTTTGACAATTCTACTCTCCTCGTTTAATTTAGATTTCTAAACAAAATTCGGAACCCATCCAGCACAGACATGACTCTCTGTAGGATCATGGAATAATATCTTATGCACGATTTTCTTTTAATTTCAAAGTTAACTGGAATTTCCCGAATTGTTAGTGGCCGATCACTTTGAATCACGTCATTTTCTTCGTTTAAAAGCACTTCTTCCTTTTATAGAAAGTATTCCCTAGCGCATACCGTCCTGCAAACTGTCCCTAACGTCCAAAAATCCTCTTTGCCACTTGAATTCTTGTGAACGACTAGTTTTATCATTTTATCTAAGTCTATGTCGGTGTTTTTCTGAAGCCTTTACAAAATTTAATTACTTCTCTCGAGAAAACGTCATTTTTTTCGAACGATGATGATCACATCCTATTACCTTCTGATCCAGTTTTCTGTGTCATCTTGAAACTTTGAACGTTCAAATTTTGCACGTGTGATGTTATAACTATTGTCAACATAACAATGTAAAATTATTGTTTTATCCGCAAAATTTTACAAAATGCAAATGAAATGAATAAAATGATTAACAACATATTTCGATAAAAATTTACCGTGCTCCGGGTCACCATCCTATGTCAAATTACGAAGTCATAGTTGTAATAATAAAATCAAAATATGATAATTGTTTACATTTCCTAATTCGCAACTAGTATATGATAATAATTATACTAAAAAGTAAATATCTTCGACGCTAATTTTCCTTTATTTAAGCCTTGTCCACGAACTCTACGGACAGCCCTCGTACATGTATAATTGATAAATGGTATAATTCTAATTTAAGGATTATATATTTTTGTTTTGTTATTACTCTTAAAGATGGAGTTCTGTACGTGGATGAAGCCAAAGTACTGACGTCTAACATCACCCTTACCAACGGAGTGCTCCATATCATAGACAAAGTACTCATACCTCACTGATGTGAGAGAGGGAATACATCATGATGTAAGCTCCACATGAAATATGAACTCTGCCATGTCCACGATAATACTGAAAATACTTTCATAATTTCATCGATAAAACAATTTGCTGTAAAAATATCTTTCTTCAATTTGTTTTGTTGGCATCATCATCATCACTATCATTTCTATTTATAAAAAGGAACTTTGAATAGAAAAGAAGTCACGTGTGTTCTTTCTTTATTCTAATGGGGAACTGAATTGTTAAAATAAAACAAATATATCAATAGACTGAGTGACAATTTCAATACCACTGCTGGTGGAATGTTTAGTCCCAGAGGATATCGTTCGCCTAGACTGACAGTGTTGCGGCACTTGTTTCGGGTTTTGAATATTGAATGGTCACCATAGCACTTTCTATATATAGATATAACCTCAGTGCAATGCATGTATTTTATATATTGTTTTTATTTTCGTGCATGAACATCGACGGCGGGTGCGGCTAGCTTATGTTATGCTGCTTACTCCTCCCGGGCACCTTGTCCCACCTCTAGCTTGCTAGGAGTCCGTCGATGCTCAACTTGGTGCTCTATTGTGAGAGCTGTGGAGATTATCGTCAGGATCTTCTTTAACTCATTGGCTTGAAATATATTTGTAAATTCTCCGCCACAAAAATTTTAAATGGACATTTCCTAAAACCAAGGTGCAAATTTTCTTGATGGTATAGCTCTGTTCTTTAAAAACAAGTTCTTTGGTAAAAGTGTTAGGTCAAGTTTGAAACCTTTGCTCTTGCTTTTAATAATTTCAAATATTTGGATTATCCATTTTCAAGCTCCTGGAAGCGACCGATAAAAACTTAGATGTACGTTACACACCAGACTACGGACATTGATCAAGTATCTTACCAAACTTTTGAATTGTTACGTCATAACCAATTGAAGGTTTGATGTTACTTTTCAGTGATTCGTGTGTGACATCACAATGCAAACACAGCGAACATATGTGATATCCGTAGTCTAAATGTAGCTATCAAATAAAACATTTCGTGAATCGAATGTTATTGAGTACCTTAGCTTCTTTCCATAGTATTCGACTTGTTTTCTTCGAATGTTTATACTCTGCCTAGGGGATGCATACTAATAAATCGTTTTGAATCCCCCCATACAGGGATTTATTGCGCAACACCGTTGATGGGTTATACCCAAAGTACTCCCTCTGCTCCCCCATATATCCTCTTGATCTGTACAGATTTCACTGTGGATACTGCTACGAAGTATAGATTTAATGAATTTCGAACCATTTACCGTATTGAAAAGGGAGGAACAAAAATAAGTTAAATGTGTGTGGTTCTTTTTATTTAAGCGTATCATTACAAAGAAAAACTACGGAATACTTGTACAAAAACAAGTGCGCAGCCAAAACAGTGGTGATCCAAATTATGAATGTTGAAGTCCTCATTTTATAAAAAAAAGAAAAGATCGTATGACTATGTGTATTTTTTCTATCGACTGAGCTAAGCTCTAAAATATGGTCAAATGTGCGGATCTTACATGGTTGAGAAAGAGCAATAGGTCACAGGTAGGCGGCCATCGTACACATAATAATATGATATTTAATCTTATCTAGTTCTAATGGGAGTACTAGTATTTATAAAGACAAGAGTTTTGTTGACCTTGATGGAGATCCCTACACCTGTGATAAATAAATCGACCTTCATTTTTTTCGGAACATACACACGTGCGGACCTGATGGCTCAATTAATTATTTTTTCGGAAGTATCACTGCGTCAAGTGATAATGGAACATGTAACTCGATACAATAATTAGCATATCTGTTATCTATGAGTTATTGTTGTTATGCTAAAAACCGTTAATTTCTTATCATTCTACCAACTCAAAAACTACCCTCCTGCAAAAAGACGGAAAGAAAACTGATATTGAGTTCTGCACTTATCATTGCCCCTCGGTTGATCCGAATGCCACGGTCACTGCCAATATAATGGCCAGAATGGGAACAAATTGCACTGTACGGGAGGATGCTTTTCAAGTGTTCGTGAATCCTCGACCTTCGAAGAAATTTCCACCAAAGTGCTTAGTATGATTGATAATCAGATATTGTTTACTTGGCTACTCCCTGTATATACCACCTAGGTAGAGATACATTGTTTACATTCCTCCCCAATCATTTACCTTCCATAGAGAGTCCCCATTCATAATTCTTCCCGCTTCGTACCAAGTGCCGATGTTGATTTTCCGTATTACCTCGTTAGAATGACATTATACTCCGTGCTGTAAAAGATTTGCCCACTTTGCTCGTGCTCGATGCCCTGTTATAATATTTTATTTGCACCTGATCGGATTTTACTCCCTGACCCCCGACCGCATTCCCCTTACTGATATTTTACTTCTTTTTGATTGCTGGGGAGGCTAATCTACAAGGTAAGTTACTTTCTCTTTTCTCCATAATGAATTTTATTCTAATCCATCTAATTTTGCTTTTTTACAATTCTTATAGTTTTAAAAGTGAAAAGTTCAATTATTCCCTTTGGGAATAATTATTATCACAATTAACATTCTCGTTTCTTTTAGCTAATTAATTTGATAGATTGGTATGAATAATTTCTCATGAGAAAGCTCTAATGATATTTTTAGAAAAAAATACAATTTCGCCCCGAAAAACTTTTTATTCGATCCTTTTCATCGAGTTCCTTCATGAAAATGCGTCTTGAGGGTACTGATTACTGGTTGTAAATGATTTATGATTTATAAGATAATGTACATGTAAGCATTGCAACACACACGGTAATAGTTTGGAATATTAAATGTGACTTAAACTATGAAGTAAAGAAAAAACAAATAAAAATAATAAGATAGACTTTGCTATATTTGTTTTATACATAACCTTTTTTTCCTACTGAGTTTTTAAGCACTGAAAACTTAAAAAATACTCGTCTGATGAAATATGCAAAAAATAATGTATGATTATGTAAGAGAAAATTAATATTCCATTTTCAGATCTTCACATCATTCATTAAATTTCAATATACATCTGAAACCATTCACAAAACTTGAAAGAGACAGATTTGAGGGTTTTTCATTTGAAATGAAAATCATTACTTTTATTGAAATGAATTCGAAATTTCATTTCTAGTTTTTACTCTTTATCGGTGGAGTAATCCAATAGATGTTTTTAAATCAAATTATTATGATTACAATTTTTGATTCACCCATGGACTTAACCAAAAATGTAATCATGATAAGTTATCATGATTACATTTTATGAGCCCCTAGGTGAATACAAAATGTAATCATTATGATAAATCTTTATTTCCAAATCATGTGGAAAAACCCGAAAAATTAAGGTATCTTCTAAATGAAATTATCCTCATAGACTATATATTTGAATATTTTCGATATGAATACTTCATATTTCGTGTGATAGAACTATTAATTCTAAGGAAGCAAACTCTTCCATAATATGTTTAACACACAAAATTTTAGATAAAAGGCATTGAAGATATAATGATAAATTGCATCGAGAAAGCCTCAATCTGTTTAAACAAAGAAGTATAAAACAATTTAAAATAACGAGGAAGAAAAGAATAATTACCAAGATTAAATGCAAAATTTTGTCAAATTACGTTGTACAAAACCAATGACGATGAAGCTTCTATCTTTTAAGCTTGTTTCAATCTCTTGATAACAAAATTTGGAAAAAATCACATGCATTAATCTAACATTAATCAAATTTTGATATTTCATCACCACAGAGCAAACTATCAGAATGGTTTTAAGTTAAACACTGTCCAGGACATCACTGATGGTATTCTGAATTCTTTCAATAAATATCGAAGAAGTATACATATCAGGTATTCAGTCTCAAATCCGAGAAGCCAAGGCAAAAGAAAGTATAAGAATATCCATTGGAAAGGTTGCGATTTCCAGAATAAACAATATTCCGATGTGATACCAGGTACCCGGGGTAAGTCAACGTTTGCATGTAAAACCCATCGCACCAGTTCAATGAAAACTTGTCAAAGTCGGTACCGTGTTGTCTCGATATACGTATTGATGTATACATATCAGATAAAGGTGTCTTGTTTGGTTATGTTGACAGCCATTCAATGGCATTACAGAGTGTCACTGATCATTTTGGAAAGAGGAATCTCATATGTTCTTATAAGATCCCCGTAGCTACCGAAGGACTTCCTCCTTGGTTTCAGCCGTTGTGTTATATAACCCTGAACGAGTACTACTTACACGCCGTCTTGCTCTATCGATCAAATCGTCATATTTGGAGCATGCCCCCAAATAAGTAAAAATTACATTTTCGAGAATTGTTAAACATACGAGCACAATGACATTAATCATTACAATTCTTGACCACGCGTCCGCCTTTCCGGAAGTGACTATCTTTATTGCAAACTGCGAAACACTCAATACCAGCTGTGTGAAGATCCGAAACAAATGTTGTGCTTCACACCACTAGTAATACATAAACATATACCTATCAACAACATTCACTTTAATTAACTTAATACAAAAACATACATGCCCTGGTACTTCTTCTTCCTGGTAGGAGATAAGGCAAAATCTCTATACCCTCTCTATATCGTATATGAATGCTTACGTTGATGCCTGTATTGCAAAATAAAAAAGCCCATATTCTATTCCTTATATTCTTTTGCTTCGCATAAGTCTCGACAATTTCACATAATTTTTGATGCGACAAACCAAAATGCATATTCTAATTATTTGAAAGACTGTCAAAATTGAGTATTCATTTCTTATTGATTAAAAAAAACGAGGTTGCTTACTCCTCCTGGGCACCTGGTCCCACCTCTAGCTTGCTAGGGGTCCGTCCGTCGATGCTCAATTTTAGGTGCTGTTGAGATCGTCGTTAGGATCTTCTTTATCTCATTTCAAAGGATTTTTTCATTGTCATGACCTTTTATATGTGTGTGTTTTAATTGGTTCTTGCAGACATAAGAATCCGTTTTGCTATCTTCTGTAAGTATAGTATTAGTAAGTAGAATTAGGGGGTTGGAATGAAAAACACATAGAATTCTTGACTCTTTTATACTTTTTGTGCAGTAACTCAGATTAAAGTGTACAGTGTATCGTCATATTTGTTTTTGTCTTTTGTATTTCTCTGTTTTTATTTAGAATGTAAATAAAAACGTAAAATTAGAACGATAATTTAACTTACAATAGTGATAAATGAAATCTGGATGCTTAAATTAGAACTTACGTGGCCATTTGATAGATTCTCCTATCTGACACTTGATAAGATAGCGACGGTTTAAAAACTGAAAGGCAATCATGAGGGTACTTGAATACACATGCTTTATATAATGAGAAAACTGGTTTTTTTATAATCAAACTATATGTCTTTGAACTTTCGAGAGTCAGATTCATTCCTCAATAATACGCCTTTCCCACCTGAAAATGAAAAAAAGTATTGTCCTACAGTTACAAACTATTGGATGAACTTTAAATGCATGATTGCCAAAATATTTATGACTTTCGGAAAAAAGAATTGCATGTTCAGTACATATACTAATTGAACGATTCATGTACGAATATGTTCTTTAAATGTACATTCAAAGGCGTAAGCAATTAAGATATGGCTGCTCTCTACGGTCAACTGAACTCATTCATATTGGTGATGCACTTTTGATCCTTGACAGAATGGGTTTTTTGTTTTATTTACAGATGCTTTTTGCGTACCCATGAATTATGATTTCTGGATTCTCAATATTCGGCCTTATACATATTATGTTGTAATAATGACTGATAATTCATATAAATGTAGAGTCAATTAGATTCATCGATCAAACTTTTCACTTATATAGGACAATGAAGATTCCGTGTAACAACATTGCACAAAGATTCCTGATTACATTTTTACTTGGTGATTTCTTGTGGATATTTGGATGCAAGTGTCCCGGTCCCGAACATCCACAGTGGCTGTACTGTAAATCTGACTTTGGTGAGTGTAAATCAGACACCCATTCGGAATTTTCCGTCAAACTTTATTCACTAGACGGAAATAGCCGAGTCTGCGTAGTAACTTTAAAATTTGTTAGTGGTAAACATCGTAGTGAACTTCATCTTGACGGAAATAGCCGAGCCTGTGCAGTTTCTTAATTTGTAAATAGTAAACATCGTAGTAAACATAATGTGTGGTCTTGGGTATCATAAATCAATGTTTCTTTTTCTACTCCTCGCATTAATCATGTACTTGGCTTGAGAAACTGCTTGCACTATTAGAAATTGAGAAAAAGTTTGCCAGTTATAGTGACGAGTTTCAGTGTATGAGTTCCCCCCTGCTTACGGAATATCGTTTTCTGATCGATTTATTTCTATATCATTATCTTATTTTTCAGTAATCAAGGCTTACGTCACAAATATAACCAATGTTTATTCAGAAATCATTAAAACGAGACCTATAGGAAGAAATATCCACGTTTATATTCTTCAGAAATATAAGGTACATGAAATACCATATTTAATGTATAAATACAAAAAAAAATTCAAAATACATATAAATGCTACAAAATATGATTATAAGCAATATCAAGAAAGGACTTTAAATTCTAGAAACTTGCTGTTGAAGTTGTTGAAGCTTCTATATGATAGAAATGTCCTCTGTAAATAGAAATTTTTCATAACAACTTTTGTAAAAAAAAGTTAAAGAATTAGTCGGGATCCTTTTTTTTCAGAAATAAATTCTATTATGTCTTTATCTATTTCAGGGTGAAAAAAAATTTAGAAAGATTGATCATACACAAATATATTCTCCATTGGGATGCCATATCACTCCAAGAATAAGACGAAAATATATTATGATGGGTAAGTATGTTTTTGTTATTGACATGACAACATTTGACGTAACTTTTAACTGTGACGTCGTATCTGAATTATGACGTCACAATTAGAAATAACATCAAAAGTAGTGATGTCGCGTCTTGAAGCGTCTAAAATGCAAGTCTAACGGTAATATGAAGAAGGTCTATTGACTAGTTGTTGCAGGTGAATTTGATTTTCGCGACGGCCGAAATAAGAACGGTGTCATCAACAGAAACCAATTGGTAACAATAAATGTTATTAAGTTAAAACACTGAATATTATACGCATGTTATATAGCATAAGAAAGAAGAAAAATCAAATGGAAGCTTGTATAAAATAAATGTAAGAAACAAGTAATGTGTTTTACAGGTTTGATTTTGGATAACAAAATGGCAATGACACGATGCAACTATCTGCAGCCGACACAAAAACTATCAGATATACAAAGACTGGGAATGAAACGCTTGTATAGAAAAAACTGCAGATGCAAGGTTGGTTGTCAATGATAGAGGGAAATCTTAATTTGATAAGATACTCTTGAAAATTCAAAAGAACAATGTTTCTCAATACGTTCATAAATAGAAGTTTCATCATTACAATATTTCCCTTCCTGATCCAAATGTTTGTAAATTTTAAATCAATTACTTCTCAGGCCGACATTGGCACGGACAGCAGATTTCATATCAGCCCTTCACATCCAAGGTTTAAAGGCTGCACAACAAGAAATCAGACGACATTTGGAAACGGATGTTACATTAGTCATGCGATCTGCGTGCGCAGGTCTGATGGCGGATGTGAGTGGCGAGGGAAGTTCAAGAAACGTTCAAAGCGGAAAAAGGGAAAAACAAAACGGAGCAAGCAAAACGGGAGATAATTGTATTTTCCATTTTATGTTGTAAAACTGACGTACCTGGGATAGGGCGAAATCTATATTTTACTAAAGGCAGCTACACTGAACTATTGACATTATTGAAATACGTGTTTTCTTCGTATAAAATGAACTGAATATTCTTCAGCTTCAACACAATTAGCACGGAACAAAACAAATGACAACAGTTGTGGAAGTTTGGATCCTCCCTCTAAAAGCTATAAAAATAGTTGGTTTTTTTATCTCTGCATAATTTTTTCTACCGCAAACCATCTGTAGAATCAGATATGTCAGGAAGAACCCCATTCAACCAATTATGTTCCGTGCATGAATGTTATATGAATCTACATGTACATGTAGACATGCAAACTTATTGCTTGTACTAAGATAGTCTGTTCAAAGACTTTGATATGTTTTTAATGAAATGGGAAAACTACTATTTCAGCAACATATATATTTATTATGTAATAACTCAGGAGTATTTGATGTATACAAGTATGTATTTCTGATGGCCATTCATTGTGAACTGATAAAATGTCGTTTGAAAAACAGAATTCGTAATCAATCACATACTTATTGATGATGAAGGGGGAAAAGGAAACAAAAAAAAAAAGACGAAAATGCTAACATTTGATCATATTTAATACTGTAGGAAATATGATAACAACCCAATCTACAATCAAACTAAAGCAAAACAGCAAAAGTGAATCCAAAAGATAGATGAGATCACAGTACCCAGCTTCACAAACATTCTTACGAAAGATTTCAGGAATTTTCGTAACTTTCATAATCAAATAAAAGCTAAAAATGTCTTTCAAGTTATATTATATTGTGCTTTCTAAAATCTAAATACTAAATATAAATTCAGAAACAAAATATCGCAATTTTTAGTTTATTAAAAGAGCTAAGCGATTAAAAGTTACGAAAATTCCTAGAATTTCAGAGACTTTTCAGAGATTTTCCTAGACTGCTGGGTCTGGAGAAGAGTAAATATCTCCTGTTATCTAGCACACCAGTCATTTAAGCCCACCAGAAAGGGTCAAACCGTTGGTTTCCATGGAGCTGTTGCGACGGGTGCTGCATGCAATCAGGAGACGCTAACTCTCCCCGGACACCTGGTTTCACTTCGGCATGTTGTTCGTTTCGGAGTTCGCAACCGTTCCGATGGGAATTCTCACGATCAATTGCTCTCAAATATACCCTTGTTTGTGTGATGATTATTGTTCCTGTTTGTCGCCGTGCCCTTAGAACGAAATTGATGTAGTATAAGCTTAAAAGGAGTGTTCCAATTATTCACCTTCTGGAAGAAAATTTCATACCAATTTTAATGCACCAGACACGTGCTTTGGATAGTAAATCCTCATCAATGGTACTTATTGGATGACTAAGTGATGACTATGTAAATTTCTGAAATAGTCAATTGAGTTTCAGTATCGGCCTCTGGTTTTCTTTTTTTTTTTAATTCAAATGTGTGCATGTACTCTGCAGAGAGTGTGTTGCTCCAAATTTATATGTCGATTCAGTGGCATAGTTAAATGAAATACATGACCAAAATAGAATCGGAGGGATGGTTCTAAGATGGTTACCGTCTTCATATTCAATAGCATCATTTAAGAACAGATAAAATTTATGGTATTGACCAGATATGCACGTTTCGGGTACTTAACGCTCGTCAGTGATCCTCAATATAAATAATGTAATATGGCCAAAAAGTGTAAAAGATATAATCTCTAAAAATGTACCAAAAGAAGTAGTAGGATGAAAGGGATATGATGCTACAGGACAACGTTTAGGAAACTGAAGTTGATCGAACTTGGCTACATGTGTCCTCGGGAACTCCTGGTCCACCAGCAGTGACACTCACCAAGTGGTACAAATGTTAAGCGTCTTCAAATTGAATAGCATCATTTCAGAATAGATAAATTTGCAGCATGGATCAGACATGCAAGTTTCGGGTACTTAACCCTCAATCTAAACAATGTTATATATGACCAAACAGTGTGAAAGTGATTATATCCAAATATGTACCGTCGATGTTCACGAAAAGTTATAACATGAGAAGAATTCAAGTTTTCAAAAGCCCCTTACATGTACTTGATCAAACGTTCTGTATCCACGTCTGTTTTATTAGATGCATTAACTGACAGACTATACTTCTGCTGGATTCTGTGTAGATTAAGAGGAGAGAATGGCTGTACATGTGCTATTCCTATCCCATCAAAATTCTTAGCAATAATATCTCCCTGAGATAATATAGATCTGTATTAGGTAATTTGATTTAATTTTAAAAGTAGAAATAATACTTGTCTAGAGTTGCACGACTTGCTGCAATTACAAAGGAATTAAATAGTAATATTTATATTTTGCTCGTATGTCTATCTGCTAAATATTAGTAAGATAGTTCAATTAAATTGATTTTCAGATAGGTTCAATTAGCTAAAAGCATCCGAAGGCGAGTCGTACATTTGATTTGTTATCCAATTTTGATGTTAGCAAGTACATAGAACTTGGTACATGCATATCGTTACTTAGACGGATTCATTTAAATTATTTCAAATTCTAATTTTACATTAGCCTTTGAGGATATCGTTTTCTTAAATCAGTCCAAAGAATCATTTTATCTAATGTTCTATGTCACCTTTTGATAGTTGCAAACCATATAGCCTTCATATATACTTAATTAGCAAAAGTAAAATCTCAAATATTTCATTTTATGAAATATCAATATTAATGCCCTTATAACCAGTCAACACCCTTGTAAGAGTATATCGAAATCAAAAGATTGATTTTACACCCAACAAGCAAAAATAGAAAAATCTAAAAAGCATTTCTTTTTTCCTATTAAAATAAACACTAATCTAACCAAATCTTAACCAAGATATGGTCTTAAATGCGTAAAAATGCTAAGTTACACTCAAACAGGTATGATCTGCCAATCTTAAAAAGTAGTCAAAACTGCAGATTGTTATTTTTATATCGTTCTCCACCTTCTCAGTGTAACACTATCACTTTCATTTTTGTAGGTACAATGTAACTGTATATCAATCAACAATCTTAAAAACGAAATAAAAAATATCACCGCATATAAATGTAGAAATTAACAGAAGAGGAGATTATGTCTTTATACATTATGTCAGATTCAAGTATGATATTTTACACGAAAAAATAAAAAATACACAAAATAAGTAGGATCTGCTAATTTTAAAAGCATAACAACATAAGAGATTGTTATTTATATGGTTATCCACCTTCAGAGTACCGGTATAACGACATCTTTTTTTTTTGTAGGATGTCCATACATACGTATACAAAATAGAAATATCACTACATGTAGACATTTACATAAATCACATAATGTACTTTATTTCTCCTCACATTCTGTCAGATTCGTAACCATCACTTTTCATTATTGTAGGTAAATGTATATCAATCCATCAGTTAAACGAAAATGAACATGTTAATCGAATTCGTAACTACCACTTTTAATGTTTGTGACAATGTCAATCATTATCTGATTATATGAAGAAATTTAAGTAAGAGGACACTCTGTCACATTCCTAACATCTTGTAGGTATCTCAGTTGACATCTTCTTTCCCCTCTGGCACGCTGACATACTGCGTATTTATCTTCACACTTGGACCATTCGTCAGCCGGGCAAACGCGTCCTCTTCGCCTCTTCCGGTGGAAACGTTCCTCCAAAAGCCAACTATAGAGCTATGGTATGAGGAAGATAGAGTATAAAAATCTTAATAGAGCTAAGGCCAAAGTAATTAAATATTTTGTTTGACGTCCGCGGGTGGGTACCTTTTCGGAGAATTACTCAGAAAAAAAACACACACACAGAGTGACATGTATTATAGGGTAAAAAAATAAATCCACAAAAGAATTCTAATACCATAAAATGCCAATACCATCATTAATGTTTAACGTCTTCAAATTGAATAGCATCATTTAAGCACAGATAAATTGGCAGCATGGACCAGACATGCACGTTTCGGGTACTCAACCCTCGTCAGTGATCCTCAAATCTAAACAATGTAATATGCCAAAAAAGTATGAAATTTACTATGTCGAAAAGGGGTACCAAAAGACGTAGCAGGATGGGTGGGATATGATGCTGCAGGACCCACTTTTTAGAAATTTCAAGAAATTTTGATAACAGAAATTTTAGAATGCATTGAAGAAACGATCAACCGAAATTGATCGAACTTGGCTACATGTGCCCTCGGGGACTCCTGGTCCACCAGCAGTGACACTCACCAAGTGGTATAAATGTTTAACGTCTTCAAATTGAATAGCATCATTTAAGCACAGATAAATTGGCAGCATGGACCAGACATGCACGTTTCGGGTACTCAACCCTCGTCAGTGATCCTCAAATCTAAACAATGTAATATGCCAAAAAAGTATGAAATTTACTATGTCGAAAAGGGGTACCAAAAGACGTAGCAGGATGGGTGGGATATGATGCTGCAGGACCCACTTTTTAGAAATTTCAAGAAATTTTGATAACAGAAATTTTAGAATGCGTTGAAGAAACGATCAACCGAAATTGATCGAACTTGGCTACATGTGCCCTCGGGGACTCCTGGTCCACCAGCAGTGACACTCACCAAGTGGTATAAATGTTTAACGTCTTCAAATTGAATAGCATCATTTAAGCACAGATAAATTGGCAGCATGGACCAGACATGCACGTTTCGGGTACTCAACCCTCGTCAGTGATCCTCAAATCTAAACAATGTAATATGTCAAAAAAGTATGAAATTTACTATGTCGAAAAGGGGTACCAAAAGACGTAGCAGGATGGGTGGGATATGATGCTGCAGGACCCACTTTTTAGAAATTTCAAGAAATTTTGATAACAGAAATTTTAGAATGCGTTGAAGAAACGATCAACCGAAATTGATCGAACTTGGCTACATGTGCCCTCGGGGACTCCTGGTCCACCAGCAGTGACACTCACCAAGTGGTATAAATGTTTAACGTCTTCAAATTGAATAGCATCATTTAAGCACAGATAAATTGGCAGCATGGACCAGGAGATAATATCAGGAGATAAAAGTGATATTTCTAAAATTAAGACAGAATTATGCACCTCAATTTATGAAAAATATTTTTCTATGTTTTTAGTATTTCTTCCCAAAGTCCTACATATTGAATGTGTGTTTGTGTGTTTTTCTTTATCTCTTTTATGCTTTTCGGAAAAAGTTCCGGACGTAAAACAGAATATTTTTAAATTACTGTGGCCTAATATTGGTACGCATACGATGTTCGTCAACAAGTATTCTTAACAACTTCGCAAGATATGACCATTTAAAGTACCAGTGTAGTCGAGTTCACAAGAATGATTTATCTTACAAAAAATAACACAATTAGAGCTCGAACAAGTCCACATTATACAGAATCATCTCTATCTTCCGGGAGAAATGGCTTACTCGCATAATATCATTAGTATTCATATGAACGAAATTTTGTTGCACATTGCCAGAATAGACTAAATATGTTCAGTACATATCCAGTGAAACACTTTGAATATAAGTAGTCGTTTTTTAGCTGATGGAGGCTTAGGACAGAGAAAGTGATTTACAGGATATTTGAGTCAAGATGTGGGTGTCTTCATCTCTAGATAGATTCATTGATAGAATAAAGTTTATTTTAGATCATACAAGCACCTTGATTTTAACAACGACGTGTACGTTTTTATAATAAAGTTTGTAAAAAGTACAACTTACGTACAAAACATCATTTGCGGTGTACAAACTTCATTTGCGCATTTAAAAGTTTTCAAAGAATACAGTAAAAATACAACAACGCATAGTTATCAATAAGGACATCAGTATACTATATGTTTGTTTTGTGCTTCTATCAAACCAATCTAAATTGCCCTAAAAAATGATATACATATACACTTACTCTGCACATGCAGTTCCTGGCATAAAGCCTTTGTATTCCTGCAAGCTGAGGCTCTGTTAGCTCGTCAAACACAGAGATAGCGCTACAAGATGATACCTCCATGATCCCCTCCGTAACATGTCCTATCAATACCGAAAAGAAATGAATTATTGAAGAAAAGGTATTTGAACCATAGCATATGTTTTCTTATTTTGCAAGAGTCCTTAACCGTCTTCTTAGTGTTCATATATTCTATCCTGCTTGAACATCCTTGTTAAAGTTAGATGCATGTATAAATCATATTAATAGAAAGTAAATTATATTCAGATCGAATATGCATGATTTCTTATATCTTTAATCTAAATAATTAGCTAATTTATATATTTTTATCTGCAGTTCATTGTCTTGTTGCTATAGAACAAACAGACTATTTATTTGTATTCACATTTTGATCTAAGGGGGAATTGTATATATGCTATGAAAACATCCGACAAATTTCTTGGTTAATCTTTATTTTTTTCGAAATAAGAGAAAGGAGGGGATCTCCAACAACACTGGGTTGAAGCACTCACAGCAAAACCCTAAAGCAGCCAATGCAAAAACACAGAGCAGACATGCACAGAAAGAGACACGAAAGATACAAGGAAAAACAAATCGCATATAAACATTAAACACAAAAGACTACAAATAAACCAACGAGACTATTGAGCAATGGCTGCCGACTAAGGAAGGTCATCTGCCTCGCAAGTAGTAGACGTTGTGGTTATCCGGATTACGTGAGCACAACCCTTAGACTTTCTGATTACCCAGAGGTCTCGAAGAACGTACAATTGTGTTGTAAAATAACCTCCTCACTGTAAGGTGACCATACAAACAGACAGCATGACACAGGGGCCCAAGAAACACACAGAAGAATATTTAAATGGATTTAAAACACAGACGGGGTATGAAATACGGTCATCTGCCTCGCAAGTAGCAGACTATGTAGTTATTCGGAAATTGTGCGCACAACCCTCCAATTTTACCCTGTGGTCTCGAATATTGCACAATTATTGTGTAAACACCTCCTCACTGTAACATGACCATACAAACAGACAGCATGACACAGGGGCCCAAAAAGTACACAGATGGATAGGTAAATTGATATAAAAACAGAAGGTGGGCGAAATACAGTCCGTGCTCTGTCGGTTGTAAGCGAGTTCATGCATGTTATCACCCGAGGAGTCCGACTGAGATTCATAGAGGACAGGTGGCCGGGGTCCTGTCCTCTCTAAAGAGGATTGGAAGGGGCCATCAAGAAGTCCGGCAGAGTGGAGTTCCTTAGAATGTGCTGATGCAAGGCTGTAGACCGGTCAAGTGCCAATCAAAGTGTCCGTCTTGTGACAGCAGGATCATGTTCACGGTAGAAAATGCGTTTGATAATTCTAACTCAATTTCGACCTTCTTATTTTGTTTATTATATCACAATAAAATGTAGGTTGGGAAATACCCAAAGTTCATCCAGCGATGGGTTTTGCTCAGACAAGTCTCATGCTGTGATACATTGCCTTAAATCGTAGTGAAATGTACGACAAAAAAAAAAACCGCGAGGACATACCTGTCAAGTAGTAAACTATGCCCTTTGTAAGATATACTCCACACATGCTGGAAGAAGTGTATGATGTGACGAAGGTTTGATCAGAATCGGCAAAATTTTCAGAACTCTGAAAAGAATATATAAAAAAGATTCTTGCATTCATTTATAAAGATGTATAAAGTATAAAAATGTTATCAAGATGTCTCTTCATGCAGCAAGTTCGATCATTTTTTTCAAACGCGTTTGAAAATTTCTGTTTACAAATATTTCTCAAATTTCTAAAACCTGTGTCCTGTAGCATCATATCCCAGCCATCTTGCTACGTCTTTCTGTGTATTTAGGACATTATTTTCACAGATTTTGGCCATATTAGATTGTTTAAATTGAGAATCATTGACGAGGGTTAGATACCCGAAACGTGCATGTCTGATCCATGCTGTAAATTTATCTGCTCTAAAATGATGCTAATGAATTTGAAGACGTTAAACATTTATACCACTTGGTGAGTGTCACTACTGGTGGACCAGGAGTCCCCGAGGGCATATATGTAGCAAAGTTCGATCAATTTCGGTTGGTCGTTTCTTCAAACGCATTTGAAATTTCTGTTTTTTGTTTTAAGTATTTTGCTATGTATAATGGTCTAAATGACATGATAATGAACATAGACATGGATAGCCAATTTTGTTTTTATCAAAGATACAGTACATTAGAGAAAGTTACATTAAGATTTATGAATATCAAATATTCAGTATATGCAATTAAACCCTCCAAGTTCAGTTATAATTGGCACAAATTTAATGGGTTTTTTCTATTTTTTAAAAATAAGTAATATAGAAAATATATAGCACATAAAATAACAAATAGAATGTCTTCATTTTGTATCATTTTATAAGATAATGTATCTAGAAGAGGAAAAAAGCACATACAGGTATCTAAGGTTCTATACATGTATGATCAAGATATGGCTCCAAAGGTAAGGGTACCCGCTCAATGTTTTGGGCAGTTTTGACATACTGTTTCTACAAGTACACATACAACCATTTATTTCAATAGATCAAATTGTAACATAAAGAAAAAGATCGATCAGCAGTGTTAAATATTCCTTATGGAAGATATTTAGGATAATACATAAGGGTATCCCCTAAACTTTAATACAAAGATGTTTGTTATACATTTAGTTCATAAACAGTCATGAAAAATGAGTCAAATTTTAAATAATCTTCAATATAAAAATTCTCAGGTAAAACAATGTATATAAGTCAGTTGTGAATATTTAGTATAAAGCATTTGGATTCAACCACGAGAACAACCGGGAAATAAAATATTTTAACGGTCGAGTAGGGACCCATCTTAAGGGACATTCATGTTGGTAGAATTCGCGTAGGATGATTTCATCGGAAAATTCTACAAAAAAATTCTCTAGATACGACTGCTTTCATTCACTGTAGCTTTCTGAATTTTGTTAGAAAGAATGCGGCTGTGGGTCGAATTATTTAGCATCCAAACAAATTGTTTCAAATGAACAGTTTTCCTTAAAAGGGCGAAATCCAAAATAAAACCGCCTAAATGGCATTTATCATGATTGTTTTCAAACCAAAAAACGTGTAAAGACGATAACAATTTCCGTTTTGCAAATACGAATCATCAAATAGTTGCACATATGAGTAGGTGTCAGTGCAATTACAACTCAGCACAAACTGGTCTGGGATTTTTCTCTCTTGGTTACACTCAAATCATGCCTTAGGTAGTAATCTTTTTGCTAAGAAATAATGCGAAAAGAGATTTTAGCTTAATTGGTGTTCATCGTATTGCAATGGTAAATGTGTTTCGTTTTTTTTTTTTTTTCGTTCTTGCAGCCTTTAGCACTAAAACCGCGTAAGGTCTTCAGGGGCAAGATAGAATATTTAGTAACTGGGAAAAATACATTTATCAGATTTAATTTTTTCTTTAAGTATCCCATATTCATTAACTGTTTGACACAGATCTCATGAGATCTGATTTTATTTTCCTTCAAGCCTAAGAAAAGCCCAAGAGAAGAATTAAATTACCAATTAATGGATTGGAATCTAAAAGATAAGGAAATAATCGTTGATCTCGACCTAAAGGAATATATGCTGGCTCTAGCATCCGAGTCATCAAGGGATATAGTATAACTATTTAAAATAAGTTCTGTGTTTTTACACCTAAAACTTAATGTTGCTCTTTATGACTGACATAAATTAATTCAAAACTTTGACATGTTGGTTGTTACTTGTTTCTATGAAAAATCTTTAAATTGTTGTTGGCACTGGGCCTTGCGGTCAACATAATCGTATATTATGCAACTGAAAACGAGACTTAAATCGTAAAGTACATTGACCCCTTTTGCCTTGTTCTCTTATTTTCATAATGTAAACTGAATCTAGTTGTTACGTTGTGCACGCGTCACCACACCATTTGCTATTTATACTGCAGATACATGTAACCGTCCTAAGTATGCATCGATTGCCAATTCGTCTCTTGGCTTATGTTACCAACTTGTCTCGTTGGTTTACCTCTACTGATGTTTTCCTATATAAAAAGAGACTCATTAAATTTAACTAAATCCCAGAAAATCGCCTGATAAGACTATTTCCTTACAAAGGGGTGCGTTAGTTGAGAAGACTATTTCCCTATGGAGTAAGTTTCAAAATGGGGCGGAGCTTCTTTGGGGGGTGTCAGTATCAGCCAATCAGCGCCGTTGAAGGTTGATCGGATGACGCTACTAATACGCGAGCAGAGTAATCCGCCTCCTGTCCACTTAGCACATAAATTTATCCGCAATAAAATAAAACAATCAAAAATTAAATATGTATGAGTATGATAAAAGATGTTTCTGTTTATCTTATCATCAAAAATTAATATTTTCCGTTACTCAGTCATTCTGTCGAGAAGGCAAGGCAAAATCAAAAAGAATTTCCAATGGAACCATGTGAACCTAAAGCTTAAGAGATATGTTTGTTTCAGTATAATGTTTGTTTCGGTATACCTAAGAGATATGTTTGTTTCAGTATAATGTTTGTTTCGGTATAATTAAACAGTCAAAGTATACCATTGAGGGAGTTAGCACGATTCTGGTTCCCCGAGACCAGACCTATTTCCCGAGGCGAAGCAAGCCTTGGGAAATATGTCTGGTCTCGGGGAACCAGAATCGTGCTCTTCGCCTCGGGAAATAGGTCTGGTCTCGGGGAACCAGAATCGTGCTAACTCCCTCAATGGTATACTTTAACTGTATATTGTTTTGAAGTGTGCGCACGTTATCCAGGATAACCACACCTTCTGCTATTTCCGTAGCAGATGGCCGTCCTAAGTCGGCACCGGTTGTCCATTGCTCTCGTTGGTTTATGGGTAGTCCTTTGTGTTTGATGTTTCTGTGTTGTGCGTTGACGTTCCTTGTCTCTTTCTGTGCTTGTCTGCTCTGTGTTTTTGCATTTGGTGTTTTGGGTTTTTACTGTGGGTGCTGCAACCTGGTGTTGTTGGAGATCTCCTTTGTTTGATGTGGTATGTAGTGTTCCTTGTCCTATTTACGTATCCTACTGTGCCTGCCACAGTCTTCTGTTTTTTTCGCATAGGGTGTGGTTGTGTTTTGCTGTGGGTACTGCAACCTAGTCTTGTTGAAGATCTCCTCCCTTCCTTTGTTTAATTTTTAATTTTCATCTTGTTTTGTATGCAGAACAATATGTTTTACTTTTAGTAATGCTTTCTCACTTTTTAGTTTGTTTTCCTATTTACATATAATACATTTTCAGAGAAAAGAAATCTTACAGGTGTAATGTTAAAGACATGAATACATCAAATATTTACAACGAGGATGTCCCGTTTTGTCCTCCCAAACACGGAGCACGGATTGAACGAACGCCCATTTCTGAGGAATTATTACATAAACAGAAATTATATGGGATTTTTACGAGGGGTACCTATTGCATTTAACTTCTTCATTTTTTATTCATTTATATAATATAGAGGATTGAAGGTAACGGAAACCCTCATTTTTATTATTCATAAAAAGGAAGATCGATATTTATTCTGTATTACGATAAATGGTCCATTTTTAGAATTGCTTATTTTCACAGAAGTATTGAGGCCAAATTGGCCATGGATATCCCTCATAATAGAAGTCTAGGATTTTCGGGATTTGAATTACCTCGAATATAAGGAGCATCTATTTCTGTAACACAAATTGCATAATATCGTTCAATACATCCCTTTCTTTCATACCTTACATTATTAGCTTGGATCCTGCAACACTCACTATCAAAATAGTTACATGACAAATATGGATAACGACCATATCCCAACACACAGCACAAAACATCACAAGCCGAAGACATAAACAATCAGGAAAAGACGGGAACCAAATGAAACAAACAAACTCCACCAAATAAAATGAAGCAAAGACCAGGTGCCCAGCAAGAGTCAGCATCTCCTGATTGTATGCAACACCCGTCGCTTCAACTCGGTAGAATTGTCACATCTACATTGTAGTTACTTTCATTTCGGAATATACAATAACATTCTGTGGTTCGATGGTTCAAATGGTCTAAGACATAATTTAATCCACCATATTCTGGACAGTGGGATAGCATAGTGTATGACAAGTTCCCCGTATATACCGTAGAACTTCCTCAGTGACGATTTTAGTCGGTCACATGCGTATCTCTGATTTTGAAGCTTATTTAAAAGACGCGTCTAGCTCTCAGAACTAAATCTGTATATCTAGTATTTGCACGGCATAGAGCATCAATTGAGATATGAACACGTCATAAGCACGCGATGAATTATGTTGCTACTCAGAAAGGGAAAGTTTCTGATGATAAAATCTTGACAGATATTTACGTCAATTGGCGTTACCATGGTATTTACTTTTCTGAGGACCATGACATTGAGAGATTGTATAGTACTGGAAATTTTCTTTGACGAATAAGATATGTCCTTTTTAGCCATAGGCTCAAGTGAGCTATTGTCATAGTGTTGCGTCCGTCGTCCGTCGTCGTCGTCGTCGTCGTCGTCGTCGTCGTCCGTCGTCCGTCGTCGTCGTAAACTTTTCACATTTTAAACTTCTTCTCCAGAACGGCTGAAGGGATTTTGATGAAACTTGGTAGGTATGAAGTACTCATGGTCCCCTACAAGTGTTGTTGTTTTTCGTCCGGATCTGTCAATAGGTGGCGCCACCACAGCCAAAAGTAGGTCATGGGGGGTACCCTCCTTTGACAAACTTCTTCTTCAGAACCGAAGCATGTATCGACAAACCGAAAGCATCAGGATGATCTAGAGAGATGTCTTAAGAAGTGTTGTTATTTTTGGTTCCACTTCGAAGTCAAATTTTTGACGCGTTTTTGACGTCTTTTCGGACTTTGTCAGAAATGCACATTTTTGCACTATTTCTTTAAATAACTCAATAAGTGTATGATTTTACACACTCATTTACTACATATTTATCATATTTAACTTACTTAATGCTTTGATATGTATTTTATGCTTAAAATTTATTTTTTTGATTTTTTATGAATTTTTTTCTTATGTAAAAAGGAAGGGGGGGGGGGTTGATTTTCATACATTTTCTGCTTCTTTTCTATAACCACTCTTCAGATTGTCATGACAATTTGTAGGTATGAGGTACTCATGCATGGTACCCTACAAGTGAAAGAATTTTGTCAAGATATCCACTTTTGGATTTTTAAGGAATATTTTTTAATATTGTACATAGGTATAATGTATGTTTTCCATGCCAAATGGACCCATGGGGAGTAGCTTCAAACCCCGGCGGGACCCCAACAATTTTTTTCCCCTTTTTCAGTTTTTTTTCTCTTTCTATTTTTATATTTATCGCTAGAAATGAAACTGTGAAAGAATTTTGTCAAAATATCAACTTTTAGATTTTTAATGATTTTTTAAATAAGACAAGCTATAGCTAGTTTGGCTTTGTGTACTTATTTTCATACTTCGAATTAACTTGGCCACATACGCTATCAAATATACTCTGAATTCATTTTTAAGATGTTGACTTTTTGTGTCGCCTGCGAAGCACAGCGACACTTAGGGATCACTTTGTCCGTTGTTCGTCTGTCCGTCCATCCGTCCCTCCGTCTGTCTGTCACACTTGGGTGTCACACCCCATAACTTTTGATTGGTAAGTGATAGGGCTTTGATATTTCACATGTGTATTCCTTGTGACAAGACCTTTATACACATATCATAATTTTTGACCTTGTGACCTTGACCTAGATATTTGACCTACTTTTCTAAAAATCTAATATTGGCTATATCTCTTGATTGATTAGTGATAGGACTTTGATATTTCACATGTGTATTCCTTGTGATTAGACCTTTCTACACATATAATGTTTGACCTTGTGACCTTGATCTAGATATTTGACCTACTTTTCTAAAAATCTAATATTGGCTATATCTCTTGATTGGCAAGTGATAGGGCTTTGATATTTCACATGTGTAATCTTTGTGACAAGACCTTTCTACGCAAACCATATTTTTTACCTCGTGACCTTGACCTAGATATTTGACCTACTTTTCAAAAAATCTAAGATTGGCTATATCTTTTGATTGGTAAGTGATAGGGCTTTGATATTTCACATGTGTATTTCTTGTGACAAGCCCTTTTTTCACATACTATATTTTTTAACCTTATGACCTTGACCTAGATATTTGACCTACTTTTAAAAAAAACCAAGATTGGCTATATCTATTGATTGGCAAGTGATAGGGCTTTGATATTTCTCTTGTGTATTCCTTTTGACAATACCTTTCTACACATACCATAGTTTTGACCTCATGACCTTGACCTAGATGTTTGACCTACTTTTCAAAAAAATTAAGATTTGCTATATCTTTTGATTGGTAAGTGATAGAGCTTTGATATTTCATATGTGTATTCCTTCTTGTGACAAGGCCTTTCTACACATATCATAACTTTTGACCTCATGACCAAGACCTAGATATTTGACCTACTTTTCAAAAATCTTAGATTGGCTATTTCTTTTGATTGCTGAGTGATAGGCTTTGATATTTCACATGTGCATTCCATGTGACAAGACCTTTCTTCACATACCATCATTTTTAGCTCACCTCGACGAAGTTGACTGAGCTTATGCTATAACCCCACGCGTCCGCGTCCGCGTCCGGTTAAGAAGTTTGGGGTAGCTCAGTATCTGACAAAGTACTAATGCTACAGTAACCAAACTGGCACAAGTGATTCATCTTTGGATGCTGAGGTGAACCCATGCATCGTATGCAGCATCTGACCTACATTTTCCGCTTGATTGACTTGGTTAAGAAGTTTGGGGTAGCTCAGTATCTGACAAAGTACTGATGCTACAGTAACCAAACTTGCACAAGTGATTCATTTTTGGATGCTGAGGTAAACCCATGCATCGGATGCAGCATCTGACCTACATTTTCCGCTTGAGTGACTTGGTTAAGAAGTTTGGGGTAGCTCAGTATCTGACAAAGTACTGATGCTACAGTAACCAAACTTGCACAAGTGATTCATCTTTGGATGCTGAGGTGAACCCATGCATTGGATGCAGCATCTGACCTACATTTTCCGCTTGAGTGATTTGGATAAGAAGTTTGGGGTAGCTCAGTATCTGACAAAGTACTAATGCTACAGTAACCAAACTTGCTCAAGTGATTCATCTTTGGATGCCTAGATGGACCCATGCATCGGATGCAGCATCTGACCTACTTTTTCCATTTGAGTGATTTCGCTTTTAAAAGCCAATATTGAGCAGAGTATAAGTGCTACATGTACCAAACTTGCATATTGGATGTATCTTTGATCAAACTTTCATAAAATGACCTTGACCTACTTTTTCCGCTTGAATGATTTTGCCTTTAAAAGCCAATATTGAGCAAAGTATAAGTGCTAGATGTTCCAAACTTGCATATTAGATGTATCTTTGATCAAACTTTCATAAAATGACCTTGACCTACTTTTTCCGCTTGAGTGATTTTGCCTTTAAAAGCCAATATTGAGCAAAGTATAAGTGATACATGTACCAAACTTGCATATTGGATGTATCTTTGATCAATCTTTCATAAAATGACCTTGACCTACTTTTTCCGCTTGAGTGATTTTGCTCTATAAAGCCAATATTGAGCAAAGTATAACTGCTACATGTACCAAACTTGCATATTGGATGTATCTTTGATCAAACTTTCATAAAATGACCTTGACCTACTTTTTCTGCTTGAGTGGTTTTGCCTTTAAAAGCCAATATACATGTACTAAGAAATATGTTTGAATTGAATTTTGCTGTCACGAGGTGAGCTTCGTAATCTGTGATTACCTATGTTTTACCTCGTGCACTTGCCCTATATATTTGACCTACTTTTCAACAAATCTATGATTTGCTTATCTTTTGAGTGGTAAGTGATAGGGCTTTGATATTTCACATTTGTATTCCTTATGAAAAGACCTTTCTAAACATTCCATAATTTTAAACCTTGTGACCTTGCCCTTGATATTTGACCTAATTTCAATAAAAAAAAATCCGCTACGCAGGCGACACAAGCATTCCTTGGATTGCTTTTTTTTTCATACATGCATATTTCAGAACAATTTCCCTATTTAATGATTATTTTCTCTGTCTTATTTCTGTATCTATGGTAAACATAGTCGCCATATATCTTGTGTTACAGATTTGATTGGTTCAATACCTCCTTGCCCCTTTAGTAGCGGTAACTACTGGAAATAAAAAGGTGCACACTAAAAATTTTGACTGACTTGAAATGCCCGGAAGTCTGTAAAATTGGTCTTTTTGATTGCGAATCTTTGGCACGCATAAAAATGTAAAGAAAAAAGGGGGGGGGGGTCATGCATGTCCTTTTTTCGCAAATTTCACTTTTTTTACAGGAACTCTGCGTCCTCATCGAAAATGTTCCGAATTTTGCATATTTTCAAACCTATCTGTAGATTGCATAAAAGACAAGATCAAGTTCGAAGTTAAATTTATCATGACTATTGATTCAATATGCTAAAAATACATTTCCAAGCGCCGCATTTCAGCATATTTACCGAAAATAATTTGTCCAAGTGGCTTCACTGGGTCATGAGGTTTGATACACCGTACACTGCTGTTTGGAAAATAAATTGGCTCAATTTCTGCACAACTCACTTGAATTAATATTGTCCGCTAACAACTTGTCTGTGTTAATTGGATTAACACGATTTTGACTGTACGTTACATGTATTAAGATGAAATCAATACTATTCAAAAGCTCTCATTCATAGATTTCTGTATAATTTAATATGAATAAAGGCAAAACCGAAAAGTCTTTGTTTTTTATGCTTCCGGAATCAAAGATACGGGGGCATATAGTTTTTGACCTGTCCGTCTGTCTGTTTGTCCGAAAAACTTTACATTGGGCATAACTTTTGAATGGAAGGTGATAGAGCTTTCATATTTCACATGTGTACTCCTTGTGACAATACCTTTCCATTGATACCAAAATTTTTGACCTCGTGACCTTGACCTTTGACCTACTTTTCAAAAACTTTAACATTGGGCATAACTTTTGAATGGTTAGTGATAGGGCTTTCATATTGTACATGTGTATTCTTTGTGACAAGATCTTTCCATTGATACCAACATTACTCTGACCCTGACCTCTCACATACTTAACAGAAAATGGTGTTTATACCAACAAAGATGCCACCGCGGGGCGTTCGAGTTTCACAAACACAGGCTTTATTATTTTCTGGCATACTAGCTATTAATAATGAAAGGTTTGGTGTTCAATTTTAAATAAACTTAATTTATGAAATCATTTCATTGTTTTATTCTGTTTCTGTTGCACATTAATGTGGAATTTTACAAAATGATTTTATTTTTGATGTTGCATAATCAAACTATACTAGCTGGGCATATGACTTTGGATCGCATAATCCATCTTTTCAAATCAGTAAAAAAGTTGTTGTTTTGAAATGTGACTATTTTCTCTTGTTTGTACTTTTAAAGGTTGTCTGAAAAAAAAAACTTGTCTGCATCCGGCAAAAATCTTGTTAGAAAGGTTGTGGGCTAAAATCCTGGTACTGGCACTATCAGTATTCAATGTCAGTATGTCAATTAGAGCGTGCATGGGTATCAGGTGAGCGTTGTGCCCCCTGGGGCTCTTGTTTAGCTATAGTGAAAAGTTTACGGGAAAGGGTTTAGGCCATGAAACACCTAAATCGGCCAAAAAAATTGTCCTTAAAATAAAACTTAATGAGAAATACTTGATATATCAATATATATCTCAAATTCTTATTATTTTGCCGTACCTTCTCGAATATGAGACTGAAAAACTGATGGATACCTCTTCGATGTTTATATCTAATTAGATTCAATGAATGTTTTCCGCTTATATGAAAAGAAAAAAAATCACTCAAAGAAACTCCACATGACGTCATCAAGTGATGTGAAAACATGATTGAACTTGCTTTCTGTGTCTTTAAAGTTAAGACATGGCCAAATGCGGCGATATATATAATTCTTGTACAACAAGAAGATATATACGATGATTATATCTTTCATATGAGTAGCTATACTGACTGTTCTGATTGTTTAGGGCACTGAAAATAATGGGAGTAGATGTAAGAGAGAGTTGCTTACGCATAAAAGAATGATATACATAAAATTAATCCAAAAACTCTCGTAGAGATGCTACACTTGATACAAGTTCCGCCTTTTCTATGTGTTCACTGGAAAACGCTTTGTTCTATCCGTTCATTGGATAACACTACAGAAGCCACACCTGCTAGTATATGACGTAGCAATGAAACTTTCATGTACTAGAAGGAGAACACGATGGACGTGCACTACAGCGATCATGATTACACTTTGGAATGCGTTGTCATTCAATTGAATCGATGGATACGATTGAGTGCCTGTTTTTAGGGACACATCAGACTTCATGCATGGCTCTCCCCCTTTAATATTTCTAGATGTTGTCAGTATCGATATTTTTTCTCTTGATGTACCTTATAATGACATAAATTCTCCTAATACACATTTGAAGCAGGATTTACACCAACAAAAAAGGAATACGCAGTATACCAAATATTTCACAAGAACCAATGTTAGGTTGAAAATTGTCATACCTTAAACACATCCAAAATATCAATGTTAAAGATGAATAATTCGGTACCGTCATAGTTCGTGATAGTATCGGCCGTATCCACCTCAATTACATGTACCTCTCCCTGGATATCCCTCTGCTTTACAAAGACTCTTGTAATATTGGCTTTGATTGCTGTAAAAATGACGGTATTATATGATTCAAGTTCAAGAAGGTGAAACATGGTAATGTTGGCTTTGATTGCTGTAAAAATGACGGTATTATATGATTCAAGTGTAAGAGGGTGAAACATGGTAATGTTGGCTTTGATTGCTGTAAAAATGACGGTATTATATGATTCAAGTGTAAGAGGGTGAAACATGGTAATGTTGACTTTGATTGCTGTAAAAATGACGGTATTATATGATTCAAGTGTAAGAGGGTGAAACATGGTAATGTTGGCTTTGATTGCTGTAAAAATGACGGTATTATATGATTCAAGTGTAAGAGGGTGAAACATGGAAATGTTGGCTTTGATTGCTGTAAAAATGACGGTATTATATGATTCAAGTGAAGACGGAGAAACATGTGTATAGGTCATTATTTGTTAAGATAAGGAAGGGATTCGTAAACTGGCGTTGAAGTGACCATAGCTGGATACAGCGTTGCTTCCGATTATATCTATTATGTTATTCCTGAGTTGAAGCAGGATTCCAACAACAACAAAAATATTCTCACAAGAATCAAACATGTAATACCATTTTGTAAGCTTACAAATGTTCGTACATTCTGCTATGGCTCTCGGTACATTTTTGGAGATTATAACTTTCGAGCTCTTTCTCCATATTGCATTGTATAGATTGAGGATCGCCAATAAATAATTGAAACGTGCATGTCTGGTCCATGCTGCAAATTTATCTTTTCTTAAATGATGATACTAAATTTGTAGACGTTTTATATTTGTATCACTTGGTGAGTGTCCATGCAGGTTAACCAAGATTCCTCGAGGGCGCTTGTAACTTCATTTGGATATTTTCTTCAACACATTCGAAATTTTGTTATAAAATTTCCTTGAAATTTCTGAATCATCATATCTCTGCAATCCTGCTACGTCCTTCGATTCATTTTTGACATTATAGCTTTCACAATCTTTTGCCATATTACATTGTTTATATTGAGGCTCACTGACGATGGTCCAGTATTCTAAACGTGCATTTCTGTGCCCAGTTAAAAAAAGTCTTACGAAAAAAAAAAAAAGAAAAGGAATTTTCATAACTTTCATAAAAAAAAATCTCATTTTCGTTTCGAGTTAGATTATATTCTGCTTTCTGATATCATTTTTCCATACTAAATATAAATTCAGAAACAGTTTATTAGAAGAAATAATCGATCAAAAGTTACGAAGATCAAAAAAAATATTTCGTAATTATTTTTGTAAAACAGGCTGCTGGTCCATGCTACAAATTTATTTGTCCTTGAATGATCCTATTGACTTTGAAGACGTTTAAAATTGAACATGTCCAAAATATCAATGTTAATATAGTTAAATTTTTTGTTTACTCTCAAGACAAAGCAACAACTAACCCTCTTATAGTGGCAATATTAATATCAACAGTTTCAACTCTTTACTCCCTTGAAGAAAATTTATTCCAATTTAAATGCACCAAATTCCTGTTTCGGCTAGTAAATCTCCATTAGTGGTACTTAAATGTCGAGGTAATTTTCTGATACAGTCAAATGTATTTCAGTAGCGCACTCTGGTTTAATTTTTTAATTCAATTTTGTGCATTTACTTTTCAGAGAGTGCACGGCTCTAAATTTTGTGTAGGGTCGATTCATTAGAATAGTGAAATGAAATGTTTGGCTCAAATTGCATTGGAGAGATGTAAGCCTCCTTTAATTTCTATGATAATTTTGGATGAAATGACAAGTTTCCAAAATAGCAGTAAATTTTATATGATGTCACATAGATAAAGGGCAATAACAAAGTTTCTTTCATGCGACGTACAACTTTAAGAACCAAGAGTGCAGAGCGAGGCATACAGCTCAAACGCAAATTGGATCAACAAAAACTCAAAGTAAAAATACGGACGATTGAATGACAATACGTACACGGCTCCGAACCTTATTATGCAAATTATATGCATAAAATCGGAAGAATCTCGAGTCAAGATTTTACCTTACACACGACGGAAAAGAAAGTCCGTTCCTATTCTAATTTTATAGTAGTCTCGTCTAAAACATTCTCTCGTGGACTTCCGTTCGAAATTTGAACACGTAGAAATGCTTCTTTCATGCAAGTAAACCAACTGTTCAAGAGTACAGACACATGGCTCATCTTAAGGTATTCAGCCCGTAATACATTTTCAATGAGAATTATCAAAGATACAGATTTTCTATTTCATCGTATAGAATAATTTATACACTAATTTTGCTCATATAAATGATGCCACTTGTCAACCAATGACACATGCAATTACCTCCGAACATTCCCGATAATAAGATCATCGGTATTTGTCGGAAATGTGGGAATAGTGTAAAAATCTTAACCGGAAGTAACTCTATTAGGGTGCGGAAACCTTAAGGTATGTTTTTAAATTGATTTATGTATCACGTGAAACACATATGATGGGATTTTAAATTCTTCTTCTTATCAGAAATACTCGACCAGGGAGTGCTCCATGTTTTCGAGTGAATGAGTTTCATGATTAATTATCGCTGTAATCGAATTTCTCACAAATATTTGTTCTTTAAAGCCATTTCTGTCTTTCATTACATCTTTATGAACTTCTAAATTTAAGTGCACACCATGAATTTGAATAAATTTGATGTCAGTGTTAGTTATAATCAGTATCAAATATCAGTTCTGTAGCCTAGCTAGTGTTGTAGTGTTGGTGAAAAAGTATTTGAATGGGTTTAAAATTATTTAAAGGGGATGAATTTCAAATCAATTGAATATTTTATTTATTCTTTACAGTAACATGACCTTAACTGCCAGACAGAAGAAGGAATATACTCTGAGAAAGTCTTCATGCGCATGTGCATCAGATCCAATGAAAGAAAGTGCATCAGAATAGTGGAATGCTTATAGTGCTACTAGTACTGACTTGTAAAGTTGAAGAAATACTGTGGAATATGATATTGCAATTGTACTACCATATATGATGTTGGCCACCATGGTGTGAAAATAATTCACTTGTGAAAGGAGAATGAAGAAAATTGTTCAAGTGCATATTTCTACATGTACATGAAAAACATATTCAATGTGTACATCGACCACATATTCCTTGTGAAACTGTGATCCAGTATGAAATGAGAATTTGTGTTATAATGTAGAGGAATTCATCATCAATAGAAGAATTGTGAGATCGACAGATGGAACTGTATTACAGCCTCTTGCAGTAAACATGCTGATATAGCACTGAAGGGTAAGTTGTACATATACATGTATACTAATATACATGTTATGATAATTTTGTAAATCTGATAATACAAGTACAAATGACATTGAATTTATTTCATATTTTACATGTGTATCCCTTGTGATTCACCTTAAATGGATAATACTTTTTAATGGTAAGTTACATGCTTTCATATTTCATGTGTACATGTATTGTTTGAAACAAGACCTTCTCATGCATACCAAAATTTGTGTCCTGGTGACCTTGACCTTGGAAAAATGACTTCCTTTTTAAAATCTTACACCATGGCCATAACTTTTGAATGTTGAGTGAAATATAGACCTGTGCTTTCCTCGTGACAATTTCCAATGATGCCAAATTGTTGTCTTTGTGACCTTGAACTTGGAGATTGACCTACTTCACTATTATTTTTCTAAAGTAATATTATGCTTTTAAGTGATAGGGCTTTGTATTCCTTTTGATAAGGTCTTCCTATTAATACCAAAATTTTGACCTTGTGACCTTGACCTTGGATACTGATCAATTTTTGTGTCGCCTGCGAAGCATAGCGACACTTAGGGATCACTTTGTCCGTTGTCCGTCTGTCCGTCTGTCCGTCTGTCCGTCTGTCTGTCTGTCACACTTTGGGTGTCACAGCCCATAACTTTTGATTGGTAAGTGATAGGGCTTTGATATTTCACATGTGCATTCCTTGTGACAAGACCTTGCTACACATACCATAATTTTTGACCTAGTGACCTTGACCTACATATTTGACCTACTTTTCAAAAAAATTAAGAATGGATATATCTTTTGATTGGTAGGTGATAGAGCTTTGATATTTCACATGTGCAATCCTTGTGGCAAGACCTTTCTACACATACCATTATTTTTGACCTTGTGACCTTGACCTAGATATTTGACCTACTTTTGAAAAAAAAAGATAAGATTCGCTATATCTTTTGATTGGTAAGTGATAGAGCTTTGATATTTCACATATGTATTCCTTGTGACAAGACCTTCCTACTTATACAATAATTTTTGACCTAGTGACCTTGACCTACATATTTGAACTACTTTTCAAAAAAAATTAAGAAAGGATATATCTTTTTATTGGTAAGTTATAGGACTTTGATATTTCACATGTGCAATCCTTGTGGCAAGACCTTTCTACACATACCATAATTTTTGACCTTGTGACCTTGACCTAGATATTTGACCTACTTTCGAAAAAAGATAAAATTCCCTATATCTTTTGATTGGTAAGTGATGGGGCTTCGATGTTTCACATGTGTATTCCTTCTGAAAAGACCTTTACTTTCTACACAGACCATTAAATTTGGCCTTTTGACCTTGATCTAGATATTTGACCTACTTTTCAAGAAAAGTAATATTGGCTATATCTTTTGATTGGTAGCTGATAGGGCTTTGATATTTCACATGTATTTTCCTTGTATCAATGCCATTCTACACATACCATTATTTTTTTACCTTTTGACCTTGACCTACATATTTGACCTACTTTTCAAAAAAATTAAGAATGGATATATCTTTTGATTGGTAAGTGGTAGGGCTTTGGTATTTCACATGTGTATTCCTTGTGACAAGACCTTTCTACACAGACCATAAAATTTGACCTTTTGACCTTGATCTAGATATTTGACCTAGACCTACTTTTCAAGAATTTTGATCCACTTTCTAGAATAATAATCAAACCGCTTCGCAGGCGACACAAGCATTCCTTGGATTGCTATTTTTGAATAACTTTAACCATGTTAACCTTGCCCTTGGTCATAACATAAATTGCAAGTGATAGGGCTATCATATTTTACATGTGTATCCCTTGTGGTAAGGCCTTCACATCAATACCTGAATTTTTTCCTTGAGTCCGTGACCTTGGAGTATGAAATACTTTTCTACATTATATCTGACAATAAGGGGATTCATGTTCCACAAAAAAACATGGGTTTAATTTTTCTTAGTCCTAAGCCTTGACATAAAGTAGGGCCCTTACACGTGAAACACATTTTTAGCTTGAGATACTGGTCATAGTCGAGCTTATGCGGTACCCCCTTGTCCGGCGTCTGTCCGTAAACAATTCTTGTGCTTGCAACTCCTCTGAAATTAAAAGAGACAGAAATGTAACTCTTTTTGCATGAGACTTGGTCAGTGGTCTAGTTGTGCAGTGTGCACCTGACATTTTGTTTGAGCCCCTGACCCCAAGGGTCCTAGAAAATGGATGTGGTCATTTTCTCCTGTATGATCCTATGTAATCTTGTATTCGCAACTTCTCTGACACTTTAAATGATGGAGACTTGATTCTTTTTGCAATACGATGAGTCTGTGTTCAAGTAGTGCATCTGATATTTTGTTTGAGTTCCTGGCCCCCAGTGACTAAGAAAATGGATGTGGCCATATTAGAATTCACTTGTCATTAAGTTAAATAAAAACAACCAGGAGAGCTACAGTCTCGTCAGAGACTTCTGGTTTGGATTGGATTAGACCTTTCATATTGTGAAAATTGGCAATATTTTCTTCAAAATTGAATATGATAGATTTGGATGCCTTTTCATTTTAAATTTAGCATTTTTTACTTTCTTTTTTTTTTTAAAGAATTTTCTATGAGGTAAAATTGGTCAATAAATAGGGAAAATTATACTGTTTTGCATAATTTGAGAATGACCGATTGAAAGCCCTGTAATTATATTTGTATGTTAGTACTATTACAGAAACTTTACATGTCATGTAATTTTATATACATGTACATCATAATGATAAATGTATGCAAAATTCATTCATTTTAGAGCTTATTTAATATCAAAATGAAGATATTAATTCATTACATCTTTTACTTTCAGAGTGAGACTGACAGCATCTTCTGTACATACATGATGGCTCATTTCTCATTCCTCATTTCTTGGTATCAGATTGAACATCTACCTCGTCCTTAAGTTTTACTATAGACACTAGAGAAATCACTGTTTGATGTCTAGAACATTTGAATTTTGAACATGTTTTGTGTTTACTTTCATGTGCTTACCAGTACATGTACATGTATGTACTAGGTTATAAATGCATTGAAAACTTTTTACTTGAAAATAGACCTGCACCTGTTGAATGGGGATATTTTTTTATTTATTTCATTATTTTCATAGCAACAATTTATGACTTAAAATTCTAGGTACATACCAGTATAGAAAGGGATGTGCATTGTATATAAAGTTAAATACTTCCCTGATATAGACTAGACATGTAAACTCATATAAAATATTAATTTCGAAAAGAAATACTATGATAAATTATAGAGAAAGAAAAATATCCTTTCACAAGTACAAAAACATTATGTTGTAAATTGATGATACCGGTACTATTACATTTATATATATATTGCAGTTATAATGATTCTTCTTTCAGAGTTTGAATAAAATTTACATTTAAACTTAATAAATCTTATAACTGATACTTATATTCTTCTTGAGACTAGAACACAAATATTCTTAGAACACTGTGATGAAGAAATCTAGTGAGAACATTGTCATATATGAAATAATGAATTTTCTCTTGTTAAGCATAGCAAACTTGGTTGATCATCCTTTCATCAATTATACTGTTTAGAGTGTCTTACCCCATACTGGTAATCATGAATAAAAACATTGATACTTTAAGTTCATTACTCTGCTACACAGTATACATTTGTGTAAGAATATCTAGTAGCCTTGACCTACATGTTCATGTATACAATTGACCTACTTTCCTAATACTTTGGATTTGCTACAACATTGGTCTGGCAAATGATAGATAGATGATATGGTATATACATGTATGTGCATTGTCAGATTGTGTCAAGAAATTACTCAAGATAGATTTTGATTAAATATGTGACCTTGAACTACACGTTTGACCTTCTTTTCGTTAAATTAAAGAATCTGAACTTGGAGAGTGATGTATATATATATTGAAGAATTTGAAACATGAAGTATCAGAGAATCCTGACAAAACTGAATCATTGGCAGTTGTGAAATGTCTGAGATGGTCTATTTTCACGTCTAATGCTTAAGGTGCTGGAGAAAGACGTTTTTCCTTTCATTCCTCAGAAAATGCTAGATTTTTCTGCCAGTCATGCTGAAGAATATTTTTGCAAAATATTCCGAGCTGGATTTACAAAAACCCCCCTCCCTAAAAACCAAATGGTTGCACATGTTTACAAGAATGGACAAGAGAGAGAAAACCATGCGCATAACCAGGCGTACCGTTAGAACGCAGTTGCTTCCACGTCGTTTTGCAAAAAAAAAAAAGAATGAAAGAAACATTGACGTAGAATACTGCCCTGTAAATGAGCAAAATTCATTAGATTCTGATACTTTGCCCCTTGAATATCCATAAGGGCTTCTACCTAGACCCACTTGAGGCTGCTTACACTTGAAAAGTACTCTAGCTAAGCGCCTGAAGATTAATGCATATACATAAAATGTATACACTTCGTATGAGTGAGAGGGAAAAAATTACCGTTATTGTACATGCATGTATTTGTTAAAACGGTCAGAATCCAATGAAATTACATTTATTTAATAATATTTATATAAAGTATCGTGATTCTATGAGATGAAAAAAATATGTTAGTTTGCTGTGGTTGGGGGATTCATTTAATATATTGAAATTCATCAAAATTTTGGAAAAATTCAGAATATCATTCCTTTTGGTCGAGACAATTTTGTAGATTACAGGATTTGAGTTTAGAGGGGGCGTGGCCGGAATACCTCAAAGTCCTGTAGCAGGTTCTTTGGGGAACCCCGCTCCCCAGCGGAAAATTATCTCACATGATATGTAATGTATATAGTGAGCCAGCGAATTTTTTTCAATTATCAATTACTTTAATATATATCAGAAACAGACCGGTAAAAAAAAATAAAAATAAAAATAAAGGTTGAGTCGTGGTGTTTGAGCCCAAGTAATTCCTTATTTTGACGACTTAAGTGGAGAGGGGAGGGGGGGGGCATGCCAGAGGATTGGTAGGCAAAAATCAGGATATTAGAGAATTTTAGATGTAGGTGCCGCCGTGTGCACCCCCCCCCCCCCCCCCCCTCTCCCCGCGCTATTGAATCGGATGGGGGCTAATGTATTAGAAATTATCAGTGTTTTCCTGCTGTTATCGAGAAATATAAAATTAAAATCTTATGGGTACAAATGTATGCAAAATTGATAATGTATAGAATCGCTCAGTATTCAATCGAAGCGGGGTAAACGAACCGCAACGATAAACTTTGAAACGAACTATAAAAAGTGAAATTCGTGATTCTTCAGTGCAGTAACGAATTATCCATGGCTTGAATATTTAAATAGCAAAGTTCAAAAAAATTTAAATGACAATAACATTGGGAGCCGTGACGTAATACATCGTCGTCTATTGAGACTTATTCGTCTGTCATAAAAAAGACAGAGAAAACTCAAACGTTGAAATATATGTATATAAGAAATGAGGGGATCTCCAACAACACCCGGTTGCAGCACCCACAGCAAAGTCCCAAAACGCCCTAATGCGAAACACAGAGTAGATACTCACAGAAAGAGACGCAAAGGGTACAAGGGACAACACAAATAACCATACATCAAACAGCGAGACCAATGGGAAATCGGTGTCGGCATAGGACGGTCATCTGCCACGACAGTAGTAGACGGTGTAGTTATCCGGATTACGTGCGCACAATCCTCCAACTTTTATAATTACCCAGAGAAAGCAAAACAGTGGTGTAAAATAACCTCTTCACTGTAAGACAAACAGACAGCATGACGCAGGGGCCCAAGAAACAAACGTAAAACAGAAGGCGCACGAAATACAATCCGTGCTCTGCCGGCTGTAGCGAGCTCATGCATGTTATCACCAGACTGAGATTCAGAGAAGACAGGTGGTCGAGGCCCTATCTTCTCTTAAGAGGTTTTGACAAGGTCCGGCATGTCCTGTCGTCACAGTCAGTCAGAGTGCAATTTTTAAGAATGCGCTGGTACAAGGTAGGAGATTTGTCCAGTACCAAGCCAAGTGCTCCTCTGGTATATATCCAATATAGACAATATTATGCAAAAAGTAGATATAATTGTTTGAAAAAAGCTAGAATCATTTTACATTGATTTCCTTTGCCGAACCCTAGAACGTTTTCATAGGTCTTATTGAAATGCATATATCAAAAATATAATTGTTTAATATATACTGAGAACGTTTTTAACTGATACTTAAACGGGATTTATTGCGTCGTTTTTTTTTATGGAATCAACACTACTAATTCAGTCAACATGGTTAATGATTGACAATATTGGGCATGGGACATTACTAACTCCTTGCGAAAGAAAAAAATAAAAAAAGGAATAGCGAAGCTTAACAACTGACACGTACTCACCAAAGTCGGCAGTGCAGAATGAATTCTGATGTCTGATGGAACGACAGGAGCATCCATAGGCGTCATCAATCTGCCACGTCAAAATCGCTAAAATGCCGATCAAAACTTTCACTTTTAAATTATACATATCACTGATAATAAATATCTACAATCCGCATATATGACATTCAAAGTTTGGAAACTTTTTTCTTTCAAACGCAATCTCTCTGTGACAACTTCCAGAATACTTTTAAGAGTCTACGCAGCACAATTGATGAATTACAATAACAAGGTCAATTGCATAGCAAAGGGCCAACGCCAATATACTTGACAATGAGTATCACAATTATACATTGCATTTGAATTAATTGGACGTAAGCACTCGCTTCAAGTTGATAATCTCGTATATCAGGGTTAGGCAAATGTCAAACTCGTTGCTCTGTCGTGAAAACTGAAGGATGTATTGATGGATATAGCGAATTTCTATAGACAAATGGGCAACTGACCCTAAAAGAACTTTTATCAAACTAGATAAAAATGGTAAACAGGATGCATAGATGGTCACTATTATTAGATTAAGTAATCAGCTTATTGACAGGGTGAACAGTGTTTCAGCAAATGATGATAGTCTGAATGTGTCCACATAGCTAATCATCTTGGGGAATTTATAAATTATATCAAAAATGTGTCAGCCAATCAGAACCCTTGGTGGCCATATTTGTTGACCTGTCGGCAAAAGAAAAACACAATTTTGGTAGAGGACCTTGAGCACTTGCTTCCTAATTCTGTGCAGCGATTGCAGAAATGTAAAAAAAAATCAGCCAATCTGTGCTCTTGGCGGCCATATTTGTCGACCGATCGGCTCGAACAATACAAACTTGGTAGAGGATTACATTGAGTACATGCTTCCTGTAAAGTTTCGTGGAATTCTGTGATGTGAGATGTCGAACATGTTAAAAGTTTTCAAGTGAGCTATTGTCATAGTGTGCCGTCCGTCGTAAACTAAACTAAAAAGGCACAATATCATTGAATTTGCCGAAAGAATAGTATTAAATTAAGACTTAGTAAATATATGATACATTGATTCATGTAAACAAGTACATTCAACTTCTTCCACTTTCGGAAATCAATAGTATTATCTACAGACAAAACATTCGCAATGGAAAAAAATCGCCGTTTCTGAGACCTACAATGACGAGCCAATTTACGTAGTTTGCGTCAAATTACATACATACGTCATAGATCAATTAGACTGCGTTCTGTACAAGATGATAGTTATGACCTGCTTATTTGACAATTTTCTATAGTCATAATATTCTGTTATTCTATAGGTCTGATGACGTCCCATAATAAGAAATCGGAGACCTTGGTCTTTATTGAATGCCAATCGTCTAAACAAATGACAACTTTTTTTTTAATTTCAATGTTGGCTAGAATATATAACTAGGCCTCGGACCAAGCGGACGTTTATGTTTAAAGATTAAAGATATCATTACTCAAAGATCGGACACGAGTGCTTCAGTAAGTAAAAATTCGGCACACACACCTTTTGTAACTTTTAATTTTTAAGTAAAACTTCTCGAACTAACACGTATAAGGTCTTGGCATTTATCGGGATCCAAGGTAATAAAGGCGATGGATGAGTTTGCGCTTGTAACCTGTATAAATGAGTCAAAGAAGATCCTAACGATAATCCAAACAGCACTCACAATAGAGCACAAAATTAAGCATTGACGGACCCCCATCAAGCCGGAGGTGGGACCAGGCGCCCGGGAGGAGTAAGCATCCCCTGTTGGCTAGCCGCACCCGCCGTCGATGTTTAAGCACGAAAATGAAAACAAAATATGAAATTAATGTACTGTCTGACGTTATGTCTACAAAGAAAGTGCTATGGCGACAATGTCAGGGAAATATATTAAAAACACTTACTGCCAAACCCCTTGCGGGGAACTTTTTTACGAGCTCCACATGACAAAGGGCATAAGTGTGACACAAATGAGTCAAAGAAGATCCTGACGATAATCCCAACAGCACTCACAATAGAGCACAAAATTAAGCATTGACGGACCCCCAGCAAGCCGGAGGTGGGACTAGGCGCCCGGGAGGAGTAAGCATCCCCTGTTGACTATCCGCACCCGCCGTCGATGTTTAAGCAGGAAAATGAAAACAAAGTATAAAATTCATGCACTGTCTGACGTTATGTCTGGATTGAAAGTGCTATGGCGACAATGTCAGGGAAATAAATTAAAAGCACTTACTGTCAAACCCCTTGCGGGGAACTTTTTTACGAGCTCCACACGGCAAATGGCATAAGTGTGACACAAATGAGTAAAAGAAGATCCTGACGATAATCCCAACAGCACTCACAATTGAGCACAAAATTAAGCATCGACGGACCCCCAGCAAGTCGGAGGTGGGACCAGGCACCCGGAAGGAGTAAGCATCCCATGTTCTACACTACACCCTGTTCTACACTACACCCTGTTCTCCTCACATAAGTCCCAGCGACAGTCTTCCCTTGGCACAAATTGTGACTAGGGCTTTCATATAGATATTTGTAAGTCACTTAAAATAGGTTTTTAGATAGACTAGTATGACAAAAAAATGTTATGATCGCTGAGCGATATAAGTCCCCTACCGGCGGCAAAAATTTATGTCCTGAAACTAGTACTCTGCCTACTAAGAACTCTTCAATTAAACATGAATGTTAATTACACTTACTGTCCGTGCAGCTCAAAACTGACAAAAGTCCGGAAACTCACAAAAACAGAATTTTGTAAGTCAACAAGGGGCATAACTCCTCGAAAAATAGGTAGAGCGTAAAGAAAGTCGAAATTACTCTGTAACTATCCAAGACTAAGCTGCGTATCTAATTTCACCTGTATATCTCTATTTGTTGCAGAAAAATTCCGAAAACTGACAAAATCTGAAATTTGAATGTCATCAAGGGGCATAAATGAGATAAAGAAGATCCTGACAACAATCTCAACAGCACTCACAATAGAACAATAAATTGAGCATCAACAAACCCCTAGCAAGCAAGAGGTGGGACCAGGTGCCTGTGAAGAGTAAGCATCCCCTGTTTGGCAGAAAAAAGTCTGGAATACTGAAAATTTGACAGACGGACAGACCGAGAGGAAACTGAGAGTCCCCTTTGGCGTTGCCAGTAGGGGACTTAAAATGACAAACACCAAATGCTTAATACTTTTTCTACAGGTAGTAAACAAAACGGATATAACTTGTAAAAGCTATCTTTAAAATCTTGTTTCCTTAAAAACAATGGATTTAATTTATTGTTCAAATACATGAAGAGGTCAATAGGTATGGTTGACAAGACCAAATAAATAACAAATATCATAATACATCCAAGGTCATAATACATCCTTAGTTCCTACGCTATAATTTTATGAAGTATTAAGTAAGGGTAATTCTACTGTCTCCGAGGGCGTAGCCCGAGGAGCAGTTGAATAACCAACATGTTGCACGGCAATTGTTAAGCCATCAAACAATGATCATAATTGATTGAATAATTCTTCATTACTAGCTATAGGAAACTACTCATGGTAGTAACTCAACGACTCGGTCAATCATCCAATCATTACTTCAATCATATCGAATCATTGCTACACAATGAAAATTAATGCACTGTCTGGAAAGGTGTAAATAACCGTCTACAAGGTAGACCATGCAACAATCATATCTATAAAAGCTGAAATACATTTTGTAAGAAAAAAATTTTATGATTTCTTTTCTGTGACCTTACCCCTACAGATAATTGGCATTGGCTCGAGTTTTGGCACCTCCTGTCGTCGTAAAATTTCTGTGAAGTATTATATAAATCCTTTTTTAATCAAAAAGTTATGGTCTAGAAAGCTTAAGATTTTACGATCTCTCTTTTATGAATAACATTGACCTTGCAAAATATGACCTTGGTTCAGGTTATGACAAATCCCTCAAGCCCTTGTCATCCACAATGTGAAAAAATCAAATCAAATACATGCAGGGATAAAGAGATATTTGGCCATATTACTTTGATCAATGGCAAGGGTTAAGACAGAAAAAAAATAAACAAAAGCTATATTTTTTATGGCATTTTTATCTATTCAGTCTTTTTTCCAAGTTTGATTATTACAGTGCTATTTTTGGCTTGTTTAAGTCTCCACCATCTTCCCAGCTTGTGTTCTTGACCAACTCCCGCTACCAACATCGTGCCATCTTGGGAAAATTGTAAACTATTGACAAAACCCATCTGAAAAAAAAGATGTATCATAAAAGTTCACTGGATTTTAAAATTCAAATGAGGTAAAAAAAAAATCTCAGCATAGACATGTTGAGAGAAAATGACAAAATGTAAAACATGGCAAAATTTCTAATTCAGACCACTATCTAAAGTCAAAGAAAATGTCATAAGAAGTACTTATCAGTATCTCAAAAAGAGGGAGATAACCAAGTTTCTAGCAGATTAGAAAACCAGTGATTTTTCCACTTTTTTTCAAAGGTGCCTGTGCCTTTCAATTTGGGAAGATCAGCGACATAATCCAGAAAACTGGGAATATTTGGAACAAATTATCCCTTATAAGGCCAATTTTCTTTTTCTGGCCTTTGAAGAGGCCAACTAGTTGATCTTTGTAAAATAATTTCATGTTGAATCATATCGTACTCTGAGTTTTGGGAATTTAATGTAACTTTTTTGGGAAAAATGGTAGGAATTTGGCATTGGGAAAGGGCTGAAATTCTGCCCCAATTTGCTAGTTAAACCAGAAGTCTCTGACTAGACTGTAGCTCTCCTGGTTGTTTTGTTTTATTCACTCATTAACAAGTAAATAAGATACATATACATAAATAACAATTTCCATTTTATTTTAAACCAAAGACCATAGCAAGCAGGCGCTCTAACAAATTATAAGTAGCACAATGAAATAGTAAATCCATTAGACTGCAACTAGAATATCAGTCATATAATTTTTAATATCCGAGATAAAGAATTTCAAAAAATAATGCCATACCCATTTTAAAAGATCCTAGGGGTCAGGGGCTGCTAGCTCAAATGAACTATCAATGACATAATAAGACTACAGATCCATTATATTGCAAAAACAACTAAGTTTCCATCATTAATAGCTTTAGAAGAGTTGACAGCACAACTATATACGAGAAAATGACCACGCCTATTTTCTAAGACCCTGGGGGTCAGGGGCTCAAACAAAATATCAGGTGCATAACTAAAATACACATGCATCATACTGCAAAAATAATTAAGTCTCCATCATTTACAGTGTCAGAGGAGTTGCAAGCACAAGATTACATAGAGTTATATAGGAGAAAATGACCACGCCCATTTTCTAGGACCCTGGGGGTCAGGGGCTCAAACAAAATATCAGGCACAACTAAACCTTGGACCCATCATATTGTAAAAGAATGAAGTCTCCATCATTTATAGTGTCAGATGAGTTGCGAGCACAAGATTACATAGTTATATAGGAGAAAATGATCACGCCCATTTTCTAAGACCCTGGGGGTCAGGGGCTCAAACAAAATATCAGGTGCACAACTACACCACAGACCCATCATAATGCAAAAAGAATTATGTCTCCATCATTTATAGTGTCAGAGGAGTTGCGAGCACAAGATTACATAGAGTTATATAGGAGAAAATGACCACGCCCATTTTCTAGGACACTGGGGGTAAGGGGCTCAAACAAAATGTCAGGTGCACAACTACACCATAGACCCATCATATTGCAAAAAGAATTAAGTCTCCATCCTTTATAGCGTCAGAGGAGTTGCGAGCACAAGATTACATAGAGTTATATAGGAGAAAATGACCACACCCTTTTTCTAAGACCCTTGGGGTAAGGGGCTCAAACAAAATATCAGGTGCACAACTAGACCACAGACCCATCACATTGCAAAAACCAGAAGTCTCTGACGAGACTGTAGCTCTCCTGGTTGTTTTGTTTTATTCACTCATTGACAAGTGAATAAGATACAGTCATATACATTAAAAACAATTTCCATTTTATTTTAAGCCAAAGACCATAGCAAGCAGGCACTCTAACAAATTATAAGTAGCACTACAAAATAACAAATCCATTAGACTGCAACTAGAATATCACTCATATAATTTTTAATATCCGAGATAAATGATTTAAAAAAATATTGCCATACCCATTTTCCAAGATCTTAGGGGTCAGGGCTACTAGCTCAAATGAACTATCAATGACACAATAAGACTACAGAACCATTATATTGCATAAACAACTAAGTTTCCATCAATAATAGCTTTAGAAGAGTTGAGAGCAAATAGTCTGGGATGTATCACTGGGTTGGGTGCACCCCCCCCCCCCCAGGAACACTTTAGAATATAAATGATAACGACACATTTTATAGTAATAAGGATTTTCCAGAAATCAGCGGTTTTTAAATAAAAATTGAGATTTTCCACCCAAAAAAGCAAGATTATCAAAGAAATCTCTTCTAACACATTAGACTTGATCACTTTCATGCCATCCAATTATATGAAACCTCTCCAGCTTTGATTGAATAAAAAAATATAGATTTAAAACAATTTTCACAGAAATAAGTGAATTTTGCACATAAATTAGGTTTTTTGCCCCAAAATATCAATTGAATTAACAGAGGATATTTCAAATGCATATGACTTACAAGAACAAGCTATGATATACCCAGGAACTCTTTTGAATATAAATAATAACGTCTGATTTCATAGTAATAAGGATTTTCCAGAAATTAGCGATTTTTAAATAAAAATCAAGATTTTCCACCCAAAATAGCAAGATAATCAAAGAAATCTCTTCTAACTCATTAAATTTGATCACATCAATGCCATCCAATTATATGAAACCTCTCCAGTGTTGATTAAATAAGAAATATAAATTTTAAAAAATATTAACAGAAATAAGTGAATTTTTCACATAAATAAGGTTTTTTGCCCCAAAATAAGATATAAATTAAATATCAGTTATCAAATAACATTTCTATCCATTTATAATAAGAAACAGCATAATATCAAAGCTAAAACATATCAATTTAGGCAAATTAAAAGAGCTAGTACTTATTTTCTCAAAATAAGTGGTTTTTGCATAAAAATGCGTATTTTACCCAAAAATGATGGTTTTAATAGATTATTACATTTAATTTCACAATCATCTGACAAGATGATTACTTTCTATAATGATAATAGCTTTATATGTATAGTTTTAGCAAAGAAAATGAATTAATAAAATTTTTCCAGAAATCTGTAATTTCTAGACAAAAATCAGGCATTTTGCCCCAAAATTAAGTAGAAAATATACCTTTTATGTTTCATACATGTAATTTATGAGTGAACCTAAATAATTACAGTTCAAAATACATTCCTGCTATCATTTCAAGAACTTCTATAGATTCAATAAATATTCTCCAGAAATCAGCTATTTTTAAATGAAAAAATACGTTTTTCCCCCAAAAACACGCTGATTTTGAATGAAATGTTAGTAAAACATATATAATCTGATAGAGTGTGAAAAGTTACACTAGAAAATAGCTTTCAATCATTGCTTTTATAACAAATAAGGGTTCTTTAAATAAATATACAGAAATCTGAGATTTCTGATTGAAAATACAGGTTTCTGTATAAAATAATTAATTTCGAGGATTTTGCAAAAAAATAAGAATATAAAATATATGTCATTTGAAAGAGGAGACTTTAAAGATGTTTTTTAAATCATCATTGAACGATCATATGCAATATTGAGGAGCTGAGTAGCAGAAATAAATTAAAATTTCCTCAAATTTCTGTGAATTTTGGCAAAAATTTGACTTTTTTACCCCAAAACACACAGTAAAAATAGGAACTGGAACTTGCAACTTATTTCATCTGAAAGAGCATCAAAAATACTATGTATTTAAACTTTTCAATTTAAAAACATCAACCATATAAGAGTTATAATTTTTTTTCCTATTTTCAGTGATTTTTGATTAAAAAAACATGTTTTTCCCAAAAAACACCACTTTTGCAATGGAAATTTCCATGAGACAAATTTTTACCTGAAAGAGCGCAAAAAATGCTACAAAGTTAGGCCGGTTTTGGAGGATCAAGGGGGGGGTGCACCCAACCCAGTGATACATCCCAGACTAAAAACTATATACGAGAAAATGACCACACCTGTTTTCTAAGACCCTGGGGGTCAGGGGCTCAAACAAAACATCAGATGCACAACTAGACCATAGATTCATCATATTGCAAAAAGAAATAAGTCTCCATCATTTTTAGTGTCAGAGGAGTTGCAAGCACAAGATTACATAGAGTTACATAGGTGAAAATGACAACACCCATTTTCTAAGACCCTGGGGGTCAGGGGCTCAAACAAAATATCAGATGCACAACTACACCACAGTCCCATCATATTTCAAAAAAGAATTAAGTCTCCATCATTTATAGTATCAGAGGAGTTGCAAGCACGAGATTACATAGACTTATATAGGTGAAAATGACCACACCCATTTTCTAACTCAAACAAAATATCAGGTGCACATCTAACCACGGACCCATCATATTGCAAAAAGAATTAAGTCTCCATCATTTATAGTGTCAGAGGAGTTGCGAGCACAAGATTACATAGTGTTATAGGTGAAAATGACCACACCCATTTTCTAAGACCCTGGGGGTCAGGGGCTCAAATAAATTATCAGGTGCACAACTAGACCACAGACCAATTATATTGCAAAAAGAATTAAGTCTCCATCATTTATAGTGTCAGAGGAGATGCGAGCACAAGATTACATAGAGTTATATATGTGAAAATGACCACACCCATTTTCTAAGACCCTAGGGGTCAGGGGCTCAAACAAAATATCAGGTGCACAACTATACCACAGACCCATCATATTGCAAAAAGAATTAAGTCTCCATCACTTTTAGTGTCAGAGGAGTTGCGAGCACAAGATTACATAGAGTTATATAGGAGAAAATGACCACGCCCATTTTCTAAGACCCCGGGGGTCAGGGGCTCAAACAAAATATCAGGTGCACAACTAGACCACAGACCAAGTGTAATGCAAAAAGAGTTACATTTCTATCTCTTATAGTTTCAGAGGAGTTGCGAGCACAAGAATTGTTTACGGACGGACGGATGGACAGACAGACGGACAGACGCCGGACGACGGGGTATCGCATAAGCTCGACTGGTCTATGACCAGTAGAGCTAAAAATTAAGTCTCCATCATTTATAGTGTCAGAGGAGTTGCGAGCACAAGATTACATAGAGTTATATTGGAGAAAATGACCACGCCCATTTTCTAGGACCCCGGGGGTAAGGGGCTCAAACAAAATGTCAGGTGCACAACTAGACCACAAACCAAGTGTAATGCAAAAAGAGTTACATTTCTATCTCTTATAGTTTCAGAGGAGTTGCAAGCACAAGAATTGTTTACGGACGGACGGACGGACGGACAGACAGACGGACAGACGCCGAACGACGGGGGATCGTGACCAGTAGAGCTAAAAATTACTGAAAACTGATTGAAATAGTTTACTAAGTGTGTGTAAAATGTATGTACATCAAAATATATGTTGAGGAAAGGGATGCAGAAGCAAAACCTTTAATTTTACATGTATACCAATCTACTCACCACAGGTATACATAACACAGGTTTGAGAGATTTGAAATCATTGGCACATTTCCATAGTCTGATTTGTCCATCTTTGGAACCTGCTGACAATTAAAACGTTAATATGAACAGCTATACTATTGGATGAATATGATATCATATTAATTTTGATTGGATATTTAACAATAGTATCTTACAAATCAAGTCTATTTTTCAGTATAGCGTGTAAAAAGCTTTCTTGAATTGATAAACATGATAAAGGAAGAATTCCACCCGGTAAAAAAGAGAAACATTTTCAAAACAAGACACAACTAAATATTTGAAAATAAGGAGTGCTCTAATTTTTTAAAGTTCAGAATGAATATTCCACATGCAGTCAAAGCATCGGTTTTTTTTTGTCTTTCTTAAGATAGAAATTTTAAAACTGACTTTGGAAGAATACATTACTATTTTCATGATTTCTTTCAAACTATGTAGCGTGTTAACATTTCACTTCAAAGTTTTTAACTAGCATTTTGCTTTGGTGACAAAAAAAAAGAGAAACATTCAAGCACAGGCATGTTGCCTCACACATGTTTTACTCTAGATATGTTACTGTGACTTTGGGTGTTTAGTCTCATCATGCTTGGTATTCCATAGAGCTTTATAATGGAAGAACGATTTCTATCAATCAAGTTATAGTCTCATTGACGTGACTATGAGACAGACAAAGAGAGAGAGAGACAGATGCAGGATAGAATGATAGTGTCGCTCTACTATCAAACAAATGGACGGACGGACAGACAGACAGACAGACAGAGTAATCCCTACACATTGCTCTTGTATTGCAAGCGACACAAATATGGTACAGAAAAAGCAAAGTTTACTGATCCCTGATCCATACCTGAGGCCACTAGATCAGTGTTAGTGAATGCTGCCACTGCTGTTATCCAGTTTTCTTCACTCTTGTCACCATTATGGTTCTCATCTGTAGATCTACCGTGAGCATTCTTACACATCGCTATCGGCTTCTTTTTCATTAGACTCCACAATGCTAGAGAACTGAAAATAAAAGAAAACAGGTGGACGTCTTTTTCATATAAATTAATTAAAGGTCAGTGACACTGAAAAGAATTCTAGAGGATATTGAGGTTGCATATGAATATGTATGATTTCATGTTAAATTGATGTGTAATACATACATCGAAATAAGAGTAACTGTTTATATGTATACCAATTTGCATGTGCCTGTTACAGTATGTTAGATCACACATTAGGAAGGTTGCAATTACTTACACAAGAAGAATAAAAGAATGATTTGGTCCAAAAATTTCCTCAATACTTGGATTTTCGGAAGAAAAAATTCTGCAAACACAGACTTACTTGTTGTCAGCACCAGAGATAAAGTTGGATTCATTGATCAGGGCTACACAGTCTATGGAACCACTGAAATATTGAAAATCATGGATGCAGAATATACACATATGAAATTAAAGTTTTACCCCAAAAACCGAGAAAATTTCATAATGAATCATTTCTACAACATCGAGAAAATTTCAGAATGAATACTTTCTACAAACAATATCAGTTTGTGAAATATACATGTATAATTACATCAAATTCATGGATGAAAAACTCACAAGTTCAATGAATTGAATTGAGGCATCACCAATGTCTGACATTGTATTTGTTGGCGGTTAATACATTATGACATCATTATCAAATGGCCCATCAAAGCATTGTCTGATTGAACATTTATTATGACGTCATAATATGAAAGTCTGCTAGAAAGTGCCATGTTTGGCATTTGGCGATCCTTCAATGAGCATATTATCTTAATTTTTAAACAATCATATTTCTATCTACCAATGTCCATGGAATACAAGCTGTGACTCCTCGACAACCTTCCATACTCGGATACTGCCATCCCTCCCTCCCGATGTCACAGCACGATCTCTCGTCAGACTGTCTACAGCCGTTATACTGTCCTGATGACCAAATCTACAAAATTAATTATACATTTTGTTACCATGTATTCTACTAGACATGTTCATAGCTTCCTCAAAGAACATCTTTATTGACTTAAATGAGAATAAAAAATAATCTATGTCATCCTATATACAACACCTTTGTATCGGATCTACATGAATTTATCAAATATGAAAATATTCAATTGGATCACCTACAGGTTTTTTTGTCTTTCTTTTTCACTTTGCATCAATTTGACAAAAAAATAGTGATATTACTCACAGTGTTTCCACATAAGCCCGCTCATCCACACTCCAAATTTTCACAGAACGATCAAGTGATGCACTAAACAATTGGTGGGTGCCCTTTCTGAAGGCAAGACCCTGAAATTCACAATAACATGATTGAACCTGAATTGAATGTTTAAGGATGCAGAATGATTGGAATTGCTGAAAGACGACAATAGGAAAATCATAAAGAATATTCCTATCCACTACTTCTTGATTTTGAAGAAAAAACGTAGAGGTGGCAGTGTGAGATTTTCTTGTCTCGTACTCAACGTTACACATATTATGATATGATTAGCGAGCTTAATATTTTAGCGGATGTAGCAGTATAAAGACTGTGCAAATTCAAGACTACGCTAAATTATTGAACTTTTATAGATTAATGTTAAAAATATGTCATGTGCACTAATTCATGATTATGGTAATATGTCAATTTGCCCATTTTTGCAAGGTTTGCGCCAAAATTTTGTTGCGCAAAAATAAGTACACGTACAGTATGTTAATTTATTATGATATCAATCAGTACTATCTCACATCATTGTTAGATTTGAATACATTTTGTTGTCAGTTCTTGTTAAAAAACAATCATTTTAGTGATAATAAAATGTGCTGAGTGAGAAAAATAATCAATCAGGACTTTGCGACTGAGACCGGGGAATCTCATCCTCATGCAAAAGATTTGTTACATCCACGAGAATGAGAAGCCTTGTCGTGGATTGAAAATCTTTTACACTCTGATGAGATTTCCCTGTCTTAGTCGCAATGTTGTGATGGATTCTATTAATCTGACTTACAGAAACAGCATCTCTGTGGCCTGTGAACTTGTGTATCAACTCTAATGTGTCTGGATTCCATATGAAGATCAGTTTGTTCCTATCACCAGTTGCCTGTTGGAAAACAGCACAAACAGTAGGTATGTTATAGAGACATAGTTCCAATGAACAACCAAACAAAAATCTGAAGAGGGTAGAAATGACAATTTTCTCCAGCAAAAATATTGCAAAACAGAATTCTGGATGCTAAATTAACAGTTTCTGGTAATCCCAAAAATAGAATTCTGCTTTAAAGCAGAAAAAAATCATGTCTATTTATAATGATGACAGATTGTTACTTTTTCACTTCATAAATTGTAAATACATGTATCAATCAAAGTTATGACAGCTCTAGATAAAGCGTATAACAAAATATAACAGAATGCCATTCTATAAGTTATATAAAACAGCTTGTCATTGTGTCAATGTACTGACAACTCTGAATATTTACCAGATACTTTCCATCTGAGGATAGTGCCATGCACAGGACATGTGATGTGTGACCTGTATGAGATTGTTCTGTTCCTTTCAAGCCTCCATGTATTGTCTGCATTCTTTTTCTGTTTGCAACATCCCCTGCAAGTATGACAAACTCTTCATTTTCTTGAAAATTATTAATTATACATGTATGATAGACTTAAAGGCATATTATTCATTGAAAAGAAAGCAAAAAAAAAATTAAGAAACAATTTTACAAGTTCTTTAAGGTTTTACCATTTTAACTTATCTTTTAAAAAAATTAATCCATAATATGATACAACTGTGAGAAAAAGAGAAAATTTCATTAAATAAGAAATTACTAATTTTTCCTTATCCTCACAGGGATACAGTAACTATGAAAAGGAAAATGTTGATGGCAGATTCATGTACTTGTACCAGTTAGATAATTAACCATGGGAAAATTCATGCAATATTTTGTTTATATTTTAGCTATACTTCCGTATTTTTTTTTCAATGAAATCAACTCTCTATTCAGTCCTTATAGGTGAATTGAAATGAGACAAGATTGATTTGATTTCAAAGCCCTACACTATATACTAAGAGGTTCAAAACGTCTAAAACAGGTAAAATCATTTAAGATATCAATAAACGGGCAAAATTATTATACAAAATCATGAAATTTAGTAGTACTCCAGCCCTTGCCCATTATTATTTTCATAAAAATTGATAGATGTCTGATCAAATTGCATTAAAAGTTTTGTGGGCGAGGCCTGAAGTGCACTCAAACTTTAAAAATTTGTTCGTAAAATACGATGATTTTCCACCTTTTCCATTATTGGGGACAAATGACATTAAAATATGATGTCATACAACACGCGCATGACATTACAAATACTCAAAATCATGACATAGTATTTCCTTACATACTGTACATCACAATAAGTGATATTCATTATTCATTTAAAAAAAATAATTTTTCATCGAAATAATAGGGCCGATTCTAGGGGTTAGGGTACCTAGTCCTTTCTCAAATATAGGACTTTTATAGGTTCCTATTTTTTATTTTTTATAGGAATAAAAAACATGTGTTTGTGAAACATGAATGCCCCCGTTGGCATCTTTGTTGGTAAATTAGCTGAAAAGTAGTTCACATTTTGAGGTCAAGGTCACAAGATAAAATTTGGTATCCATGAAAGGGTCTTGCCACAGGAAAGTCATACGTGAAATACATGTATGAAAGCCCTATCACTTACAATTCAAAAGTTATGGCCAGGTTAAAGTTTTTCAAAAGTAGGTCAAACTCCAAGGTCAAAAATTTTGGTATCCATGGTAAGGTCTTGTCACAAGGAATACACATGTGAAATATGAAAGCCCTATCCTTTACCATCCAAAAGTTATGGCCAAGGTTAAAGTTTATCAAAAGTAGATCAAACTCCAAGGTCAAGGTAACAAGGTCAAACATATTTTGCGGACAAACAGACGGACAGACAGACCAAAAACTATATGCCCCCGAATCTTCCATTATGGCGGCATAAAAATAGGAATTATAGGACAGCTATGACCCATGTTACAATGTCAATGTTTTGGCTATATACTTCCATAATTTTTTTCAGTGAAATCCATTCCCTATAGCTTCCTTACATTTGATGACAGAGCAGTCTTTTGATGCACTAAAGACGTAACGGTTATCAGGGGAGATAACTGTACATGTGACGGAAAGCTGATGGCCTCGGAATATTATCCTGTCCTCTTCATGCGTGTACTGAAAATAAATAGAAACGGTTTTCTAATTCAAGATTTTCATCATGTATTGTTACCATAGCTTCCCGACTTGTGAAGAAGACAATTTGTAACACTAATGGAATGACAGCAAAATGTCTAAACACATGCTATACTATTGCCCTTAAAGATCAGCTTCAACTTTTTATGGTTTCATAGATTATGACATTTAATATCTAAAAGTCTTATTAAAGACTACTTGCAAAAATTTGTGATACCTGGTAGATGAAAGAATGACACAAATGTCCAAGGTATATGAACTTTATGTGTTTTTTTTTTCACTGTTACATCACAATTTGACAGTGACCAAAGAATGAAAATAGTGTCAAAAGATGTCAACTTGAGCATTTTTGAAGTCTTTAACAAGATCAGAAAATGGTCTATTGAAGAGACAAATTTCTTTCTTACATTGTCCGCCACCTGCTTCTGTAGTCTTCCTGTCTGTTCAAGCTATAACAAAAAGAATTCAACAGTTCATGACACAACTACAACAAAGCTTATTTGTCTTTACAAACCCTTATTCAAATCCCATAGAGATTACATGACTCTTTCATAGTATTCCTTTAAAGATACACCATCCATCTTTTTATTTATGTCATTCATGTATTTAAATTATGTTCCAGAAATTTACCCACATATTTTAAGGTTTCATCATCATGGCAAACCAAAAGCTTTATATTGACTTTTTTGTGAGGAAAATTTCCTCAAGCTTTTTGATATAAAATTCTTAAATGTTGCAATATCTTTTTGGATACATCTGGATTGTCATATACCAGTACTTACTAGATCTTGTTTTAATCTGTGCGAGATTATGTCTTTGTGAATTTCGTCGTCTTCCCTTTTTTCTGCCTCTGAATCAAACATGGAAAAGCATTAAAATTTTTAAAGGTCTACATGACAAAATACAGGCCTCCAATGTATGCAGACTTGCCTACCTGATTCTTGCCAAAAGTGTATTATTTTGCCCAAGAAAGTGTGATATAGGGAAGTTGAGTGTAATGTAAGAAAAAATATCTTTAACTTAAAAAAAATTGTCTTTTCACCACTTCAACATTCTTACAAATCTTTTAAAATCATTCCCACAATTGCAAGTCTATTCAGATGTTTGAAATACTTTTAAAAAGTCAATCTGTTTGGAAATATATTGTAAGCATAAAATTGAGCCACAAAAGCGGAGAGGGTATTTGTAGGTCAAAAATCGTAAAAAATAGACCCTTTCACTAATTTATGCAGACATGCGCAGAAAAGTCACTGAGTCATGTGAGTGGATGACGCGTCATATGGTTCGCGTCATAGCTCATGTGCATAACATAAACACAACGTCTAAGGCATGTTATTTGAGTCACTGGTGCATTTTTATTGTTTTGAAACATTTATTAATGGTTTTATAATTCTTGAGAGAAAATATCCGACTCCAAAGCTTTTTCAACAATCAGAAAACATGCCTAGATACATCATTTGTTTACATTATCAACCGGCGCTCCTAAACAAAGACTAGATTTAAGACGAACAAATGGTAATATTGCCTAATATTCATAATAAAGTGTTTTTATACTGAAAAGTCAACTTTAAAAAAAATATATGAAATATAACAAGATACAAGATATGGAGTCGTTTATCAAACAGTTTGATTTATTTTGGCTCCCTATAGACGGAGGAGACATCCCGCTCTGGACATTTCAATGCTGTTTTATTGAGCTCAAATGAAACCTGAGAAAATTTTGTAAAATGTTTTCAAATCGGTGGTTTCTGGAGAGTCTTTGAGCTAGTTCAGAACAGTAGTTTGCTTAAAATACGATTTCATAAGTCCCATCCCCCATCTTTTTGGATGCTTCCGGGAGAGACACTCTCTCGTCCTTCTCAGTTTTTTTGCGATGTGAAAACAATGTGGAGGTTTTTGCGTATGCCTGGATACGCCCCTGAATGCAAGGTGTTTCATATACTTTTTACAGATGTTCTGAACATCGGGCTGATCGTCTTTTCTCTCTTTTTTTTTTTGCAAAATTGTAAAATCAAGAAATGGTTATCTTTTTATTTATATCTATTTATTTTGCTTATTTGAGGCCAGAGGGGATGGCATGCTATTCAAGCTCATAATTATAATGCTATGTATACATTACAGTGGTCATATACATGTATATGAAAAAAAAAATAGTATAATCAGACATAGTCGCATATAGGGTATTAATAATGACATTCATACCACGTTGCTTCCCAATTCCACACATTAGATTTCAGAGATAAGTGAACCCTTCTCAATATCAATATGATTAATGAATCCATGAATATGTACCAAAATATAGAATAAATAATCAAAATAAATCGTTGACATTATTTGAAAAAATAAGATGTTCACTTTTCATTATCCCTCGGGGTTTTTTTTTTTTTTTGGTCCATCTGTTTGTCTGTCTGTTTGTCCGTTGCAAAAACTATAACATTGGGCATAAATTTTAAATGTTAAGTAATACGGATTTCATATTTTACATGTGTATTCCTGTATTACCAAGATCTTTCCATTGATTCTAAAATTATTTACTTCGTGACCTTGACCGTGACCTTTGACCTACTTTTGAGAATCTTTAACATGACCATAATTAACTTTTTAAAGAAGTTCTCTACTCGTGGGTATTTTCACTTACATTTACTCGGACAAACTCAAATTACAAAGTATTGGTAGTTCCATAAAAAAATAGTGTCTCGTTTATCCATGGAACAGCGATTTATAAGCCCATGTCCACAAGCTTGCGATCTAACACAGAACTAGTCTGCAACTTCCGCCGAAATTGAAAGTACAAATTCGTGACGTCAGAAGTGTGTATACACTACACATTCACATGATGACGTAAAGAATAAATGTAAAATATAGTACACGTGTCTCTTTGTTTATATGGTACATTTACAATTATTTTTCGGTTTAACCATTTTCAAAGTAAATTACTAATTAGACATCAGTGTTTTAAAAGACATGTACATATTCATTGGCGGATCCATCCAGGTGGAGGGAGGGGGAGAGGGGTACGTTCTTCCCAATTCCTGGTAAGACTACATGAACACTCAAAATATTAAATAATGAAGGGAGGGTGAGAGATCGAAACTTTAAAGGATATGAAATCCAAAGTAAAGCATTTCCTAGCTGTCTAGATGGGATCTCGAATTGATATTCTTAGCTTATAGGATTGGGGGGGGGGATGTATGAGAAAGAGGGTGAGAGATGAAAATGAATGGTCATTAAATTGACGACACAATTTTTGCCGTTTCAGGTAATATGAAATTTATTTTCTGATGTTATATAAAGTTATGAAGGTAAACAAAATTAAATGATACGGGTCGACAAAAAATTATATGATATGGCCTGGAAAGTTGTCTCCTAGCTCCGCTCAACGCGGATTTCAGGGAAAAAATGACTTTCTTGAAATTCAACACCGGGAGAAGTGATCATGTAATGTATATCGAATAAAATGAAATTCTAATCGTCTCAGAATGAAACGGAAAGTAACGAACGTACGCGTTCTTCGTCAACATTAACTGATCGAGTATCTCAGTACGAGAGAGAGAGAAACATTTTCATTTCTGAGGTGCATTGTACAAGAATTCAAGACAGACTTAATTTATTAATAATAATATCTCCGCTCCAAAAGAATATGATCATCACCGTGTTGCCCAAAACAATATGAAAATAGATACCCGAAATACATATATATGTACAAGTATTTGATATGGTATCTTGTTTATGATTATCAATTTTTTTTAATTCAGTCGCAACTCCTTCCGCAGTTATAATTTACGTTCCCACCCCAATCTATCGAAATATTTGTTAACATGTAACAGGTTATGCTCTGCATATTGAAAACTGAAGTTCTTGCGTATTTCGATGTTCCACACGGATCCGTTTGATGAAACATTTGATGGATATTTATTTGTTTATATTCATTAAAAAATTTTGTTTTACACAACAACAATGATCAAACATTGTATCGTTATTTATATGGGGGGGGGGGGGGGGGGGGGTGTTTGTCTGGAGACGAGAGTTATGTCTGGAAATTCGAACGGGAGGGGGTAATATTTTTCTTTAACAGTTGTTGCATACTGACTTTTTTGTCGGCACTTGTGGGCTGTTTGTATGTAAAAAAAATCTAGCTTCAGTTGTATCTTTCCTTCTTTCTTTCATTTTTCCCCGCTCACAAAAATAAGTACATTGAACATGTCGAATACTTATATTTTTACATTTAATTCTCACCGACATTTCACTGACCTAATTTTCCCCTCTTTTAACATGTACATGGCATGCTTTTTCCAATGTAAGGAAGGTAATATTGAAGTACGTACGTACCGACTGGAAGTTGGGAGGTATAAATTTTATGTCAACAAAGGAGGGTGGTATCAATAGGCTGAACGGGAGGGAGTCAGAGTGCCGGGGAAATAGAAATTTGTATATTGAATACCCTCCACCCGACCCAAACCATCTACAAACGTGATCTAGACGGTTAGGACAGTAGGTCCCCTTGGATTTGCCGAAAATGCAGATTTTTCTTTGTTTTACTAGTATGTATTTTTTTCCCGAAATAGACGGCTTACCTTCCCCCCCCCCCCCCTTTCTTTCCAGGGGAAAGGAAGGATAGATTCCCTTCAGATTTTTTTTATCTATATATGCCTTGGAATCCCTCTCTGAGATAAACTTAAGGATTCTGGAAGTCGTTTAAAATATATCTACAGATGAACGTATGCATATAAATAAATTATGTACATTAGTTGATTTTTATAAATATTTACCTTATAGTTTTAATGCAAATATTTAGGATTCATTATTAAATGCTTTTTTATCATATTTATCACTCATACGCTGTCATTTGATATGTCCTTTATTTTGGCATTTATAAGAGTACATTAGTACATGTATCCACAACATGCATGTACATTTCTATATATAGCGTTATGAAACGTGGTTCCCTTTTACACACTTCTGACGTACTTCCGGTGTGTACAGCTAATTTAAGAAATTGGAAAAGGTGGTAAAATATAAATTGGTCTATATCAGCTCTGAAAGAGATTACATAATGGGGAAATTTCTTGTTGGAATTTAGGGATCATGTAAACTTGGCGATCGCAATACTGGTATACCAGTATTGTTGACAATACTGGTATAAATTTTTGTTCCAGTATTGTCACCAGTATCTTCCAGTATTGTTCGTTATGTACAATACTGGTAAAATACTGGAAGATATTGGTATTCCAGTATTCCAGTATTGTTAAATTAACAACATATTTTTTTTGCAGATACTGGTTTTCCAGTATTGTAGAATTGAGAATACTGGAATACCAGTATTGTAAATTCAACAATACTGGAATACCAGTATTGTAAATCCAACAATACTGGAATACCAGTATTGTAAATCCAACAATACTGGAAACTGGAACACCAGTATTGTTTATCTGATAATACTGGAAAACCAGTATTGTTACTCTAATGAAAGGCGATGACGGTGACATGTTACCAAGTTACCTAGATGAAAGGATGTGGAGAGACCGATACTGCCAGTCCACAGAGTCAAAAGAACAATACTGGAAAACTAGTATCCTATAAGTAACAATACTGGAATTCCAGTATTGTCAAATTTACAATACTGGAACACTCTATATTTCTCTATTTTGTTTCAAAGTAAATAAAGTGTAGGATTCATGTCCAATATGGTCATATTACAATACCGGAATACGAGTATTGTGAATATAACAATACTGGAATACCAGTATTGTAAATTCAACAATACTGGAATACCAGTATTGTCACAATTTCGATACTGGTCTTCCAGTATTCTTAATTTTACGATACTGGTATTCCAGTTTTGTATATACATGTATGACAATACTGGAAAATTTTGGACAATACTAGCTACCGGTATTGTGACATGGACAATACTGGTAAAATGGATATTCCAGTATTTCTATTTTTTCCAGTATCTTCCAGTATTGTAAAATTTACAATACTGGAATTCCAGAATTGTCACTTTCACAAAATAATTTTTTATCCCAACAATACTGGAATACCAGTATCTGTACAACAATACTGGAACAAAAATTTATACCAGTATTGTCAACAATACTGGTATACCAGTATTGCGATCGCCAAGTTTACATGATCCGGAATTTAGTTTGATATGAACTGTAATATACATGAAAATCTCCACTACTAGAGATCTTCTTTAATGGTAGGTGATATATAGAGCTTTCATATTCCACATGCGTATTCCTTGTGAAAAGAGCTTTCCTTTGACACTCAAATTATTTACCTTGTGACCTTGACTGTGGCCTTTGTCCTACTTTTGATAACACTTTAACACTGGTCAAAAGTTAAGAATGGTTAGAGACAGAGCTGTCACATTTCACATATGTATTCCTTGAGACCCCGCATCTCTTAATCTGCCACTATTTGAGGCAAAAATAATCCTTCTTTCTTTCAGTATGTGTCAACTCAATTTTCCAACATTAAGCTCGATCTCTTTCGCATCAAAAATTCTTTTGTCTCGTCAATTTGCATGAGAAGAGTAAACATACATTTTAATCGAATATTGCAAAGCCCCAACGACTGGGTAAAAAAAGGGGGGAGGCGGTTCACATACAGTCTTTTAGGTTGGGATGACTTGCTAGGCTGAAAGAAACGGAAGGGCCGAGTGGGTGGTTATGGAAGGCAGAAGGTTCGGGGTCTCCCACGAGAACATTTAGATAAAAATTCTGCGAGTTTGAACTTTAAATAGAAGGACCTATAGTGCCAGTAAACAATGTTTTATATAAATTAAGAATAGTAAAACCTATATCAATTTTGACATTTTCTTATTTTCTTTCAACAACTTCAAGTTTCCCTTGAGAAATTATTAAGTTATGACGAGGGCGAGTAGGTCTAGTCATTTATTGGGGGGGGGGGATTTTGGTCCATGATTTTGAAGATGAAATACACGTGTATACGTAAATATAGCATTTTTGCAAAATTCCAGGCTAACCCTTATGCTAGATCCCCGCTTTTAATTGTTAATGAAAAAAGAATGATTAGATGAACAACACGAGGTTACGCCGGGTGCCTCATTCTCTGTATCAGCACAGAGATTGTTATCGGTATTATGTCGAAAAACATACATTCTTGAGGAAATCTTTGGTGTATATTCCATCCTTCTCTTGATCATATTGATAATACTATAAGATTGTCAGTAAGAAATATTGTAATAAGTAGCGACCCGATTCCTTTTTCGTTTTGCCTAAATCTGGCAATTTTCTGGATCGTTCTTTGGCTATTCTGACTAGTTAATTTCACTGATTTCGTTGTAAAAAAAGTTTCACAATCATCTTCTCTGGGCACTCCCCCCCTCCCTCCCCCCTACGGTGTCTGAATCAGCTAATGTTACATAAAGTAACATGTTTTAAAAGTATCGGAAAAAAAAAATAAATAAACTAGTAATCAACTCCGTATACTGTATATTAATTTTTTTTCCTTTTTCTTCTTTCCTTACATGATTTTTTGGCCGGGAGGGGAGGGGAGTAGGTAAAAAGAAAAAAAAAAAGGAGCAATAGCAAAATTGGTGATTGTATTGTAGCTCTCGTAAAAAACAAAACGATCATTAATATTGACCTCAAATGTACTGGTAGAAACGTTAGAGCTGCTCTTATATGTGAAAATTGCACTTAATCATTGCGATTTTGCATATATATTTGAACAGCTCTTTATTGATTTATTATTATATAAGCCTATGTATCTTTAATTGTACGCATAGACAACATAAGAATCACGGTAGAAAAAAATCTACAAAATCATTGAAACGGCTAAGTCTTGATCATAATTGTGGCGTCTGAGTTCAAGCTAGACCAAAAACAAAACAAAAAAGAAAGAAAGAAAGAAAGAAAGAAAAATCAAGAAAAATCAAAGGGAAAAAATGAGAAAAAAAATATTGGAAACGAATTGGGCACCACAAACTTTGAAATACCAATCATTTAAGCATATATTTTTGATGTCACATGATTCGCTTTTGGATTCTTGGTTTCTCCTGATCCTGCGGTCTTTGTTTAGGACGACTCGATGCTATAAATAGCGACCCGGGAACATTTGAAAACTTGACAAGGGAGTCTGAGCTCAAATTAAAATAAAGGCATAGAAAAATACACAGGGGGAAAGGATTTTGGCTTCATTTACAGGACGTATTTCATTGTACATTGCGCTCACCTACACTCAGTATCCACTCAATGCGTTCAATGCGCATGCTCCGCAAGACGGCGCTTCGTTAGCGTAAAAGGGTCTATTACTCCAAAATCGTAAAAGTAGGCAGGTCTGCGTATGGAGAAAACTCAAGATTTTTACTTAGGGTCCTCCTTGATTCCCTACTACTCAAAGGACAAACCCCCTCAATCCAACATCAGACCCAAAACTTAAGACATTAATATATAAATCATAATTTGTAAAATACCGGTAGTTAATTATTACAAAACCTACCTTCTCTTTCTATTTGTGATAGATATTCTTTAGCTAAGCGTAGTTTTTTCTCCTGGGCTGTTTCTTCTTCAGAGTCCGATGATGACTCGTACTCCACCTTTCTTCTTGACTCTGTACCACTGATGATTTATAAATAGAAATGTAAAATTCTAAATACATTTTAGTGTTGTGCTGATTTATCACCGCCATCGGCAACAGACCCTTCCGGTTACGATAATCGATTATGATTTTGATAATCGATTATAATCAGGAAATTTAAAACATTATAAACATTATAAGAATGAAGTATTTGCATCATGAAACTGTATTTTTGCTAGAGAAACAGTTCATTTGTCGTACTAATAATTTTAGTCAACTGATATTAGGTAAGTATGCATACTCATAATCATATGAAACATTTTGCCGAGTTCCATAAAATTTACTGTCAATAAAAAGTAAGTTATGGACAAATCATGAAATATTTCACAGTTTTGCATTATATTATACAAATCTGTTTAAAATCGATAATTGATCGAAAGGCTTATCCGATTAATCGATTTTGATTACTCCATCTGATTCTCAACACTAATACATCTGCACATGCTTATGCATGGATATATTTTTCACTTTTGTAAAATGGACTCATATTGGCCATGTTGGACCAATCCCCTTAAGGCTTAGTTACCAATATATCTATGTAGTTATTTGCATATCAGTAGATTTCATTCTTACTAGGGTTGTAAAAGTGGATCAAATTTACTATTGATAATGGGACATAATCGAAGGAATACTTTCCACTGATAATTGCGATAACTAAGGCATTCAATCTAAATTCTAACCATTTAAACCTTAATTTAAAAGGAAAGTACCTCTATTTTAATACAAATATTGACACCATTTGAACTGTTATGTCTTCAAATTCATAGCGTCATTAGAAAAAAGATAAATTTACAGCATGGACCAGACATAATAAACTTTGACAAACATATGTATCTCGATTTGCCTGGTTAGAGATACTCATCGTACATGCATGTGCTAGCATCCGTAGTCATGTCTTTTATTCCTAAACATTTCTAGTGTCCTTTTGCGTACAGAGAGAACATTTTGCAAATAAGTGTAATAACTCTGATTAATGATCGATTCTCAAAAATAGAATGGATAGTCAGCGACATCGATATCTAAGCCAACACAGTGCCAAAACAACACTAATTCTTACTACAGGATAAAGGAGCTGTTAAGATAAGGCGTAAAATCAGCCCTGAAAAGTGGAATTTTGAAAATTGAAATTTCAAGAACCTTTTTTGGTAAAATGTATACTTATACGGCATCCCATCAGAATATGAAGTTATTTTTTATCTGTTTTGCATAATATTGCTAATTTTTAGGTCAAAACTTATCTTTTATCCCATAGAAATCAATAGAAAACGGAAAAGTTTTATTGAACATTGTTCCCCCCGGATATACAGAAAGCCACTTTTACTGGAGATGTGTATCCATGATACAAATTTTTTGGCAAAGTGGGGTTCTGTATCTCCGGGGGGAACACTACCCCAGAGACGAAAAACTAAATATGGGAAGGGGGGTGCATTTTATAAGAATCGATCTTTTTGACCATTAAATATAGCACATTTGACTATTTTTCCTCTTTAATCAATCAAACATTGTGTACTCGATATGATTGAATGAAAGATACAAGAATTAGAAACGAAATAAGCAAGAGTGATGTTCATTTCTCCGTCAATGTGTATTTCGCGCTAAAAGGCTTACATTGTAGCCATTGAATGAAGAATAAGACCGTATTTTAAGTTCCGGATTTCATTATTTACCGATTAAAGGAGGTAGAACGTTCGAAATCTATTTCTGATACACAATGTAGACATATTTGATGTCTTTTAGCTTATATTTATCCATTTTAGATAAAATATTCAAAAATGTATACGTTTTTTGTCGATATAATCGGATTTTCTATCCGAGCACCCCTACCTCTTTCGACCTTAATTTTACAACCTTAAGAGTTCCTTAACATAATGTAAAACATGTAAAAGGTCTGCAAATACATTATATTTCAATAATGATTCATGTTTTTCTGTGTACGATTCGCCATACGGAAGAAATAAGTCACGGGATTCAGGGCTAAATACGGCCCTTATCTTAACAGCTCCTTAGAGAGAAAAGACCTAGCTATTTTTCATGGTTCTTTTTCTAATGACAAACTTTATAAATCTATTTCCTCAATTTTTTGTTTTCAGTTTCTTTTGATGCAGCCAGTTTCTTCGGTCATATACATATATCTCTGGAGATTGAGATATCTGACCTTGACCTAGAAAATCAAATCATTCACTGACCTTTCTACATCTGAATCACTTTCCACTTCTTCATGATCAAGTCTTGATCTCTTCTTTCCGGGGCCCTTACTCTGCTGTTGCGCCCTCTTGGCTGTTCTTTTCTTATCCTATCAAAATAAAGAACAAAGGTAAATATGGATACAGGATATAGGTTTCTTCTCTAATATAATCTTTTTGAACTGTTACAGTACTATTAGAGAGATTAAATATATTATTGGATCTGTAAATAAGTATTGTCACACATCACAAATGCCAGATGAATTATTAATTTACCTATCTATGTTGTATATTTTCCACAGGACGTAAAAACGCCTGGTATGTGTGCGTGCGTATGTGTCCTGTCCACAACACACAGGACACATAAGCATGCACACATACCAGGCGCTTTTACGGCCTGTGGTATTTTCAGCCAGATAAGGCCCTAATCAGGTATGTTGTAGGGCTGGGACATTACAGATCTCAAGCGTATAGATACGTATCACGATATAGTACCTACGATACGATATGTATCACAATATTTCTTATGTATATTGTTATAATGAGGATCCAGGCTGTATAGAATGAAACTCAAGTATAACATTAAAATATTTTGATAAAGACTATATTTTTCTAGATCCTGGAATAATCGAGATTTAACAAATCCCAAGCAATTAAGCAAACTTTTCAAACTTTGAACAATAACATCACAAGTTATTACTGATAGACAGAGGCTAGTTAGCTACAAGTCAAGCTACAAGAACAAATCTGTACCCTTTGCAATTATGTTTTCACCTTAACATCTATCTATACTCTTATTTGTATGTTCATTTCTCAGTAACTGCATTAACAAGACAAGCCATGAATTGGTAAATAAGAGGGCCTCCTGCTCTCAGTTTGAGAAAGAAAAGTTCATGAATTTATGTAACCCCCTCCTCCTTTTTTCAATACATGAATTACATTTTATATCTCTTTTCAGTTACCCTTCCTATTTGAATAATCCTAGACTTAATTTTTTTTTCATGAGAAAATCTAATTAAAAAATTTAACAATCATAACACACGCTCCTTTCTCTACAATATTGAAAGGATTACAGCATAATTGTTCTTTAAATGTGTTTGATTTTATTCGATGGATACATCCTGCACTTTGATTTTTTTAGGACAAACGGTTTCATTTTATGTACATGTAATGTGCATTAACCACGTGGAGAGGGAGAGGGCTTTACATAATGTTGGTAAAACTTGTCACCCAATCCCTTTTCGTTTTATTGAAATAAAATATGTTTAAACAACCACGTGGACATAATCTACTAATCTTTTATGATTTTATTCTCAAGTTAAAGTTGTCGCTGACGTGAATAGAAAATATAATAGATATATAAAGATCTTAGTAGACAGACTTTTTTTCCTTCTTCGTCAATAGCTGTTTCCGACGTTCAATCAAGGATTGACACGAGTCGGTTTTATATTAAAATTTTACAAAGTTAAGTAACTAGCATTACATACGATTTCAGAACTCTTTCTTTCAGATAAATATATGAAATCATCATAAATATGTTTAGGTTGAACGCCAGTATCTCAAAAAATCGATGATAGATAAATGAATCATGCACGCATGAATAGCTATTGGACATAAGTTATTTCATGCCATTTTCACATCGCTCTCACTCTCACCAACTCTATGATCCAGACATAAGGTACTTTCTCTAGACAATATTATCTTACAAAATTGTAAATGCTAAGATTGCTTTGATACGGATTCTGAAAACTTTACTTTCGCCGCTTTATATTCTTTAAACGAACGTGAGTTTGAGTTAATGAGTAGACAAAATATCTGTAGGATTCCCGCTAGCCGCGAAAACGGACAACGACAAGGATCAACAAAATATCCAAGTGCCATTGGTCGTTTCTGCGGCTAGATTCCCACAAACCACAGGCTGGATATGCGTATGCATTTCTAAAATAGATTTAGAAGCATATACAGACGATCTTTCCGCCTGTACCGCAAACTATATGCATGTAAAATTGACAATTAAACTGCAATGCATTGTGCGACTAGCATACTATCCAGTGCAAACATAGGAAGATTAAGTCAAGAAAAACATCTTTACCCTTTTAAGTCAGTAAGTCACACGTTTTAGTTAGCCCGAAGCTTTCAATCGACGAAGTTAACGAGTGTTTTCATGCCTTTGAATGAATTAAAAATGGGTCCAGATATCGCAATAGAGCTCCAATGTATTGATACGCGTATCGTGGAACACCGTATCGCGATTTATCGATATATCGCCCCAGCCCTAGTTTGTTGTTGTTTTTTTTTCTCTTTTTTTTTAATGGGGGGGAGGGGGGGGGGGGCTATATTATGTGACCCTACAAAAGGTATAGCAAGCAAATATCAAGGTAAATATGTGCTTGCACTTATATTTTTAAGAAATTTTGTGAATATTGGGCCATAAATCAAAACAATTGTTAATTTGTTTCCCATCACCTTAACCGGGTCCTGAAATATGCCGTCGAATCAAACTTTTTTTTAGCCTAAAAGTCCGATTTTTTTATATTTTATGGATGTTTTCAGTGCAATGGTTTTGTTTGTTTCTTAAATTGTCTTTTTTTGTCATTCAACAAATTGTTGGCTAAACAGCTGATCGCTTACAGTATACCTCAGATTACAGTTGGGAAAACAATTTACTGTTAATTGGCTTATTGGCTTACCAGAACATGTTTATATTTCATTATAATCTAATGAGTAGCAACTGTTGTTCATTATTTATAAATATGAAACTTCTCTATCAGCAATAACATGATTATTATGAAAAGTATCCATCTGTTCCAAATGTACGTGGGTATTTTAGCGACCCCTCCCTCTTTGCTAATATATGTAGGACAGTCCTGGTGACCTTTTTTTTAACTGATCTGCTGATTTTTTATTGTCAGAAAGAAGAAGAACACAGGAGATGATCAGAGTCTAAAACAGACTAAAATCCGAATCACTGAAAGGAGACGTAACACGAGATTCTTGAGAGCATCGTAGTAAAATATAGCATAGTAAATAAACTAGTGCATGAATTCCAATATTGACCCAAACAAGATTAGGCAACCACTTCATCATATCACTTCTCCTTTACATTGTAACTACTGTCCTGTTCACTAATTCCAGAGCACCCTGTTTTCCAGGTTTTCTCTAAAATATGATTATGTCATGTTCCAAAAAGATATCAATTTGATAGTACTCCATTAGTCGTAACAGAAAATACCATTGGTTTAAATGTGCGTCAGTTAAGTTAGAAATAGGACGGAAAGTAAAAAGCCTACGGGGATTTACTATAGTACATGTAAAATCGCTGAAAATGTGTGACGTCGGAAGCTTTGACGTCACTGTTTACTATTGTTGACACGGAGAACAATATGGCGGCGGCTTGAAATTAACATGGGAATTTCCCGTAGACTTTTTAATTTTCATATTGCGGTTTGAAGGCAGCTGATAAGGTATGTTCAAGTTAATTTCTAGTTACAACTAAAGGAGGCCAATTCTCGGAAACAATAATTTATAGCAAAATTCTTGAAGTCGGACTGGTCACATGACCAAATTTCCGCCATGTTTACAGGGGGATGTGCCTCTAGATTTTTCAGTGTGCCCTATGAAAAATCCGTGATTTTGTTTGTTCCTTCTTCAAATCTCATTTTATATTGGGGTTTGAGGAGCTAAGAGCTAATTCATCAATGGTTCCTTCAAAGAATTCTAGTAGTTTTATTCTTGATATAAACGTTAGATTCTAGATATAAAGCATTTTTCCATACACTATGCTCTATGATAAACACCGAGTTTATCCCCCAACTATTTTCGGAACTTCTCTGTGCTTATCTCTAATTGAACCTTTGTGTGACATCACGCCGACTTAGAGAATTCTTTAGACGACAGAATAAATCGCCAAAACAAATATTCCAATAAATTTCATAATTCTACCGGCTAAATACTTTATTTATAGATGCTCAAGACAAGACAAATGTGTGCATTTTGACCCTCTATTAAAATTTATTCATTTCAACTATAAAATACAGAAATACATTTCTGTTCAGGAGAAAAAGGAGCGGGGCTTTGAAAGACTATGGGGAGAGTTGGAAATGATATTTGATATCTAGTATGCTTTGTACGTTATTAATTTTTCATACATTTATAAGCAAATATGAGTTGATATTCTGTATTCATTATCAAAATAGTAAATCTCATATAATTTCAAATTGGTATATATTTAAGAAATAAAAAAATGACAAGCCAGGCTCTATTAATGGTCTCATAATGCCCGAGCGTCCTCAGCCAATCACATTTATTACTGAGCCGCGTCAGCAGCGAGGTGATAAATGTGATTGGCTGAGGACGCGAGGGCATTATGAGACAATAGACCCGCTTGTCATTTTTTATTTCTATTCTAATCATGCTAATGATGACCAAACTTAGACCTTTCGATTCTTGGTAAAAACCAGTTCCTGCCGGTTTATCTGCTTTCAGAAAATGAGTAGGCATGGCTTATCGCTATAGGGCCTATAATGGAGAATAGAGCCCGGCTCGCGTCGTCTTAATAGGGAAAAAGAATCAAGTCATATTAGAATGTAACATGAATGTGTGTAGATGTGTGTATGAAAGACTTTTTTAATTTAAAATAATTCCCAGTTTTTTGAAAGATGAATTGATTTCTATGTAATGATATACACTAGAGCGACTATTATCGGCAGGGTACAATTATCGGCACCTTTATTTATCGCCTATAATAAACGAGAATATTGACGTGTTTATTCTTCTTTTGTTATACAGGTAGAAGCAACAGTATATTATTATTAGAAACAATTTTATGAACTTCAGTCTATCATATACCTAATAAATATGGTGCCTACCACCATCTTTTAAAAAAGATGAAAACAATTGTAGGGAAAACACCGTCTTTATCATCACAAATAAAAAAAACTTCCTTTTTGAGTCGGTGTTTCATTGAATTTGAACTTAGTTTCTGTAATTCTTTTCAGATTCACAATTGCATAGTGTATTCCTCTTTCTTATTTCATTATTTTTCGATTATTTTTATGAAGAACTTGCCTACCTTTTACTCCTTCCAGTTTATATCCCATTTTCATGACCCGTCTATAATTATCGGCATATCTGAATACTTACCTATGCACCTAGCAATGTTCCCGCTTTTCGAAAATTTCATTTCCGTTTTTCAGTAGACAAATATTGGGATTTGTAAATTAGTTTATTGTCTTTTGATATAAAAGAATATTCATTGGTAATCCGACCCAGTTTCAGTGTTAACCAACGTTTTTCAAACTGATCAGGGAAGATGGCGATAACGTGGAACACGTCGAAAATATAACTTCATGGGTTACTTTATTCGGAAGCGATTATGACCTTCCAGGGTCACGACGAATTAAAATAAAAGTTTGATTGTGGGTGTCTTGGGGAACACCAATCACATGGTATAGTCATAAACTTGTAACATTACATTTCAGCCATTGCACAACGGCGATTTTAAAAGAAATGCTCATCTCTCTCAAGGGCGGATTTAGGGGGGTTTGGGGGGGTTCGGGAAAACCCCCCCGGTTTCCCATTTTTTTTTTTTTTTTTTTTTTTTGGGGTAACGTTAGCACTCGGAAAAAACCCTGCAAACTGAGTAATAAAATTGCTTAATGTCCACCAGAATTCACTATTTTGAAACAAAATTTACAAAAATTTTCTGATACATTCTATCGCATATCGATTCGATACCGTATCAATTGGCGTATTTGTGGATTCGTACAGACAATCGCGAAGTTTTCGTAATGTACGTCGCAGAGGGGGTTTTCTGTTTATTTTATTCCCGAAAATTAACACATACTATAATATAATATGAACATGTTCAAATAATTTACAAAGCATGTACGCGTGTCAAACAATCAATGTAAATGGTACGGGGGTCGAAACCTACACGTTTCTGTCCTCAAGTACCCGGTTTGAGTATTTTTGTCATCTACAAATTTTGTTAAAAAACCGGAAAAATGGGCAAATATTTAACATTGTATATAGCTCGAATATGCCCCGGGGGCCTATAATTAAGCATCCAAATTTTCAAAGCCAAAACGCAATGATACTCAACATTTTTACTCGATATCGTACCAATGTTATCAACAAGCTAGGGGCGATGCCAGGCGTACATTTGTACGCAAAAACGTCCACATCGTCTCGCGAAAAAAAAGGGGGGAGAGCGCCTTCCTCAGTTGCCAAAAAGAAGGGGGAGGGTCTTTTGAAATAGTATTTAAAGCAAACTACTGTTCAGAAATTGATCAAAGTCACTCCAGAAACCACCGATTTGAATGCATTTTTCGTAATTTTCTCGTGTTTCATTAGAACTCAATACAACCATGCGCGGATCCAGAGGGGGGACCGGGGGTCTGGACCCCCCTGAGATTTTCGGAGGTGGGGTCCAGCTTTGGCCCATTTCTAATTGAAATGGGTCTAAAATGCATGAAAGGGCTTTGAAACCTAAAATTTCGGATCGCTTCGCTCGCCATTTACAAATACAAAACTATTTTATCTACGAAATCCCTTAATCATTATCAATTGCTCATACTAAGTAATTTTATATAATTGTCTTGGGTCTCAGGAACTCATATTTTGAACAGTCCCTTACTTCATAGGATGTAACCTCCTTCATCTTTTTCAAGGTTTTGTCATTTTAAGATGTCTGATTATTTGGAAAATGACACATCTCTTATCTATTTATTCTCATGAAATTCGCTCCGCTCGCCGATATAAGGAGTGAAATATTCAATATGTTATAAATAATCATCTCGATCGAATCAAGAAAAATTAATATTTCATATCTAAAAAAAAATCTGGCTCGCTACGCCTGCCAATTCTTCATGAAAATAAACGTAAAAGGAAAGCTAACAAAATTGCCCCCTCCCATCATGTGCACCGATATATATGTACCTACATGATAGGTAGACTTCCTTAAATTTTGGACCCCCTCTGACTAAAAATGCTGTATCCGCGCATGATACAACGATTGCTAACAAAGTGCGAGCGGTCGATTGGAAAGACTTTATGTGGACGTACATAGAAGTATTTGGGAAATGCATGTTCACATCTCAAGTTTTCTTCATCTTAGATACGGTTCATCGTCTGCTGACATCGAATCATATGCGTTATCCCATCTAAATTCAGCTCAAATGCGCTCCAGAGGTCAGCAATTTGTTTCATTTTTTTCAAAATTTTCACCGGGGACCCCCTTCAAGGGGATGGATAACATATTTCCATACTGTCCCCACTTAACCCTTCGGGCCTCGCAAGTCATCCCCCTAAAAGTGTCTGTGCCCCCGGACAGCTGAAGTTCTTGGTCCAACCCTTCTTTATAGACGTCCACATCGAAAACACCCTGGCTACGCCCCTGCCAACAGTAAAGGAGAAATTATTTCATTTATAAATCTTTATTAACCACATAAATTGAATGGAAAAAATGGTCCGAATATACGAGAAGGTAAGGAGAAAATGTGCTCCAGAAAGCACCATTTTATTCAATTTTTTCAAAAATTTTCCGGGGGAGGCCCCCCGGACCCCCACCTACAGGAGGGGGCAACCCCCTCCCGTACCCTCCCCCGCTCGGCACTTCGTGCCTCGAATCGACCCTTTGGGTCGATACAAAACCCCCCCGCTTGCCACTCTGGATCCGCCACTGTCTCTTGTTGAGGGTGCCGATAATACTAGACATATGCCGATAACACTGAACAAAAGTTGACTTGCAAATACCGTTTTATCAAGAGGTGGGCTACATTTGTGCTATAAAGAGATGGTGGTCAAGGTCGATAAAAAAAAATCCCCCTTCACATGGTATAGTCGATAAAATAATAAACAAGACGCATCGGCCACTAGGCAAGGTAAAACGTAAAGGTGACGATAATTGTCTACAACGCTCTATAACCTTTGGCTCGCTTTATATCAATAAAATAGCAAAGAGAGAGAAAATAAAAAAGACATCAACTCGAAAAAACCTCATTTTGGAATCTAGCTGCACCTCTCCTCCGATTTTTGATGAAAAAAGGCATTCTCACGTGCAGAAATTTAGACTTAGTCAATGTCAATTTTGAGCTTTCACCGCTGTTGATCTTCAGCTGGGCAAAGCAAACGTAATAAAGATTATGAAAATCGGATTCGGATGCAGATCCTAACTGAACTTCCGGATATCTGAAAAAAAGGGGAATTGGGTGTTCAAGTCTATTAATCCGAGGAAAAAATATTACAAGTAAAAATCGAAGCAAGGACCCCTCCTTGAGATTTTCGGAGATGGTGTCCAGCTTTGGCCTATTTAGAAGGGGTCTAAAATGCACAAATTTAAAACGGCTTTAAAAACTATAAAATTTAAGGATCGCTTCGCTCTCCATTTACAAATACAGTATATAATGCAAATTAATCAAAATTTCCACAATTTTTGCTCCGCTCACCGAAATACGCCTACATGATGGAGTGTCTTCCTAAAATTTTGGACCCCCTCTGACCAAAAATGCTGGATCCGCGCATGATACAATGGACAGTTTGTCCGGTGATGCAAAAATTTTAATGATATCGCTTTTAGTCGTAAATTTTGGTATATGGAGCCTATATATGGACTGCGTCATGCACGACGTCACGGAAAAAATAGCTAATGGTAAATCGACCATCTTAAAGTTGTTTTGTCTGTGAATTAAGTTTGATTGCAAGCACTGCATGACTATCGTATAACTTATGTTAAAATTTACGACTAAGCGAGATCTATGAAATGGTAAAAAATTTGTACGACATAGTATTCATAATCGCGTTTATTCTGTTCCCGAAGTGAGCCGCACGGACAGTAGACTTGATAGCTGATTCCTTTTGAAGGGCAATGGTAAGATCCCCATTACAAACAACAGCGAAACGTAATTACTTTTAACTTTTCAAGCAATATCTGCTTTCAGGAGACATGTTTCTACTTTTACCTCTTCTTAATCAGTAAAGACGATTCGAAACTGTAATTAGGTCTTCCGACTTCCGTCGGAAGACCTATTGTTTTCGTAACCGTGGAAAATTGGATCAGCGATTTCTCAAGAACCCTGTAAGCTAGGACAATGAAAGTTCTGCAACGTTACGTTTGGAGTAAAAGCTAGATTGGTCTTTTTTATTTTTGGTCTCTGTTATTTTTTTATCATGTTTTTTAGTAGATTCAAATATTTGACGGGAGCGTCGAATTACTCAAAAGGACCGAAAATTTCATGTTTTGCTATTTGTAAGCTTAAATATCTCGTATTTTGCTATCTACAATTTCCATTCTTTTTGAAAGTTGACAGCCATGCAAGATATGAAATGCTAGATGCACACTGTAACGATTTATTACGATGACGTCCTTCACCGTCCTTCATATTTCCAAATTCAGAAGTTCATAGGAGGAAGACACTTTTTTGCTTATAATAGTAAACAAAAATTAAGCTTATGAAGTTTCCTAAAAATTTCAATATTATTATTTTTTATCCATATATCTGTCTTATTTAGTCTTTCTGATTTTTCCTATCTCTTACTGTTGAAAAGATATGAGCATCGAAATTTTGAGTTGGGTATTTCGATACACCTTCACGCCAACAGATCGGGCGCACACTAAAATTGGTAGTCCGAGTCCGACTCGAGAAAAGCAGTGTTGAGATTTTCAAATTCCGATTTCACGGCAATGATGAATATGCATTTCATAAATACATTTCGATATACACAATTTGATTTTAAAACAGTTGATTAATTTAGAAGAGATCAGCTACAAACCAGAATTTACACACAAAAAGTGGTAGTTTGATTCCGATTTCTAACCTACAAACCTGTTTCTAAACTTCAATAACTATATTTTGAACATCAAGTTTAATTTCTAATTCTAGCAAACGTTCGAACATAATTTTCGGTTGGTTTATTTACAAATTGATGAACAATTTCTCCAACATTCTTCCCTCCCCTCGTTTTTCGAAAACAGTTCTGTTTATATTGAACGATGTCGCCATGATGGAAATTCAAAATAAACTTTGAAAAAAGGGAAGGGGGGTTCCAAATTTGAACCTGCACAGCGAGAACCTCATGGTATTTATATATATATATTGAACGTAACTTGTTATTACCATTTCTCTTCTCAAGAAAATTGGTTCTACAGCTACGAGCTCGCCTTTTTTATGGGGGAAGGGGGCAGGAAGAATTTGCAAAAAAAAAAATCCCGGCTCTGAAAAATGCTGAAAAAAATATTCCGGCCCAAAGGGCCGGCAATTTTTTTTTCCCGGACCATGCAAAAGTAAGGATACATTGCATGATATGGAACTTTTTGCTGGCCCTTTGTGCCAGACAATTTAAAGTCAAAAAAAATAATTAATATAAATACAAACTGTTCACATAGCTGTATCTACCAGAGACCTAATACGCATAGGCACAAAAATCTAGAAAAGGTTCTATTTTTAAAAACATCATACAATCTGTCTGAAATTCGCTAATTGCAAAGAGACATATGAAGGAACGGTTATTAACTCATACTCTGTAACAGCGGGGAGTTTAACTTACACAGACATTCACAACATTTGACAATTTGTTTAAATCCGGCCCGAAGAACCGGCGAAAATTTTTCTCCGACTCTGGTAATGGCTGAAAAAAATGGCCTGCTCAGAAAATTGCTGAAAAATTTTTTACCGGCTGGCAATAGAATTCCTGCCCCCCCCCCCCCCCCCCCCCCCCCCCCCAAATCAAATGGTTGCTCACCAACAATTATCGGTTTGAAAATTTAATGTTACTGCTATTTGAAAACTTAAATTTATAATATAAATACATGTAATGTGACGTCCTTCATATTTCCAAACCAAAAATTGTATAGGAGGAAGACACTCTTGTTGCAACCGCAACAAGAAACCTTTCTAGTTATAATGGACCATTTGAAGTAGAATGATACGAAAATTTAAACGGCTTCCGTTATTTTTAACTTCCAATACCAAATATTTATCGAATTCTATGTTTTAGTGTCAATACAATAAGGTAAGATATCACGTCTCTATCACTTTTTATGATTTAACTTAAATTTATCATAAGAAGATCCAAGAGAGAAGAAATTCCTTTTTGTGGAAGATATTACAACGATAGATATAGGATGTCAAATGAATTTTCATTTCATACGATGTACATGTATTATGAACATGATGAAACGAGTTGTGGGTTTTATATCCCCTCGCCTTTACAACGAGTTTCATAATACATCGTATGAAATGAAAATTCATTTGAGATTCTTTTTATCACTTGATATTGCCTAAATATGCGTATTTCTAACGTGAAATCGACGTTCCTGGGAATAAGAGGCGAACCATGCTGTGACCTACAGGTCGTCTGCTACGCCTTGAGATTTAGTACCCCATCGTATAGATATATTCTGTGCCAAAAAAAAAAAGATAATTTCAAATTTGTTAAAGGCCGGGTTATTTTACCGAGTGGTAATTAATATGCACACCTGAATGATCTAAGCTTGGTAGGCGTGATAAACGCGGCGTCTACTGACCAGTGATATTCCTAGAGACGCAAGCGGTGTGTGACATCAAAGACATACCGACAGGTATACTTGATTATGCTAATTAGATATACCACAATTTTACCTATTTGAAGCTGTCAATCAAAAATTGAGATGGTTATAAAGGATACATAGGGCCAATCAGATTGCGATTAGAGATATGTTAACCCTACAGGGGTCAGCGAGGAAATGACAGGAAAATTACCTGTCTTCTTTAATTTATAGTCCCCACCCGGCCTGGGTTAGGGTTAGGGTTAGGTATTTTAATGCAATAATTAATTTTTCCACAATTTAATCATTGATATTGAATCCGCGTCTGAATTTTAACAATTGACCGATATTTGAAAGGTCATACTTGTCAAAGTTTATGTGATTAGGTTCCAAACTTGACCAATCGCATTCAAGCAGAGCGAAATGTTACGTGTCATCATATGAACTGTATATTTATGAAATGACTCTATGAACCTGCATAACGGGTGTATCGTGTGATGAATTTGTTTATGTATCGTCGGAAACAATTTTAAAAGACGTTAATTTAGGTACCGGTTAACTTAGATATTGAAAGATCGGTTACTTTCAGAGTTATGAGCCCTTACATTTTACACTGAACTCTATTGGAAAAAGATAATTTTTCTTAGAATTTTTAACAGAAGGACGGGGCATCAAATATCGATTAGTCAAAAATTTCTAAAAAATATGTATTTCATCAAATTCCATTTTCATCAAGGGGAGATAACTCCTAAACATGTCCCTTTTCAAAATAACTCTTGTTTCACTATCTATCAGGCTAGTACGAATGTACAAAAGTATTTAGATACCACATGATGCAGAAAAAAATATTAAATGATGTATACACTTATTTTAATGTTCACCGGATGTGACAGTTCTACCGAATTGAAGTGGTTGGTGTCGCATGCAAGCAAGAGAAGTTTACTCTTCCTGGTTACCTGGTCTCACTCCCATATCGGGAGTTCGCTTCTTTTCATATGGTGGAGGTTTTTGTTTGTTTGCTTTGGTTCCTGTTTTATCCTGATTTTGTATGCCTTCGGTTTATGATTTTCTGAATTATCGATTTTGTGCTGTATACAGGGATATGGTCATTATCTATATTTGTCATTTTGACATAATTTCCTTCCTTACCCATTGAATACCTTAAACAGATATTACCAGAAATAATTTGATAACATAATTCATTTACTCCACAGCTTATATTTTCTATGACGTCAAGCAAAGCATATGTATACATGGAATAAAGATTGAAAGAACTACTGTATAACCAGAAATTTGCACGAGATACTGAGTTTCGATATTAGCGAGTGATTTGGAATCGCGAAAATTATTCTCGCGAAAAATTGTGTTTTTCTGAATTAACGTAATGAGGAGTGAAATGAGTGTATTCTTACTTAAACATCAGGACATAATGTTGTCCTACGATACTGATGGTCACTTGAACACTCACTCTATGAAAAACGTGACGACTTCAATTTCAACATCACAAACTTTCCTTTTCTGAGTAGCAACATTTCTTTCTATATGATTTGTTTCGTTTCGTTTCGATCTGTTTCGTTTCGTTTCGTTTCGTTTCGATCTGGTTTGTTTCGTTTCGTTTCGATATGTTTCGTTTCGTTTCGTTTTTGTTTCGTTTCGCACTTTAAGGGACCCAGTTCTATGGTCGATATGGGGAACTTGTCATACATTATGATGTCCCACTCTCCAGAATAGTGGACGATATTCTGTCTTAGACCATTTGAACCATCCAACCACCGAATATACTCGTTTCTTCCGAAATGGAAGTAACCGGATGTGACAATTCAACCGAATTGAAGTGACGGGTATTGCATGCAAGCAGGAGATGCTGACTCTTCCTGGGCACCTGGTCTCACTCCCATATCAGGAGTTCGCTTCTTTTCATATGATGGAGGGTTTTTTGTTTGCTTCGGTTCTTGTTTTATCCTTGTTTTGTATCAACCTTCGGTTGCTGATTTTCTGAATCATCGATTATGTACCATGTATTGGGATATGGTCATTATCCATATTTGTCATCGTATGAACACTTTTGTTTGTATTGTTTGTAATTCAGGAATCGCGAAAAATTGTTACTCCCGAAAATAAAGACACCATATTTTACCATAAAATTGCAAAATTTGATACTCGCGAAAATTTCTATTTATACGATTTTTGCAAAAGAAGATGTTTAAAAAAGCAGTTTGAAATACCATGCTTTACCTTCAGGATTGTGGAATCATTCTTGCATTCTCAAATAAAAGTTTCACCCATATTCTTTACAATACTTCAGCAGACATTACGTTATGTTAGTTTATCAAGTGTCGATCTGATAAATGTCTTAGGTTGTTTTTCTTAACCTCCGTTACCATGAAATTACACCCATTTTAAGCTTCAATATCTTTTCAATGCGAAAGCTACTTGAAGTTCGATTTTTTTCTATATTTCACTTTTTGAAGCTATCAAAATTCCTTAATTTCATCATATAGGTTTTTGTTATCTCATATACCGTTTGGTAAATGTCCATTTTAACTGGAATGACTGTAAACCACCACCCTGCTCTGGCCAAAGTGAAACACATCCGCAGAATATGAACAAGCTATGAACAACACGGGACGCCAAAGAAACAAACAACAACACCCAAACAAAATGGACAAACAATCAAAGTCAAAACACAGATCATAACGAATTACAACACGTAATCTGATTGAGACCAATAATATGTGCGCAAATCACAGACAATGGATGGTCACCTGCATTATACATGTATAACAGCGATTGGCGTGGTTATCTCGATTACGTTTGCCCAACCATCCCACTTATTCGGATAAACATAGGTCTTCCGACAGCTGCTGTTGCATAAACGAAAAGATTTTTTCATTGTAATGTAACATCACAAACAAGATATAGTATCTAGGTACTATGAAAATTATTTAAAAGCATTAGGACATACGGAAAACAGTCAATGCTCTGCTTGCTAAGCTCTGGATCAAAGTCACGACAAGTCCGACCAACTCTAAGCTCTAAGATAGAAAAAGTTTAAAGTCATATTTTATATGGCTGTAATATTGATGCCTTGGCTAAAATCAATAGCGAGTCTGGATAACCGTACAAAAATGTTCATCAGCACTGACATATATATGTAACCAGAACAGATTTGTCCCGACCTTTCCTGATAAACTATCTAATAATTACACTACTCGCGAACAATTAAATGTGTCGCCGGTCGCATATATGCTTTACCTTCTCATAAGTTCATGTGACATTGAACTTGAAGGTGACTTTTACAAAAGTTGCCCTCCATATGCTATTGCCGAAGTCGCAACATGTCTAATATTGAACATGTAAGCTTTATCACCGTGTGAGATCGAAACGTATACATGGTATAGTGTTGTGATTCCTTAGAAAGGTTTTTTTTTTATTTTCTATATTAAGTTTTACAGAACTGATGAGCCGTTACAGTAGGGCAATGCCTAATTCACGGCTCCCAATGTTATTGTCATTTAAATTTTTTTGAACTTTGCTATTTAAATATTCAAGCCATGGATAATTCGTTACTGCACTGAAGAATCACGAATTTCACTTTTTATAGTTCGTTTCAAAGTTTATCGTTGCGGTTCGTTTACCCCGCTTCGATTGAATACTGAGCGATTCTATACATTATCAATTTTGCATACATTTGTACCCATAAGATTTTAATTTTATATTTCTCGATAACAGCAGGAAAACACTGATAATTTCTAATACATTAGCCCCCATCCGATTCAATAGCGCGGGGAGAGGGGGGGGGGTGCACACGGCGGCACCTACATCTAAAATTCTCTAATATCCTGATTTTTGCCTACCAATCCTCTGGCATGCCCCCCCCCCCTCCCCTCTCCACTTAAGTCGTCAAAATAAGGAATTACTTGGGCTCAAACACCACGACTCAACCTTTATTTTTATTTTTATTTTTTTTTACCGGTCTGTTTCTGATATATATTAAAGTAATTGATAATTGAAAAAAATTCGCTGGCTCACTATATACATTACATATCATGTGAGATAATTTTCCGCTGGGGAGCGGGGTTCCCCAAAGAACCTGCTACAGGACTTTGAGGTATTCCGGCCACGCCCCCTCTAAACTCAAATCCTGTAATCTACAAAATTGTCTCGACCAAAAGGAATGATATTCTGAATTTTTCCAAAATTTTGATGAATTTCAATATATTAAATGAATCCCCCAACCACAGCAAACTAACATATTTTTTTCATCTCATAGAATCACGATACTTTATATAAATATTATTAAATAAATGTAATTTCATTGGATTCTGACCGTTTTAACAAATACATGCATGTACAATAACGGTAATTTTTTCCCTCTCACTCATACGAAGTGTATACATTTTATGTATATGCATTAATCTTCAGGCGCTTAGCTAGAGTACTTTTCAAGTGTAAGCAGCCTCAAGTGGGTCTAGGTAGAAGCCCTTATGGATATTCAAGGGGCAAAGTATCAGAATCTAATGAATTTTGCTCATTTACAGGGCAGTATTCTACGTCAATGTTTCTTTCATTCTTTTTTTTTTTTGCAAAACGACGTGGAAGCAACTGCGTTCTAACGGTACGCCTGGTTATGCGCATGGTTTTCTCTCTCTTGTCCATTCTTGTAAACATGTGCAACCATTTGGTTTTTAGGGAGGGGGGTTTTTGTAAATCCAGCTCGGAATATTTTGCAAAAATATTCTTCAGCATGACTGGCAGAAAAATCTAGCATTTTCTGAGGAATGAAAGGAAAAACGTCTTTCTCCAGCACCTTAAGCATTAGACGTGAAAATAGACCATCTCAGACATTTCACAACTGCCAATGATTCAGTTTTGTCAGGATTCTCTGATACTTCATGTTTCAAATTCTTCAATATATATATACATCACTCTCCAAGTTCAGATTCTTTAATTTAACGAAAAGAAGGTCAAACGTGTAGTTCAAGGTCACATATTTAATCAAAATCTATCTTGAGTAATTTCTTGACACAATCTGACAATGCACATACATGTATATACCATATCATCTATCTATCATTTGCCAGACCAATGTTGTAGCAAATCCAAAGTATTAGGAAAGTAGGTCAATTGTATACATGAACATGTAGGTCAAGGCTACTAGATATTCTTACACAAATGTATACTGTGTAGCAGAGTAATGAACTTAAAGTATCAATGTTTTTATTCATGATTACCAGTATGGGGTAAGACACTCTAAACAGTATAATTGATGAAAGGATGATCAACCAAGTTTGCTATGCTTAACAAGAGAAAATTCATTATTTCATATATGACAATGTTCTCACTAGATTTCTTCATCACAGTGTTCTAAGAATATTTGTGTTCTAGTCTCAAGAAGAATATAAGTATCAGTTATAAGATTTATTAAGTTTAAATGTAAATTTTATTCAAACTCTGAAAGAAGAATCATTATAACTGCAATATATATATAAATGTAATAGTACCGGTATCATCAATTTACAACATAATGTTTTTGTACTTGTGAAAGGATATTTTTCTTTCTCTATAATTTATCATAGTATTTCTTTTCGAAATTAATATTTTATATGAGTTTACATGTCTAGTCTATATCAGGGAAGTATTTAACTTTATATACAATGCACATCCCTTTCTATACTGGTATGTACCTAGAATTTTAAGTCATAAATTGTTGCTATGAAAATAATGAAATAAATAAAAAAATATCCCCATTCAACAGGTGCAGGTCTATTTTCAAGTAAAAAGTTTTCAATGCATTTATAACCTAGTACATACATGTACATGTACTGGTAAGCACATGAAAGTAAACACAAAACATGTTCAAAATTCAAATGTTCTAGACATCAAACAGTGATTTCTCTAGTGTCTATAGTAAAACTTAAGGACGAGGTAGATGTTCAATCTGATACCAAGAAATGAGGAATGAGAAATGAGCCATCATGTATGTACAGAAGATGCTGTCAGTCTCACTCTGAAAGTAAAAGATGTAATGAATTAATATCTTCATTTTGATATTAAATAAGCTCTAAAATGAATGAATTTTGCATACATTTATCATTATGATGTACATGTATATAAAATTACATGACATGTAAAGTTTCTGTAATAGTACTAACATACAAATATAATTACAGGGCTTTCAATCGGTCATTCTCAAATTATGCAAAACAGTATAATTTTCCCTATTTATTGACCAATTTTACCTCATAGAAAATTCTTTAAAAAAAAAAAGAAAGTAAAAAATGCTAAATTTAAAATGAAAAGGCATCCAAATCTATCATATTCAATTTTGAAGAAAATATTGCCAATTTTCACAATATGAAAGGTCTAATCCAATCCAAACCAGAAGTCTCTGACGAGACTGTAGCTCTCCTGGTTGTTTTTATTTAACTTAATGACAAGTGAATTCTAATATGGCCACATCCATTTTCTTAGTCACTGGGGGCCAGGAACTCAAACAAAATATCAGATGCACTACTTGAACACAGACTCATCGTATTGCAAAAAGAATCAAGTCTCCATCATTTAAAGTGTCAGAGAAGTTGCGAATACAAGATTACATAGGATCATACAGGAGAAAATGACCACATCCATTTTCTAGGACCCTTGGGGTCAGGGGCTCAAACAAAATGTCAGGTGCACACTGCACAACTAGACCACTGACCAAGTCTCATGCAAAAAGAGTTACATTTCTGTCTCTTTTAATTTCAGAGGAGTTGCAAGCACAAGAATTGTTTACGGACAGACGCCGGACAAGGGGGTACCGCATAAGCTCGACTATGACCAGTATCTCAAGCTAAAAATGTGTTTCACGTGTAAGGGCCCTACTTTATGTCAAGGCTTAGGACTAAGAAAAATTAAACCCATGTTTTTTTGTGGAACATGAATCCCCTTATTGTCAGATATAATGTAGAAAAGTATTTCATACTCCAAGGTCACGGACTCAAGGAAAAAATTCAGGTATTGATGTGAAGGCCTTACCACAAGGGATACACATGTAAAATATGATAGCCCTATCACTTGCAATTTATGTTATGACCAAGGGCAAGGTTAACATGGTTAAAGTTATTCAAAAATAGCAATCCAAGGAATGCTTGTGTCGCCTGCGAAGCGGTTTGATTATTATTCTAGAAAGTGGATCAAAATTCTTGAAAAGTAGGTCTAGGTCAAATATCTAGATCAAGGTCAAAAGGTCAAATTTTATGGTCTGTGTAGAAAGGTCTTGTCACAAGGAATACACATGTGAAATACCAAAGCCCTACCACTTACCAATCAAAAGATATATCCATTCTTAATTTTTTTGAAAAGTAGGTCAAATATGTAGGTCAAGGTCAAAAGGTAAAAAAATAATGGTATGTGTAGAATGGCATTGATACAAGGAAAATACATGTGAAATATCAAAGCCCTATCAGCTACCAATCAAAAGATATAGCCAATATTACTTTTCTTGAAAAGTAGGTCAAATATCTAGATCAAGGTCAAAAGGCCAAATTTAATGGTCTGTGTAGAAAGTAAAGGTCTTTTCAGAAGGAATACACATGTGAAACATCGAAGCCCCATCACTTACCAATCAAAAGATATAGGGAATTTTATCTTTTTTCGAAAGTAGGTCAAATATCTAGGTCAAGGTCACAAGGTCAAAAATTATGGTATGTGTAGAAAGGTCTTGCCACAAGGATTGCACATGTGAAATATCAAAGTCCTATAACTTACCAATAAAAAGATATATCCTTTCTTAATTTTTTTGAAAAGTAGGTCAAATATGTAGGTCAAGGTCACTAGGTCAAAAATTATTGTATAAGTAGGAAGGTCTTGTCACAAGGAATACATATGTGAAATATCAAAGCTCTATCACTTACCAATCAAAAGATATAGCGAATCTTATCTTTTTTTTTCAAAAGTAGGTCAAATATCTAGGTCAAGGTCACAAGGTCAAAAATAATGGTATGTGTAGAAAGGTCTTGCCACAAGGATTGCACATGTGAAATATCAAAGCTCTATCACCTACCAATCAAAAGATATATCCATTCTTAATTTTTTTGAAAAGTAGGTCAAATATGTAGGTCAAGGTCACTAGGTCAAAAATTATGGTATGTGTAGCAAGGTCTTGTCACAAGGAATGCACATGTGAAATATCAAAGCCCTATCACTTACCAATCAAAAGTTATGGGCTGTGACACCCAAAGTGTGACAGACAGACAGACGGACAGACGGACAGACGGACAGACGGACAACGGACAAAGTGATCCCTAAGTGTCGCTATGCTTCGCAGGCGACACAAAAATTGATCAGTATCCAAGGTCAAGGTCACAAGGTCAAAATTTTGGTATTAATAGGAAGACCTTATCAAAAGGAATACAAAGCCCTATCACTTAAAAGCATAATATTACTTTAGAAAAATAATAGTGAAGTAGGTCAATCTCCAAGTTCAAGGTCACAAAGACAACAATTTGGCATCATTGGAAATTGTCACGAGGAAAGCACAGGTCTATATTTCACTCAACATTCAAAAGTTATGGCCATGGTGTAAGATTTTAAAAAGGAAGTCATTTTTCCAAGGTCAAGGTCACCAGGACACAAATTTTGGTATGCATGAGAAGGTCTTGTTTCAAACAATACATGTACACATGAAATATGAAAGCATGTAACTTACCATTAAAAAGTATTATCCATTTAAGGTGAATCACAAGGGATACACATGTAAAATATGAAATAAATTCAATGTCATTTGTACTTGTATTATCAGATTTACAAAATTATCATAACATGTATATTAGTATACATGTATATGTACAACTTACCCTTCAGTGCTATATCAGCATGTTTACTGCAAGAGGCTGTAATACAGTTCCATCTGTCGATCTCACAATTCTTCTATTGATGATGAATTCCTCTACATTATAACACAAATTCTCATTTCATACTGGATCACAGTTTCACAAGGAATATGTGGTCGATGTACACATTGAATATGTTTTTCATGTACATGTAGAAATATGCACTTGAACAATTTTCTTCATTCTCCTTTCACAAGTGAATTATTTTCACACCATGGTGGCCAACATCATATATGGTAGTACAATTGCAATATCATATTCCACAGTATTTCTTCAACTTTACAAGTCAGTACTAGTAGCACTATAAGCATTCCACTATTCTGATGCACTTTCTTTCATTGGATCTGATGCACATGCGCATGAAGACTTTCTCAGAGTATATTCCTTCTTCTGTCTGGCAGTTAAGGTCATGTTACTGTAAAGAATAAATAAAATATTCAATTGATTTGAAATTCATCCCCTTTAAATAATTTTAAACCCATTCAAATACTTTTTCACCAACACTACAACACTAGCTAGGCTACAGAACTGATATTTGATACTGATTATAACTAACACTGACATCAAATTTATTCAAATTCATGGTGTGCACTTAAATTTAGAAGTTCATAAAGATGTAATGAAAGACAGAAATGGCTTTAAAGAACAAATATTTGTGAGAAATTCGATTACAGCGATAATTAATCATGAAACTCATTCACTCGAAAACATGGAGCACTCCCTGGTCGAGTATTTCTGATAAGAAGAAGAATTTAAAATCCCATCATATGTGTTTCACGTGATACATAAATCAATTTAAAAACATACCTTAAGATGAGCCATGTGTCTGTACTCTTGAACAGTTGGTTTACTTGCATGAAAGAAGCATTTCTACGTGTTCAAATTTCGAACGGAAGTCCACGAGAGAATGTTTTAGACGAGACTACTATAAAATTAGAATAGGAACGGACTTTCTTTTCCGTCGTGTGTAAGGTAAAATCTTGACTCGAGATTCTTCCGATTTTATGCATATAATTTGCATAATAAGGTTCGGAGCCGTGTAATTAATCAATACATATTGTCTAGTTATATGAAAAGTTCATAGTTTTTGCAAACACTTCAATAGTTTGTCGACAACATTATTACGCTCTTGACCTAGCATTCCTTTTGACGATCTGTTGAAATGTTTGCAAAAATATAGACTTTTCTGACATATAAACGATCGATATGGACTTACTTATTAGGCATTGCCCTACTGCAATGTCTCATCAGTTTTGTGCAGTATCACTTAAATGATTAGAAAACGATAAAACTCCCCCGTAAGCAATCACAACATCATACGTTTCGATCCCATGCGGTTTTTATTGTTATAGCCATATATTATAGCATACAAAGTCAAATATTTACATTATTTGTACATTTCCATGTTATACGCCCACTAGGCAACTACAATTATATTCCAATGACTGAATTAAGTTGCTATTGTGACGTCACGTTCACGTTTTGCATCTAGGGAGAATTTACCAACGTTCAAATACATTTGACATTATAAACGGAAAAATATTCGAAGTGCATACAACTAGAAAGTGACCGATATTTAGAATAAATGTAAATATAAGTAATGACAGTCTTACTTTTGGTGTTCATGGGTGTATAATTCTGGTTGGTCACGTGCAAATTCCGTGAAACGCGAACACCAAAAGTGAGACAGTCATTTCTTAAACGTCTACCAATTCAAAAGCATCATTTAAGAACAAGTAAATTTTCAGCATGGACCAAACAGTGATCCTCAATTCAAACAATGTAAAATAATCAGTTAATATTATAATCAGTGATTCATATTTGGGGTATGTTACATTTCAACCGATTTAAAATGTAGTCCATAGGGGTTGATACCTTCACTCCATGACTTGTATCTATCAATGTTAAGGTAGTACGAAAGCCCTTAGGTGACAGTTATGAATTATAATTTATCTGGTGGCCGCCACATAATTACCTGGCGGACGCCACATAATTTATCTGGTGGCCGCCACATATTTATCTGGCGGACGCCACATAATTTTTCTCGTGGCCACCACATAATTATCTGGCGGCCGCCACATGATTATCTGGCGACCGCCACATAATTTGAGTGGCGGCCGCAACATAATTTACAATAAATCGAAGAAGAAATCTTTCTTCTCTAGGGTGCTAATTCATCCCCTCTTTTAATCTTTAAGATTAAGTGGTGGCCACCAGAATTTATCTGGTAGCCGCCACTTACTTCATCTGGCGGCCGCCACATAATTAAGTGGCGACCGCCAGATGAATTAAGCGACGGCCGTCAGATAAATTAAGTGGCGGCCGCCAGATACTGATGTGGTGGCCGCAAGATAATTATGTGACGGCCGCCAGATAAATTAGAATTCATTCTTGTCACCTACGGGCTTCCGTAAGTATGTTTACACGTTTGTTTAAAGTCATTTAGATAAGCTTGTCAAACATTTGCAACCCATAGGATGTTTATTGTACAAAATGTTTAGTGAGTATTATTAAATTATTGTTATACGATAGGAAACATTTTCCAATTTTAACGGTGCATGATTTTATTAAGTTTGGGGTTTTTTTTATTACAAATATACATATACATGCATGTATTTCACGAGAATAGTTTATACTGTATTTATGACACGAGATTAACAACAGGATTCCGTAAACCATCCATACTTTATTTCAGACTTGGTAGCAACTGTATTTTTTAAGAGTGAGGGAAAGATCTCCAGCACGAACATCATTCTGATAACAGCGAAACACACTCACATGATAGCAGCAAACAGAATATCTGAGAGAACAACCATCACAAACAACAGGGGACTACGATATGGGAATGAACTATTCTGCAGTGACTAACACGTAACACACCCACAGGACACGAACAGTCAATTAACGCACAACATGGGACGCCAACGAAACAAACAATAGTTAACACGCACACACAATGGACAAACAAAGTAAACGCAACATGAAACATGAATAACAAAACGTAAATTGATCGAGGGAGAACAATTTGAATAAGTCAGATTATTGTGCGAACATGATCGGGACTTCTAAGTTATTTCAGTGTTGTTTTAATCAGGGTGGCCGTCCATATTATAGGCGCGTATAATATGGACGGCCACCCTGATTAAAACAACACTGAAATAACTTAGAAGTCCCGATCATGTTCGCACAATCATCTGACTTATTCAAATAATCAGAAGTTGTATGAACAAAAGAAAGTTTTGTAATAGTAATGTTACATCACAAATAAAACAAAGGAGGGGATCTCCAACAACACCAGGTTGCAGCACCCACAGCAAAACTCCAAAACATCCAATGCAAAAACACAAAGCAGACAAGCACAGAAAGAGACGCATAAATGAGTTAAAGAAGATCCTGACGATAATCCCAACAGCACTCACAATAGAGCACAAAATTAAACATCGACGGACCCCCAGCAAGCTAGAGGTGGGACCAGGTGCCCGTGAGGAGTAAGCATCCCCTGTTGGCTGACCGCACCCGCCGTCGATGTTTAAGCATGGAAATGAAAATATATAAAATTCATGCACTGTCTGACATTATGTCTATGTAGAAAGTGCTATGGCGATAATGTCGGGGAAGTATATTCAAAACACTTACAGTCAAACCCCTCGCTTAAGGGACAAGGAAAGTCAACGTACAGCACAGAAACATCAAACACAAAGGACTACACATAAACCAACGAGACCAATCAATGGGCAACCGGTGCCGACTTAGGACGGCCATCTGCCAAGGAGATAGCAGAAGGTGTGGTTATCTTGGCTTACGTGCGCACAACCCTTCCACTTTTCCGATTATACCTAGAGGTCTCAAAGAACGTACAATTGTGGTGTCAAACAACCTTCTCACTGTCAGATGACAACACACAAACAAGACATCAAAACACAGGGCAACACAGATGAATATGTAAATGGATATCAAAAGAGGGCGTACGTAATACAGTCCGTGCTTTACCGACTGTAACGAGCTCATGTATGTACGAGGAGTCCGACTGACATTCCGAGAGGACAGTTGGTCGGGGCCCTGTCTTCTCTAAAGAGGTTTGGACAAGGCCCGTCATGGATTCCCGTCGTCACAGTCAGTCAGAGTGCAAGTTTTAAGAATGCGCTGGTACAAGACTGTAGATTGGTCAAGTACCAAGCCTAGTGTCCGTCTTGTGACATTAGGATCATATCCACGGTATAAAAGGCTTTTGATGATTCTGACGCATTTTCGATAGTGATGTTGTATATCTTTGATCCTTCTTATCTTGTTAATTATGTCACAATAAAATGCAGGTTGTGAAATACCCAAAGTAATATACACTGTTGCCTGTATTGGTTCGAATTTCAGAAGAAGTTGACAATATTTTTTGTAAAATTTCCAGAAAGTCTTTACTGGTCTGTGAAAGCGAAAACCTTGTCCCAAAAGTTTCTTTGTAATTTGAAAATTTCTACTATGAAAATCCAAAACATCAGTACATGCTCTAGCATAACGGATTAGCTGTGAAATATAGATACCATAGGACGGTAATCTAGGAACATCACCGCTAAGCCAGGGAAAATTTACTATGTTAAATCCAAAATCATCTCTTTTGGCATGCACACTTGTATGGATCTCTCCATTAACAATTTTGATATTTAGGTCCAAAAATGGTGTTTCTGTGTTTGAAACGTTTGCCTTATTTGAATAAATTCTTGTGGATGAATAAAATTTTTGTACTTTTCAAAAACAGGATTGTCGATAGTAAGAATACAATCTAGGTACCTAGAAGTACATATGAAACATTTAACATCATCATTTTTCTTTGCTTTTGGAGATTGTGGATACATTCCTTTTCATACGTGTATGAAAATAAATCTGCATAAATAGGCGCAAATTAGTACCCATAGGAATCCCTACAACCTGCTTTTAGAGTTTCTCACCAAATCTTACACAAACATTGTCCAAAAGGAAGGACAAGGCAATACACAGGTCACCACATGTCCATGATTTGTATGATTCGTCATCTGTGGAGGAAAAGAAACCCTTCGATTCAGATGTACAAATATAAGTTTTCCCCTCTCGATCAAAACACCATTTAATGAGTTTGGACAGTCGATCATTTATTTTGTCATGAGGAAGCGTGGTGTACATATTAGAAAAGTCGTATGACGATATCGTATTTGCTTCAAAATTTCTTGATTTCATTTTGTCAATTACATCCCCTGAATTCTTATGGACCAAAAGAAGTTGACACCATTTCTGTTCATGACAGTTTCACAGTATTTTGCCAAGTGTTCCTTTATAGCCATGAGTGCTGACGTCAGATTTCTAGAAAAAATTGTAGTTGAGCAGTTTTGGTATACAGTATATTGTAGGGGATCTATTTATAGCAAATACCATAAAAATGAATATTTTAAAGCATCAATGGGACATACGGAAAGCAGTCTGTGCTCTAGTTGATAGCAGAAGGAAGCTCGATCATCATCGAATAATCGAGAAGTACAAACTACTAACTACAAACTGTATGAGATTGAAAAGGGGAACTTGTTTCATTATTCTCTATCAAAATGACTGGTCAGAGCCGTCATGCTCAAGTCCAAGGGTCACGATTGTTCAGTGTGCACAATGCTTGAAAAGATGCGACTACACATCTAATAGTTGGATCAGTACCCTGATAAATTTCGGTCTCCCAAGATTGATCGTTCTTAGTTTATACAGTCACCGTAAAGTGAAAGCAAAGGATCAAATTCTGAATGATATATATTCTGGTGCTGGAATTGTCCCTTGTTTCAAAAGGAAAGCACAACTCCTGTAAAGATTTCAGACTATTTTAAAACTAGTTAATCGTACGGATATCCTTTACATGCGGTCCCCTCTTTTCTTGTTTTATGAGTGTGTGATCTACTATGGTAATTGTAACGTAATTATATTAGGGATCTTCTCCTTATCTAAGAGATGGTAAGGGTGTTTGGTAGAAATAATTAAACAAATAACATACAAACTAACTTGAAAACTTCTGGAAAAAATATAATACAAATAATAATATAAAAACCAAATCGCAGTGTATTTTACAAAAACAAACCCCAAAGACAGTGAATGAGATTAGGTACTCGAACTGGGTGTACATTCTGAAATTATATTTGATGTTCTATTTACTAGTATGTTAAACGTCTTCAAATTCAATAGCATCATTTAAGAACAGACAGATTTGCAACATGGACCAGATATGCACGTTTCGGGTACTTAAACCTTGTCAGTGATCTTCAATCTTAACAAAGTAATATAACCAAAAGTCCAAAAATGTACCGAAAGACGAAGCAGGATGGGTAGGATATGATTCTACAGGACCACGTGTTAAGATTTTCAAGAAATTATGACAGCAGAAATTTTCGAAATCGTTGAAGAAGCGATAAACCAAAGTACTATATTTTTAATACTCTAATGATACTGTTCAGTATTTTTGACGAAACTAACATACTTATTTTAGAGATGATAAAAATTATATCGTCATTTCGTTTTACAGGATTGCGCACTCCAAACTCTCTTTTCCTGTTCAAGCAGCTGTAGATTGTGACCTTTGTGAAGGTCATACCAAGGTGGACTGGTATTGCTTAACCTGTCCTGCTAACATTTGTGAGAAATGTAAGGTGGTACATATGTCTAAGAAAGGCTTTCAGAGAGCATGAAGTTATATCACGGGATGATCACAAGAAACACCAAGAACAGGGAAAACCTTATACAACCAAGAACTGCAACTCTCATAACCAAAACGAAGTTGTGATGATGTGCATCACCTGCGCAGTTCCTGTTTGCAACCGATGTATTTTGAGTACGCACAATGGACATGTATTTGAAAGTTTGGAAGCTAAATTAAAAAGAAGTAAAGACAGACTTTCAAAATATATAGAGAAGTTGGATGAAAAGTCCGAGCTAATCAATGATCAGCTGATGATGCATAGTTGTACACAACATTTTATAGCTGGTGAAAGACAATGTTCAAAAGAGAAGATCATCGAAGCTAGAGATGCAATTACAGCTTCAGTGAATGCAAAATCAGAGAAGCTTATAAAACAGTTGGAAACAAGAATGGATAAAAGTAAAAACGAAGTATCTACCATCGAACGCAAACTCAATTCTGCCCTTGACAAAATAGAAGAAGCTAAGAAAAAAGCCTAAGTTAAAATGAATGATAAAAGCTCCAGAAGCATAGATCATTTTCTAAAAGAACCAGAGAGAATAGATGATATGGACATCAATTTCTCTGTTCACCGTTTCTGTTCCTATATTTGAAGTCCAAAGTAATCAAACTACTCCAAAGATAGGCACATTGCAGTTTGAGGACCATAAAATATACGACTCAAGTGTAGATAATCCAGGAGAATTCATTTACTGAATATGATTTGATCTGGACCTCCACGAAGCGACTTGGACTAAATTAAGTCTTAATAATAAAAATAACAAACATCAAGTCATGGGGAACGATTTTAACTGCTCCGAAATGCAACAAGAAATAAGTGTTTATATTAATAATACGGAAGCGTTCCAACTCTATACCTTCTTGAAGAAAATGTCCAACCACAATTTTCATGCACCAGACACGTGTTACGGATATAAAGGCCCACAAGCTTAATTAGATCGTAGTTAATTAAAGATAATCTTTCAAAATACTCATCAGATACAGACAATCAATCCTTGACCGTATGAAAAAAAAGATAAGCAGAGAATCTAGATATTAGGTACTGGCATACATGTAGTTGTGTTTGATTTTTCGTGACAATTTTCCAGTTGCGAGGTGCATACATTTTGTCATTTCATTTTGTTCCGAAATGGGGATGGGACAAATATAAGCTACAAAATAACATTAACATACTTTCCTTTAATGTAATACAATGTCATACTATCATTATACAAATCTGAATGAATTTGTAAGTGAAAAATAATAAAATGAGAGGCAGAAAGTTCCTACATAAACGATAATACTTTGAAAACACACACACAGCACATCCTCACACACCCTCTCCCTCTCTCCCTCACACACACCTCTCACACACAGATTCCCCCCTCCTTAGGAATCTTTATCAATAAAACATCTGTAATGCAAAGGTATCTCTTACTCCGAGGTCAAGGTCACAATGTCAAAGTGTTGGAAAATGCACATGTGACATACATGTATAACAGTCCTATCACTTACCATTCAAAAGTTACGGTCCAGGTTTTTCAAAAGCAGATCTAAGTCCAAGGATAAGGTCACAAGTTTAAAAGGTTTGATATCCAGTGAAAGGTCTTATCACAAGGAATAGAAATATGAAAATATATCACTTACCAATCAGACGGTATGGCCGATATCAAAGTTTTTCGAAAGAGGATCAAACTCCAAGGTCAAGGTTACCGGGTCAAACATGTTGTCATCTATAGAAAGTTTCAGTCACAAGAAATACACATTTGAAATAAGAAAGCCATTCAAAAGCTATGACCGAGGTTAAAGTTTTGAGGACAATCAGAGAGGCAGACAAACAAACGGACAGACTAAAAGCTTTATGCCCCCGAAACTCCGATTACGAGACATAATAATATTAATAAAAAACAGGAGTAATCTGAAATGCTTCATGCTGTATGATAAGTACATGTATAATGCAATAATTTGGTTTATATAACCATAAAACGATTTTTTTGTATGTATATATACAATGTACAATGATTTTTATTTTCATTACCGATGTAAAAAAAAAACCAGAACACTTATATGATTTATAAATGTTGTATCAACGCACAATATTCTCGTCATGCAAATAACTTAGCTACTATAAGTCACACTTTGGTCTTTTAGCCAAGTATGCTGCTAGTTTTGGCAATGCTTCTGTTGCTATCCTATTGGAAATAAGTTCGGGATAAGCCTCCAGAAGTCTTTCATTTCTCTGAAGAAAGGTTGTCAAAATATCATGGACAGCCAAGTCAGCTAAAGTGACCTGCAATAAATTAAAAAAAAATTGATACCAGGAAATTTTTTTATCGAATAGGACATGAATTAATCTATGTCATAGATCTCACATAGATGAGATCTTCATACATAACAATTGTGCTTTCCTCGAGACCTTTGAGTAACCTGAAAAGTCTGGCGCCCGTGTAATAAGAATAACCACTCCATTTGCTACTGGCGTGGCAGATGACCTCCTAAGTCGGCAACATTTGCATATTTGTCGTCTTGGTTTATTCGTACTCCTCTCTGTTTGGTGTTTTGATGTCGTTTGGTGTTTGTTGTCGTTTGGTGTTTTGGCGTCGTATTTCGAGTTTCTTGTCCCTTTTGCGTCTCTTGCTGTATATGCCTATTCCATGGTTTCACTTGGGAAGTTTCGGTGATTTGCTATGGGTACTGCAACCGCGTCTTGTTGAAGATGCTCTCCTAATTTTTTGATCGCACTAACATATCAGAATCAGAAATACTCATGATGAGACTTGCCGAGACTTGAAAAATACACACCAGATATTCAAATGTATCAATAGGTCCTTTATTGTATTCTTTTTGCTTGATCAGGCATTTATATGCTATAACTAATTTATCAAATTCATTGTCTTTTTTTTATTTATGCATGAAACAATAAATATGTAATGCTAGTATTATTAAATCCAACTGACTTTAAAATTACCATTATCTTACAATGTATTCGTAGACATATTCTCTGAAATTCCAAAGAACTCCAAGAAATACTTGAAACTACATTTATAGCATTCATTCAGCATCTCCAAAACCCGTTCTAGTTGGTATGTCTTTCTCAATTGGCAACTATATATATTCTAGTTTCCCAAAAAAGGCAACATAATTCGAGATGCCAAAACCCAAAGTAAAAATAAACAAAGAGTTTTAATAATGTGCAATAAATCCCCACTACCTATCGAGCACAGCATTTTCAATACATTGCCTAAGGTAATCTGCGATAAGAGTTTAACTTAGGGCTTGTGTTAACTCTTGAATTAGAGTGTCGTTGGTCGGATTTGACTTGTTTTAAATTTAATTGACTTTACATGGTTTTAACGATAAAATTGATTGTTTCAATTTGGATACGTCTCATGATGCTGCCGCTTAATTCAATACAGAAAGGAGGGGATCTCCAACAACACTCGGTTGCAGCACCAACAGCAAAACCCCAAAACACCCACTGCAAAAACACAAAGTAGACACGCACAGAATGAGACGGAAATGGCACAATGAACGCCAAATCACATAGAAACATCAAACATAAATGACCACACATAAACCAACGAGACCAATAGGCAATCGCTGCCGACTTAGGACGGCCAATTGCCACTTTAGTAGAAGACAGTGTCGTTATCCTGGATTACGTGCGCATAACTCTCCCACTATTACCCAGAGGTCTCGACGAACGTACAATTGTGGTGTAAAACAACCTCCTCTCTGTTCGATGACAACACACAAAATGACCGCAAAACAGACGAATATGTAAATGGATATAAAATGTTATGAGTTAAAGAAGATCCTGACGAAAATCTCAACAGCACTCACAATAGAGCACACAATTAAGCATCGACGGGCCCCTAGCAAGCTAGAGGTGGGACCAGGTGCCCGGGAGGAGTAAGCATCCCCTGTCAGTCCGTGTCTGCCCGCTGTAACGAGCTCTTGAATGTTATCACCCGCGGATTCCTACTGACATTCAGAGAGGGCAGGTGGTCGTTACCCTTTCTCCTCTGAAGAGATTTCGACAGGGCCCGTCATGGGGTCACGTCGTCATAGTCAATCAGAGTGCAAGTCTTAAGAATGCGCTGGGACAAGACTGTAGATTGGTCAAGTACCTAGTGTCCGTCTGGTGACATTAGGGTCACATCCAAGGTATAAAAGGCGTTTGATGATTCTGACGCATTTTCGATGATTATACTGTGTTGATACTCCTTATTCTGTTCATTATGTCACCATAAAATGCAAGTTGTGAAATACCCAAAGTGATATACTCTGCTGCTTGTATGGGTCCTAATTTCAAAAGAAGTTGACATTTTTTTTTGTAAATTTTCAGATTGTCTTTACTAGATTGTGAAAGCGAAAATCTTGACCTAAATGTTTCTTCGCTTTTTGTAATATACCGTATGACGATGATCTAGAAACATCACCGTCAAGCCAGGGAAAATATACTATGTTGAATCCAAAATCATCTCTTTTGTCATACACACTTGTACGAATCTCTCCAATAACAATTTTGATATTTAGGTCTAAAAACGGTGTTTCTGTGTTTGTAACGTTTGCCTTCTTTAGAGTCATTTTTTGTGGATAAATAATTTTTTTATACTTTACAAAAACAGGATAGTATGAATATCATACAGGTACTTAGCAGTACCGATGAAACATCATCATGTTTTCTTTGCTTTTGAAGATTTTGGATAAATTCTTTTTCAAACACGTGGAGAAATAAATCTGCAACAAGAGGCACAAAATGGGTACCCATAGGGATCCCTGCAACCTGCTTGTATATATTCTCACCAAATTTTACATAGATGTTGTCCAAGAGGAAGGACAAGGCAATAAACAGGTCACTACATCATCATCCATGAATTCTATGATTTGTATTCTGTAGCGAAAAAGAAACCCTTTGATTCAGATGTACAAATATAAGTTTTCCTCTCTCCCTTTTCTTTTAAAGCATACATGTATGCGATTGGGAAATCCATATTTTCCAAGATTCCACATGTACTCAGCAAAACAATTAGCTCATTAAATGCGCTGTAATAGTTTTTTCCTATGTCCATGAATTATTTTTCATGTTATTCAAAATGTTAAACGTCTTCAAATACAATAGCATTATCATAACCGCGGTCGGTATGGTGCCTCGAAACGATGAAAAAATATTCCTTTTGTATGTAATGGTAATAGCAAAGGATTGTATACTCACAGAGTCTCCGACAAAAAATTTCCCGTCCCCTCCGCTGTCCTTCAAGTATTTCTTAAACATGCCCAGAAACCGAGGTAAGTGTTCCGAGTACAATTCCCGTTCCAATTCAATCTGAAGTAAATCAATTAAAGGAAGAAAAACAAAATACGAAGTGTCAGAGCATTTAAGGTCAATTTGCAAAACACATGCATGATTTTTCATCATTAAAGATGATAGTGATTCAACAGTCCCTACATTTTTTTTTAAAGGAAGGGGTGCTTAATCAAATGTATATATCTAATTAATCACTAATTGTAGCAATTCAGCGAGGACGGTTTTTTCATTAAATGCTATTTACATTACATCGAGTACGTAAGAACATGGTACTACACCTTCTTTGATTGATCCTGCTCTGCAAACCAGGGTTGTCTTGCTTTACAGTACAAGTCATCCACAGCACCAAGAACTCTGTCGATAAGGTACTGCTCATAAGCATCTTTACCACCCAAATCTGAAGAAAATGTAAAGTGCATGTAGTAAAATGAGCGTTTAGATTTAAAAGTAGCTTTATGTGAAATATCAATACGTATAATTTAGTTAAATGTAATATATGCACGAAGTTTAATAGAGACAAAAAAAAAAAACCAGGTAATGTAAAAAAGGAGGGGGAGCTCAAGCAAGACCCGGCTACAGAAACGACAGCTAAGTATCGAAATACCCCTTATGTTAAACATAGAGAAGACAGAACAAAAATGAAACACAAAAGGGACAATTAACACCGAATACAACATGGAAACAATGTACGCCTAACCAACGCATTTTGTATGATCATTGATTTTGACTTTTCGAATTCTGATTTGGCTTTCGATCATTTCATTATGTCACAAGCGCTCAAATCCGTCATCTTAGGACCGATCTAAGAAAACAAGTAAGGAAAAATAGCTGAATATTGACGATCCATACCGGTAAGTCTTTGCTCCCGCTAAATAAGACGATAATTGCCTATAGATGTTGATATGAAAATGATATACTGATATTTGGCGATGATGGACTAGACTTTCATTAGAATTCAAATTGCATTTCAACATTTCCTTTTAATGTTTTGTATTTCATGACACTTTCCAACTTCGCCACTTTAGTTGTACGATAAGAAATAGAATCATATATGATTCAAAAGTTTTGTACATCAGCCTTAATTATTTTGCTTTAAGTTTCTTTTCGTTCAAATCCAATTTCATTCAAATAAATTCTAATCTTACCATAAAAATATAAATAATAGCAATTTTTTCCCGAAAATCTGAAGACACGAGATATTTATTGTGTTTTTGTCCCTGAGTGCACAGTCGTCACTTTTGTGAGGTAACAAATTGTTATATTATGCAATAAGTACAAGTGTACTATCCATACTAAAGTTATATGTCATCAATCTTATTAAGATAAGATAACTGTACCGTATATCTTTGCTATATATCTTGCAATAGCGATGCTTTCATTCATCTGCTTCCCATCTACTTCCAACACAGGTACTTGGCCACAAGGTGTACCTACATGATGTATTCGAACATAAAATTAATTTCAATTGTTTCGAATATATAGATTTTCTCTTTTAATGAATATATGAGAGTGATTCAAGTTTCTAGGCACTTTATTTTCCAAGTCTTACATCAGGTCATGTTAAACAAATGCATAGTGACACCTTCAATTATAAATTTATGATAGACATCCCATCAATATACCTTTCTTGATATCTGGCCATTCCTCGAACTCAAATCTATAATCTTCAAACTCCTGTCCAGCAACGGTAAGGGCGAGCCGTATGATTTCACCACGTCCTCTTGCGTTGAGGTAGATTAATTTAGTATTTTGGCATCTTATCTTTTATCGCTTAACACTTTCTTTGACACAAATGACCTAATGAAAAGTATAAACAATTGTGAATTTGTAATAAATTTTCAGATGAATTAGTTTTAAGAATATATATTCTAATACGTGTTCACATTTTCTCATGCTTCAAAATAACGCTAACATGATTCAAATTGATAAGGAACAAAGACATAAATAAAGTGCATGTGACACCGAAAGTTACGGTGTCAAATCTATTACATGATGATTATAAACCATTAACTCCAATCATTATCATCAATGATTCTTCCTCCTCATCCTTATTCAACATGATTATGTATTCGATGACATTTGTGTATCAGTGGATCTGTGTATCAGTGGATTTGTGTATCAGTGGACCTGTGTATCAATGGATCAGTGTATCAGTTCTCTTGTATCAGTGGATCAGTGTATCAGTGGATCTGTGTATCAGTGGATCTGTGTATCAGTGGATTAGTGTATCAGTGGATCTGTGTATCAGTGGATCTGTGTATCAGTGGATTTGTGTATCAGTGGATCTGTGTATCAGTGGATCAGTGTATCAGTTCTCTTGTATCAGTGGATCAGTGTATCAGTGTATATCTGTGTGTATCAGTGGATCAGTTCTCTTGTATTCCGTGTAGCACATCGTTCTCTTTCAATAGAATAGATATAGAGCAGACATATGATGTTTCTTTTCATGTTGTGGAGGATTTTGTTTGTTTGCTTTGGTTCCTACTTCATCCTGATTTTGAATGCCTTCAGTTTTCTGATTTTCTGAATGATTGCTTCTGTACTATGTATTGGAATATGGTCATTTTGCATAATTCTCATGTAAATAAATATGAAATAGAGAGGGCGCATGAAATAATGTCCTTGCTCTGCCGGCTATTGCGAGCTCATACATAATAATCCCTAAAGAGTACGATAACATTCATAGAGGACAGATGGTCGAGCCCCACCCTCTCTAAAGAGATTTGAAAAGGACCCGTCATGGAGTCCTGTTGTCACAGTCAGTCAGAGTGAAATTCTTAAGAATGCACTGGTATTCCTTATTCCTTATGTGTATCATGCGAGTATTGCTTATGGGTATCATGAGAGAAATCTTCTTCAAGACTGTTTAACAAATATCACGAACCGGGATGTCAATTTATTCAAAGCCTTTTCTACATTCTATCGAGAAAACACAAAACTAGAAACATAAAATCATTAAACTTTACGTCTTTAGGTACAATTATGGGCATAATAACTTTCACACAAAATGACCATATTACATTGTTTATATCGAGGCCCTAGCTGTCCAAACCTCTTTAGAGAAGACAGCTAGGGCCCCAACCACCTGTCCTCCATGAATGTCAGTCGGACTCCTCTGGTGATAACATACATGAGCTCGCGGCGGCAGAGCACGAATTGTATTACGTACACCCTCTTTTGATATCCATTTACATATTCATCTGTATTTCTTGGGCCCCTACGTTTTGTGTTGTTGTTTGTGTGTGGTCATCTGACAGTGAGGAGGTTGTTTTACACCACAATTGTACGTTCTTCGAGATCTCTGGGTAATCGGAAAGTGGGAGGGTTGTGTGCACTGTTATTTCTGTGGCAGATGGCCGTCCTAAGTCGGCACCGGTTGCCCATTGATCTCATTGGTTTATGTGTAGTCCTTTGTGTTTGATGTTTCTGTGTTGTGTGTTGACGTCCCTTGCCCCTTTTGCGTCTCTTCCTGGGCTTGTCTGCTCTGTGTTTTGCATTGGGTGTTTTGGGGTTTTGCTGTAGGTGCTGCAACTTGGTGTTGTTGGAGATCCCCTCCTTTGTTTTACAAACACAGAAACACAATTTTTGGACCTAAATATCAAAATTGTTAATGAAGAGATTCATACAAGCTTGTATATGTATAACAAATGAGATGATTTTGGATTCAACATAGTAAATTTTCCTTGACCGTCATACGGTATCTATATTTCGCAGCTCATCCGGTATGCTAGAACATGTACTGATGTTTTGGATTTTCACAGTAAAAATTTACAAATTACCAAGAAACTTTAAGTTCAAGGTTTTCGCTTTCACAAACTAGTAAAGACTTTATGATAATCTTACAAAAATTATTATCCCACCTCTGGCAAATTTCTTGCAATCTGATTTGTTGAGAAGAACCGAATATTATGTTGTATTATTTTACTGACATGATATTATTTTAATATCCTGCTTCCATTAAGACGCTTTACGATACTGACGTCACCGAAAAGCTTTAAAATATGTTGACGTTACATATGCAAGCCAAAAGCCATCGGTGGGATTAATTCGTTATACAGTGTTTTACAGGGGGAATACAAAAATATATTGGGTCGATGAAAAATGTTGTATTGGGCTCGGCATCGCCTCGCCCAATACAACTTTTTTCATCGACCCAATATATTTCTGTATCCCCCCTGTAAAACACTGTATAATTTATAATGTCAACTTCTTTTGAAATTCGGATCAATACAAGCAACAGAGTATATTACTTTGGGTATTTCACAACCTGCATTATGTGGTGACATAATTAACAAAATAAGAAGGATCAATGGTAGCAGAATAATCATTGAAATTGTGTTAGAATCATTAAACGCATTTTTTTAAATTTATTTATTTTTATTCCATTTTCAATTTTATACATTCATACAACTTACATACAAGAGATGAGTAGCATACCCTACAGCACATTCCCATTCATACCTCATTCATTCCCATTCATACTTTTACACATATATGCTACTTTTAACAAAATTAATTACATAATTATTATAAAGATGATAATAAAGATGCACTTTTAGATACATGACAATAATGAAGCAATTGATTTACATGAAATCCATTTCTATAAATTCGTGTTACACAAATTAAAAGTGATAATATAAATATTTATGAATTAACTAAAAGTCAGCCATTTTATCTCATATTTTGATAATGATCCATTTTTTCTTGCAATGTATTTTTCAATGTTTCTTATTTGTAGTATTTTTGAAGAGCTATTTGAAAATTGGCTTTGTTTAAAAATACTTACAATTGTATATATATTTTTTACATATAAGTATGATGTGATTAATTAGAGATTTTTCCGTTTGTATTCCAAATATTATAGTATGATATGTCAAAGCTGTAGTAAATGTTAAAGTATTTCTTAACCAGTCTGAGCATTCATTCCAAAAATGTTTATCATATTACCATCACAGAATAGATGTACAAGATTCTCAGGATTTTCTTTGCAAAAGAAAAGAAACAAAACAAAACAAAACAAAGGAAACAAAACGCATTTTTTTACCGTGGATATGATCCTTCTGCCACCAGACGGACACTTGGCTTGGCACTGGACCAATATACAGCCTTCTAACAGCGCATTCTTAAGAATTGCACTCTGACTGACAGTAACAACAGGACTTCATGACGGGTCCTGTTCAAATCTCTTTAGTGAATACAACCCCGACAACCTATCCTCACTGAATCTCAGTCGGACTTCTCGGGTGCATGCGCTCGTTGCAGCCGGAATAGCAAGGACTTTATATCGTATGCCTTATGTTTATCTTATATCCATTTATATATCCATCTGCTTGTTTCTTTGCCCTGTGTCATGCTGTCTGTTTGTATGTTCATCTTACTGCGAGGAGGTTATTTTACAGCACAATAGTGCGTTTTTAGAGACATCTGGGTAATCGGAAAAGGTTGTGCGCACGGTGTACGGATAATTACACCGTCTGCTACATGCATGGCAGATGTCCGTCCTTAGTAGGCACCGGTTGCCTTTTGCTCTCATTGGTTTATTTGTGGTCTTTTGTGTTTTATGTTTCTACGGTAAGTTGGTTTTCCTTGTCCCTATTGCGTCTCTTTCTGTAGGTGTTTGCGGTGTTTTTGCATTGGGTGTTTTCGAGTTTTGCTGCGGGCTGCTACAACCCAGTGTTGTTATAGATCCCATCCTTTCTTTTAAAATTCTTATCAGTTTTCTGGACTGGAGTACGTACTCTCTAACGTACTGGGAATGACGCCTTATCATTACTCAACCATCGATGATAATTGTTTTTGATTGCTTAACAATTGCCATGCAACAAGTGGGTTGAAAAACTGCTCCTTGGGTAACGCCCTCGGAGACAGAAGCATAACCATGATAATCATTACGTGCACTTTATCTTTGAATAATAATGAATCAAATAATATAAAGTATAATAGAAAGTTCAATGTTTTCGATATCATAGGAAAGAATATATATATAACATATCTAATGAAATGAGAAAAAATATTCTACATTTACATCTTTTCATTCATTAATTGATCTTTACTACAAAATAGTGAATGCAAATAAATATCTTAACGTTGATCTCACTAAATATCACGTTCCCTGCCATTTAGTAAAAAGGCCTACGTTTCATCGCTGGTTCCTCAAAATGTTCTACCAAATCTGTATCGATCTTACTCACCAAAGTTTTATCTGAAATCAAATCTGGGCTACAAAAATATTGTTCGACAGTATATTCTCGCAGTGGTATCAACCAGATGTGGATTTTAAAGAATTCGAAGGAACTTTTAGAACATCTGAAATCCTATTTGGACATAATGTTGTCCTACGACACTGATGGTCACATGAACACCTCGCTCTATGACAAACGTGACGACTTCAATTTCAGCATTACGAACTTTCCTTTTCTGAGTAGCAACATCCCTTCATCGCCTGCTTATGGCGTGTTCATATCTCAGTTGATACGCTATGCCAGAGCAAGTACGAAATATACGGATTTTGTTCTGAGAGCTAGGCGTCTTTCAGATAAGCTTCTCAGTCAGGGATATGTTTGTGACCGACTAACATCGTCACTGAGGAAGTTCTACGGTCGATATGGGGAACTCGTCATACACTATGATGTCCCACTGTCCAGAATGGTGGATGATATTCTGTCATGGACCATTTGAACCATCCAACCAAAGATTGTACTCTATATCTTCCAAAATGGAAGTAACCGGATGTGACAGTTCTACCGAATTGAAGCGACGGGTGTTGCATGCAAGCAGGAGATGCTTACTCTTCCTGGGCACCTGGTCTCACTCTCATATCGGGAGTTCGCTTCTTTTCATATGGTGGAGGTTTTTGTTTTTGTTTGCTTTGGTTCCTGTTTTATCCTGATTTTGTATGCCTTCGGTTCCTGATTTTCTGAATTATCGATTTTGTACTGTAGACAGGGATATGGTCATTATCCATATTTGTCATTTGTGATACACGAATACCCCCGGTGGCATCTTTGTTCGTATAAATACCATTTTCTGTTAAGTATGAGAAAGGTCAAGGTCAATGTCACAATGTTTGGACAAACAGACAAACAGACGGACAGGCAAAAAACTATATGCATGAAAAATTTTTGTATCAATGGAAATGTCTTGTCACACGGAATACACATGTGAAATATCAAAGCCCTATCACTTACCAATCAAAAGAAATACCCAATGTTACAGTTTTTGAAAAGTAGATCAAAGGTCAAGATAAGGGTTACGAGGTCAAACATTTTGGTATCAAAGGAACGGTCTTGACACAAGGAATAAACATGTGAAATATTAAAGCCCTATCACTTACCATTCAAAAGTCATGCCCAATATTAAACTTTTTGAAAAGTCGGTCAAAGGTCAAGGTCAAATGACAAATATGGATAATGACCATATCCCTGTCTACAGTACAAAATCGATAATTCAGAAAATCAGAAACCGAAGGCATACAAAATCAGGATAAAACAGGAACCAAAGCAAACAAAAACAAAAACCTCCACCATATGAAAAGAAGCGAACTCAAAGTCACGATGTCAAATATGGTGTTAATGCAGAGGTCTTGTCACAAGGAATACACAATAATGTGAAATATGAAAGCCCTATCACTTACCATCCAAAAGTTCTGCTCAATGTTATAGTGATTTAAAAGTAAGTCAAAGGTCAAGGTCAAGAGGTAAAACAAAATTGATATTAATGGAAAGGTCTTGTCACAAGGAATACACGTGTGAAATATCAAAGCCCTCTCACTCATATGTACCGTTCAAAAGTTATACGGCAGAGCACGGACTGTATTACGCATGCACTCTTTTTATATCCATTTACATATTCATCTCTGTTACTGGGGCCTCTACGTTTTGCGGTCTTGTTTGTATGAGGTCATCTGACAGTGAGGAGGTTGTTTTACACCACGATTGTACGTTCTTCGAGACCTCTGGGTAATTGGAGAAGTGAGAGGGTTGTGCGCACGTTATCCAGGATAACCACACCATTTGCTACTTGCGTAACAAATGGCCTTCCAAAGTCGGCACCGGTTAGCCATCGGTCTCGTCGGTTTATGTGTAGTCTTTTGTGTTTGATGTTTACATGTGGTATGTCTCTTTTCCGTCTCATACTAAACTCGTCTTTTTTGTGTTTTTGCATCGGGTGTTTTGGTGTTCTGCTGTTGGTGCTACAACGGGGTCTTGTTGGAGATCTCCGTTCTTTTATACCCAATGTTAAAGTTTTTGAAAAGAAAAATCAGAGGTCAAGGTTATAAGGTAAACAACTTGTGTATCAAAGGAAAGGTCTTGTCACAAGAAATACACATGTGAAATATCAAAGCCCTATCACTTACCATTCAAAAGTTATGCCTAATGCTAAAGTTTTGGAAAAGTCGGTCAAAGGTCAAAGTCTCGAGGTCAAAACTTTTGGTATTAATGCAGAGGTCTTGTCACAGGGAATACACATGTAAGATATGAAAGCTCTATCACTTACCATTCAAAAGTTATGCCCAATGTTAATGTTTTAAAGTGATCATCAGTATTGTAGTATTCTTTTACATAGGTGACTATCACTTTGTTCAAACGGAAGGTCAATCGCAAGAAGATAAAGTTAAACATTCTAGTTTATAACAAATCAGAAAATGTATCGTTATCTTTCATATAACTAGTACATTCATTCAATTGAATTTCAAAGGTCAAGTAGATGTAGAAGATATACATCAAATGTAAAACTGAGACAAGTTTTCCTAGAATGTTTAAATTGTTTTTATGTAATCAGGTAAAAGTACCTGTAGGAATTGTGCAATTTATTTTACATGCTTTTCATGTGGCATCATCAAATTAAATTTCTTAGTTTGATTTTGTTAACGTCAATTACCTTTTAGTCAATCAGATGATAAACATGTATGCGCTATTGTGTGTCCTGTTTGATATGTAACTTCTTTCAGAATATTCATTTTCATCCCATTTCAAGCAAATAACTTCTTGTTATCTGATATTTGTTGAATGTTGTGTTCATTTATTCAGGTGTTGTTTCCTTGAGGTACAAGAATGAATAAGAAATTATGTATACATGGTAGTTTGATATCATTGTTTATGAAATGTACATGAATGGAAAAATAATTATTTTCACCCGTTCGGTCCTCTGTCAATGGGTATCGGTCATCAATTTTCAAAATTCAAAATTTTTTATTAAACATATTTCGTTTGCTCGGTCCCAATGTATCATAAAAAAATCCCGAGGAACTGCAAATCAAACTGGTGAGGCCTTGTCAAAATTTCTTGATATTTCTAAAACGTGGGTCCTATAGCATCATACCCCATCAAACCTACTACGTCTTTTGGTGCATTTTTGACGCAGTAAAATTCACACTATTTGGCCATATTTCATTGTTTAGATTGAGGATGACAGATATGGAAAAAAAAACGATATCCCTATCAAGAAGAACAAAATTTTTATCGAAAAATCATCTAACCAAGAATATATTAAACCAGGAATCAAAGGCAAATGAACAGAAATATAAAAAAAACATATTTAGAGAAGTGAACTACCTGCGAAGGAGTGACATCAGGTGCCCAGGAAGAGTGAGCATCTCCTGCTTGCATGCAACACTGCAAATGCAATTGATCACTGACGAGGGTTAAGTACCCGAATCGTGCATGCTGTAAATTTTCCAACTTTTGACTCTTATAAGAATTAAGACAGAAGAAAGATGGGTATGTCCTGATAAAGATGGACATCTCCGTAAACCATTTAAACCAAAACTATAGATCTGCCCGCGTTTTGGGCTAAAAACGTCCATTTCTTGCCTTTTTGGAGTATTTTCGTCTTTTTGAGAATAAGATATGATAGCTTTATATACATTTGTAATTCTGTAATGCATAAAGGAGTATGAATGGTTTATATAGTAAAGTGGCCCCCTAAAAACGATTTCTCCGAATCAAATGTTGTTGTAATTTTTAGAAATTTAATTGTTTTTTGAGAAATCTAGTTGCAAAAACTACTCGTCGATTTGTAAGTCATTGTAAATTTTGCATAATTATAATGAAAACCGGTGATTTTGTCAACTTTTAACGAAAAAATAGCATAATACTTGATTATTTTCATTGAGATAACTTCAAGCGGAATCCTGAACAACTTTTTCCTTTTGCATGCACCTAGAGACGTACAAACGAAACATCATTTCAAAATATTAGAGTTGTTGAGAAGCCCGCTCGATAATAACTAATAGGAAGTTTTACGAAAATGAGCCCCAAAATGACGTTTTTCCAGAATTTTGGCAAAACATATCATTTTTGAAGACAAAATTCTATGAAGGGAAACAGTAATTTGCCTTCTTTCAGAAGTAGCTTACATTGTGGAATAATTTTTTTTCAGTAAATAACATAAATGTTAAATCGCTTAAATTCCTATTTTTCGAGATTCGTATAGTTTATACATGAATTAAAGGCTACTTCGAGAAATTCTGAAAAGATAGATGGTTCCAAGGGTAGTATTTTCTCATAAAAACGATTTTGCTGATTGCTATGGCAACACATTTACTTATAGCTAGAAGCTCTACAGCTGCATAATTTTTTCCACAAATAGCGCTTGGTTATTGCTACATTCTAAAGCAGTCAAACTAAAATGAGTCCGAATTCGATTTTGAACAAAATGACTATTTCTATGAGTAGCACAATAATTCATGCAAAAAAATCAATGTTTTGACTCGAAAACAAAGGGTTTGACTCGATGTTCAAATTCAGAATTATCCCCTTTTTAAAAGAGTATACATTCGGCTGTTTTATCTTCGATAGAAGAACTCATATGAAAATGATAATTTTTTCTATTTTCCGTGATTTTTCAATAAAAAAATGTAATTTTCCCAAAATACCTACTCAGGAATTAAAATGAAAACTGATATCATGTCACTTAATCGTTTATGTCAGTTTCAGAAATTACGTGATGTAAAAATAGAGTTATCTCCCTGTAGTCGCAACCCCAACATTAAATGATGATAATAAATTTGAAGACGTTAAAGGTGTATTGACGGAAGTTTACCGGCCATATTGGATTTGATGTGAAGCATTCTTGAAAATCTACCGTTCTGCAGAATTTTAAAAGACTCCAATTTAAACCATTTTGATTCTTATTTTTCTATACCTTAACATCTTCATTTACCCACCTCTCTGAGCAAAAAGTGCATCAATATTTCCGATGAACATTTGAAATAAGTACACCGAGCTGCGCCGCTACAGTTCTGCAGAATTTATTATTCGTAGTAAAACCTACATTGAACATTTCTATGATCATATGTCTGCAAACATTTGAGGAGTCCCTGAAGGCACATGTTGCCAAGTTCGAACAACTTCGGATGATCGTCTCATATTATCGTCGCATAAATTTGTAAATTTTTGTTATCAAACGTTCTTGAAATTTCTAAAACGTGAGTCCTGTAGCATCATATCCCATCCATCCTGTTACGTCTTTCGGTACATTTTTGGACAAAATAATTTTAATACTCTTTGGTGGCCATATTATTTTATTTAGATTGAGGATCACTAACGAGGGTTAAGTACCCGAAATTTGCATGCCTGGTCCATGCTGCAAATTTATCGGTTCTTAGATAATGCTATTGAATTTGACCACTTGGTGAGTGTCATTGCTGGTGGACAAGGAGTCTTACGAGGGCACAAGAAGCCAAGTTCTATCAGCTTCGGGAGATCATCTCTTCATCACATTCTGTCATCACAATATCTTGAAATTTCTAAAACGTGGGCTCTGTAGCATTATATCCCACCCATCTTGCTACGTCTTTCGAAACGTTTTTGAACAGAATATTTCGGCCATATTACAATGTTTAGATTGAGGATCACTGACAAGGGTGCCCGAAACGTGCATGTCTGGTCCATTCTTCAAATTTATCTGTTCTTAATGATGCTATTAGATTTGACGACGTTTAACAATAGTATTATTCATGGATTATTCTTAGGTACAGTTGTACAGTCAGGTTCATTAATTCAAAAGTTTTCTAGTGTTAAAATGTAAGTGAAATGTTTAGTAGAACAGATGTTGAAATGTAGATATTAAAGGTATAGAATTCTTTGGGTTAAAATAGTTAAATTTGAGCCTTGCCTGTGGCGGATCCAGCTTTTTAGTTGGGGGAGGGGCGTAAAGAATTAGCGAGGGGTTGGGTCCAGGGCAGAGCCCTGGAAGGAAAACAGGGGCGAAGCCCCCCGGAAGCTCTTGAATTTCTGTATTTTAGGACCCATTTTCGTGACTGTAATTGATTAAAGAATGAATTTTACAATTATATTTACTAACAGGTAATTAATATTTACCATGTTTTGATTTAAAATGATCGTTTTACCCATGATTGGAAAACTTTAGGGGCCCCCTACGCCCCCTTGAATCCGCCACTGCTTGCTTCAGTATAAGGGATATACCTACATAAAATCCAATATGGCGAATAACATTTTGTTCATACCTCTTAACACATAAACTGTGTTTTTCCAAAGGTTCGCTTGTAGAAAGAGTTCTCCTGTTAAACCCATTACGAGTAAGTTCTCCCAACAAACCTAGTTGTTGAATAAGATTTTTTTTTCTCAATGTGAAATGCTGAAATAAACAAGAAAGTCAGTTTGTGGGGAATCATAGTAATACCAAGATTTATTAAATGGAGTAAAAAGCATACGTAAACCTTACACAGTCCGTGCTCTACATGCTATATTTCATGTTAAATACAACCTAGAGGTGTGTCTAACTCAGACATGTGGTCAGGTCCTTTTTTGATTAGATTTGAACATAATATGCCATTGAGTTACTTCTTTACAGTTACTCGACATGCAATTCTGGTATGAACATTAAATACTTAATATCACACACTCTAATTTGCATAACTCCGTATTAAGTTTTCATTGGTCAAAACTCGTTCACGTGTAATGCCATTTATCATCGTATTTAACTGCTTCCGGATTCACTTGTTGCCTCGACGAAAAATCTCGAGAAATTTCCCTCCAACTCGGAAATCACCATACTTTCGAAATAACCCCCCTCTTCTTCTCAAGAATGTATCAACGAAATAACCAAACAGAATTTTCAGTGGACATTTTTGTGTTCGAAGTGTCCTTTTCACTCGATAATTTTGCCAATATTATTATTTGTGAGGTCACTAAATCTCTTTTTGTCGGCTGACATTGTTGTTGTTGTTTTTTTTTTATTTCTTAATACACAAAACCGGAAACGGACCGGACCAGTACACTGGTGTAAAGCAGATGCACGTACCATCGGGTGTCTACTTTCCGTCATGGCGACAGGCGACGCCCACTCGTATGTTTGTAAACATCCTTCAATATCAACAAGTAACACAGTTCACGTTTGATTTGTACACTCAACGTAAAGATTATGTATGGATAAATGCTGGAAATGAAGCAATTTCATAATTGGTTGTATAATATACAGTTTATGTTGAGATTATGAAAATGACAAGGAAGTAGGTACAATGTACCAGTGTTTGAGCAATGATTTGTGGTACCTACATCAAGGAATGCTCGGTACCTACATCATCGTCATTTTGATCCTGTTGAAAAAATAGTGTTCTTACTAGATATTTATGATCACCTGGTCTCACTTCCATTCCCTTCTTTTCATATGGTGGAGGTTTTTGTTTGTTTGCTTTGGTTCCTTTTTTATCCTGATTTTGTATGCCTTCGGTTTCTGATTTTCTGAATTGTCGATTTTGTGATGTGTACAGGGATATGATCGTTATCCATATTTGTCATGCATATGACCATTTCTTGATCTAAACTTAATCTTCGAGTTGATTGCACAAATCCAACACTAACTGTGTAAATTATTGAGTTTGAAGGATGTAAACATACGAATCGGCATCACCTGTCGCCATGACGGGATGTAGGTACCCGATGGTACGTATATCTGCTTTACACCAGTGGGTACACAAGGAACGTTGAATGAGAAATCAAGTCTGCAGACAATATGACATGGACTTAGCCGTAATTTAAGTAATACAAAGAGAATAGACATTATCAGGTCTTAAATTTAAGAACTCTTATAAAGTATTTCTGGCTGTATCGAAAGATTTGAAAAGGCAAGGCATTGATGGGATGGAGCACTACCCTACCCTTGAGGAAGCAGATCCACGGACCCGAAACAACTGCAGTGGAGAGTCTTCTGTGATGTAATGATTTATTTCGGAAGGAGAGGTCGAGAAAATTTGAGGGATCTAAAAATTAGTCAATTTACTTGCAAGAGGGATGGTGAGGGAAAGATGCACATTTGTATTGTCAAGGACGAGATCACTATGAATCACCAGAATGGTCATAATACCACAAGTGGGAGAATGTTTGAATTAGAGTGTAAGAATTTTCAAAGCTATTATTATTACATGTACTTTCAAAGTTATTGTGAAATTCCATATTCCCTTTTATGCTCTTTTACTGTTTATCCTTATATTCTTTTCATGGAAATGATTTATGTCCCTTGCGCACATTCGTCAGTTACAAGCGAAAGCTCACTCCGAAGTTTGCCTTTCTGTTCTAGAGACCGTCATCAAAAGATCATGTCCAACTGCTTTTGCAACGGTCCCATGCTCCCATTAATTTTAACCGGTCCCTACGTCAAAAAACGTCAAAAATGTGTCATCAATTAGATATCAGATTAACATGAAATGGATAAACTTGAATAACACATCCTTCCTTATCACCCAGATACAATTTGCTTTTCAATCCATGCAGCGGTTCCGGGGGACATTTTTAAGAGGGGTACCTTCTGGGGACTATTTTACCCCACCCCTAAAGGGATCCGGCCGAAATGGACAAACTTGGTAGAAGACCTTTAGAACTTCATGTATACCAAGTGTCATGAAAATGTTCCTTTTTTCCTTTTGTATTTTGTTTTGTTTCATTTTTTGTGTGTTTTTTTTTTTTTGTTGTTTGTTATTTATAGGGGAGATTAGTAACCAAATGCATGTATCTGATCAATCACCAATTGTAGCAATAAAGAGACAGCTTTTTCATGAAATGCTACTTATATGCTACATATTGTATACCGATTACATTAAAACTTGGTATTAAGCATTCTTTGATTCATCTTGTTCCACAAACCAGAGTTGTCTTTCTTTCTGGTACAAGTCCTCTAATGCAACCAGAAATCTGTATATTAGGTACTGCTCATACCCCCCCCCCCCCCTTTAAATTGAAGATAATGTAAAGTACATGAAGTTAAAATGAGTGAGAAGATTCAAAAGAAGCTTCATGTGAAATATGTACATGTGCAATATCAATAAATATCATTCGAATTGTATATAAGCGCAAAGTTTCGGAGAGACAAACAAAGAGGACAAATGGGGGATCTCCAACAAAACTAGGTTGCAGTACCGACAGCAAACTGTCGAAATACCCCTATCTTAAACACAGAATAGGCAAGCACAAAAAGAGACGCAAAAGTTACAAGGAACACCGAATACATAATCAAAATACTACAAACGAATTAACATTGATTTTGACTTTTGAAGTTCATAAAGGGATACGTGATACAGATGTAGCTATCATAGCTGTATTTCATGAGCCTACTCTGTGACAGATACGCGGGTATGAGATAAATCTGTGTATCAGTGGATATATGGTAAGTTTGTTCGCACATATTCGAGAAACACATCAACTTCTATGAATAATGTTCTCATCCGTCTATATTGGTCTCCTTCTTTTTGTTCAATTTGTCGAAAGTTCATGTATTAGTTAGACCATTGCTTTGTTGTAAAGTCTATTTCGTAAATGCATTTTCGATGTCATTTAAACTTTGTTGGTGTGCTCATTTTTGCTATGAGGAAAAAGATGAAAGTCAGAGGTCATTCTTGTAAAGGCACCGTAAGCCATGAATAAATCATTCCAGCCTCCTTCACCCTTTCACGGATAGGCCCATGGATAGTTACGGATCCAGAAAATTTTTACATCTCTAGCTATCCGTAGCAATCTGTAGCAATCCTTAGCTCGATCCGGCACTAGTCGTGGCAAGTCGTAGCTTTCCTTGGCAATCCGTAGCTATCCGGGATGAGAAAGACATTTTTTGAACATGTTCAAAATTTTCTATGACTCCGCTACGGATAAATTTGTCGTAGCGGAGTCGTAGGGGAGCAACCCGTAGTGGAGTCGTAGCTATCCGTAGGGGAGTCGTTGCAACACGTAGGGCATCCGTAGCAATCCGGGACCATTTTTATGATAAAAATAATAATACAATTCTCCTTCGGATTGCTATGACTCTCCTATGGATTGCTACGACTCTTCTACGGATTGCTACGACTCTCCTACGGATTGCTACGACTCATCTACGGATTCCTAGGGATAGCCACAGATTGTGTCTTATATTAACTTCAAATCTATTAGTATTCTGTACGTTTTTCGGTCCATACCTTTAACGTCTTCAAATTCATTAGCATCATTTTAAAGCAGCATGGACTAGACATGCACGTTCAGGTATTTAACCCTCATCATTGATCCTCAATCTAAAAAATAAAATATGTCCAAAATCCGTCAAAATTATGTCCTACATGTACCGAAAGACGTAGCTTGAAGGCTGGGATATGATGCTACATGGTTAAGTACCCGAAACGTGCATGTCTGGTCCATGCTGAGATTTTATCTGTTTTAAAATGATGCTATTGAATTTGAAGAAGTTTTACACATGCACAGGACCCAGATTTCAGCAATTTGAGAAAATTTTGTAAACAGAAATTTTCAAATGCGTTTGAAGAAAAGACCAACCGAAATTGATCGAACATGGCTACATCTGCCATCGGGGACTCGTGATCCACCAGCAGTGACACTCACCAAGTGGCACAAATCTTTAACGTCCTCAAATTCATTAACACCATTTTAGAGCAGATAAATTTTCAGCATGGACCAGACATGCACGTATTTAACCGTCGTCGGTGATCTTTAATTAAATTATTTGTGAAAATTATGTCCTAAAAACCGGTATACCGAAAGACGTAGCAAGATGGTTTGGGATATGATGCTACATGACACAGATTCCAGAGAAAATTTTGTAAACAGAAATTGAGTTAATACTTCAACTATTCAATTTCATGTAATGATATAAAGGCATGTATAATCAAATCAAAACAGTCAGTGATCCTCAATCTAAAGAATGTAATATGGCCAAAATCTGTGAAATTTATGTCCTAAATATACCGAAAGACGTAGTAAGATGGCTGGGATATGATGCTACAGGACCCAGAAATTTGAGGCAATTTTGTAAACAGAAATTTTCAAATGCGTTTGAAGAAAAGACCAACCGAAATTGATCGAACTTAGCTACATGTGCCCTCGATGACTCCTGGTCCACCAGCAGTGACACTCACCAAGACGTACAAATGTCTTCAAATTCATTAGCATCATTTTAGAGCAGATAAATTTACAGCATGGACAAGACATGCACGTTTCGTTAAATTTACAGCATGGACCAGACATGCAAACCTCAAAACTGCTTTTAGAAAATTGAGACTGTCTCAACTTGAAAATATTAGGTGTATTAGTAAATAATTATTGTTTAAAATGCATAGGGAATTCGAGCCAATCGTACCAATCCGCACTGAAGTCTTAGCTATCCTTGTGCGAATCGTGGCTATCCGTACTCGAGTCATGATAATCTAACAAACCGAATCTATCCGTACGTGTGTTGTAGTAATCCGTAGTAATGTCGGGACGTAGGAATCCTTGGTTATCCGTAGCTATCCGTAATCGTTTCGTATCAATCCGTTGCAATCCGTACTGGAGTCGTAGGCTCATGGTTCATCGAACATTTTTGCGTCCCGACTCGCCACGCATAGACCGTTTTAGGAATCGAAGCGGAGTCGTGGCTCGATCCGTGGAAGTATGAAGGGGGCTAGTGTCATCTTGAAAGAAAGAATAATTTGTTTTCTACCTTTCAGTTCGTAAATTGAATATCATAATCAAAAATCAAGGAAATGCTTCGAGTCCAATTCTTTTTTCACACATAAGACAAAATATTTATCATAACACATTTTTGTAATTTCGAATATTTATATTGGCAATTATGCATGAAATCCTACTCAAGACTTGCACACTTACAGATTATGCTTTTTCATTTATAGGTTGTTTGGACTGATTTAAAGTGGGAGATTGCTGAATTATACGTATCTTGCTGCAAAAAACAAATGTAACATAAATAATTGTGTCCTAAATGTACCAAATTCAGTAACCATGTCAACAATATTGTTGTGAAAATAAACTTTAATTTCTGATCTAGACTTTTTCTTATACAATGAAACAAAATTATTATATTCTAAGACATATGAAATATAGTTTCAAATTTATAAATGCTACACTAAATGCAGAATTTAGCATCCTGTTGATAGGTCAGTATCTACAAGTCACTCTTTGGCCTTGTAGCCAGGTAGGCTGATAGTTTTGGCAATGCTTCTACGGTATTTCTATTGACCATAAGTTCGGGGTAACCTTCTAGAAGTTTATCATTTCTCTGAAGAAAGGTTGTCAACACATCATGAACAGCCAAATCAGCTAATGTTACCTGCAAATAAGCATATGAGGGAAAGTGGAGATCTTCTGGAGATTTTGTTGCTTAAATTCATATCTTATTTTACTGCCCATTCATTAAAATTTGCAATTTGGATTTCCAAGTTAATGCAATACTTTACACATCTAAGCATCATGCGCATTTGGTGCTTTCTTTGATTTTTTTTCTATTATTGCAATGTTTTTCTTGTTAAAAGATTAAAACACACTGTCGATATTGGGCGCTTGAGAGACGATATCTTTTTCATTGTACATGTATGTTAATAGCTAGGGATTGGATACTCACGGAGTTTCCGACCAAAAAGATTCCGTCTCCTCCGCTCTCTTTCAGATATTTCCTAAACATGCCCAGAAAACGAGGCAAATGCTCCTTATCCAATGCTTGTGCCAATTCAACCTGTAATAAATCATTTATTTTATTGGGAAAACTGAAGAATACTAAGTAAACCTTTCAGGCAAATTTATTGACGCCTTGCGGTAAAACAAAATTTCTGACAGGGAATCATAGATAAGTAAAACGCATGTATGGTAACTATTTAATCAGCGTAAAGCACCCGCACTAAGGATGTAAACTACCACAATATGAAGAATGCAAAAGAAAATAAATCCACAACATAATCTGCAAAGGAAAAAAATCTCAAATGAAGATAGGATTAGGTACCCAGGGATAGTAAGTATCTTCAGTTTGTTAACAAACTCGTCATTTTACCCGTGCAGACGAGCAGAAAATTTCAAAACCTTCAAATACATATATCCATTTTCTGGACGTTTCTTTTGAGTTAACTAAAATATCTTGAATGTAAGAAGGCCAATTAACCTGCAATCGGCACATAACCTAAGACCGAGATTTTTCTCTCGCCTGTATCATGTTCAAAGGATCATTTTTAGTCTTTCGATTTCTCCATGCTCTTCACAACTATTCCACGCCAAAAGCGCAAAAACTGACTTGTCAATATCATTTGCAACATCTTTATTTTCAAAAATGGGAATAGGAGATTCAAATACCTTGTCATAGGGCGGGATGATACTTATTTCGTGAAGGAACACTCTGATTCAAGCAAAAAGTATACCGAAGACGATATCATCCGGATTCTTGAGTTTTTGATTGACAACATTTTTTGGTATTACGTGTACCGTATTCCAGAAATAAAACTGGCATCCCCATGGGTACCAATTGCGTCCAACTGCTTGTGGACTTATTTTTATGTTCATACGAAGTTGACGTCATCCAGACCCTGCTCCAGACTGGGCGAAAGCACCTAGCATCTCAGTTCAATTTTACCTTTAGATCCATAGATGACGTGTTGTCCGTCAACAATCCGAACTTTAATTATCAACTACATGACATCTATCCTCTTGAACTAGAGATCAAGGAAACAACCGAGAGCGACAGATCCACTTCGTACTTAGATATTATTCTATCTTTCGACACAAAAGACCATTTGAACACCTAAATGTATGACAAGCGTGATGATTTCAGCTTCCACATAACTAACTTCCCTTTCAGGAATAGCAACATTCCGTCTTCACCTGCCTATGACGCTTTTGTTTCTCAGCTGATACAGTACGCCCGGGGCATGTTCTAAATATGAAGATTTCACCATAAGAGCTAGACGGCTTGCACGCAAGTAAGCTACTTGTTCAGGGTTATATTACTCAACGGCTGAAATTATCACTCGTTCTTCGGTCGCTATGGGGATATAATAAAACATATCAGATCCCCCTTTTCAGATTGACCAGTGACATTCTGGATTGTGATTGAATGGCCGTCATCATCACCCAACAAGAAATACCTACCTGATATGTGCACCAAAATGTGCACCGAGACAATAACCGAATTTGACAAGTTTCCAAGGAGCTGTTGCGACGGGTGTTGCATGCAATCAGGAGACGCTGACTCTGCCTGGGCAACTGGTCTCACTTCGGAATGTTGTTCATTCCGAGGTTCGCAACAGTTCCAATGGGAATTCTCATTATTTTGCCTTGCCTTCTCGACTTTGAGACTGAATATCTGATAGGTACTTCTTAGATGTTTATTTATTAATCTCTATGTTTTGTCATGAGATCATTTGTATAATTTGAAAGGGGGGAACTCCAACAAGACTCGGTTGAAGCATCAACAGCAACACCCCAAAATGCCTCAAATGAAAATATAGAAAAGACACACACAGCAAGAGACATAAAAGGGGCAAGGAACAGCAAACATCGCATCAAACATCAAACACAAATGACCGCACACAAACCAAGAGACCCATGGGCAATCGGTGCCGATTTAGGACGGCCGTCTGCCACGATAGCAGCAGATAGTGTGGTTTTCCGGATTACGTGCGCACAACTTTCCCATTTTTTCTGGTTACCCAAAGGTATCGAAGAACGCATAATTACAGTGTAAAATGCCCTCCTCAATGTAAGATGACCATACAAACAAGACGGCACAACGCAGGGGCCCAAGGAACACACAGATGAATTTGTAAATGTATATTAAAAGGGGTAGGGTCGTACGAAATACAGTCCGTGCTCTGCCGGCTGTAGGGAGTTCATGCATGTCATCACCCGAGGGATCCGACAGACGTTCAGAGAGGACAGGTGGTCGAGCCCTGTCTTCTCTAAAGAGGTTTGGACGGGGCCCGTTATGGAGTCCCGTCGTCACAGTCAGTCAGACTGCAATTGAATTGCTACGATTTTATCTCAGGTACAAATGTATTTTTCAACTAAGTCTCGTACCTTCTTTGTTTCATCCTGTTCAACAAGTATGAGTTGTCTTGCTTTCATGTAAAGGTCTTCAACAGCACCCAAAACTCTGTCTACAAGGTACTGTTCATAAGCGTCTTTACCACCAAAATCTAAAGAAAATGTGAAATAGATCATAGATGAATGAACAGGTATGTATGCTTTGAGAGCTTTCTCTTGTATTCAACAAAAATACACAAATTTTGTTCAATGTCGTACTTCACGTTCAAAATAAAAAAAAGATACACATGTACTCTACTAAGATATGTTTGTGAAATACCATGACCAAATAATACCATGAGTACTAGCAATGACAAATATGGATAATGACCATATCCCTGTATACGGCACAAAACGATAATTCAGAAAATCAGGAACCAAAGCAAGATATAATAGGACCAATGTATTTGGAACTGAATGTCAAGAAAAACGACACACACGCTATGACAATACATGAAAAGTTTATCCATTATCAAAATAATGTCAAAACCTTATGTAAAGAGTTCAAATATATTCGAATCAAGCAGCGGATGGATCAAACACAAAATTTTGGAGTGAGGGTTGGTGCAAAGGTGTAGAGCAAAATTTGAAGAAATATATATTAAGATGAAACATTACGTATTTCCATTTAAAAGGAACATCTTGTCTAGATGATGCGCATGTTCATTGACATTAACTACTCGTAACAACCATTGGATAAATGCATGTACCAGTATGCATTAGATTCTAAAGGTTCAAACAGAGAAATAAACAGATAAGATACGTACAAAATGCATCTAGCGCAAGATTTCCATGTTTATGTTACATGTATGAAGTGTTCACGAAAAAAAAGTAATAAGCAGAAAACAAATGGATATAATACTGTACTGTGTGTCTTTGCTATATATCTTGCAATAGCGACGCTTTCATTCATCTCCTTCCCGTCTACTTCCAACACAGGTACTTGGCCACAAGGTGTACCTACATGCGGAATACAAATATATGTTTTAAAAATGATTTCAATATGAATACATTTCAGTGAATCAATTCTCTTGATTCTGTTATTCTTTAACTTCTCACATAACGTTGATAAAAAACACCCATACTGACATCTTGGAAATTATTATAGTTCAAAAAGCACATGTTCATAGGTATAAACACAAAATATATACAAACTATATACACTATGTACATACAATGCCACAAATCATGACCAAAGACTCACGAACGGAGGCATGGTTTTAAAATACAAGAAATCAATAAGATAGAAAAAAAAATTAATTTTACGATAGGAAATACCCCTCGTAATTAGTATTTATTTACCTTTCTTGATTTCTGGCCACTCATTGTGCTCAAATCTGTTATCTTCAAACTCCTGTCCAGCAACGGTAAGGGCGAGTCGTATGATTTCTCCACGTCCTCTTACATTGAAGTAGGTTAATTTGTATTTGGGCATCGTCAGCTTTTATGAATTGAAAGTACACATCAGTTAATTAAAGTCCAACACAAAAGCCGAAACCAGATTCCAAAAACCACAAAGGCTTATAATATCTAGAAAAATTACAAAGTACAAAGAACTTCCATGCAAAAGGGAAAAAATGATCAAACAGGTGGATACGATGATACGGCTCCATAGAAAAAAGGACGACTTATCAACAATCTTCAGAATCAGTGCACATATTATTTGAATGTCCTATGGGTATCTTTAGCCAACCTTTATTCTTATTTTAGAACACCAACAACATAACTGTATTAATGATTATGGATTGGTAGTCTAATAATGCAGCCAGACCATATAGACTCATGTTAAAGGTGTTGTTTTCGAGGACTACAAGCGAAATAAAAACATTGATACTATACCTTATTATATGGGATGTTCAGATGAACCGGAATATACCTCCACAATGTAGGAAACGAAAGAAAGAGAAGACTATCTGTCTTTTTATTAATTTTCAATGCATTACATTATGCGCCATCATGTAAACGGAGTTGACAAACGTATGTTATTCCCATCTGAATTGAAAGTCAGTAATAGTATAATTATGTGAAAGTATGCAGAAAAGGAAACAAAAGCGAAATGGCGTTAATAGAAGAAGAATTTATGGCACGCCAAAGACACAAAAATTCGAAAACTAGGTCTCACAGCTTTTAACCCCAGTTTTGAAACGTGCATGTCTGGTCCACTAAATTTGAAGACGTTTAACATTACGCTTGGAAAACCTAGTTTTCCGAATATAAAGTAGGTTTACTGATGGTAATGATAATTAAGTTTACATCTGTTAAACCTAGGTTTTTGTGACTTTGGCGTGCCATAAAAATGGGAAGAATCAGTTTCACAGAATTATCAATTATTTCACCAAACCTCAACAGATAGCCATGAGCTGGGCCCTGTGTTCCTTCTGATAGTTTGTCGTTAGTAACGTACAGTTTAAATGAGATGAATGGTATCATCTTGAAGTGGATATACAATACATTCTCTTCTTGGCAGACTTGAGACGTTGCGTGGTGCGCTTTTTATCCGAATTACTATGCTATTATTGTAGTAGATAACCGTCCAATGTTGATTATCGGCTTCACAATGAGTTCTCTCCTTTTTACAATGTTATAATCCATACTTGAATGTCGTCTTTGTTGTGATTGTTTTTTTTTTTTATTTTTGCTATTAGTTGGAGGGTTGTGCACATGTAATCCGGATAAATACCGGTACACCATTTGCTAATAGCAGATGACCGTCGTCTCCTACCTTTTATGTGTTGTCATTAATGTTGGATGTTTCTGTACGTCTGTTTCGGTTGCTTTTTATGATGTTCTAGCGAATATTGCGTCTTATTGCGGTTTGTAGTTTTATCTGATGTCATTTATGTATCACTTTCTTGTGAAATTGTTTCACTAGGTGTGTACAGAGTGGTCATGCTGGAGATCCTTCCCTTTTCTTTCTATGTTGGGACTATTTTGTTTTATTTTCTTCGGCTATAAGTGTGTTTGATTCATCTAATCGGTGTATAAGTTATCTGTTTTGGTCCCGTTATGACCAATTTTTTGAAAATTTAATTTAATGATCAGTGCATTTGAATGCATATGAAGAACATCATTATGCATACAACCGTTCTAGTCAAAAGGCAAAAGGACGAGGATGAAATCATAATTGTGTGCGAGTTTTATTCAGATTATGTCCAACACTTTTTCATTACGTAATGTGGTTTGAATTGCACATGCTACATATACTACACATTAAAGTACATGAATTTAGCATACGGAACATGCATATTTACACATTTTGGACGCTCGGTTATCTGAAAACACTTTACAAAGATTTTTAAAAAGGTCTTTGATAAATTATTACGTATGCCGAAGAACGGACACATTTATTTTTTCTCGTTACATTTATTTGAAGCCTGTTTTCCAACGGCGCGTAAAATTATTATGCAACATTTATGTGTCATTTTGTCTGTTGAACTGAATAAAACAGAAATAGAACACACTGTAGTATCATCGACATTTTGTAAAGAATAAATACAAATCTAATGAAGGGAAATGAAGTGCCCTATGTCATCTATGTAGGCAATTTGTTACATGTGTTATTTTGAAGTATTCTAGTGTATGTCCTATAATTTTATCATATGAATATCGATGCGTAACACAACAAAGATAATGCAAACCTGCACATGCTACTTTCCAATAAAAGATATTGCAAACTTGCATATTCTTCTATACATCTCACTTTCAGGCAAAATATTACCTTTCTTTCCGTCTCAAATTCAATATCCTCTTCATCAGATCATACTTTTAAATTTCTGATGATAGCAAATACTTCCACAGATCAAAGGGAAAACGACATAGATGTATACTAAACCACAAAGAAAAACGATAGCACTTTTCCGGTTTCATTTTAAAGTAAATTGTATAATCAAGTAAGATCTAAACATAAACCAATTATCAACCATGCTCCTTATGACTGCTACATCGTTCAGAAGAACAAATCAAAATGTTAATGTGAATGAAAAAGGATGGTCAAATCGCAATGCAAAATATTGCCCTTCTTAAAGAACAACATTTCTATACCTAAGATATCAGCCTTTCCCCTCCCTAAATTGTTTTGTTTTCTATCTTAACTTCACACGATTAACTACAGTACTATACATTTTGAATTCTAACTTGGTTATAACAAGACGGTTTGTACCGATTGGTTGACGACCCCATGAGTATAGTTCACGCCTTTCAAATTGTTGAGATCTTTTGGAAATCTAAGTATGTTAACGTTAAAAAAATATGTATTGATTCTATAGGTCATATATCAACATTGTCAAAGGTTTAAAGTCGATGTCAAAATTGACAATTCGTAAGATATATATGCCTTATTCACTTATACTTTGACCAGAAAAAAAAATCAATTGATTTCTCCTGCCTGCCATCGTCAAAAGGTACGGATGACGTAGCAATGGTACAAAATCTTTGGTGTATATTTTCTTGTCAGCATTTCAAATAAAATTGCATATTATCTATAAGAAAACTTTCGTGATGTCGAATGCCAAGGTGACATATTGGAATTTTAGAGAGATCAGTGTGGAAAAGGAACCGGTGTTCCATACGTAGCAAATGGTTTAGTTATTTGGTTGTTAGGTGGTACATGTACAAACAACTCTTCCAGTCGTCCAGATGCACAGAGGTCGTCCAGAACAAATAGTTGTTAAATGAGCAAATTGTTTTATCATTGTAAGACGATATTAGAATAAAGCAGAAAGATTTATAAATTGATATCAAAAGTATTGAGCAAAATACAACTGTCCATCCTCTACTTCCAAGAGCGAGTTCACAATTAATTAACAAAAACTTGTAGTCGGATAAATGTTTATCAGGGCCTTGTCTTCTTTGTATAGATTTATCGTGTTTCTTCTTTACAGTTTCTCGGCGTGTATTGCAACAAAGCATGCCTGTACAAAGATGGATGAATGCGTAGTACTTTACATAAAATTCATTACATGACTACAGAATAGATCACACCCAGGAAAGATGTCGAAAGTGAATCTTCGCAGAGTTTTGACGATATTCTTCACTTTGATATAAATGCCGTGCAAAGACATACCCACGATTTTCATTGTCTTATTGGTAATTAGCTAGCAACCTTATGCAGAATTAGGAAAAATATTTTACAAGACAGTATTCCAATAACTGCAGAACACATTTAAAAATAGCAACAGAAATTACGTACGCTAAACGTTCACACAAGGGATAAAATTTCGAAGAGAACAAGGCAATTGACTGATGAATGGTATACGAAGAAGCGTATTATCATCTTCTCGAGACAAGTGTTCGTAATACCTTACTCCCCCTTGTCAACTGCCATACACAAAACTGTGTCTCCGGTGAGTTTCGGTCGGAGAGTATATACGACAATTTGTATACAAGCATTCCAATGAGAGTAGAATCATTCTAAAACATAAAAACACCTTTGCTATTAATTTATTCGAAGTTGATTTAAGCAAATAATTCTCCGAAAGAAAACTCACTGGAGACACAGTTTTGTATATGGCATCCGACAAGGAGGAGTAATTAAGGTAATACGTACACTTGTCTCGAGAAGATGGCGTGCTGCAGGCAGTGACTGAAACGAATTGGTTGGAAATTGTAAAGATGGGTATTCAAAGTTGGTAAAAAGAAAGGGGATGCTATTGTAAATGAACGAATTGAATCATATGCCAATCTTAAGTAAAAAAAAAAGAAATCTAAGAAGTTCATGTTTATTGCTGAACTTTATTCAGTCAGTGATGATTTGTTCACTGAACTGATGTTGTTCTGTATTTATATGGTTTACATAAGTATATTGAGCTCAACTCTCAAAACAAGTAAAAGGCATATTTGACAGGTGTTTCATGTAGCGTTTGATCCTTTTGAGTGTATTTGAATGCTTTGTATGGCCTTGCTTTTTTCCTTTTTTTTCTGGTTTCCAGCAGAACTTAATCCAAAAATATATAAACCAAAGTGAATCCCCTGACACTGTGACGTGAAACATAAAGGAAAGCGCATACAAATGTCAAAAATTAATCCGGAGATGACTCTAGCCATCATCTGCTTCATTGATAACAAAAGGTAAACAAAGATAATAATTTATTTCTAAACGAATTTCGTCATTGAAAATACGTTGAAGAGATTGTCATTTAGATGGGAACATCTGGTCGTTTAGCCAGGTAATCAGCCATATGTGGAAGCGCCTCCGTTGCTTTCCTATTGGCCTGTAGTTTTGGATATTTGTCCAGAAGTTTGTCATTTTGCTTCAAAAATGTTGTGAAGCAGTCATGTACTGCTAGGTCAGCCAATGTTCCCTACAAAACGCAGAGGCATATATATGAATAGAGTCTTGAAAAAAAAAAAAACAAAAAAAAAAAAAAAAGGAAAAGAAGAAGATGAAGATAAAGAAAACGCATTTAGATAATTTTGTAGAAACACAGGACGCTATTGTACTGTTGAATCCTACCGTAAGAAGAAGTTGAAAAATGTTATTTTTTCAAAAAACAACCATAAATAAATCAGTAAGAAATGTCCATGTGAGAAAATATGATCTAATGTTCCTTTCTAATATCAAATGGTATCAAATTCATGACTTACAGAATTTCCGACGAAGAAATCTCCATCCCCGCCACTTTCTTCAAGGTATTTTGTAAACATTTTCAAGAAGCGAGGAGTATGTTCATCGTCCAATGCCTTTTGCAGTTCAGCCTAAGATTGAATGTGATAAGAGGTTTGAACGAGAAGCAAAACTTGGAAATAAATGAAAATTCTTGGAGGTTTTTTTTTAAATATCAAAATATTTTAAATTTTTCATTACTAAATATGAGACCATAACATTCCAATTTTTTTTTTAATAAAAACATTCTTAATTCTCACTGAAATGTGAGGCCAAAATCTTTAATGTTTTCATTTAGATATGAGACCATTTTTAGACATCATAAAAAGAGACAACTCTTATTTCACAACACTTAAGAAAAACTCCTACTTTCTTCTTTTCATCTTTTTCAAGGAACAATATCTGAACAGCTTTCGTGAAGTAATCATCCACTGCACCTACAACCCGGTCTACAAGATACTGTTCATGATTGGTTTTACCACCAAGGTCTGTGGAGGAGAAATAAATATGTTAAAAAGTTTTAACTTGGATATTAAATTTCTTCGCACTTCACTGTGTTAGGATAAAAGAAAAAGCTAAATTACTGTTGTTTTTTTTTTATTCATTATTCTGATTTTTAGTGTAAGAGGAATACACAGACGGACACAACGCAGAAGATTAAAACAAGAAATACAATAATGTTGCAGAGATAACACTATATAGAGCACCATGAAGTTCTTTTCATTTGATGAAGAACAAATCAAGAAACAGGAAAATAAAAATTAATGCATTTACCATATTCCCTTGCTAAATATCTAGCAATGGCGAGACTCTCGTTCATATGCTTTCCATCTACTTCCAACAATGGTACTTGTCCTGATGGTATCTCTAGAAAATCAAGTAGTATTTTTATAAATATAATGAAAGCATCAAGGAGACGATCGCCAACAAGACGACGTTATAGTGGTCACAGCGGAACACACACATATAAGAAAAGACAAGGAAGACGGAGACATTGATAATTATTTTATTTCTACTGATTATTTTTCCTATATGAAAAGATTCTCTTCAAATCTTGCTGTCATTCGCCTGATGAAAAATATACCTGCAAAGGGTGTGTTAGTTGAGATTACATTTTCCCTAGGGAAATCGAAATGGGGCAGTGCTTTTGTGCGTTACGCTTATGACGTCACAGTGACGTTATAATGAAACATTAAGGGAGTTAGCATGATTCTGGTTCCCCTGGACCAGACCTATTTCCCTCTGCTTTGCCTTGGGGAATAGGACTAGTCTCGGGGAACCAGATTAGTGCCGACTCCCTGATTGATATACTTTAAATGTAAATCTATATATTATACTATAATCAACAATTTCAGTATCAGTTAACGAATTGATAGTATGATGCTTACTTAACTTTAATTTAAAAGATCCAAATCAATCAAATATAAAAGTACATAGTACGTGTAAATCCATACCAAATCTAATATTTACAAAAGTCGACAAATATTTGAAAGAACTTTGTCAATATTTAGTAGTACGGCACAAATTAGGATCACGTGACCATCAAAAGTAAATGAAGAAAACAAAATGGAAACGGGATTAACTTTTCATTGACAAGATGTTATTGAAATGAAGATGAATACTTCTAGATACTGCGCTTTTTTGTATTTTTATTACGTTAAGATATTTCTTTTATTATGATAAATTTTAATATAATCTAAAAGGTTATTGTAGTGCAATACAATCATTATATGTAAATGATTTATATTGCATTTGATAGATAATTACTTCTTTGAACGTATCATCAGTAACTCATGTATATATTTCTTGTTGTGCAATGGTCATGACATGTTCCTTCGAGAAAAAACGGTTGAGTAAACTAACCATTTAGTGAAAGATAAGAGAGAAATGTAAAAACAAGCTTCATACATGTAGCAACAATAATCTTTAAAATCTTTCATCTTAATGTGGTTTGTGTTTTTTTTTTTTTTTTTCGTTTTTATTTTGTCGTTGAATTCTTTTTCAGTTGTAACTGTCATCCAGAAAGTTAACTATCTACTTAAAAGCGCCATTTACAATGTCTTTTTTGAAAGACAGGCGTCAAATCGCTCCAAGTAAAAATTAATTCTAGGCAGTTAATTGAAAAATGATGTTTGTATCAAATTTTGAAGACCAAAGAATATGCAAGAAATTTATTTGATTGATCTTATTTCATTTTCTTACCCAAAAGAGTCAATAATTAGACTTTCTGGTAATATAACTTATTGATGATTAAAAAATCCATAAATGATTCGAATACTAATATACAAAATGTAATAGCCTAATCAACACAATTATGTTACCTGACTTGACTTTGGGCCATTCTTCTTGTGTAATTCTGCGATCTTCAAAGTCCTGTCCAGCAACGGTCAAAACAAGGCGGATGATTTCCCCACGTCCTCGTACACCGAAGTAGTGCAACTTGTATTTTGGCATCGTGACTTACTAAGGTATAAAAACTGTGTTACCGGAGATGATGTCTGCACTAACGGAATGTGTACCAACTAATGCAAACAAGGACCGACTAGTCCAGTGATAAAGTATTTCAGACTTTACCTGTGACTGAAGTAGGTTCTGGACAAGTTTGGACACAGATAGTCGTCAGGACTCGAGTTTGTAATGCATGTACTAATCATATCTTAAGTCAATATCATTACGGTATCATCTGTTGTATTAAGAAACATGCAATATTATGCGTATACATGCATTGAATGTGATCTGAATAATTGTTTTTCGTAAAAATCTGAATGAGAAGATGTTTAAGAATACTAAAACAGATTTTTTGGACAAGAGTAGTAAATGGATATCATAAAGATAGCTTTGTAAGAAAATAGTAGAAACGCCAGCAGCCAAATCTTAGTTTCTTCTTAGTTTATTGTCTGTTTTACGAAATCTGACAGGGTATCGGCAAATCCCTTGTCAGAAATTGAGTTTGATCGTGACTATGTACATATAGGCTTTACATAGCGTCGTGTCGTTGATGCGCCGGATGAACATTGTTCTTCAATATTTTACGTATTGTAATTCGTATTTGTATACTAGTATTTGCTTGCTTTGATTGTTCGGTGTGGGTGTTTTGTGTGTCTCGTTGTCCCCTGTTGTTTGTAGGACCGCTCGACGTGGGGTTGTTGTTTGTCTTGTTGCACACTGTTGTTTGTTGGACCGCTAGGTGTGGGTGTTGCTTTGTGTCTCGTTGTCCCCTGTTTTTTGTTGGACCGGTTGGTGTTGTTGAGTGTTATGTTGTCCCCTGTTGTTGTTCTTCTTCTCTCTTTCGTGTTTTGCTTCTATTGTTTGTAGGAGCGCTCGGTGTGGGTGTTGCTATGTGTCTTGTTGTCCACTGTTATTGTTGTTCTCTCTCGTGTTTTGCGTTGATTGTTTGTATGACCGCTCGGTGTGGGTGTTGTTGTGTGACTTGTTGTCCCCTGCTGTTGTTGTTGTTCTCTCTCGTGTTTTGCTATTGTTTGTATGACCGCTCGGTGGGGGTGTTGTTATGTGTCTTGTTGCCCCCTGTTGTTGTTCTCTCTCGTGTATTGCTTTGTTTGTAGGACCGCTCGGTGTGGATGGTGTCATGTGTCTTGTTGCCCCCTGTTATTGTTCTCTCTCGTGTTTTGCTTTGTTTGTAGAAACGCTCGGTGTGAGTGTTGTTATGTGTCTTGTTGTCCCCTGTTGTTGTTGTTGTTGTTCTCTCTCGTGTTTTGCTTTGTTTGTAGGACCGCTCGGTGTGGGTGTTGTTTTGTGTCTCGTTGTCTCCTGTTGTTTGTAGGAGTGTTGTTGTTTCATGTTGTCCCCTGTTGTTGTTCTCTCTCGTGTTTTGCTTCTATTGTTTGTAGGACCGCTCGGTGTGGATGTTGTTGTCCCCTGTAATTGTTCTCTCTCGTGTTTTGCTTCTATTTTTGTAGGACCGCTCTGTGTGGGTGTTGTTATGTGTCTCGTTGTCCCCTGTTGTTTGTAGGACCGCTCGGTGTGATTGTTTTGTGTGTCTTGTCCCCTGTTGTTTGTAGGAGCGCTCGATGTGAGTGTTGTTATGTGTCTCGTTGTCCCCTGTTGTTTGTAGGACCGCTCGATGTGGGTGTTTTGTGCGTCTCGTTGTCCCCTGTTGTATGTAGGACCGCTCGATGTGGGTGTTGTTATGTGTCTTGTTGTCCCCTGTTGTTTGTAGGACCGCTCGGTATGGGTGTTTTGTGCGTCTCGTTGTCCCCTGTTGTTTGTAGGACCGCTCGGTGTGGGTGTTTTGTGCGTCTCGTTGTCCCCTGTTGTTTGAAGGACCGCTCGGTGAGGGTGTTGTTATGTGTCTCGTTGTCCCTTGTTGTTTGTAGGACCGCTCGGTGTGGGTGTTTTGTGCGTCTCGTTATCCCCTGCTGTTTGTAGGACCGCTCGGTGTTGATATTGTTGTGTCTCGTTGTCCCCTGTTGTTTGAAGGACCGCTCGGTGTGGGTGTTTTGTGTGTCTCGTTGTCCCCTGTTGTTTGTAGGACCTCTCGGTGTGGATGTTGTTATGCGTCTTGTTGTCCCCTGTTGTTTGTTGTTTTGTGTGATGCTAACTCGGCAGATGTCTTCAACAGTCGCCATCATTGCTGGGCAGCCTTGATGGAGATCCATTTATTTTTCCTAAATTAGTTGTTCCTTATATAAATGATAAAAGATTTAAAGATCTAGAAAGACGTGCAGGTCAATTGATACATTTAGTCATTCAGTGTAAACAATGACCGTTTAAAAGCGAAATAAAAGATGGAAAGCTGTATGTATTAAATGATATGATAATCATTTTATTTCAATGAGTTAAAGAAGATCCTGGCGAAAGTCTCAACAAATTTCAAGAAACAAAGATTGTGATTGTGATTATGAGATCCAAGAAAACAGTTTGTTTTCCATAAGTATAGGATATAAAGTGATAAGAAATTAATCTTATAATTTTTCTGTTGATGTAGGTATCACTCGAAAAATTGGACGGAAAACTTTTGCATTAACGCGCTACGCGCATTGATGCAAGATCCATTTCTTAAGAGATCTTGTACAAAACTAGCTGACACTGACATCGCGGAAAACATCAGCAGTATGCAACAAAACAACCGAACAACGAACATTCATGTAGGGCAAAAACAGCTTTTTAACAATCAAACGGGGACAGATTGACACACAACAAAACATACACCGAGCAGTCCAACAAGTATTCACAGCGATCAAATCAAAACATTAAGTACGCAATGACAATAAATTCAGAAAGATCAATATATACATATCCCAGCCATCGTGCTACGTCTTTCGGTATTTTAAGGACATAATTTTCACAGATTTTGGCCATATTACATTGTTTAGATTGAGGATCACTGACGAGGGTTTAATACCCGAAAAGTGCATGTCTGGTCCATGCTGTAAAATCTGCTCTAAAATGATGCTAATGAATTTGAAGACGTTAAACATACAGCCGCGCCGACTTTGACGGCAATACACTGTACAAACAGCGAAGTCTGTGGTTATTCGGAGAACATGCGCACAATCCGCCCATTACCTTACAAAGTCTATTACGTAGAAACAACCCCAAATAGTTGTTTTGATGTTGGTTTGTTTTTTAATCCTTTCCGTATATATTCTTGAACGTAAGACAAGAATCGCCGACCATAGCGCAAACTCATACTCGTATTAAATAATGAATGAAAGTCAAACCCAAGGCCCAAAATAAGAATCCGAAAATCATAATCAATAAACATACAAACTCTTGAGAATAAAATAGAAAAAAAGATAAGGTGGAGATCTCCGGTCGTGAACAAAGCGGTACATGTATACTCTCACGAGACATGGAAAAAAACGAATAAACAAACGGAGACAGTAACACAGCACCAAAGAAACACGAAAGACAACACTATCTCTACAGAGTATATGTAACACCACTCAAATTGGTGCGGGGTTGTATAATTCAAACTTATCACTACACTATACACAACCAATGTAATTCCTTGAGATGAAATTCGTGCAAATGTTCGTTATGTCAAAATGCATAAGATTGGCTGTTCTAACCTGCAAACTGAACTGAACCCGCAGTGACCTGAATTTTAACGTCAACTACTAAATTTCAGAGAAAAAAAATGTAACAGACACTTATGGTGCATATATGTAGAATAAATGTCATAATTTCTGTTTGTTACGGGTATACTAACGCGCATTACATGTACGATAAACGAATTTGTTGTGTGTTGCATACCCGTGACAAAACACACATTAAGGCACTTATTCTCCATACATGTATGTAAATTACCAAACGTTTCGTCAACACAAACATCGAATGTTTTTTAAAAACGTCTTCAAATTCAATAGCATAATTTAGGAGCAGATAAATTTGTATCATGCACGTTTCGGGTACTTAACCCTCGTCAGTGATCCTCAATCTAAACAATGCAATATGACCAAAGAGCGTGCAAGTTATTATGTCGAATTATGTATCGAAAGACGTAGCAGGATGGGTGGGATATGATGCTACAGGACCCACGGTTTAGAAATTTCAAGAAATTTGATAACAGACATTTTGGAATGCTTTGAACCTAGACTTAAACTAGGATTAATTTAGTACAAGATGATTATCAACGTTTGAAGAAGGTGGGGAATAGTGAAGTCACGTGCGATTGTACATGTGGGATAATATCAACTGTGGTATTTTGTCTCAATACTGCTGTTGGGATAACAAGTGTATCGCAGGCCATGACAACTCAACATTTAAGGTATACTTTAATCCGTATGGATATTACTACCTTATCATCGTCACTATCTAGCGTAAAAGAAACATAACAATAGGGAAAATGGACAATCATTTTCTTTACCGAGAATATCACCCTGATGTCATAAAAAGAACATTAAGCATGGTACTACACGCATCTACAATTTTGCACCAGCATTTCACTCTGACCAACAATGATGGCGGAACTCAATGACATGCATTTTTCTAAATCTTGTCAGAAACACGTGACTCCGATTCCTTGTCCTACTTGAATGTAGACCAGATTCTTAAGTCTGTACAAAAGTTGTAAGTCCAGGAAGATCTCTGGGTATATGCATGGATAAGTGGAAGGCTTGCGTGCACATAATCCGGATAACTACACAACTATATTATATAGTAAATGTCTATCCAAAGATGGCATTGGAACACATTTGCCTCCTCTATATGTTTATGGTAAATTATTTTGGATGTTCGGGTGTGTCTACTCTATACAGTTATTGACTTTTGATTTCGGTCTACCCGTAACTATATAGATCTGGTCAGGTATTGGTTGATCGTGACCGAAGGCCGAGGTTAATAAATGCCTGGCCATGTCTGTATGGTCACGAGTAGCCCGAAATCAAAAGTAAATAACTGCTTTATTTCATCAGGATTTTTTAAATTTACATTGTAATGATACGCGAAGACAAGATCTAACTACAAAAATCAACGCACGTGTTGGTTATTATTATGGGATATATGGTCATTGTCCATATTTGTCATTACGTCACTGAATCCCGAATAGACCGCTTTCGAGCGTTAGCGGTCAACTCACTCTGAGGTACATTCTAACAAACGGCGTCTCCACCAATCAGAAGTAAGCAAAATTGGCAATAATTGCTGATCATTTATAGTTATTGTTTGGAGGTGCATATGGTTTGAATGTTGTGTGTTTCGTTGCTCTTTGTTGTTTGTGGTTATTGTTCCATTTGGCATTAGAGTTGTATGTCTTGTTGCTCGCTGTTGTTGCTGTTCCATTTGAGGTAGCTGTTGTATGTATCTTTGTGCCCTGTTGTACATGTATGTTGTACATGTATGTTGCTGTCGGTTTTCTTTTTGGTCATTGTTGGTACCATAATTGCGGGTGTGTTCCGCAAAGAGGTCTTTTTCGATATCATCTCCATATTCTTCCAAAGAGATAAGTGACACGTTTAAAAATCTTTATTCAAAATTATATGTAACATATTAAACAATTTTTAAACAGTGTTGCGAACTATGTATACGGGATTAATACAGTCGAATCAAGAGTGCTTATCTGATGTAAATGTCAATTAGATATCCTTTTTTGGACGTTTATCGAGATAAGCCTTGATGTTGGGTAGGGCCTCCGTTGCTGCTCTGTTGGCTTTTAATGTTGGATACTTATCTAAAAGTTTTTCATCCTTCTGTATTAGCGATGTTAACAAATCATGAACAGCTAGGTCTGCTATGCTTCCCTGAAATGAAAGTTATTCTGACCATTTCAACTTGTAAGAAAACATTATAATATAGTTTATCTTCACTCTGCACTCTCCATTATGTTACACTTTATTTTGAATCGAATTCCGTTATTTTTGAAGATGTAATGATATAATTTACAATAACCATATACAGTATTGCTCTCAAATATTGCGGGGAAAATTATTAACTTGACATTTATAATCGTTATTATGTTGTTTGAAAATTTTAAACATATTTATAGAAGGGGGACAATTTTCACTCTATGCATTTGAATAGTATAATAAGTAACTTTGAGTAAAATTTAAAAAAAAATAAATCTAAGGCTTGAATTTTGCATAAGAGCATAATTTGCACTTACAGAGTTTCCTACGAAAAAGTCAGACTTCCCATTGGTGTTTTCCTTTAAATACTCAGAAAACAATTTCAAAAAACGAGGTATATGCTCTTCTCCCATCTTCTTTTGTAACTCAGACTGTCATGAAAAAAGAACAACATTTAAAGATTTAGTATATAGATATTACCCTTTCATTTCTTTGAAACAAACTCTGTATGATGAGGATTCTATATTTTAGGTTGATGCAGGTCTCATTCGCAAAAAAAGGACTGAAAACTGCATCAATTTGCGAAGCGCGTTAATGCATACTAAGTCTTGAGTGATACATGCATGTACCTGCATCAACCGATTTTGTTTTTCAAGTTGAAGGTTGAAGTTACGGATTCAGCGTAAGCCACACGGCTAATTCATTTCTTATCATTTCATATATCTATTTAATGCAATTCGAACCATTTCTTGTTTCTAATAACAATCTATCCCCGAACTATACTTTGTCAGTTAGATGATCGATGGCGCAATAGATACACTGTCTTCCAATAATCTAATAGTATATGACTGCCGCCATGTTTCAAACGGCAAACAGGAGTTGTAAATGAGTGAGTAAAAGTCAAACACAGCAGCCGAAACCAGATTCCGAAAACCTCAACCGAAAATCTTGCGAATTTTGAGAAAAAAAAAACATAACAGAACTTTGCCACGCGAAAAGAAAAATTGGACAAACAGTCGGAGACGACATACGACATAGCTGTACAGATACAAGAAGGACAACGTATCTCATGAATTATCTCCAGTGCAAATACAGAATGCATTGTAGGTGGCGTTTATAAAACACACCGTACCTAGTCACTAATTATTTTCAGAAATATCACATGAATTATGTAACATATCCAGTGCAAGTATATTTTCGAAATATGTAGGGAAAAATGGAAGCCCAAACGAAAATGTTCTGTGTTTTTAGCTACGCTTGAAGGATTACCCTGTGGTATGAATATATTTAGGTGATCGATGTATTAAAACAATTATCAGCCAATCACATTCTTTTTGATAAAAAGAATTATGTTGAAATTAAATGATATTAATAATAATCATTATAATCTTTTAAAGTTTAAGAAGATTTAATATAGCACCATTGTTTATAAAAACGATATCAAGTTGCAAAATACATGAATTACCCGTGTAGCATCATCTTTTGCGAAAAAGACCTCGACATATTTTGTGAAAAGATCAGTGCATGCTCCAAGAACCCGATCAACATAGTACTGGTCAAGATTAGTTTTTCCACACAGTCCTGAAAAAGAGAGAAGATAAAGTCCTTATGAACTAGAAATTCACTTAAAAGCCTTGCAAAGATCAAAAGATTCAACAACTTAAGTTTATTCTTATATTTAGTTTTATGTTTGTCTATTTTCAAAGATTCTGTCTATGATAACTTATTGGTAACAAATTGACAGACGGTAAAGCTTCATGATCATAATTCATATTCATATTCCCAAGACAAATACTAAGTAAGCGGAAGTGACGAAGGAACAGAAATCGCGCGCATGCTCCTTCAGAAATCCATTTCCTTCAAAATCTTTATGAATATTTCTTTTCAGTGACTCATCATCTCATAAAAATGATCACCATTGGACTGAGAGATTGAAATGAAAATCTACTTAAGAGAAAGAAATATGATATTATTTTTCTAATATACGATAAGGCCATTTCTTCGTTATTTTCTGTTTTGCGTCCTCGTGCCGATAGGTTTTGAGCCCATAGTCATAAAACAAAACAAAAATAAAATAATATATTTTTTTACCAATTAAATGTGTTTTCTACAAACATTTGAATGTGTATTCTACAAAAATTAAAGAGGAATTACAATGAACACTCTAAATCCACTGTTGATATAGATATAAATTTGTGGATATACATTTTGTAGAGTGTTCATTGTTATTTATTACATTAAACTTCCCTACGGAGGACACTACTTTATTCTTTAAAGAGGAACTAGAAAAGAACCCGCGCAAGCGCGGAAAAGATTGTCATATCAAGTGCCTGCAAATATGATCGTTTTTCTTCCCTCCCTTTTTTCTTTGACGGCTATTTTCAGACAGTCATGATTCGGAGAAAGAAAAAAGGGGGCGTCATATTTTCGCATAGAAGCTCGATGTCATGGATCTACAATCGCATCCTCCTCCTCTTTACTTTAAAGGAAAGTGAAAGTACTGTAGAGAAGGGGTGTATATAATTCAGAATTGTTGGTGCCGAGCTCATGTGATTTTCAGCACCTGTGGACATATCAATTATCTAGTTTCTACAAATCCTTTTTCCTTCACATTAAGTATTCAAGTCTGACCTTGATTCTATAAATTATTTGCAACAAAATGTACACCTTGTCACGACTTGTGTTTCAGTACACATGATGTACATTACCCTTTGTGGGGGGCGGACAGGGGGTAACCTCTCTCCCTCCTCCCACTCCTCCTTCCGACTCTCCTTTTCACCCTCCCCTTATCTCCCCCATCCCGCCCCCTTCCTCCCTCCTCCCGCCCTCTTCTCTCCCTCCTCCCTCCCCTTTTTCTCCCTTCTCCCTCCCCCTCTCTCCTTCCTCCCGCCCCCTTTCTCCCACCTCCCTTTCACCCTGTCCACCCCCTCCTTTATTGTACGTACATACGTGCATGACTACCTGCTATGAACACCCTCACACCCTTACACATGGTCAGGATCTTATATATTTATTTCACATATATCTATGAATTATTTTCTTGAATGTCATTGCCGATCCTCAAAGATTATAACGATAACAAATACACATTTATAATGCTTGCCATTGTTTACATTTCATGGTAAACATGTGGTAGCTCTGACGTCATTTTCAGTGATCTGATTTTTGTTACAAATTTGATTGGCTTATACAGCCATGTAACCTTTCAAGGGCTTTTCTAGAGTGTTCTATATGCAAAATAAAATTGTAAAATTGTAAGTCGTATATTTCAGAAAACGAATATGGAACTGGGGCGAAATATAGCCTCCTACTAACATTAGAAACGTCTTGCAAGAATCGTCTTACTTATTTAATGATACTTGAGAAGTCGGGGATTAGAATGGTAGCATAAATCAGTGGAAAATATGAAGTTAATGGTTATAGTGTCCGTCGCCGGTTTTGAACTTTAGATTTTCTAAGATTTGTTTTAGGAAAACGGTTCGACATAATTAATGATTACACGTTAATTAGAAATAATTGCTTCTCAAAAATTATCAAATTCACATTGCCATATCATATGCTATATCTTCATATCACACCATTTATCTGTGTCCTCTTCGTTTCGACGGAGAATCGGCTAATTCGTTCCTTTAGTAGTATACATGTAGATTGTTTGATCTTTTATATTTCATGTAAAATTGTAGAAGTAATTCAATGATTCAAGATGTTTTATTCTCTCTCATTCTTTTGCTGACTAAAATCTGTGAATAATCAAATGAAACAGGTTTCTGTCATACATGTATATCACATACATGTAGTCATATGATATGAAATAATTATTTCAACTTTGTTTTATTTACTTGTTTGTTTTTCTGCCTGGCTGGCTGGTAGCTTTCTCAATTTCAAAAGGACGCAAAACAATAAATACAAGAAATGGCCCAAGTTGCTTTTCAATCCATAATACGAACCGTATTCCCTTGCAACATATTTTGCTATTGCCAAACTTTCGTTCATTTGCTTTCCGTCCACTTCAAGTACAGGAACCTGGCCGGATACATAGCCTAAAATTGAAATAAACAAACAAATAAAAAATGTTCCTTAAATCTAGAGCAAATTTTAAACAGAAGTCAAATACTGATTAATTTCGCTGGATAATTACTTAAAGTTCTTCATTTGAAAAAAAAAAACATGCTGTAGTACAAAATGCATGTAAATGAAGAAAACAGTAGATTTACCTGGTTTGAACTTAGCAAATTCTTCAAAGGAGAATCGATGATCTTCAAAGTCTTGTCCAGCTACTGTTAAAACAAGGCGAATCAATTCCCCACGCGCTCTTACATCAAAGTAATGTAATACGTATTTAGGCATTTTTATTATAATTCCCTTGTAGGAGGTATATAAAACAGGTAAAATGAAGAAAGTGACACCCCGACTCGGAACACGGTGAATGTAAAGGTTAAAGTGGACCAAATGAAGTATTTGTAAATGACCACAGGCCTGCAGGTGAAAATTCAGTACGTGAGTTAAGACGATTACGTGCCGTTGTAGTAAACGTGATTTTTGTTTAAAGTGTTCTAAAAGTTCACCTCTAGAGTTTGTTTTAAACGTGTTTTAGGGAGGTACTTGAAATATGCATCACCTTTATGATGAAATGATTTTTTATACATTTTAATCAAGAATGCATGTACATGAATTGCTTTACTTTAAAGTTATTGAAGGTAGGATGAAAGCTTAATTTAAAACTCTCATGTCCAGCCATTCAAGTTTTCTTTCTAAAGCTCGTCCTTTATCATGTACTATTATTTAATTATTTGAGTCGGTTAACACATGTAAAACCACAGGGATTTATCACGCTTCCCGGTTGCTCTATTTACTGTGGGTTAGATAATCCATAGAAAACTTAACAACCGGGAAGCTTGATAAATCCCTGTGGAAAAAAACAGTATTAATTGTTTTGTGCACTTGGACCAAAAGTGTAAGCCTTGTTATAAGATAACTTTAACTTGATAATATTTCATACATTTTGAAAAATCGTGATTAGAAAATACAAAATTAATTGTACATTTTTTAATTGAGAATCACAGAATCTGGTTGACCTTGCTTTTCGCACAGTTATTGACATCTAAAAAACGGTTTAAAATCTTTTAACTATTGGGGTCGTATGGTTAATCAGAATATTTGACATCTGAGTTTAAATCCATCGACCTTGGAATATTTAGCAATACGTTTTCAGATCTGTTCAATCCTGTTTGACCATTTGTAAATTATTTTCTCTTAACTTCAATTGGATCTACATCTCTACTGTATCCATTTCAGGAGCCTTTTTGAATAGAGAATGAAAATATTTTGAAATTATAAATAAATGAATAAATAAATAAATAAATAAATGAAATAGAATTTCAAATATATAAATAAATGAATTATTAAAACGCAATATGCATGTATATGAACATCTGAGACCGGTTACCCGGTTCGCATTGGCTAGATTATAACAATCTCTTGACATGCTGGGTTTTGACTCTCAGATACAACAGGATAGTGGGGTAGTGTTAATTAATTAACGTATAAATTGATGAAATTAATACAAATGAAGGAATGAAAACCGATTAACAACATGAGGATTTAGTTCGAATTACTCAATTTATTGTCATCAAATGAACTACAGAAGAGGTCGGACCGTTCATGCAATAATCGCTGAATATAATAATATGTCAGATGAACTATAATACTGTAGTCGTAGTATTTGATATTTCATTGCTGCGTAGAATTTAAGAGAACTTCATATGAGAGATAAGGTTCTTGTACTTTAATTACTATAATATTGATACAATATATATGTTAAAGCTTAGTTTGAACTTGAACAAACAATATTATTTCATTGAATTTACTTATGTCGCCAATAAAGATAACTTCTTTCCCACGGTCCATTTGACTTGTTAAATACACAACAATGAAAACTTTAGTGTTATTTTGATACTGAATGGACAAATGTCGCAAGATATGAATAAATCATCAATCATTAAAAGGTCAGAACATAAAACTTTGAGTGTTTCCATTCTCTGGTAGGTGACTTGAGGCACAATTGATTTCATCCGACCAATTGCCAAAGACTTAATACCAAGTGCCACATGCGAAAAAATCGTATCAATTGTTCCATGATTACCCTTGGGTTATTAATATGAACGTGTAATCGTTTTACGCGGTTTTACGCAAAATTTGTGATGCGACAAACAAAACGTTCATACTCAAATAAACTGTCAAAATATTATTGTCTTAATTTTAAATCACAAAAGTAAAATTTCAAGGAACATTTTGGGGGAGGGGGAGGCTATCAATAACCTTTGCAACTTTACATAACATCAAAGAAGTACTTAACAGTTATTCAGTCTCAAAGTCGAGAATGCAAGGCAAAATCGTGAGAATTCCCATCGGAACGGCTGCGAACCCTGGAATGAACAACACTCCGAAGTAAGAACAGGTGCCCGGGGATAGTCAGCGTCTCCTGAATGCACGCAACACACGTCGCAACAGCTCCATGGAAATTCGGCGATTGTCTCGATGTGCATTTTGATGTACAGATCAGGTAAGTATGCCTTGTTTGGTGATGACGATAGCCATTCAATCACAATGTAGAATGTCACTGATCATTCTGGAAAGGGGGATCTGATATGCTTTTATGTTATCCTCGTGGCAACCGAAGAACTTCCTCAATGATGTTCTCAGCCGTTGTGTGATATTATAACCCTGAACAAGTAGCTTACTTGCAAGCCGTCTCGCTCTAACAATGTAATCTTCATATTTGGAGCATGTCATGGCGTATCAGCTGAGAAACAAAAACGCCATAAGCAGGAGAAGACGGAATGTTGCTACTCATAAAAGGGAAGTTAGTTATGTGGAAGCTGAAATCGTCACCCTTGTCATATAAGTAAGGTGTTCAAATGACCGTTTGCGTCGAAAGATATAAGTATATCTTAGTATGAAGCGGATCTGTCGCTCTCTGTTGTTTCCTTGATCTCTAGTTCATGAGGATAGATTCCTTACCTTAGAGTTCGGATTATTGATGGACAACACGTCATCTATGTATCTGAAGGTAAAATTGAACTGAGATGCGAGGTGCTTTCTTCCAGCCGAGAGCAAGGTCTGGATGAAGTCAGTTTCGTATGAATATAAAAATAAACCTGTAAGGTGATGTACTGCACCAGTGCAGACCTTAAAATTAAATTCTTGACATAATGAAGAATTTTATACGGAATATAGATAGTTCCTTCTTCAGTGCCCTATACATGTAAATTGTCGAAAGAGGAACATACAGTGTTTAGAACAGCCATGCTTGATTTTCAATCAGGCGAGAATACCGTGCAATGAAATTGATAAAAATGATGCTTACGGCTTTTCCGACGAAGAAACCAGAATCGTTTTCAAAGCATTTTTCGAACAGAACTCCGCCTCCAATGTCCTCTTATATTGAGCCAATGAAAGAGCAAAATAAATATGAAATATGATATTTAATTTATCTCTTTTGTATACATGAGTGCAAGTATAGCCACAAAACGATTAACCATTCACATATACATGCATCTACCTTTTTTCAATTATTATAGTTTTCAGTATCAGACTTTATCTGCTACATGTACCAACTCCAAACTCGAATTTAGATTTTAATCAAAACAAATAAACTATGACAAGGTTTTCAGATTCAATAATAATTATGCTTTCATTGATTTTGCTGGTAAGATTGGATTTCTATAAATTAATCATCCAATCAGTCTACTGATATTCCTGTTGTCCTTAACTGTACCTTCTTTGTAGTATCTGACTCTAAATATTCCTGTATCGATCATTTTATCCATAAAGTCCGCCATGACACCTAGGATCCTGTCTACCTGATATTGCTCAAAGTCAGTTCTACCTCAAAATCCTAGAAGACATATTTGAGACCAGGTACCCAGGAAGAGTCAGCTTTCCTGCTTACGGTGTTCATTAGGGGACATCGCTTCTTCAAATCTAGCTTCGCCCTACTCTATATCACCAGTCGAAGAATTGAAGAATTTAAGTAATGATGCGAAGAATTGAAGTAATGATGCGAAGATTTGAAGTAATGATGCGAAGATTTGAAGAAATGATACGAAGACACGATTATTTCTCCAAATCTTCGCATCATTTCTTCAAATCTTCGCATCATTACTTCAATTCTTCGAATCATTTCTTCAAATCTTCTCATCATTTCTTCAATTCTTCAAATCTTCGCATCATTTCTTCAAATCTTCGCATCATTACTTCAAAACTTTAAATCTTCGCATCATTACTTCAAATCTTCAAATCTTCGCATCTTTACTTTAAATCTTCAATTCATCGCATCATTACTTGAATTCTTCAAATCTTCGCATCATTACTTCAAATTTTTAAATCTTCGCATCATTCTAGCATAAAATATTTATTTAAGCATTAAATTTCTTAAAATGATTAATGTACAGTAAATCAGGTCATAAAATCTTGTATATATATCATTGAGTTATTGAAAGATATAGTGCAAAAATGATTATTTCTGACAAAGTCAAAATGCGAAGATTTGAAGAATTGAAGTAATGATGCGAAGATTTGAAGATTTGAAATAATAATGCGAAGAATTGAAGATTTAAAGTAATGATGCGAAGATTTGAAGTAATGATGCGAAGATTTAAAGATTTGAAGTAATGTTTCGAAGATTTGAAGAATTTAAGTAATGATGCGAAGAATTGAAGATTTAAAGTAATGATGCGAAGATTTGAAGTAATGATGCGAAGATTTTTTAAGATTTGAAGTAATGATGCGAAGATTTAAAGTAATGATTTGAAGATTTGAAGAAATGATTCGAAGGTTTGAAGATTTAAAGTAATGATGCGAAGATTTGAAGTAATGATGCGAAGATTTGAAGAAATGATGCGAAGAATTGAAGTAACGATGGGAAGATTAGAAGAAATGATGCGAAGATTTGAAGAGATTATCGTTTCTTCGCATTTATTTCTTCAAATCTTCGCATCATTACTTCAATTCTTCGCATCATTACTTCAAATTTTTAAATCTTCGCATCATTCTAGCATAAAATATTTATTTAAGCATTAAGTTACTTAAAATGATTAATGCACAGTAAATCAGGTCATAAAATCTTGTATATATATCAATGAGTTATTGAAAGATATAGTACAAAAATGATTATTTCTGACAAAGTCAAAATGCGAAGATTTGAAGAGTTGAAGTAATGATGTGAAGATTTGAAAATTTGAAATAATAATGCGAAGAAATGAAGATTTAAAGTAATGATGCGAAGATTTTTATGCCCCCCTTCGAAGAAGAGGGGACATATAGGTTTGCCGCTGTCGGTCGGTCTGTCGGTCTGTCGGTATGTCGGTCTGTCGGTCTGTCGGTCGGTCCGCGACATCAGTTTCCGTTCAATATCTCTGGAATGGATTCACATATTGAAATGAAATTTTGTATACAGACACATCAAACAAAAATCTAGGTCAAGTTCATATTTGGGTCCGATCAAAAAAATTTTGACAGAGTTATGCCCCTTGCATTTCGAAAAATACCAAAATTTCAGGGTTTCCGTTCAATATCTCTTGAATGGAGTTACATATTGAAATGAAATTTTGTATACAGACACATCAAACAAAAATCTAGGTCAAGTTCGTATTTGGGTCCGATCAAAAAAATTTTGACAGAGTTATGCCCCTTACATTTCGAAAAATACCAAAATTTCAGGGTTTCCGTTCAATATCTCTTGAATGGAGTAACATATTGAAATGAAATTTTGTATACAGACACATCAAACAAAAATCTAGGCCAAGTTCATATTTGGGTCCGATCAAAAAAATTTTGACAGAGTTATGCCCCTTGCATTTCGAAAAATACCAAAATTTCAGGGTTTCCGTTCAATACCTCTTGAATGGAGTTACATATTGAAATGAAATTTTGTATACAGACACATCAAATGAAAATCCAGGTCAAGTTCGTATTAAGGTCCGATCGAAAAAATTTTGACAGAGTTATGCCCCCTGCACTTCGAAAAATACCAAAATTTCAGGGTTTCTGTTCAATATCTCTTGAGTGGAGTTACATATTGAAATAAATTTTGTATACAGACACATCAAATGAAAATCTAGGTCAAGTGTATATTTGGGTCCGATCAAAAAAATTTTGACAGAGTTATGCCCCTTGCACTTCGAAAAAAACCCAAAATTTCAGGGTTTCCGTTCAATATCTCTTGAATGGAGTTACATATTGAAATGAAATTTTGTATACGGATACATCAAATGACAATCTAGGTCAAGTTCTTATTTGGGTCCAATCAACAAAATTTTGACAGAGTAATGCCCCTTGCACTTCGAAAAATACCAAAATTTCAGGGTTTCCGTTCAATATCTCTTGAGTGGAGTTACATATAGAAATGAAATTTTGTATACAGACACATCATATGAAAATCTAGGTCAAGTTCATATTTAGGTCCGATTAAAAAAAATTTGGACAAAGTTATGACCCTTGCACTGTGAAAAATACCAAAACTTCAGGGTTTCTGTTCAATATCTCTTGAGTGGAGTTACATATTGAAATGAAATTTTGTATACAGACACATCAAATGAAAATCTACTAGGTCAAGTTCATATTTAGGTCCGATGAACAAAATTTTGACAGAGTTATGCCCCTTGCACTTCGAAAAATACCAAAATTTCAGGGTTTCCGTTCAATATCTCTTGAGTGGAGTTACATATTGAAATGAAATTTTGTTTTCAGACACATCAAATAAAAATCTAGGTCAAGTTCATATTTGGGTTCAATCAAAAATTTGTATGCCCCCTTTGAAGAAGAGGGGACATATTGCTTTGCCGCTGTCTGACTTTCTGTCTTATAATCGGTCCGTCGGTCGGACCACGACATCAGTTTCCGTTCAATACCTCTGGAGTGGATTCACATATTGAAATGAAATTTTGTGTACAGACACATCTAATGAAAATCAAGTATAAAGTTGTGACGGACTTTAATCACAGAAGGGGTAGGGGGGCATTAATGTTTTACAAACATGACTTTTAACTTGTTAAAGATTTGAAGTAATAATGCGAAGATTTAAAGTAACGATTTGAAGATTTGAAGAAATGATTCGAAGATTTGAAGATTTAAAGTAATGATGCGAAGATTTGAAGTAATGATGCGAAGATTTGAAGAAATGATGCGAAGAATTGAAGTAACGATGGGATGATTAGAAGAAATGATGCGAAGATTTGAAGAGTTTATCGTTTCTTCGCATTATTTCTTCAAATCTTCGCATCATTACTTCAATTCTTCGCATCATTACTTCAATTCTTCGCATCATTACTTCAATTCTTCGACTGGTGATATATAGTAGGGCGAAGATTTGAAGAAGCGATGTTCCCTAATGAACACCGTACCTGCTTGCATGCAACACGCGTAGAATTCAGTAGAATTGTCTAGAATTGTCACATCCGGTTACTTCCATTTTGGAAGATATGAAGTATAATCTTTGGTTGGACGGTACAAATGGTCTATGACAGAATATCATCCACCATTCTGGAGAGTTGGACATCATAGTGTATGACGAGTTCTCCATATCGACCGTAGAACTTCCTCGGTGACGATGTTAGTCGACCACAAACGTATGCACTGACTGAGAAGCTTATCTGAAAGACGCCTAGCTCTCAGAATAAAGTCTGTTTATTTGGTACTTGCTTTGGCATAGGATATCAACTGAGATATGCACATCCCATAAGTAGGCGATGAAGGGATGTTGCTACTCAGAAAAGGAAAGTTTGTAATGCTGAAATTGAAGTCGTCACGTTTGTCAAAGAGTGAGTTGTTCATGTGACCATCAGTGTCGTAGGACAACATTATGTCCAAATAGGATGCTGAATTATCTGTCTCTGTAGTTCTTTGACTTCAAGCTCCGAATGATAGATTCTGCTGGGATAATCCGAGAATTTTGGATTATTGATGGACAACACATCGTCTACGTATCTGTAAGTGAAGTTGAAGTCAGAAGTTAAGTATCTTTTCCCTTCAAATACGAAAGATTGAATAAATTCAGCTTCGGACGAGTAAAAAAAAATGTCGGCAAGGAGTGGGGCACAATTGGTCCCCACTGGAATTCAGACAATTTGCTGGAAGACCTTTCTTCCGAACACCACAAAAATGTCGATCGGGAAGTTTAACATCTGATTAATATCTGCTTCAGTGTACTTATTTTCAGAATCGGACTTTTCTCTTTCAAAGTAGGTTTTGTCATAGTTAACAACAATAAATTTGTATTTGCGATTGCCGTTCTTGCTTGTAAACGCATTACTTATAATTTTGTGAGTCTTTCTTTCAATTTAGAATGTGGGGATTGTAGTGTAAAGTGTAGAAAAATTAAAGACTTTGATGGAATGGACTCTACTAAAATGAGTGGATTTCAGATGTTCTAAAAGTTCCTTCGAATTCTTCAAAATACACATCTGGTTGATACCGCTACACGAATATACTGTCGAACAATTTTTAAGAAGTCCAGATTTGATTTCAGATAAAATTTTAGTGAGTAAGATCGATACAGATTTGGGAGAACATTTTGAGGATATTGAAAAGAAAAGGGAAGGATAATAAGAAACATGATTATAAACCAACGCAAGCCTGTGACCTTGTCATTTAATATATGACCTAGGACCAAGGACAGCAATTAGGTGACTAGTATCATGCAAAGATGAAGGGACAAAGATGAGGGAGAAAAGAAGTAGGACCGGGGCGTCACACATCGGAAAACGTTATGATCTGATTCGCTTGTAGACTTAAGTTTTCTTTAAATATAGCAGTTCTTGAGAGTCGGTTTGAAATCTCATCACTTCTGGTGAGATACAATGTCACGGGAAATATTTTTTCCTTTTCTAAGATTGTTAGTCCAGGAAACAATCTTAGGATATACCATATTTACTTGGCAAATTTCTGGCAGTTGCCTTAAGCTTTCATTCATAACCTGTCACCCTCCTCTAGTACGGGTGTAAGTCCAACAGGCATGGCTGATAACAACGGAGACAAAGTTATATGAATTGAAGAAGATGAATTCAAAATGCAAAAATCAAAGTGTAGTTAATACCGGACAAATCTGAATTAAATCCAAAAAATATATACTAGTACTAGTAATATACAACGCTCTTTTCATTTGCTGTTTGCTGTTAAATTTTACTTTGTTTATTTTTACTTTGTTAATTAGTCCCCTACCGGGGGAAGGGGACTCTTAGTTTCTTGTCTGTCTGTCTGTCCGTTTGTCCGATTGTCAGTTTTCCGGAATTTTTTCTGCAACGGATGGAGATATTCAGATGAAATCTCAAGGATTTATGCCCCTTGATAACTTGCAAAAAAAATCAGTTTTTCAGTTTTCCGGACTTTTTTTCCGCAACGGATAAAGATACCCACGTGAAATTTGATAAACAGCTTGGTCTTGGATAGTTACAATGTACAAAAGTTTGACTTTCGTCATGCTTGACCTTATTTTCGAGGGGTTATGCCCCTTGATGACTTGCAAAATTCAGTTTTTGTCAGTTTTCCGAATTTTTTTCTGCAACAGATAGAGATATTCAGGTGAAATTTGAGGAGTTAAGCCCCCTGATGACTTGTAAAATTCAGTTTTGCAGTTTCTCTTATTTTTTTTCCGCAACGCGTAGAGATATTCCGGTGAAATTTCCGGACCTTTTTTGCAACGGATAGAGATATTCAGTTTGGTCTTGGATAGTTACAGAGCAAGTTTGACTTTCGTCACGCTTGACCTTTTTTCGAGGAGTTATGTCCCCTGATGAGTTGTAAATTTCAGTTTTGCAGTTTCCTGTACTTTTTTCCGCAACGCGTGGAGATATTCAGGTGAAATTTGATACACAGCTTGGTCTTGGATAGTTACAGAGCAAGTTTGACTTTTGGCACGCTTTGATCAATTTTTCGAGGAGTTAGGCCCCTTGATGACTTGCAAAATCCATGACTTGCAAAATTCAGGTTTCCGAACCTTTGTTCTGCAACAAATAAGATATTCCGGTGAAATTTGATACATACATTGGTCTTGGATAGATACAGAGTAAGTTTGACTTTGGGTCATGCATGACCTTTTTCGAGAAGTTATGCCCCTTGAAGCAAAAATATTCAGTTTTCCGGGCTTTTTCTGCAACACATAGAGTTTGCTAGATAGCTTGGCCTTGGATAGTTACAAAAAGTCGCTAAAGGACATAAATCCTCCGTTTTCTTATTTCTGAAGTGAGCTGCACAGACATGTTTAATTGAAGAGTTCTAGGCAGAGATGCAAGATATTTTATGGTAGGGGACTTATATCGCTCAGCGATCATACCATTTTTTATTATGAATTACGATTTTTCTCCATTTTCTTTTTTTTAAACGAAGTACTATTTTGATTCGCCTCTCTTTTTGAATCCAAATCGCTTTTCACTTCATCAAATGCACTCTTATTAGTCATGTTAAAACATGTAGTATAATATAATATAATATAATATGCAAATAAGAAGGTAATACACAATAAATACTGTTTTATTTTTTTGCCATCTTCAAATGTTAATGTGTATTCATGATCCTCAAAGTCCTGCCCCGCGAAGGTCAATGCCAACCGAATAAGTTCACCACGTGCCCTCTTGTCAAAATAATGCAAAGTGTACTTCGGCATACTGTTTTTTTAATACAGCCAAATGTCAAATACTGGTAGTAAAGTAGACTAAAGTTTCTATTTGCTTAAGGTACATATATATTTGTAAATGTCCAAACTTCAGAAGGGTTCCTTTCACCTAGCGCAGCCATGCATACCTTAGGTCAACTGATCGTGCTATAAATACTCATGTTTGTTTTTCTTTTCTTCTCATGTCCTACTTTTCCATTCTAATATACAGCACGGAATACTAGTAAATTATACTTTGGATTATTGAATGCTTACTCGACTTTTATAAGGAGATCATTAATCAAAGATATATCTTGTTGATTCTGATAAAAATTGCCTACACCCCCCTTTTTTTTCCTTTTAGCTTGTGGAGCATTGTCCTCTTCCTCCTCAACATTGAGTTTCTGAACCTCTTTTGTTCATGCATACATAGTAACTACGCCTCTGTCTCCAGTCGATTTGTAAAATAACAAATTCCAAGCGCTTAGAAAAATTAATTTCCTATTGATTTCAATGGGGGATTTCAAATAGAACTTCTTCTCATCCAAATAATAGCTGTATTATAAAAAAAACTTATTCGTTCTAAGTAGGAACAAACATATTTATCATCAACTTTTTGCGAAAAAATTCACGAAATATTTTGACTATTGAAGAATGATCTGACGATTGAGGAGAAATGCGGAATTCAATTACAATTCAATTTATTCAAAAGCCATAAATCTTATAGATACAACACAAATATATGATGGTGATACTATACATGACATATACAAACATTGTTTTATTACAAGAAAAAAGTACAAGAGATACATGAAGAAACATAACGTAAACAAGTGCATGATAATATATAGAGCACAAACCGCTAAGCTTCTCCTTGCGCTTTCACGGTGGTTAACTACATGTAGCAACGCAGTTCTGCATGTTCTGCGTTACATTATTACCAACTTTGTACGGGTTATGATTGTCGCTGATTTTTCATTTTTAATTTTTTTTTTCATCCTCTGTACTCTAAATTATCTTCCGGAATTGTATATTCTAATTTGCAAAAGGCCATAAAATGGATTTTACGAAAAACAAATTACAGGTTGTGGAAGGTAGTGGAACTATCGGAGTTATCCCTCTTTCAACGTGTTACTCATTCATTAAAAAATGTAGCAAAATGGGTTCACGCGAATCTCCCTCTTTTTCAAATGCCAAGGAGGGAGATCGACTCCCTCTCTTTAACAGCAATTCTCTGTAAGAACCAAAGAATTTCAAAACATGTGGGCACGGCATGTCATGGATTTTTGAGATTTTTGGTATGGAAGTTCAATATGAAGTACTAGTATGTAAATCAACCCCAGTTTTTTCAAAAAGGTTGTCGTTGCCATGGTAACCGTGTCTGAAGTTTCAAAAATCGGGAAAATCTGTAGGACAAGGCATATTTGTAGGCTTCGTTACCATGGAAACAGGTACATTTTAAATCTTAAATTGCTTTGATTATTTTCTTTTAATCCTTATTATTATGCATATTTGTAAAGTTTTTCACGTTCATCTCGGATGTCTTATGTATACAAGATGAAAAATTGGGCCAAAACAGGGTAGCAAAAGGCTTTGTTTTGGGCACTCAAAGACCCTTTTTTGCATGTTTTTACTGTTTTACAAGGTTGAAAATTTCATAAAAGAACCAATTTTTGAAGTCCAAATACTAGTTATCCAATTAGTATCATCTTTGAACTCTACATGAATAAAGAAAATTAATTGGGCTTATTTGTCCTTTATATGCAAAGCAGCATCGAATTTAGTTTCTATGGCAACAATCGGCTGAAAAGTTTCAATACGATGAATTTAAACACAACCTCTATCAAACTATCTACGCATAATATTGGAACAGAAGTTCATGTATACATCTATCAGAGGCGTTTTGATATAAAAATGACCTTGAAAATATTTCAACGTCACCCACTGAATTTTCAAGGTCATTAAACTTTTAGTGACCAGATTTGACGAAAAATCCTGATTTTTCATAAAATGAAGGTGTCAATATTTTAGAAAACTTGAAATATTGAACTTAACAGTTATTTCCCATAAAATGACAAATGTATCACTTATTTCTTAGAACTATTGATTACGTTTCTTCACATCTTCGAATATCTAAATTCTTGGTGAGTATTTTGATAAAAAAGGGACGAAATCTGTATTTTTCTTGTTTTTTGACGGAAAATATTTTCCTATTGAATTGCTACAATTCAATAAATTCTAAGATTTGTCTTTCTTATATTCATATGTATTCATAATATATTTGACCTATGAAAATATTTAAATAAAAAAATAATTAAAATCGGTAACAAAAAATTGAAAAATCAATATTTTATGCAAAGTTTGAGTCTCAAAGTATAAATGACCTTGAAAATTAAGCCAATGACCTTGAACATTTTAATTGTTCTTATGTAAAAGATATAAGTCATATCTATACATGAATACATTTTGACAATCTTATGTAACTCTAAAGAGGAATAAAATCAATTTCAAAGATAATATAAAGCAAGCAAAAAGGTCTAATGTTGCCATGGCAACGGTCTTTGACAACAGAATTTAGGTAAAACTCTTAAATACCCACTCCAATTTTTCGTTCATTTTATTTGTCAATAAACATACATTTCCATTGATGAAAATCACTAGTCTCCTATTGGTGCTTTTTGTGATATTTAAGATTGAAAATGGTCAAAAACACACTAAATTGGCCCTTATTTTCACCTCTATTTTTCGCTTCATTTTGACTTATTTTGGCTTAATACAATAAGCTTCCAGTAATAAATATCACATATCTAAGTGTACTAAGTAAGAATGGAAGTAAGGAAGAATAGATTATATAAAGATGAATAAGCTGTTACAGTGGTATCCATGGCAACGAAGTCTCCGGAGCTGGCTTATTTCATGGTCCCAAAAGTGCTATAAATAAATTGACCTCGTTACCATGGCAACCAGAGGTCACATTGGCTAAAAAGTGTTATTTTCATGGTCAGTACTTAATATATACCCATTTTACCGAAAATCATCAAAATCCATGACATGCCGTGCCGAACGATTTTGGTCCTTACAGAGAATGGCTATTAAGATTTCAAAGTTTACAAGTATGCAAATGGAAATCCTTACAACGTATTGATTTTAAGATTTTAAATAAAATATTGAAAATAAAAAGAAAAAAAGTATTGGGAATTCGAAAAAAGTAAATTTCTAAGATACGAAAGACAAAGTACAACACCCTACATACGTACAACCTCTAGATAATTCCTTTGTAAAGACGAAAAATCATTATAGGTGGTGCAACCGAAAACAATTACATGTATAGCTGTGTCAAATGGTTTTAACAAAAAAATTAATAAATAGTTGTTGTCGTACCATGGTATTCGTGACGAAATTCGGGAAGCAAAATCGACAAGGTACAAATGCATGTATGAGTCTTTGTGGAAAACAGAGCTATCTCCCATTTGAGACAGTATCTGACGTAGAACTATTGTGACGTCCTGAAAATGGTATGATATGATTTCTACCTTCTTTTCCCAGAGTTTTGGGACCGTTTCAATTACTTAACGTCAGATACCGTCCCAAACGGGAAGTAACTTTGTTTTTCGAAAATAAGGAATTCTGACTGCGTGGTACATGTATTAACCCAAAGTCTGTACTCTCGACGTGTCGACTTTGCACGGCCATGTTAATAGCGGATGACGTAATTATCCGGATTACGTACGTGCGTACACTCTCCATCTTTGGACTCCCAAGACGAAAAGCCGTGATTGTACATGCATAAACAAAATCGTTCTCATTATAAGGTGACATCACAAACAAGAGAGTTAAACATAGGGATCCAAAGACAACATAAAAACTTTGTTACAGAATTATGAAAAAAAAAGGGGGGGGGAGGGGCTTGCATAAGAAAAAACAGTCCGTGATCTTCTGACAGAAGACATCTCATGATCAATAATCAGAGAAATCTAATGAACTTTCAAACTGGACAAAGTAACAGGACACAGTATTCGCTGATGAGATTGGGACAGAACCCGTCATAACGGTTACCGGACGATTTTATACGGAAGCCTTGTTCCACCAGTGGAGCTAGACACCTCTGGAGAAATCCTATCATGTATATGCCCATGCCTTTCAATTTTTGTTTTTATAAATCGTCATGATTGAAAAACACTTTTTTTTTGGTGATTGCAAAACACAATTTTCAGATAACTTGTTCAGATCAGAGGTTGACAGAATCGTGATCTTTGTTTTGTTTTGATGATGATATGATACCGAAGAAGTAAAGTATGTAGTTTACGTAGAACAGCCATATTTGGTTACAAGTGACGTCATGTATTGAATTTATGATCACATTTCCTTCTATCATTACCATGATTACCAGTCTGAGAATAAAGAATAACTAGATTATTTTTCTCTTTACATAAGCCCAGAAATTATCTTCTTTAGACCATTGTAAACATCTCTATATCATTTGTGGTTTTTTGAAGGTTACAATCATGTGCGATTGAAATCATCAGACGCTTATAAATGAGGATTGTCATTAAATACTCTGAAAATCAGAGATAAAAGAAATTTTTTAAAAAATCATAAATATTCAAGCATTTTTTTTGGGGGGGTAGGGGGTCTCGTTTCGTTTCGTTTGACTCCTTTCATTTTTCACGAAAAATCAACGGAATTAATATTTCGTTAATGAAACTTGTTATCACACGAAGAATACATGTAATATACATCAGCTCAACATTTGAATACATGTAGTTAGAAATAATAAATTGCAAAAATATCTTTGACATGTTTTCGCCTATGTACATGATGTATAAAAATATCTTTCTTACTTTGTGCTGAGTTGTAGAACTAGATTATATATAAATATATATTTATTTATTAGGAGCCCTTATATAGAAAATTGTTTGCTAAATACTTTTAATTAAAAACACGAGGAGGTCCAGTCTGGTCCAAACTAATTAATATCTGATTCAGCACTGTTGGGATCCGCTCACTCAACTTAATTTGAACTCTTAGATGTTGTATGTAGCGATCATAGTGAGCGGATCCCAACGGCTGATTTTAATTAGACTGAGTCTGGCCAGATAGTTTTGGGGGAGGGGATGCCTTTGCCTTTTTTTAAAAGAAAATTATACGTAACAATGGAAGAAAGACCAATGTTTTTTTTTGTTTTGTTTTTTAACAGATTGCAGGTTGTTTGGTCCTGAAACATCCACCTTACTTTTTAGTCCGACTTGCATTTTCGTCTTCGGTCTGACTGCTATGCATAGGCAAAATTTGAGAATTTCTGTGCGAAAAAAATTTCGGCAAGTCGTCCTTTTTTTTGACAAATTCCGGTCTCTTCAACCAAAAAATAACTCACCCAGTCCTCCTGTCCCTAAAAATCCCCTCTAAGCCTGGTTTCACCTCTTCTTCTCTTCCGATTTTCCTCTGATCGATGACATTTTGTCTTGCCCACAGAGGTGAAACCAGGCCTAGAGGGGATTTTTTAGGGGGAGGAGGACTTGGTGAATTATTTTTTGCTTGAAGAGACTGGAATTTTTCAAAAAAAGGACGACTTTCCCTAATTTTTTTCGCACAGAAATTCTCAAGTTTTGCCTATGCATAGCAGTCAGACCGAAGACGAAAAAACAGATAACACCGTCGTAGGTCTGCAAGTCGGACTACTTACTTTTATGGCTCATTCATTAAACACATACTAATTATTAATCACCTTTCTTAACGAAGGCAAATATTCAAGTTCCCAGTAAAAGTACATTTCTCATACTTTACTGCTTCATCGAGTTCATTTCTCGAACTATGTGAAAATTTAGCCTGGCGTCAAAATAATTAAATTTCCAGTCAATAATTAGAGGAAGGAAAAATACATAGGTACGCCTTGTTACTCGTATGCATTTTGTACTGTAGTAACCTTTTTTATAATTAAATGGATTACATAACATAAGAATTTGATGTGAAATTTCCTTAGGTCGTACGCTGACTTAGAGGAGGCAAAAATTCAGAGAAGTGCAAAACTATAAGAAATAAAATCATAATGAATTTCAGACAATGAAATTAGAGTATCTCGATGAAACAATGTTTTCTGAGACGGTAAATGACCCCTCCCCTCATAAAAGTTTGTATAGGTACAATGTATGATTGCATTTCTACCAGGTTTGCCATATATGTATTATATTGGGCAGTGGGTTAAGAGAATTGATATCGCTTTTGAATTATTTTACACAGACACACATATTACTGTGAAATTTTCATCAGAAGACTGCTTCTTATATATTTTAAAAGGAGTTACGTCACAGATATGTTTTATATTCCTAAGTTTCTATGCGATAGGATAAATTTCTCGGAATCACCTGTCAAAACACAGGCATAAGTTTAATAGCATGACATTACCTCAATCTTTGAAGTTTACATTCATTCATAAAACTATATCGCATTTATTATCAACAAAATCACATTACAGCATTGCACATGTAAACCTTTAAAATTACATATACATTGTGTGTAATTTTCAAACAACTGAAAAGCATATATGCACAAATACCATAGGAATTTTAACTTTTCTCCGTATAAATCAAAGTCACTCCATGAAGAATTACGATCTGGCGCCAGTAGAGAGTTCCATTTCCTGTGAGTTAGCAAAACTTCCAACAGTTCGATTGTGTCGAATCTTTGAACTTGTAAATGTAATTGATAATTCTGATTTTGACGTAATTGAAAAACTCTGTTGTCTCCTATTCTTGTAAAATTTTCCCCTCTGATTCTTTTCTCCGACTGTACCCTTTGTTGATTCCATTCCATGATTCCTCCCATTCCCTCTTCTACTTTTCCTCTCCCTCCCTCCTTCCCCTTCCCCTCTCCTTCATCCTAGAGGACATAAAATACGTAAACATAAAAAGTTACATTTCATTAATCGTAAGGTGAATAACTTTTGCATAACAATGCACGTCAATTAAAACGCACATGATCATTCTCTTAGTGCTGTTCTACCTGTACATAATGTTAAATTCCTTCATGGAGCCTCTTCCAAACAACCTTCAAGTTGTTGACTCTTGACTAGTCAGCCATTTAATATTCAGTAAATGGTATTTTTTCTGACAGACACTGGTGACCTGCTTTAAATCATATACAGGTTTTTCCATAGGTCGGATGATAGTTATTTATACTGGAATTTTTCATTTCCAGTTTTATTTATAGTGACAGACAGTTTTACTAATACCAATGAGACAAGCTAAATATTAATCATAAAGGTATCCAACATAAAACCTAATTGCAAACAAACATGCATCTGATTCATATTCGCTGTAACAAAGCTAATTCAATTTTGTATACACTTTTGATCAATTGTAAAGCTTGTTTTAAGGTAGATCATCCCTCAGGTCTCATATTCTCATATTTCCAAAGTAATAACTTTTACAATATTTTCATTTCCATATATTCAAAGCTTATGTTAGACCTAATATAAAAACAAAATATAATTTGTGGTTTCATGATTATACCGAGAATTTAAGCCGTTTGAACTTTAACATTGGACCCTATGGGAAAAGTAAGAAAAATCCCTTTTTAGTGGTGATAGAATGTAACTATAAAAGTTTCTTTTCCAAAAACCATATGAGTTTGATAATCTAAACAATACTCTGAAGAGAAAAAAATAATAGGGTATCCAGGCAAAAATTAACAGCAATTCTAACCTGAGGGATACTCTACCTTAAAATTTGTAATGAGCTATTCATTTCAAATTGGCCCTTACATCATACCTTGCTGAATCAATCAGTGAAAGTCAAACAAAAACCCCCATAGTCAGAATCCAATTGTTACACCACAAACTGCACAAATTTAATTTCTAAAAATATAACCAGAGGGCGCGACTGAAATTAATTTGGGTTGTACCTAAATATCACATTGAATGGAAGATTTAATATCCGAAACACGTGTCTGGTGCATAATAAATTGGTTTTATTTTTTTTTTTCGGATGGTATAGAGTTGGAACTCTTCCATATTATTACATATAATGGGCATGCAACACCATCAAAAGGACCAAACTAAACAAAGCAGCATCGATATACTCTACAAGGGTTCCCCAGTATTGATAAAGTTCAGATACCCGAGGCACTTGTCAGCAACATCCGCGGCTGATACTTCAGCCGTATAGAAAAGGTCATAACCCACGAATGTATCCTTTTTGATGGGTCCAACCTTAAATCAATTTTCAACCTCAACAAGATGTTAAAGTGTTTTATATTTTCATTGTGTCGTCCAAATTTTGCTGGGGTTTTTTTTTTTTTTTTTTTTTTTTTTTTTTTTTTTTTTTTTTTTTTTTTTTTTTTTTTTTTGCTTTTTGGCAGCGACAAAGTCGGTCATTCATATAGGTAGTTTCTCGGTTAGTCACCTTGCTCCAGGAGTTGTGATATTACATAATACAGTAGATAACATTACATGCAATGGTAGATGTGAAGGTACAATTTAAAATAATTTGATTTTGGCACGTTCTAGAATTCCTTAAGCCTCTGACTAGAAATTAAATCTCTGTATTGTAGATGGCGCCAGGAAAATTCACTTTGGCTTTATTTAAACTGTTTGGCATAAAGTACTACTGACGAGGATTAAAATACCCGAAACACGTGTTTAGTACAACAAAATTGGTACAATAGAACATATATTTCAATGTTGACAATAGGAAACACTGTGTAGATAAAAGATGATGTCTTAGATCAAAAAGAATTAAGGATGCGATCTTCAATACATCTCGGTAACAGCACTCACAGCAATAAGGAAAAAATCGAAAGCAGTGCTGACAAACACACTAAGAGAAATCCAAAGGGACAAGAAAGATCAAACGCCAAATAGCGACATCAAAACAATACACACAAAAGACAACAAATAAATCAAAGAGACCAATGGGCAATAGGTGTCGACTTATGGCGACAATCTGTCACGTTAGTAGCAAATGGTGCGGGTATTGCTTATTCAGATTACATGTACACAACCCTCCCACTTTCAGGTTACCCAGCGGTCTTGAGGAATGCACATTCAGTGTTGCTTTCGTTTGCGATGTCGCATATGATTGTTGACAGTGAGAATATCATTAGGATACCAAGAAGCACCATATAAAGAAGATAAACATTTCAAATCATCAAATTTCTCTTCTTATGAATTATAATTTTTTATCTATTGAAATATTTATGTGTTTTCGTTAGATGACAAATATGGATAATGACCATATCCCTGTATATAGCACAAAATCGATAATTCAGAAAATCAGAAACCGAAGGCATACAAAATCAGGATAAAACAGGAACCAAAGCAAACAAACAAAAACCTCTACCAAATGAAAAGAAGCGAACTCCCGATATGGGAAGTGAGACCAGGTGCCCAGGAAGAGTAGGCATCTCCTGCTTGAATGCAACACTCACCGCTTCAATTCGGTAGAACTGTCACATCCGGTAACTTCCATTTCGGAAGACATAAGAGTACAATCTTTGGTTGGATGATTCAAATGGTCTATGACAGAATATCATCCACCATTCTGGAGAGTGAGACATCATAGTGTATGACGAGTTCCCCATATCGACCGTAGAACTTCCTCAGTGACGATGTTAGTCGGTCACAAACATATCCCTGACTGAGAAGCTTATCTGAAAGACGCCTAGCTCTCAGAACAAAATCCGTATATTTCGTACTTGCTCTGGCATAGCGTATCAACTGAGATATGAACACGCCATAAGCAGGCGATGAAGGGATGTTGCTACTCAGAAAAGGAAAGTTTGTAATGCTGAAATTGAAGTCGTCACGTTTGTCATAGAGTGAGGTAGTTCGTGTGACCATCAGTGTCGTAGGACAACATTATGACCAAATAGGATGCTGAAATATTTGTCTCTGTAGTTTCTTTGACTTCAAGCTCTGAAGGATAGATACTGCTCAGGTAATCCGCGAATTTTGGATTATTGATGGACAACACATATTATCTAGGTATCTGTAAGTGAAGTTGAAGTCAGAAGCTAAGTATCTTTTCCCTTCAGAGACCAGAGATTGAATGAATTCAGCTTCGTACGAGTAAAGGAAAATGTCGACAAGGAGTGAGGCACAATTGGTCCCCATTTGAATTCTGACAATTTGCTGGAAGACCTTTCCTCCAAACACCACAAAAATGTTGTCGATCAGAAACTTTAACATCTGAATAAGATCAGTTTCAGTGTACTTATTTTCATAATCGGACTTTTCCTTTACAAAGTAGGTTTTGTCATAGGTAACAACAATAAATTTGTTTTTGCGATTGCCGTTCTTACTTGTATTTAAAACGCATTAGTTATAATTTTTGCGAGTCTTTCTTTCAATTTAGAATGTGGAATTGTAGTGTAAAGTGTCGGCAAAATCAAAGGCTTTGATCGAATGGACTCTACTAAAATGAGTGGATTTCAGATGTTCTAAAAGTTCCTTCGAATTCTATATCTATTTTCTTTTGTTTTGTTTTGGTTTTGTTTATTCTATAACCCCTGAAAGAAATAGAATATGAGATTATTGCACAAATTACTCAGATAATATCCAGGAACAATACTAGTACATTACTTCATATCATAGTGATTGTCGTATGTCAATTAAATGAGATAGCAATCATTTCTGTAGACAGATCGAGGAAATTGATAGATAGGAAGGAACTACAAAGCTAAAACTTGCTAAATGAATTATCATTCTTGTAAATGTTACATGTTAACTTTGTCAAGTTAAAGATCGATTAATTAATCAATCAGACTGACACTCTAGATGATATTTTATCACGTTATTTGATTGAGAGAGAAACTTGTTAAGTGAATCAAACTAAATATAGATTATCTAAGTCGCTAAACTTTTAATTCATGGGGAAATTGTCACCAATTGATTGACAGATTTTGCAGAAAATAATTATATTTAGCCGATTCATCGCTGTCGACGGTTGTAAAATACTTATCAATGAAAGAAAATGAAATTAATTTGTAATACGAGGTATGCAACGTAACGTATATGACTTTACATGGGTCCCTCCCTATGTTAACATACTATACACGTAAACGGTCGGGACCTAAATGTCATCATGCTGTTAAACATGGAGATATGAATTATGGGGGGATAAACCTAATTTTGTGTTCTCGTAAAGTTGGATACGTTTCACGTGTTAGAAGTTGTTCTTTGGATAACCAGTGGGAAGGTTGAACTAGTTTACTTACGGTGATATTTCCCTTTTACCGTGATATATTCCAGATGGTGTACCACAATTGTAATTATAAGACTGAAGCATTGACCTTTAACACATGTATCTATAGCTCACTTGAGCCAAAACTAAAGTGGACCAGATGTAATACCGTCCGATGTTTGTCTTTCTACTAAATTTGCATGATCAAGAATGTTTGACTTGTGGAAGTTACCGAATGATATACTCTGTGGCTAACATGGTTAACACCCCCCAAAATCAACCATTTGATTTGATATTTTTAAGAGGTTATTCATAGAAAAAGAGCGCTCGTCAGAGACATCTGAGCTAGTAAGTTGCAATATTCAAATGACGGTTCAAACAAAAAGAGTTCAAACATTGATCAATCTATCGTAGACATGAAAAGAAGGGAGGAGATCTCCAACAAGACCCCTTTGCAGCATCAACAGTAAAACACCAAAACACCCGATGCAAAAGCACAAAAGACGAGTACAGCATGAGACGGAAAAGAGACATACGACATGTAAACATCAAACACAAAAGACTACACATAAACCGACGAGACCAATGGGTAACCGGTGCCGACTTTGGACGGCCATCTGTCACGCAAGTAGCAAATGGTGTGGTTATCCTGGATTACGTGCGCACAACCCTCTCATACTCATGAAAGGTATATTGTTCATTAGACTGCGAGCGAAAAGAGTGAGTATCAAAACAGTAAAAACATTTTCAAAAGATCACAACAAAGTGAAATGAAGGATGTGATATGCTGCAGAAAGACCAACTTTTTTTAAAGGAGTATATTATGAAACTTATGTTTTGTTAGCATTTTTAGAGAATTAAATATCTATATTTTGAGAAATCTTGTTATTAAAACTACTCCTCACTTTCTAAGACATTGTAAATTTTGTTGGACACGTGTTTCACGTATTTGGATACCGGTAAATATCTTAAAACCGGTGATTTTGTCAAATTCTCACGGAAAATAGTAGCACACTTCTAAATGATGTTCATTTAGATAATATCGAGTGACATCTTGAACAACTTTTTCTTTTTGCATGCACTAAAAGACGTGCAAAGGTAACAACATATCAGAATTTAAATGTTGTTCAGGAGCCCCCTCGATACAAACTAATAGAAAGTTTGTCGAAAATGATCACCAAAATGACGTTTTTCCAGAAAGTTTGCAAAAATTGGTGATTTAATGATCAGTGAATTTTGAATGCCTACGAAGATCACGATCAATTACATTGATCGATACTTGGCTACATGTGCACTCGGGGACCTTCGATCCACCAGAAGTGACACTCACCAGGTGTTGCAAATGTAGTAAGTCTTCGAAGTGAGGAGTGTTAATTCTCAATAACACCAATTGTCCTTTCCACTTTTGTCTCTCTTCCCCCACAGCTACATGGATGCAAAAACTGTTTCCCTGCTCTAGGTTGTTCAACATTCGATACCTTGCCTCCATCGGAAGGCAGCATACTCTGCAAACTGATCCTAGTACTGTATGCCTTCTCGATATTACTTCCTCTTCGCTTCGAACGCTGTCATTAGTAAATACATTCGGATGTGCGGGAATACGCTATTCTGGTAAATCTAAACTCGTATTCTTCTCATTTGACTTTCAAGCTGTTTACTAGTTTCGTGCACAGAAAGGATTTGATACATCTATCAAAATACTTTCCAAAGCACTTCAATGGCTCCCCGTGCATTGAAATTGAAATGATCTCATCTACGATTCAAATTCTCTATTAACTGAACTACAATACCGTACTGGTTTGATATTCATGATCACCATGTTGCCAATGACTGTCTCCATAAGTGTTCAGTGTACCTCGATGATGTCTTTGTACTTATTATCATGTCATTCACGAGGGTTTTATCAGTTAGTAATACCCGCTTGCATGTAGAGTCCATTTATCATTTTCTCCACAGACTAAGTTGTTTTCGTTGTCTTCGTATGCTTTTCTTTTTTTCTTCCTTCATGTGCATGTGCTCCGCTCTGATCACTTCAATATTAAATATCTACTTGTGTTCATTGTTTGCACACTTTGACACACTGACGATATGGTCACTGTAGAGTGAATCAGGAACCACCATCTTTCCCGTCTCATCAGTCTGTCCTGTGTGTTTTGTCATTCAAGCGTTTTGCTACATTTGTAACTTTTCAACGTATATATATATCAATGTGCAGGGTAGGGTATGTGGCATGTGTGTTGCTTGTATATGAATATGTTCTGGTTTATGGATTTATAATATTTTTCTTTCATTCCTAATGTCCATTTCATTTGTTACTTTAGCCAAGTTTGAATAACTTCGGTTAATCTTTTCTTCAAACGCATTCGAAATTTCTGAAAAGTGGGCCCTGTAGTATCATATCCCACCCATCCTGCTACGTCTTTCGGTACATTTTTGACATAATAACTTTCACACTCTTTGGTCATATAACATTGTTTGGATTGAGGATCACTGACGAGGGTTTTATACCCAAAATGTGCATCACTGATCCATGCTGCAAATTCATCTTATCTTAAGGTAGTCGACCCATACCTAAAGCCCCCGTTTCACTATGTACATACGCTCATCGCCGACTCCGAAAATTGCCAGGTCGGGACAGAACTGCTCTTAGTCGTATCTTGGTCTGGTACAGCGTATGTTGGTCAAAAGTCGATTGGTATTAGAGCATGCACGCTCTAGAGGTCGGGAAAAGTTTCCCGTATTTTTTCAACCGGAAACTTTCCCGCTGTCTTTGTGTTCGAGAGATGGTCGGGATAGTCGGGAGTACAGCCTAGATTAATCGTGTCATGGTCGGGTAAGAGCTTTGATTGAGCATGGTCAGATCGACATTTAACAAAGCCCCGCTCTCTTCACGCAAAACATACGCTTTAAGTACGCCCTGTTCCCGATCGTTACATGTCTATTCTACGCTCTTACCACGATCTATCTACTATAGATTTGATGTTCGTCGATCTTACAAAGACCTTTTCATGATCATCTTGCGACCTATTCACGCTCTATATGACCAAGTTACGACCACACGATGCTTCAAATAGCATTTGTGCATATTTCATTCATTTTCTCGAACTGATGTTAAACGTCTTTAAATTCAATAGCATCATTTAAAACCTGATAAATTTACAGCATGGACCAGACATGCACGTTTCGGGTACTAAACCCTCGTCAGTGATCCTCAGTCTAAACAATGTAATATGACCGAAAAGTATGAAAATTATTATGTCCAAAAATGTACCAAAAGACGTAGCAGAATGGGTGGGATATGATGCTACAGGACCCACGTTTCAGAAATTTCAAGAATTTTTTGACAGAAAATTTCAAATGCGTTGAAAAGACAGACGATCAACCAAAGTTGATCGAACTTGGCTACATGTGCCCTCGGGGACTCTTGGTCCACCAGCAGTGACACTCACCAAGTAGTTCAAATGTTAAACGTCTTTAAATTCAATAGCATCATTTAAAACCTGATAAATTTACAGCATGGACCAGACATGCACTTTTCGGGTACTAAACCCTCGTCAGTGATATTGATTCGAAATACTTATGATCAAAATGTCGCGGCGACGGCAACGCAAACTAGATGCAAATGTGCCGTTCTTGGCTATTCAGAGCCACTTTTTAAGTAAGGAAAATTTTTATTTTGATCGCGACACTTTGGGTAAGGTTGTGTCAAACGGGATATATAGGCTTCCTTCTTGGACGACACGATCATTGGATGACAAATGAGATGAACTTCTACCCAAGGTATTTTGACTAAATTCGGATCAAATAATTGCAGTATTATAAAATTCATTTTATGGGAAAGAAAATAAAAGTTGACCGTTCAGTATTATGTAGGGGTCATCTCAAAGATAATGCCATCTTACAATGAGACCTTATGGGGTTTTACTGCAAAATAATGATTTTTCTCAAATTTTTCATATTTCTGCGCAAGCGATTTTAATTAAATTCATGTTATTTATTTGTTGTACTTCAATTATCATTTTAAGAAAACGAAATTGGAATTTCACCGTCATCAAATTTTTCTAATTGTACTCAGCCTCGTTAATTTGGAAATTGTGTTGTGAACGGGACTGCGTCGGGGAAATTCGATAATAGATCGGGATTGCATCGGGACAAAATTGAATGTTGGTCGGGAATAGATCGGAGTTTAATAAGATAGAACGGGACTTGGTCGGCAATGTTATCGTGTGTTGAGCGGGTAAAGCGTGAGTACGTCGGCGTGAATCGGTCATAAATTGATCGGAAATCGGTCGGGTATGGATTGCGATGTTCAAATAAATTGAAAAAAGTCGAGAAAGCTTTACCCGCTCTTGTGAAAAGGAGTAGGTTCGGTAACCATGGAATTCGGCCTTATCGTACTTTTCAATGAAATTTTGTATGTTAAATAACTGATGTCTGCAGTTTCTATAACTGTTTTTTTTTCAAAGTTTTAACATTTACGATTAAATAAGACGATTTTAAGAGATACGGCAGGTAGCCTCAAGGTAGATGTGTCGCGTATTTTCATCGGAAACTCGAGATCGCAGTCGGGACCGTATTTTTCACTTATATTGGATTTTTTCTGCAGAAGTTTATTTCCTAATATAACAGTTATTACGTCGAAAGATCCTACCATTATTAAAAAATGTCGTATTAAATTGTTTCTACTAGTATACATGCAAAAAAAATGAACAGTTTTGGTATATCCCATTCTATTCTGTTCCTGTTATTTTCTTCCTTTTTGTTTCTCATATTTGTTTTTTTACTCGTCGGGTAATTTATACGCTTGTGCATTTAATGTATCCATAAAAGTATTTTTTATGTATTACATGACCTTCGAATTGTGTTCAAACGTACCTTACATGTAGATTGTGCATGTATTATGCGGGAACAAAAGGGGGATGTCGACCGCTACATTTTAAGTGACATGCGAAACAAATTTTCTTGCCATCTTTCAGTCTTCTTAAATTGCAACTTACATGATTTTATTTAAATGTAGTGTTAGCTTCAATATTCAAAACATCATTCACGTGTTTAGCTCTACTGGTCTCAGGCCAGTCGAGCTAATCCCCCTTCGTCCGTCCGTCTGTCCGTAAACAATTCTTTTCCGCTCAACTCCTCTTAAACCGTTAGAGATAGAAAGTTAATTCTTTTTGCATTTTACATGATCCGTGGTCTAGTTGTGCACCTGACATTTAGTTTCAGTCCCTGACCCCAGGGTCTTAGAAATGAGTTACGTGCAAACTGTATAAGAATTATTTTCAAAATCTATAGACATTGAAAAAAAGATCTCGATTTTCTGATTTCTAATGAGAGGTGCACACGCAAAATCTCTCTCAGGTTGGTAGAAGTACAAAATAGAAAACTTCACAGTGCGTCACAGAAACGAAATTCTCTGTACAACAAGATATGAGTATGATCTTCAATTTGATATAAATTCAATTTATGTAATTAGGTGTGATACGGGTTAAATTTCAGGATAAAGACTCTTAAAACGTGTTAAAAACACGGAAATCGGCATACCGTCATGGATTAACGACGTCATAAATGACGTCACAGCACTTTCAAAGTTTGTCATTGCTTTTATAAAATAATAACATGAAATAAAACGATTTTATAATCTAGGTTATAACAGGGCCGATATCGGTAGTTTCCGAACCTTCTCCTTTCGGTCAGGAATGATCGTTGGTACAGCGGAATTGCAATGGAACAGTGGTATAAAGAATGGATAGTGTGCAAGTTCCTATTCCACCACATTACAATTTGTTACAATTTATTACATTTATGTAGCAAAAAATAACATCGATGTAACAAAAGTTGACGAGAGTGCAATTAGGGAATTCCCAAAAAATTAGCATCGAATTTCATGAATATTTTGAAAAGATCTTTCCGAGACAGTCATTTTGAAATTTATTTCAATAAAATCGGACTTAAAACGAAATTAAAATTATTTTTTAATGGCCTCCCTCCTCCCCTTTAGCCATCCAACTCCACCATTTATTACATCGTTTTATAGTGCTGAACCGTCAGACAAAGTTCACATGTATATATTTTCAATTTATGAAATTTATTATTCATATTCATAATTTATATTCATAATTATTGTACATATATTAAAATATCTGTCTGATTCCAATGTATAACAATTCAATTATAATTTTGTATACTGGTATATATATTATATCATTGTATATGTTTCTGTCCTTCTCATAATATAGCAGTGTTTCAGCCTAATGAAATGTAATATTGCCTTCTACATAAATTTAAACAATTTATAGAATAAAAAATGTTCTTCGGGTAACGGTTCAGAAAATGCTATTATAAAACAGAACTCATCATATCCCACCCATCCTGCTACGTCTTTCGGTATTTGTTTGGACATATTAACTTTCATACTCTTTGGCCATATTACGTTGTTAAGATTGATTATCACTGACGAGGGTTAAGAACCCGAAACGTGCATGTCTGGACCATGCTGCTAATTTATCTATTCTTAAATGATGCTGATGAAATTGAAAACGTTTAACATTTGATGACCCAACAATCTTATTATGTGTGAATTTAATTCTAAGCATGTAGTCGTGTTTGGTGTCAAATGATTTAGAATGAAGTCCTACAGATGAAAATGTAAAGAAAATGCAAAAAAAAAAGTTGAAATAAACAATTTGTATTTTACAGCTGTGTTTGTCGGTACATCAAAGGTTTACCGATCCCTGCCGAATATCAGTATACCATTAGGATATTATTATTCATCGGCAAAAAAACCGTAATTTTGAGCGGAAGTAGGCAGTTATGGGTTTACAATCTTATATGATGCTTTTGAATTTGAAGACGTTTAACATTGGCACTTCGTTATTTCTTTACAATCACACAAAATGACCGTTCGCACTCACAGTTATTGAAGAAGATGGAAACAGTGGTAAACTAGGAACAATTTGTTTAAGGAGATTAACATCTTAGCACCATCCCTCCAATGCTATTTTTAAAATAGTTTTTTATGGATATGCGACTGAATCGACCCCACTGAAAATTTTGAGACGCGCACTCTTATTAAATTGTACAAATTTAATTTCAAAAAATGTAACCAGAGAGCGCTACTAATTAATTTTGGCTGTGTCTACAATCACTTTGGTTGGAAGCATCACTGATGGGGATTTAATATCCGAAACACGTTTCTGGTGCATAATAGATGATTTTGAACTTTTCTTCGGGAAGGTATAGAGTTGAAAAAAAAAAAGAGTTGAAACTCTTCCATATTATAGACATTTAACTAATTTTTTGTCATCTTTTCATACATCGAAAATCGTACTGTCTGTTCGAGTATAACCATTGTCATAGTTTCTTTATTTTGATCATAGAAAAAAGTTCAAACATGTATCTTATAATAACTTCCTGTAATAAGAATATTCATTTGACCCTTTCTGTACATTATGTATTGATTTTGGTAACATTAGATTTCTATTTACCTCGTATGAAGTTTCATGACGTCAAAAACTAGCCATTGACGATTGAGATGAACCTTTGGGCCCGTGTTCCATTTCTTTGCTTTACATGCATGCACGGATCTAAAGGAATTGATTAAAACATATCTATTGCATTTGTAGCAAAGAATGAATGTGTACAGATTTTTCTTGGAGTCCTACTTTGTTTTGCAAAGTCCTTATAATTATGTACCTAAACGAAAAAGTAAAACCTTGCTCCCTGGCTTAAGGTATCCGATGTAAAATATGCCTGGTAAAGTACTATAAACTATATATTTTCTGAAAGGTTATAATGACTACTGCCCAAAAATAATAATTTCGCGACCAGAAAATCAAAGGGGAATAACTGATGAAGCATTTGAATTGCCTATTTTCTCTATATAACATATGCAAAATAACTAAGTTGTAAAAGAGTTTTTCCCCTTTGATTTTTAAGACTTGGGAGTCTTATATCTGTACTCTGGACATCATTTCCTTTCAGAAAATATATAGTTTATAGTGCCTTTCCAGGCATAAAATTTACCTTCCTGTACAATGGAGATGATAAAATACTCTATTGTACAACGAATACCTTAACATGAGCCTGTCATTTTCCCAATTTTAAATCACATCAGAATTTAGATAAAATATTTTGGCCATAACCTTGCTGAAAGTTTATCTTTATTTTTGGCAAAAAGAGTAATACATTCAATTTACAGAGTGCTACATACAGGTTCAATGGTGAATTTTATGCATCGAAATAATCATCCTGTCTTCTTTTTTTTTGAATCAGTATCATAATCAATGTCAGATGCATATATATTCTCTGGTAAATTTTGACCAACGTTAAGTTCGAATGACATTTTGCATGCGTTTGATCTTTTAAAATCCGACGGGGTCAAGTTGTGTTAAACGTTTATAATTTGTTATCACCCTAGTGACATCTCATTCATGTAGGACAGATGCAGCAAACAAAAATGCCTCCCAAGTTATTTAAACGCACATGACTTTGTGTCAAGGTTTCCCAGGGAGACTGAACTTTAAAATAAAGCATTCATCGTCCGAGCGGACATGAATTTTACATAACAATATCTACGAGCAAACTTTTTCAAATCAGTTTCTTTAATTCATTTGTACTGGTACTATCTTCTCTTCGCCATCTTACCTTTTAGACCGATCCATTATAGCTTGAATAAAAAACTCTTCAAAATGTACTCTTATTAGGAAATGACCAAAACAAGCAATTAGGTACGGCATGGGCAGATCTAAGAGGGAGGGCTTGCGAGGAGGATTAAACATTATATACAGGTACATGTAAGCACAGGTATATAATAATATGGAAATGTTCCAACTCTTTACCTTCTTGAAGAACATTTCAAACCAATTCTAATGCAAGAGACACGTGTTTTGAATAGTAAATCCATGATGCTTTCAGCCAAAGTGATTTTTCAGACACAGCCAAAATTCATTACAGTAGCACCTTCTGGTTTAATTTTTTGAATTCAAATATGTGCAATTTGCAGAGAATTCGCGGCTCCAAATTTCCTGTAGGGTCGATTCAGTAGCAGAAAAAAAATCGATGACCAAAATAGTATTGGAGAGATGGTGTTCAGATGTTAACCTTCTTTAATTTCGTTATTTTTGGATAAAATGTTTCCGAAATTGCAAAATAATATATATGATGTCCATTTTTAATTGCTCCACTTTGCAGTGTAATCGTGTCATTAAAATAAGAGATACATGTAATAAGAAGAATAATGCAATGTCAGGGACAGGGTCTATGGATAGCGAATGGCTTTGAGAGAACATTTAATGTAGTTCACTTATTTGGACAATGAAAGATTGATCAAAGAATCAGAGATTTCAAAGAACTTTATAAAAGTAAACTCTTTTGTACGCAAAAGGGAGGAGTTCCTCAGAGAATCTATTTCTGAACAAGACCTGGTTCATAGAATACAAGAGAAAACAGTTCTTGTATCCTTGCCGATATTAGTATACGATGTGATTCCGAGGCCAACCAATTTTGTGGGTATGACAGATACATGTAAGCTAAATTATCATTTTTGGGAAGAACAACAAGTTTTCTCTTCTCATTCAATAACTTTGACAGATAGACTGTACACTGCCCTTGAGTATATTTGCAAAGGAACAGAGAAAGGCAAAAGAAGAACAACGGAAAACAGGTAAACAGAGGAAAGGAGGAATACTTGAAGGGACTTGGATATTGGGCACCATAAATATTTTGCAGATGTTCCTTAAATTATTCTTTTCCAACTTTTAAATTTCAACTGTTGGTGCTTCAGGAAATGAGTTTACAAATATGTCAATATTCTCCCAGTCTGATTTGTTGCTACTAAATGGCCATTTGGTTTAGAGTAATTGTGTCAATGCAAAAGCAGTGATCCTTACATTTACGTAACTTTTTTTTTTCATTTTCCGAAGTGGAAAACATTCGTGTAGCAAATAGTTCTGTGTGTGAATGTT